>OZ012662.1:57712073-58312073 GCA_963942545.1 Oxycera nigricornis
CATATCTCAAAAACTACGTCGGCTAAACAGTCAAAAAAAACTTCTCAACATAGTAAATACTTCATTTTATTATTACAAATAAATTTTATATGAATCACATTAACATTGGAATTGGTATAGTCCTTTAATGTTAGACTTTTGTTTATTTTTATGAAATTTTTTTTTTATTCTAACCACTTTATCTTAAATTTTTACATGCACAATGTTTTGCCCTGTCACATAAAAAAATTTCATATTCTCTGATGATCAATCGTCGTTAAAAATATTTTGTCATAAATTTTCAATTTCGAATAGTTACAGTAGTTTGAATGTAGCAAGGCAGGGTTTTTTCTGCATCGAAATTTCACTTTTTACATTAACTAACGGGTAAAAAATTTTCACGCTTAGCTCGACAGGTAAAAAGTTATACTTTTTATTAGGTACATTAATGTCTATGTACAATGTCTAATACCTAAGCTATTTTTGTGTGGCCTACGTAGGATTATAGTGATCCTGGATAGAATTTAATTGCATTTTAAAGACCTCTTGATTATCATTTTGCTCACAAGGGGTTAATGGGAACCCGATTAAATTACCGCTTTAAAAGTTTAAGATTTTCAGGCATAAATGCATAATCGTTGCGTATAAATGCGCTGACAGGATTAATTTTATGCGTATGCTGATTCATTCTTTCATTAGCAGCACAAGAAATTAACTTTTCATAGCAAAATGTATTCTGCTAGTGAATACTTTGAAATGAAATGAAAAGGATGTAGATGCGACCTTTAAATGATTCTTTCCACTGTCGTCCTTGCAAGAGCGAATTGTCGACTTATTTGCCTTATACTGTAAATTAGATTTGCTACAACATATAGCATACTGATCATACTTTCGTCGATGCTGGCATGTGTTCACGATGGCCGGCCGCTTCGACTGTTTTGACGACTTAGCGTCAGATGTTCTGTCTCTCGCCTACAGATCTCTCCCCTTCGGAATATGTTTGGATGGGGATGTCTTCGATTCGGATACCTTCGCCTATATTCAGCAGTTGCTCTGCCACTATTATTTTCGCATACCCCAATGACTAAAACCATTTCAATGTACAAAATATTAAATAGTTTTGCCGAGGTTAATTGTTGTTTTATCACGACACAAGTATGAATTGCTAGGATTTAATTGAGTACAAGATAGTACGTTTGAATAATTTTTTTTTGCCTTTTTTTAATGAATATATATTCCGCTAGTAGTTTGTAGTTGAGTTATTACTATCCATACACATATATCTGAGGTGGATTTAGAATTAGTGATAACTAAAATAATTATGATTATCACGGTTTATCATCACATTTGATTCTATTCGGTATGAAAGTCCAGATTTTATTTCGAAATGCTCTTAATTTTTTTGTATTTGATTACTAGCTGAAAAGAAAATTGTCATAAACTAGAGTAAAAGAACAAAAATAAGACTCAGGGATACGAAGAAAAATTGGAAGTAGACTTCCATGGAAATCGGAAAAAAAATTATCAGGAATTATTACTAGTATTATTTAGAAGAACTAAGGGATAAGGATTTGATAATATCAATTCGTACTAATATATGTAAGATGCATAAAAATGCATGCCTTTTCGTTTGGGAACTTAGAAGCCCGGCTGAGTTAAGTTTTATTAGGGGCTTAGCGCGCTACACATGCCAGCGGTTTTTTTCGATGCGCGCCTGAGAGTAATATTAAACTAAAGTAAGAGGTCGAGCCTAATAAAGTTTTGTTGCTCAACTTGGAGTCCTTAGGACTATTTTTTTCCAACTTGTGAATCGGGCAATTTAGATGGCTGAACCTCTCGGAAATGAGATTCGGGACTTGGTCTAGGTAACCGTACCCATGAAATTACGCGCCGAACTGAGCTGGCCAGCCAGCAGCCATCGCCATCTAGTCAAGTAGAGACCGAACCCAATTCGTCTACAGGACTGACGGGTTCGTTGCCTCGTCCCAGGACAACGTCCATTGAGACGAGAGTCTCGTTGCCTTGAGCTATCGTAGCAGTATTGTTCGCAACTAACCAACATTTCATCACAATTTCTAAAAAAGAGTATGTAGTTGATGTTTCAATTTCTTTACGTTGATCATAACATGTAGCTGGGTGGAAGTTCTGAAGGTCGGAACCCACCGATCATCGTGAAATTAAATATAGTAATATATAACATTTTAACATAAAAAACTAAAATAATATTGCAGTTAATATATAAAATGCAATTGTTGACTACTTGGATCTCTTTTTGACATTTACTTTAATGATTTTTCGTTACAATAAAACTCAAAAGTTTATGTCCACACACCCAAAACCAAATAGTACAAAAAAGGAAAAACCATACTTCTCCAAACTGTTCATGTTGGCTTTAGTTTAGAAATGTTCATTTGAAACAACACTGATTCACTTTCATGCAAAATGATTGATTGATGGCCATATACAAAAGGCAGGTGATGAATAACGAATACCTACCGTAGCGAGGTATTTATAGATTATATTGTTTTGCAAGAGTCCAATAAAGACCATATTTACATGTTTAGATTATTATTAATATAAGAAGTGATGGTTTGTAAGATGAAGTCAGATATTTTAGTTCGGAATAATGAGCTGTGGAGCATTTGCGACTGGCTAGCAGGTCAATAAATTAATAATAAAAATTATTTATGTGACAAAAATTATTTTCATTTATTTTCAACATTTTCCGGCTCGAGTCACCCAAAATCATTTTAGGTACTTTCAGTTTACCGAGAGTAACTCGGCAGCTTCAGGTTTTATTTTTACACCTGGAAATGTTTGGTTTCATTTCGGTTGATTGTTTTGGGATGTATTGTGTTTAAAAAAGTTTCATTTGCAAACTCCCGGAATCTTGATCTTCATTATGATATTTTACCCAGAACGCAAGCAAAATAGCAACATAGAGTAGAGTAGAAAGAGAGTAACATAGAAGCTTCATGTCAAATGCGGACTTGGCTCTGTTTGATGTTCTTGTTTTTTAGATTTTCCGTTACTTTGCAATCGGGCATAATGTTGACCTAATCTTAGTTGATGAGATTCAAGGTGTCTACGACACAAGGAAAATGATATATGGTACTACGCGTCTAAATGAGCTAGCCTGCCACCCGTCACTTGTCCTATTATTTTGAAGAGGCCGAGCCTAAAATTAGCCTGCACAACATTAAAGGGTTTACTGAAGCTTGAGTACAAGATAAACTATGCAGCCAAGGTTTTTTTGTCACCGTTTTACATGAACCACGAAGGAGTCATGATGGTTCTCAATAGAGTTTGAGAATCTTCGACAATCGAACTGATAGCTTGAACTATCATTCATAATTTTATTGGAATTTTCGTGAAAACTAAATTAAATGTAGTGTGCATACTTGCAACTCTATGTTTGTTAAGTAGAATACCGTGATTTAAATGATGTAAATATCTGTTTACTCCTTCAAGCAAACTTTTAACTCCTGAACTTTATAAACTTAAATTCAGTAGTATGGATACCAAATTATATACTAGAATATATTGATATCAGTGAAAATTCAACACATTATTTACTTACATCCATATTGTCTTTGCTGAAAGTTTGCTCCATTTGTTTTTGGAAAGTATCCCAGGCATTTTCCAAAGTTTTCGCTATGTCTGGTTTGTTTTCTTCACTAGCTGTATCACGCTGTGTTCGCATAGATAAGGTCATCTTTTAAATGAAAAGTTATTTCATGAATAGTAAAATTTAAATTTAAAACTGTACTTCAATTATGCAAACAGCAAGCATCAGAAAGATAATTTTCGACATTTTTGTTATCCACGATGTCAACGAATCAAAGGCAGAAATGTAACTAGGTCTACCCACTTCTTTACAATCCACTTGGCTGACATTTTATTCAACACACAAAGTAATTGACAAAAGTTGACCTCTTTGGACCGATTAGAGATAATAAGCTTCATGGTAAATAAATTGATAATTATGTATATATACTGTGAACACATGCACGCAAGTGGATAACCTTGTGTTAAGAAGTTTCAGCGATAGCAAAGCAGGCTCTGATTAAATAACTAAAATCTATTAACCTTTGATACGAGGTTTCAATGAAATGAAAGCTTAAATCCGACTAGAAAAAACTTGAAACATATTTACTCAAATAATGAACCATATACGTGTGTTATATGAAATACTACACGTTCGCATGTATTTATATCGAATTAATAAATAGTTTTTATATCGAAAATATTGCATTCACCTATGTATGTGTGTTTGAATTCAAATTGCTTTATGAAGAATAGGTGGAAGTTTTTTCATGCAATATACATTATACTATTTTTCAAATTAATTTTTGACTGCATTACCCTTTCACTTAAATTTTTTTATCACCCATTATAATTTTTGTTTAAGCTCGAATCTACGCAGTTACCAGAAGTGTCACTATTTCAACTTCGTTTTTGATATGTTTATACATCCAAATAACTTTCCATTTTTTCTTCTTTCAAAATCTTTAGTAAACTGCAAAAACGTACAGGATGTTCTGTCTTTTTGTCTTCATAACCACTTAAATTAATTCAGGTAAATCATATATACTATTTTTTAAGATAAATGACGTATATGATGAGCAACAGTACGTATGAAAAAAGCTCTGGCTAAGACGCACGCTATGTACGAAAACCAAAATCACTTAGGAAGCAACCATGCACCTCACCATTTTAATGCAGCAAACAATGTAAGAGAGACAAATGTAAAAAAAACTTAACTCCTATTATGTTGAAATTTTAAAAAGTAGTAGTAGGTAGTTCATGCAAAATGAAAAAGACTTTAAACTTTGATGAGCAAAATCCACTGACAGGTGACATGTGAAGATTAGGGCGGAAAATCATCTTTGTTCCATAATCGTTTGGAAAACAGTGTTGCAAATCACAAAATCACATGGTTGGATGAATTAAATGTCGCGTTATTTGCGAGATTGTTGGTAAAGGTAGCCACTATTTTGACTAAATTACAAAAATTGAATCACATGCGCCTCGAAAAACAAAGCCCGTACAAACATTTATCTCGGTTCAAATTTTCAGCAAACTTAGAACATTTACCAGCGAAACTAAACTCGAAAAAAAGAGTTAGCATTTGGGTGGCCTACCTTTATTGTTTTCACTTTTATAGCAAAAAAATATTAGATATTTGCCTAAAGACAATTTTTGCACGACTCGTTTAAGGAATTTCTTAAAATATTCCACAATAGCCTGTTGAAATTGGTGTAAAAAAGTTTTAAAAAAAAAACGAAAATACAGTAGAAACCCAATAGTTTTTACTATTCAGAAAAATTTACAAATATTGACAATTTTCGCAAAAAATGCGACTACCGACTCGAACTGTTCTAATTAATAATACAAATGGAATAGGTCTCCTTCAGACATTTCCTAGGTATGTTTAGAGAAGATAAAAAATATTAACCTCAATAATATTAAAACTAACAATGCTGTCTAAGCTTAAAAATGATTTTTCTCCGTTATTGGATTTGCAACTTGCTCAATTGCTATTGTCACTGTTCTAATGAAAATTTCTTGGTGCTTTGTAGTCACAGTTTATTTTTGCTGTTTTCAAGAGGAAATATTTTATTTTGAAATACGACTGTTTTTGATGATTAAAAATAGCAAAGAATAATACTTTAAAGAAAAATCCAGTCATATCAAAGCTTAAAAAGCTTGAAAAAATTAAAATTGATCGCTTACACTGTTCTTGATTTGATGTCACCAATATGATAGTTTTAGGAAATGTATTTCAATATGAAACTTGTGAACCTGACCATTCTGATTCGTCTTCTTTGTAACTACCATGATTTTGTTCCGATAAAAATCAAATTATAGGCATTGATGCTATAAATAGACATTTTACGTTTTTCAAGACACATTCATGCTTATTTTGACATGGTTAGTCTGAACATTCCTGACTGTTCATTAGATTTGTTCATTTTCAGTTGATTCAAAGATTCATTCATTTTAAGGTGTGTCAGAGATAGCTGTAGTTCTTTATTTCTTTGAAAACGTTTTTGTTATTCTCGTTGTTAACGGACCTCAGTTAATTCCTAATTTAGAGAAATATTAAGCGATTTTAGAGAACAGAGAATTATAAGTCTTCATAAAAGTAGACAACATATGACTGACCGTCTCAAATATTCACAATTGTGAATATTCTTGTGAAACGATGCAATAATATGAATGAAATTAAACGATGCTTTTCTTAAAGTTAAAGAACTTTCAATACGGACATCTGCCATCGTAGCTTTCAATTTTCGCTGTTATGTTGACATTACGATTAAATTAATGAAAATTTCTTTTTGAAATCAGCGCTCTGTGTGCTAAACTTAAAAAACACTTCGTACAATCGATGGTCTTCAAAATCGTCCATCTAAGCAGTTCATACTCAAAATGATGGAAACTTAACGTTCACGTAACCAGACCACGGCGGATCTGTATAAAAACGACTACATTTGGTCGTTGAGAAGGGGGCACACTTATTTTTGCGGGAAAAGTTGTGGGATAACTCGTATAACAATAATTGACTTATGCTCCCTTTCAAATAAGTCGGGAACATTAGAAAAAATCGAAATGTTTTAAAAATTAAGAAATAACATTTTTTCCCTACTTTTCTCACTCCTCACTTTAAAACGGTTCATTTAAGGTCAAAGGTGTGTGGCAACAAAAGTTACGTAATAAAATTGTCTATAAGATAAGATTGGTTAAATATCTTAAAACATTTAACCCTTGCCGAAAAATTACAATAAATATAAAAAACAGGGAGATAAATGCCTTTTGATATTTTTTTAAACACCTAAAATGCACTTAGGACCTTCTTAGTTCACTTAAAAAACCTGTGCAATATAATGAAATAGCACACAATTTTTCATCTAAATCGAGTCAGTAGATTGCCCATATAAATTTTAAAATCTAAATTTATTTTTAAAAAATCAAATTTTTTGAACGCTTGCAACTCAAAAAGTTGAACTTATAGAAGTTTGAAATTTTTTTCGAATAAAAAACAATTCTTCAATCAGTCATAAGAGCCATGCTTCCATCAACAGAATCCGCAGCCGCCCAGCACTCTTTAAGAGTTTATTATCAAGTTTAACAAAAATTGCGGAGGCCGCCCTAATGATTCGCTTTTAATTTTGTAAAGTGCATGTGATAGGTAAAGTATTCTTCTATATGTGAAAAAAAATTCAAACTTTTATAAGCTTAAGTTTCTGACTTGCAAGCTTTCATAATTTTTGGTTTTTTTAAATAAATTTAGATGACATAATTATTATGGGCAACTTCTGAATCGATTTTGGTAAAAATTTGTTTGCTATTTTATGATACTATAAAAAAAATTTGAGCGAAATATGAAGATACTAAGTGCATTTTAAGTGCTAAAAAAATTAAATCAAATCTCTCCCTGTTTTTTATATTTATTGCAAATTTGCGGCAAGGGATAAATATTTTAAAATTTTTAACCAATCCCTTCTTATAGAAAATTTTATTACGCAACTTTTATTGATACACATTTTTGACCTAAAATGAACCGTTTTAAAGTTAGAAAATTAGGAAAAAAGGTTTTTTTTTAATTTTTAAACATTTTGATTTTTTTATATTCCCGACTTTTTTGAGAGGGGGCATAAGTCAATTATTGTTATACGAGTTATTCCAAAACTTTTCTTGCAAAAATTACTGTGCAATCCCCCTCAACGGTCAACTGAAAACAGATCCGCCCTGGTCTAATTTGACAATGTATGTATATCAACAAGAGCTCTAACAGTGTGTGCCGAGGCAGCTTTCACTGCCGTAAGGAGAAGTGTGACTGACGGTGTAAATTTATAGATTTGACACCGTTCTTAATAAATTGGCTACTGTCCGTCCACTGAATGTGAAATTTTGTGGAAAACCCTTTGACTAAAGCCCTATTAAATTCATTTAATGTATCGATTGAAACCATTTTACCATCGTTTGTGTCATACGTTCGGTGAATGGGCTGAGAATGAGTTGAAAATTTATCCATATTTTTACTGTCAAATCATTCTAAACAATTAGGCTCATATTAAGCTTAATCGGTTTTATGAACCGATTTGGCCAAAAATTATCCTCATCGCAACAAAACTGCCGTTTTTGATATGTGGATAATCTTTAAAAAAGTTTGCAAACTTCATCATCACATCCCAAAAAGTCACTATATGATGCGGTTTCCTGACGGTTGCATAGTAGGTTCTTTCTTTTTCAAATTTTAGGACGGAACCAGAATTGTCATTGATGGCCATCGCTAGCGACAAATCATTCGTAATTTATTGATTCCCAACATCAATGCCAATCGTCTTAAGGACAAATGACCCCATCAGGGGGGCGAAACATGGCATACAGCGCGAATTATATTTCTTGCGATATTTAATTACAAAAAACATATTATTACCACACTTGGTTTTTGATTGAAACACTGTATTTAATATTTATTATGAACACTTTATTTCACTTGAACTAATGACAATTGACTTGTCTAATTAATGATAACTATTGATGACTGACAACTGATTGACTTGTGATCTGATTAATAACTGAATAATAACTTATGTCAACTGATTGACTTGTGATGTGTATAACAACTGAATAATAACTAACGTGATCTAGATGATCAATACTCGTACGTATTTATATGGTTGAAGGCATAGAACCCAAAATTGCTTAGTTGCAATTTTGTCTGTGGGAAATAAAAGATAAGCTGATCAGCATTTAATGAAATTGAATACGAAAACTATGTCAGCATAAACAATGAGAGGATGCAGCTGTATAAACATTCAGAAGAAGTTATGAATCGTAATGGATGCAGCTGTGTTAACAATTAGTGGAGTTTATGAGTCATAATGAAATTATGATTTCGAATAGTTTATCTTAACGAATGATATTGACTTTAGCAAACGGATGTTTAGAAGAAACGTAAGTTGTTTGATTGTTTATCTATTATAACTCGCATGAGACCATTACTTTATTGGGTAAAACCTTTAGTGAACGAATGATCTCAAGAAATGGACCCATAAAATTGCAATCCAGATCATGTGATTTGATTTCATTTGATTTTTATGTTGAAAACATTTTAAATCACTTGTCTATGCTGATAAAACTGCAACTGTTGATGATAAGATTACACACGTATTTTTGAAATAAAGCTGACTCTGTTGGAAAATTTGGTGTTTAAATCAAACGAATTTAAGAGATAGCGGTCTGAGAAAGGGAACAAAACTTTATTTGTAAAAGAATATATATGTATGTATATATAGTATATAAGGTAGCACCTAACAGGCGCATTAACAATACACCTTATTCAACATTTCTCAACATGCAACCAACATATTATATACATATAATAATAAAATTATATTTTTTGGTTTATCTGGCTGCGTTACCTTTAACACTTATATATATATATATAAATATATATATATACATATATATATATATATATATATATATATATATATATGTATATATGTATGTGTATATACATACATGTATATATATTTTTATAAAAGGTGACATCCGAGAGTGTTTACGATTTTCGTTCATATGCACTCAGTTCAAATTTCACATCGATGCATGCATGTGTATGTGATGTGCGGCAAAAAACTATTTATCCCAAGAAGATATGATGGCTAAGTAGACATTGATTCATGTTTGTTAGAACGTTCTCGGTGCATGTGTTTGACATTTCAGTTCAATTCATTGCAGTATTGTGAGGTTTTATGTGTGCACTTATTTTTTTCAAAGAAATCAATTTCAAGCATGTTATTGTTTTAATTTAGAATTTATTTTGAGGCAAGAAAAGGGTTTTATATAATATAACGTTTACCTCTGGATTTTACTTACGTCTACCTTGTTTTTGTAGAAATTAAATAATTGAAAAAATAAGTGTCTAACCATAAAATGTAACTCCATTTTTCAACGTGCAAACTCAATGCGTTTGGCTACATGCTTCGCATTCAGGAGTGGAGTTTTTCGTGGGCTACAGGCTTTTAAATTGTGATGTCTTAAATGATCACAAACTGTTTGCACCGTTGCAGCTATGGTGAGATCCTTTTTTAATTCAGTTGGTGGCTTAAAAGGCTCCTTCTTGCTCTGATGGATCAACCGATTTTCAAGCAGTTTCGATATGACGCGTTTACGTCTACGTGTTTCAGCTTTTTCTTGGAAAGTTATGGCATTGCGAATTATTGTGTTTGAACATCCAACAAAATGACGCACTTCGATATAAGTTTTGCCCTCTGAAGTAAGTTTTCGAATAAAGTTTCTTTTTTAGCACACAATGCTTTCCGCCACCCATTTCGTGACTTAAACGATAGCTTTGTTATTAAATTTGTGTAAAAACTAGCGATAGCCGAATAAGAACACTTTAACTTGTACAGGGGTCAAATTAATAAACTCAACTAGTGTGCTCTTCAACAGAATCGTCAGCGGTGCTTTTATTTTTTTCCTTCGATTTTGCATTTTTCTCTGAAAATCGCTTAAATTGAAAAGAACCGTTATCATTATGAACAAACAACTGTTTTCGGCCGAAAATGGACATGTTGTTTAATATATTTATCAGCAAAGTACAAACAATTTTCGACAGGAAATGTTTTTCTAAACAATTTTTTTCGGCACTATATACAGGTTGTTTCGGAGTTGATGGCATTAAATCAAAACACGGAATCCTTGAAGTCTTTTGAGCAAAAAATCGTATGGGCGGGAGGGGGGTGGTAGATCGGAAGGGGTTTCGAGATATAAGGGGGAAAGTAACCATGCTCCTCACCCACGATCTGGCACGTGTAAACCGTCATAACCATTTTATGTTTATGTGTAGACTTTTGAAAAAGGATGCGTTTGATAGCCTGTCAATGTATCTTTTTATGAATGTGTTAACAATTGCCCCCAATGCTGCAAGTTTTACAAGAAAAAATGAGAAACTTAAAACATTCGGAAAAATTGCTTATTTTGATTTTTGCGACCGTGTTAAACGCTAAAGTTATGTCCTAACCCATAAAACTGATTATCTTGACAGAAAACCCTACTTTCTGTTTGAATACTACCGAAGAAAAGGTTGCCAATTTTTTTTGTTTCCTTCGAAAAATAGAAAACTAAAATTTTGTGAAATTTTGCTGATTTACTTTATTATGGAAAATAATAACTAAAGATCTAAAGTAACAATTTATTTAGAACTTATCATTAAAAAGCAGTAGTATTATTGTTGCTTGTGATCACATCAACTGTTCAAAGTGTCTTCCTTCCAAAGAAATGCAAAGAGGAGCTCTTTTCTTAATTTCTATGACTACATTGAAATGCATGAGTTCCTCTCTTATTTTTTCACTAGCTGCCTCAATTCTTAAATCTACTTCTTGAACTGATGACACAGGTGTCTTGTAAACTTCTTGCTTTATTGCACCTCACACATAAAAATCAAGGATAGTTCTGGAGACCGGGGTGGCCTCCTAATTGGACCATTTCGACCTATCTACCTTCCTGGATAGTTTGAGGCAAGCCAATGGGTGATTTGTTGGCCAGTATGACTTGGAGCACCATCGTGTTGGTAATACATCTTGTCCAAATTGATTATTGGTGAATCTTCCAGTGAAGCTGGCAACTGGTTATCCAAAAAAATTAGATATCGAGCAGAATTCAGCCTATCCGGCAAATGGAGTGGTCCAATTAGCCTTCGCCCCAGTACGCCTGACCACATGTTTCTGCTAAATTTACGCTGTGTAGAGGTGCCCCTGGTTACTCTGGGATTCATAGTAGCCCATAGATGGCTGTTGTGGAAGTTATTGACACCACCCCTTGAAAAATGAGACTCGTCGGTCCATAAAATCGTACTAATGAAGTTGGAGTCTGTTCGATCCTGTTCGATAAGCCACTCACAGAACTCAACCCTTTTCACGTAATCCTCCGGAAATAACTTTTGCACGGGTTGAAAATGGTAAGGGCGCATACTTTTCTTGCTTCAAACTCTTCAAATTGTGGTCGCCGATAAGCCCAGCCGCAAACCTAGCTTGCGAGTTGATACGTCGGGTTCGTTGCGCACTATCGATAGTATGCGCTCCTCCTGATCGGTGTCCCTGAAAGTTCCTGGTCGGTCGTCCAAACGCTGCGGTTGGAAACTCCCAAACTCAGGTGCAACAAATAGCATGAAGAAAACCAATCACTCAAAAATCTTTTCACTGTGGGATTATGCCAGGTAGATAATAAAATTTTATGACGTTTGGCTAATTCCGAGGGATCACACAAATTATAAGTTTTCTATTTTTCGAAGGAAACAAAGGAAAATTGGCAACCTTTTTCTTCGGAAGTATTCAAACAGAAAGTAGGGTTTTCTGTCAAGATAATCAGTTTTATAGGTTAGGACGTCACTTTAGCGTTTAACACGGCCGCAAAAATCAAAATTAGCAATTTTCCGGTTCTCATTTTTTCTTGTAAAACTGGCAGCATTGGGTGCAATTGTTAACACATTTATAAAAAGATACATTGACAGCCTATCAAACGCATCCTTTTTCAAAAGTCTTCACATAAACATAAAATGGTTATGACGGTTTACACGTGCCACATCGTGGGTGAGGAGCATGGTTACTTTCCCCCTTATATCTCGAAACCCCTTTCGATTTACCACCCAACTCCGATACGATTTTTTGCTCAAAAGACTTCAAGGATTCCGTGTTTTGATTTAATGCCATCGACTTCGAAACACCCTGTATATATATATGTTGTAGTCATTCGGAAGAATCCGTCTTTCGGCCGAATGACTAGGCATTCAGACTAATAGCCGCGATTTCGCTGTGAGACTGATTCAATCAGTCATTCGGACATATTTCTCCGAATGACTGGCGCGCTTCTGGCATTCGGCCGAATGACTGAAATGTCCAGTCAAATAGACTGAATTAGTATGTCTCAGTTACTTAGCATCATATGTATTTGTACATATGATATTATCTTTAGTAACCGAACATTTTTCTTTTATAACTTTGTCTTTTATTACTTTGTCTTTTATTACTTTGTCTTTTATTACTTTGTCTTTTATTATTTTGTCGGTAACCCAAAGGATTTCAATTTCGTTAGGAAGATGCCACATGTATTTTAAAGGATCCTAAAATGTTTGTAAAAGGATTTCAAGGACTGGTGCGAAATGTTTCGTTAGTAAGATGCCACTTTTTTTAAAGGATCTTAAAATGTTTGTAAAAGGGATTTCAAGGACGGGTTCAGTTGTATAACATTTTATTAAGTGGCAATACATATGTAAATATAATATAAGAAGTAAGTTAAATATAAATATAAGATACTCATTTTTGTACAGAGTTTGTCAGTCAGTCGAGATCCAGCTGTGAACGAGGAAATATAGATCTAAATAACAAGGAACTAATCTTTGATTTTTGAATTTTGAATTTAAAGAACAAGTTTAGGACATTTACCTAATTTGTGTGTTTGTGTTTGTAATTTTTGTGACCGTTGCTCTGACAAATTGTTATAATGGATCAAAACGTTATTGTTGGGCGTCAGATGTTTGAGCAAAAAAAGTGTTAAAGGAAATCGATACGGGTGAAAAGAAATTAGCAATGCATTATCATTACGAAAAATATTATGATTTGGTAAGGATCGATCAAGAAGTGTTTGTCACTGTTAAGAAAGTAAAATTAACTGACCCTTTGGTGTATATGGTGCCGTGCGAAGATTATTACGCTAAATTATTGGAGGCGCATGTTCAGACTGGACATAGGGGAGGGATAAGATGTATTACTATGTCCAGTCTCGATGGAGAATTTGCAGGGAGGCATACCAACTTTTCGCCTCATTGTGCTGTACTTGCACCAGAAAACGATTTCTCCCACGAAAAGGGGTAGTGATAAAACCCATAGTTTCAGAAGGATTCAACGCGCGAGGCCAAGTCGATTTGATTGACTTTCAATCATGCCCGGACGGCGAATTCAAGTGGTTGTTGAATTATCAAGATCATGCCACAAAGTTCCTACAGTTACGGCCGTTGACCTTAAAGAGCGCGCATAATGTTGCTGAAGAGTTGTACCGCATTTTTCACGTTTTTGGCGCACCGTTTATTCTACAAAGGTAAAAGATCAGCGAAGAAACAACAAAGACACAATTACATCAACTATTGATTTATTTACATTTCTGCTTCCAGTGACAATGGCAGAGAATTCGTCGCTGGTGTTATTAGCTCACTCGTATCTTTATGGCCATTCAGCAAAATTGTACACGGAAGACCACGGCATACACAATCGCAAGGAAATGTTGAACGATCAAATGCCGATGTTGAGAATATGCTCCGTGCCTGGATGATCAACAACCAATCAACCAACTGGAGCCGTGGTTGCTATAAAGTGCAGGTGAAATGGAATTTATTTTGTATATTATTATATATAATTGATGAAATAATTTTTTCAGTTTCCAAAAAATACTTCTAAGCACAGAATAATTAACAGGACGCCTTTTGAGGCTGTATTAGGGCCAAATAAATGCGGAATTCGTAGTATTAATTTGTCAGAGGAGGCTGTTCCAAATATTCACACAGAAGATCAGTTAATTGAAACATTAAACACCAGTACTGACCTTACGGTTACCAGAATTCATGAAGAAGGGGATACACTCGATGATGCCTGTGGTATTTGCGAACAAAGATTGGGAGAGACTGATAAAAAAACTTGCAATTATTGTCATTTGGAAATTCATGTGCAGTGTGGTGTTTTATTCGATTCAAAAGATTTTGTTTGTTCTCTTTGTATTAGAGGCAAAGAGATTATGACGAGTCAAGAAGATTGTTTCACCAAACAAAAAAAAAGCGGCAGTAAAAATGTCTGAAGCTTCCGCCAATATATTTGACTCACTAAATATAGGAGATTGTGTTACGGTATCCGTACCTGATGTTGACCGTGGTCCCCTTGATTTTGCAAACATCTATGGGATTGTCCTGGAATTTAGAAATGATGTGTATCAAATTGGAACAATAGATGGAGTCATTATAGGGTGGTTTCCTAGACCAAGTCTAGGTTTTACAAATAATTACCAAATCACAGTTGCAGACGTCCCAAAAGACGTCATAATATCTTTGCGGGAAGCTACCCCAAAGCAATCTATGGCAGAAGGGGAAGGTTTCAAAAAATGTAACTGCCAACCAGCGACAAGCCAGTGCAAAACTCGACGGTGCTACTGTTTCAAGAACAATCTAAAGTGTAATTCTCGATGCCATCATAGTGGCACATGTATAAACAAATGAGAATGTCTAGCTTACTACAACTATGTATATGACTGTTTCATGTAACTATGTGTATCTCCCATAATAAACATGATCTATACGAACAATATTTTAAAGATTATTATTCGTTCCGACTAAAAATTTCAGTCCTTCGGGACGCCCCGCCGCAGTCACTCAGACTAACGCAATTGGTCTATTTGACTGGACATTTCAGTCATTCGGCCGAATGCCAGAAGCGCGCCAGTCATTCGGAGAAATATGTCCGAATGACTGATTGAATCAGTCTCACAGCGAAATCGCGGCTATTAGTCTGAATGCCTAGTCATTCGGCCGAAAGACGGATTCTTCCGAATGACTACGACATATATATACTACAGTAAAACCTGTCAATAACGGAATCCCGAGGGGAATTATTTTTTCCACTATTGACACAAATTTCACTATTAAGAGGTTCCATTATTGACAGGTATTTGAGTCAACCGAAATGATTTTCCATTATTGAGAGTAAAATTAAATAAAAACCAATGCATATATTTTCATGGCCATTTAATGATCAAATCAAGTGACAAGCAAGCGTTAGGTCATGTTAGGTTGAAAATTTACGTCTGGCGAGCTTTGCTGATGCCTATTTTCTCTCCGAGAGCAGCACCGCCACCCGAAAGATTGTTTATGTGCGATAGTTTATCGATTTTTTTAAAATTTTGTTTGCGTGGTCTCGGAAGTTTTAGCTTCCATTGTTTGCTAAGCAACGTCGAAGGTGAGGTCTCACAAGCTTGATAATGTGATTTGATTTCTGTTGATTTTTTTTTTGCCAGAATTCGTAAGCGGGTATTTAAATGGCTGACTCTCTAGACATGAGACTCGAGGCCTATGCTAGAGAACGCACACGCGACATTACGCGCTGAACTGAGCTGGCCTTCAAGACACCATCGCACGCCTAGTTACATAAAGGCCGAACCCTAAGTTGTCTGCACGACAAATTGATTCATTGCCTCTTCGCCGGGACTGAACATCCATGAAGTGAACGAGACGAAAGTCTTGTTTACTTCAATTTTCTAAGCTACTCGACACATCTCATTATAGAATGTTTGGTTATCCTAAATTCACCATGATTTACCTCAGTCAGGAGCTAGCCTATCACCTGGTGGAAATTAAATAGAAAGGAAGCCCCAAAAACAGCCTCCAATTTTGCGTATCTACTTCATTTCCTTCACATACTTGCGAAATAGTTCATAGTGAAATGTAGCTTACTTTAGTAATCGTGAATACAAATTTTCCCTTCAAAATTCTTCAAAACAATTAAAACAATCATTTATTTTGGGTTTTGAACCTCCGTGTCTAGTCGACAACACCGCCCAATAGTGTGCTTTTGGTTCACAACTTTGCTAACACTATTTTTGCACATTAATGAAGGTTCTTTTTTGTTTCCAGATTGCTGGTTGGTACCATCATAATTAAATGGGGAAGGATGGTTTCGGGGTGACGGACGGCATCCTCTTCAGGTGCTGTCATTTACCATTTACCATCATTAATTAAAACAAGCTAAATAGGAGGAAAAAAAAACATTAACACGACTCGACAACAGTTTTTTCTAAAAATAATCTATCAGTCGCGGTAAATGTATTAAAAGCAAGTGTTCACTTCTCCAATCTAATAAACTTGTTTTGTTGAAGCTCTAGGGTTGACGAATTTATTTCCAAAGAACTACACAGTGAAATATTATGTAAAGACTTATTTCATCCCACACAATAAGTGTGGACTAATATTGAGCGCTTTCATTTTCCGTCACTCCAATCAATATCCCCGACAAATTGTCGCTAAAACGAGATCAACCTTGCATTTTGGGTAGTCAGGCGGATTTTGCAATGTTCGCAGATGACTGATTAATTCAAAGCTTGTGTGATCGTAGACGCCACAATTTGGCTGATATCTCAAAAATAGGAAGAGAATTACATCCATAAAAAAATTGATAACTACGCTTTTCACAAAAAAGTTGCGTATCGCAAACATAACAAAATTCAATAATGAAGTGATAAAGTCTGCTCCATAAACGAAAAATATTGTTTCGTGCATCAAACACTCTCTCCTTTAAGATTAAATGCGAAGTACGTTTGAAATTCTAATTTCAGAGTTGTTTGTTTGTATTATTTGGAGCAATCGATGTACATTGGCAAAAGTTATATCACCCCGAAAGGAGATAAGTCTCGCGAAAAACGTTATTTTAAGCCACAAAGTGTCGTGTGAATTGATGAGCACGTAATTACTCCATTCAATATCCGTCATCGATTCCCAACAACAACCAAAAAGTTACTCGTGACTTAGAACTTAGACGCTTAGAGTAAATTTCAATTGTTTTTCACGATAAAAATGAAGTGGAAAACACATATAAATAATGTCGTAACAAGCTTCGGCACCAAACAATGCCGCAAACAGCTTGCTAAATAATTGTCTTCAAGTTTTGTGTTTACGGTGAAAGGAAAAACAAATAAATTGTAGCGACTGAAACATAAGCTCTGTTTTTGACGTCGAATTGGGTTTTTATTTGTTCTATTATTTCCTGGTGAAAGTGCTGTATGTACAAGGTGCTGTAACTTCAATTCTGTATATTTTCTAGACGAGATATTTTTGAATTAAAAACGGATCCACAGATATCGGAGTATCCCACTGTCTTCGTTTAAAAAAAAGTTAGTTGAAAGTTTGTGACCCCACAAATTTGAACTTTAGCCCAGCATCAGCTTCCCTACACATTGCAACATTTTGGCTGATGAAACATAATTGAACTATCATTTGATAGGACGACAGTTTTAAGAGGGAAATGGAAAAAAAATCAGGAATCTCTCCGAAAAACAAGCATAGGCATTCCATGCTATAGGAAAAAGAATGTGTTCTTGCAATGCGAGAGTTCGGTTTTCAAGCGGCCACAGTAGAATACGACTTGATTTGTTTCTGTCTGTTTTCACTTTCAGATCTGAAAAGCATCAACTTTGAATAGAGAGACAAGGAACCGGAACTGCCTATGATCTTCCCATAGGCGGTGAAGCCAACTTACTTCATATGCAGCGATTGTTCTTGTTCCAAACATTCAAACATTTTCTTCGTGTTTGCTCCACAATCCAATAGTTCCAAATAAAGTATTTTGCAGCCAAATTAGATTTTCAAATCACACATGCTAGCCCCTTAATGAATACAACAGTGTCCTTCAACATTTCAAAAGTATCCACACGTTGGTGTCACCGCAGCCAATTAAATATCAAGTTGCCACGTTCCACACAGGCACATTACCGAATTCTTATTGGAACTGGTTTTGAAGACGGTGCCTGCCCAAAATGTCAAACTCTGTTGGCAATGCACATGCAATCTAAGGGTTAAGCGAAACGCTGAAATGGAGAGGGCTCACTAAACTTTTCTGAGCTTCAATGCTATTTTGTCAAACCTCTATTATTAATTTATATTAATTAAATTTTTTTAAATTTGAGTATTTATACTAACGCGCGGAACAGCAATGACTCAAATTATGTCCCTTGGTCTGTAGTTGTTGTTCGAGGGAAAACAAATCGCCCGATCCAATTTGAGTAATTTGCAATTGCCACTGTATTTGCTATGATGTCGATAATAGATATCGCTTCGTGCCATTTCGTGAAATGGTTGATTATGGTTAATATTTATCGATTGCTATTTGAAGATGGTAGTGGCCGCATGATGTCTCTATGAACATACTAGAAGCGGTCGTTCTTTTGCGAAAATTGTTTACAGTTGAGGCACGTTTTAACTCAATTCGTGATGTATTTGTCAATGCTCGGCCAAACGTATTTCCTTCAAATATTTTTACTGGTTGATCATCCTAATGGGTGAGGCAATTAATCGTATACATAGATTAAAAACCTATCGTCGCATAGTTTGGGGGACAAACGCTGCCGCTGATGCTTCGAAATAAATTGGATGTTTCGTTCTTCCGACGGAAAATTGTTATAGCTTCAACGATGCATTCGTCGAGAGCATAGTTTTAAGCTCTTCATCCGCTTGTTGAACGTCGGCCACATCTTTTCCTTGCAAAATTGTGGGCACGGATATGAATTTGATGTCTGACAGTGCATTCGTCACTATATTGTCGCTTCCCGTAACATGTACAACTTTAGTTGGGTACTGTGAGATATGCTGAAATTGACAGGATTATCTAGGTGACGTTTTTACCTATGGTTGTTGAAATGCTTAGATTTGTGGTCGGTGCGCACCATGAAACATCGTCCTTGAATTATGTGTCAAAAAAATTTGATCGCCATGTACACAGCAGTATATTCATGATCACATGTGATGTAACGGGTTTATGTTTCCGTGGGCGTTTTTGACAAGAAACCAAAAAGTTTCCACATTTTATTCTCCCATTGTTCTAGTACTGCTCCTGGAGCATTGCGCTTTGTTGATTTCGACGCCGAAGTTTTTCATCCACTCAAAACCTATTGAAGATGATTTTCTGATCCTTGTTCGATTACAATGCAATTAGTATGTCATCTAAGTAGGCAAAAATAAGTTTAGGTCTCTCGATGCGTTATCAACTAATCTTTGGAACGTTTGTGTCACGTTTCTCAATCCAAATGTCATCACCGGGAATTTGAATAAGCCAGATGGTGTTGTAACGGTTGTTTTCAAAATACCTTCCAGTGCAACAAGTACTTGATGGTAGGCTTGCGTCAAGTCTAGAGTTGAGAATATTGTCCTACCCGCTGAATGTTGAGATATGCTGTTAATGTGGGAAATTGGGTAACTAACGGCGACTGTAACAGTATAAATTCGGCGATAGTCTCCACAGGGCTACTACTCCATCGATTTTTTTTGCTTCCTTAACAGTGGACTTGCCCGTGGACTGTTGGATGGACTGCAAATCCCAATATCCAGCATGAATTTCAACTCAGTCTTCGCTACTTGAAATTTCTCGGTATTTTGGCATGGTAGGCCTTTTGGTTGATATATTGTATGATGAAATACATCGTGCTTGGCCAAGCTTCTGAATGCAATAAATGTGAGTTCTAGAAATTTTGAAAGAATTTTGCGAAATCTGTTCCTCAGATCGAGTGTAGCGACTTAAATTTGTAATTGTAGAGAGTGTCGTGGTTGTGACAATAAGCTTTTTTTTTTAGTCAGCAAGTAGTAAAAAGTGCCATTAGTGTCACTTAAGCGACACAACGCTTCCATCGAAGTGATCTACGCAGACCCAAATTGAGTATCAATTATTTTCTCCATATGTATAGATAGTCGATCCACTAGCTGTTAAAAGTTTCACATCAGCCACTGTTTGTTGGATATGCCGGTATTTTGGTACGACAGAGATATCGTCACCGGAGTCCACCAAAAACAGCAATCCAGTGCAATGCTCGCAAAGTAGTAATATATTTGAAATTTTCGTGCCGTCGTTGTTTTCCGACAGCAAGTTTTTTCCGAAACTACATGGCTCTTTACATTTACGTGCTCGCTTATTATATTTTTGATGGTAGAAACATATTTTCTTCGCGGAAAGGCTTCGATTTATCCTTGACCACCTATCTTTTGATCTGCTCTTTTTTCGCAACTGGCATTGGGAAGCTGTGCTTCAATCGGAAAGCAGTGCTTCGAGTTGCAACAATTTACTTGTTAAGGAAGTAATTTCGGCTGCTAAATAACGTTTCCTTGCATGTGGCACATGATCAGGGTCCACAAATGCTATTTATGTACGGATTCATTTCTTGCGAAATTTTGTCTACCATTTCCGTTAAATCTTCGATCTCTGTATGCACTGTGACAATAAGGATTCCACGTTGGCGAGCTGATAGCTTCTTGAGCAAACATGTTTGTAGTGCGTTATCTTGCAGCTGCTTGTTGAGCTGCGTATGCATGCGACGCCATAGCTGTAAAGGATTTAAATTCCCAAGCTAGAGAAGGGACAGAGCGTTGACCAGTCAATTGTTAGGTGATTCTGTCAAGCTGCTGATCAGTTTTATCTTGAGCGCTTCGTATTTTTTTCGCCAGGCTGGAGTTTTTCGATAATGTTCGGCTGCCACGATCTTAAGGAACTCATCGTTATTTAATATGACGTGATTAACAGTGAACTGTGATTCAGCTTGTGCGAACCATAACTAAGGCCTCTGTTTCCAAGACCCCGGTAGTTTGAGGTTGTAGACGGCTTCCACAAAGTTCGGTGACCTTGTGAAGAGTCATTACGGTATGGAGAGAACATGATTAATTCGGGGCGTGACCCCTCCCGCCATTGTTGAGTTTCGAAATTTTTTTAGCTTCTCATGCTATTTGACTGCGTGCTCTGTACCGGGTCACCAAATGTAGTGTCCAAATAAGAAGGACCTTTAATTGACCCCAAGATGCACTCGTGTCACTTAAGAGTCCCTACAACCGTTTAACAAGTGGTGCCATTTTGCTGAGACCAAGTGTGACTGGTACGATGTTTGAGGTTTAGCTACGGTAAGAAAAACGTAGCCAGCATGTCTATGTGGCGCTGTGTGTTCTATGTGCCGGCAAAGAACAAGGCTTCAAAAATCCCTCACTCACCAACTGCGCATCAAACTGTTGCACGCGAATGGTGGGGCTTCAACAAAATCTGTAAGGGATTGGACTCGGTATAGTAACGACAATTTTGCTTGTTTGTATCTCCATCATGGTCGTCGCTCCGTTGTTCATCATCAGGAAATCGAGTGGAAGTGCACTGCTGTCTAGTATTTTGATCATCTTGTTCGCCAGAAATCAATGAGCACCGTAGTTTACAAGTTTTAGCTGCTGAGTGGTCAATATCTTATAAATATATTTATTTAATTAAAACACCACCGATTTTCACTAACGCTTTTATTTAAAATAAGTTTAATTTAATTACTTATCGATTTTCGTTCTTCTTTTTACAGAGAAATCTTGTATAACTATATGCTTCGCCTTCGAAGTCTAATTCTTAAATCTCTACTTTGAACTTCCGTCCATGCCCTTTTTATGAAACTCGCACGCTTATAGTGCGTTTCAAGTGATATGAGTCCTTTTCTAAAACATCTTAACTCGAAATGTCATACTCTATAAATTATTTGAAATTCTTATCAATTTAGGATAAAATGAATGCATGAACTCAACATAAAAATCGCTGTGGTATAAGTGTTCCATTACAAATTATCAGTTGACGACTCTATTTGCTTATTTGACTGAGTTGCATTTATCGGACGCGATGTGATCTTGTTTATATTATAAAATCCGAAAATTGTGTCATTATTTCTAGAGTTTATGACTTTCTAGAGTTTGTGACTTTTATTAATTTTGAGAGTTATGAGGTTCTTGAGTTTATGACTCTTCCCCCCTTAGGATGCGTGTCCTCGCGCAAATATTTGATATTTATGTCTAGTTTTGATATTTTTCGAAAAATTACGATCAGCGATTGTAGCGACGATGATTACGATAAGAATGATGAGTACATTGGTGGTGATACTA
Source organism: Oxycera nigricornis (assembly GCA_963942545.1). Classification (NCBI taxonomy): domain Eukaryota; kingdom Metazoa; phylum Arthropoda; class Insecta; order Diptera; family Stratiomyidae; genus Oxycera; species Oxycera nigricornis. The sequence goes on from OZ012662.1 coordinate 57,734,755, forward strand.
AGTTTTGAACTTATTTTGAGTTCTAATTCAATAACGCTTATACGGTCTTAATTTTCAATGTTTTGGGCATGTACTTCTGTACTTACATATGTGAAGTTTTCTTTTTCTTTATAGGTAACATTTTTTATTTCATTTGGTAAAATAATATTTTTATAAACAATGGCCTTCTTATTTACATTTGTGATATTAATCGTTATTTTGCAATTTACAATTTTTATAAAATAATAATCAGACTCTTGGCCATTACAATTATGATATATTCTTGTCATATTCAAATCTTTCTAATAATTATATTTCCGGTAATTTGCTTTTTCGATACTTGCGATAATATTGGTGTGCATTGTACAATTTTCTGGTTCATTTGAGTTTTTTTTTTCTATACGGTAATAGGCTTTAATTTCTTTCTTCAATTTCTTTGTTGGCTACAGATTATTTGTCATCCGAAATAAAAAAATTGGAATCAGAATGATTGATAATTTATAATATTGCTTGGCTGTGAAGTTTGTGACTTCAATTATTATTAATATCTATTTTTTTTTTTGTGTTTTGAGCCATTGAATCTATCTCTGAAATTTTATTTATCGACATTTTCTTTTAAAGTATTGAATTATTTTAATTGTTATTATGTCTTTACTAAGAACTTCAAATTTCGATAGTAATGCTATGTCTTCGATTTTTGTTACTAAATTCAACAGAGATTTTAAATTTTCTTTAACTAGTTGTTATGTTTCTAAGTTTAAAAATTGTTTTGTTTTTATTTCGTTGGTGTCTTTGTTTAAAATATTGGCTTTTGTGATTATTGATAATAGGATGTTTAAGAAGAACATGCTGACATCTGTGTGTTAGATTTTTTGGAATTTCTTTAGTTTCATGAAGAGTTTTTTATTCGTTATATTATGGTTATTTTTTGAAATGAATGGTCTATCGTGTTTTTTATTTTTCGCTTTATTTTTAATGTATTTTGGATTGATTTCTTCATTTTCTCGGTTTTTATTTTTGTTATTAATGCTTTGGTTCTGTTTTCTAATTATTCTGTCCCTTATTTTTTGATGTTCTGAAGGATTTATGATGCCATTATTTATTTCTATTGGTTTATGATTAGTTGTGGAATGGATTGTGTTATTATAGTATTTCATTATTTCCTGTATATCTATTGCTGATGGTGCTAGTTTAGTTTCGGTAATTTTAATTCTGACATGCTCATTAAGTGTGTTATGTAACCTTTCGATATCTGCATTGCCGGTTTTAAGTCCAGGTGTTGTGAAATGAAGTGTTATTCCTTCTATTTGGAGAAAATTCTCAAGATTACTAGTAAAGGCACTTTCGTTATCAGTTATAATGTGATTAGGTTTTCCACAAGTAGCAAAATGTTGATTGAGGGCGGATTGAATGTCCATCCAGTTTCTAGATTTTAAAGGTATCGCTTGACCGAATTTGGAGAATTTGTCTATGATGGTTAAGAAGAAGTGATTTTTATCTACAAACCATATATCCATGTGAATCGTTTCATGTGGTTTTTCAGGTATATGGGGTTTTTCAAATGGGATTTTGGCCGGTTTTCTTTCATACTTACTTAATTGGCATACATTACAATTATTTATTACTTTAGTTATCTCGGTTTTTAGTTTTGGATAATAGTATTTAGTCTTAATTTCTTTATATACTTCCTCTATTCCTCTGTGATTGTTGCGTTTATGCTCCTTCAGAATTTCCTCTTGAATTTGTCCTTTGTCGGTACAATCGAAAAGTAAATAATTACACTTAACTACTCTTAGTTTCGTATGTGGACTTTTCCATTTCAAATATTCATTTTGAAATTCAGTATATATCGCGAGGCTGGGGATATATACTGCCACTAGTCCTTTTCCAGGAGTATGATTATTTAATATATACTGGAAATACTTTTCGTTTAATTCTTTGGATACGCATATTGTTCGTAATTTACCGAAATATTTTACTTTCTTTATTCTATTTTCCTTTCCTTCTTTAATTATTATTTGATACTTAAAAATATTAAAAGGGGCTTCGGAAATAGGTATGTATTCTAAATTATCATCGTTCGCGCTATGGCAAGTTGCTAGTGACTCGTTGTCATTATTTACCTCATTATCTATTTCATTGACATTTACTAGTTTTGAACATTCTGCAGTATTTATGGAAGGACGAGATAATGCATCTGCTACATGATTCTCCTTTCCCTTTATATACTCAATATCATAATTGAATTCTTCCAATTTTAACTTCCATCTTTGGAGTTTAGAATTTGGTTCCTTTAGATTAGCTAGCCATGTTAGAGGTTTGTGGTCGGTTTTGATAGTGAACTTTCTACCGTACAGGTAAGGCCTGAAGTATTTAGTAGCCCAAACAATGGCTAATAGTTCCTTTTCAATAGTGGAATATCTAGTTTCATGGTCATTGAGAGTTCGCGAAGCATAGCAAATTGGATGACCATCCTGAGAAAGTACTGCTCCCACTGCATAGTTAGAAGCGTCAGTTGTGAGGGTGAAATGTTTTTCAAAATCGGGATGTTTAAGGATAGGATCAGATATTATTAACTGTTTAAGTTTCTCAAATGCATCAGTATAATCTACGTCTTTGGGGCTAATTTTGGCATTTTTCTTTAACCGAAGAGTTAACGGTTTTGCTACTTTTGAAAAGTCCTTTATAAATTTTCTGTAGAACCCCACTAAACCTAGAAACGATTTGATTTGTTTAGTTGTTTTTGGAATTTGGAAGTTTAAGATGGCTTCTATTTTTCGCGGATTTGGTTTGATACCCTCAGTGGTCACGATGTGGCCAAGAAATTCTGTCTCCTTTTTTAGGAATTCGCTTTTGTCGATTTGAATTTTTAGGTTTGCCGATTTAAGAGTACATAAAATTTTTTTTAAAGAAGTAATATGCTCTTGTAAAGAGGTGCTAAATATTATGATATCGTCCATGTAGACAAAGCAGATTTTACCGATATATTCGTGTAGAATATCATTCATCAAGCGTTGAAAAGTAGCCGGGGCGTTTTTCAAACCGAAAGGCATTCTTGTAAATTCGTAGTGACCTTTATCCGTCGAAAACGCGGTCTTTTCAATGTCCTTTTTCTCTATTTCAATTTGGTGAAATCCTCTGGCTAGATCTAAAGTTGTGAAATAATTGCATTTCCCAAGTTTATCCAATATTTCATCAATGTTGGGTATAGGAAACTTGTCATCAATGGTAATACTATTCAACTTCCTATAATCCACCACGATTCGCCACTTCATTTTCCCTGAAGCATCGGCTTTTTTGGGGACTACCCAAATTGGTGATGAATAGGGGGATTTACTTGGGCGTATAATCCCTTGTTCGAGCATTTCCATGATCTGGGTTTCTACCTCGTTCTGATGAATATATGGATACCTATAGGATTTAGTATATACCGCCGTGTTATTGGTTGTTTTGATTTCATGTTTTATCTCATGAGTGAAGGTTAAATTTTCCCCTTCTTGGAAGAATATTTCCTTATAATTTTTTAATAAGGATATGAGGTTGTTCGTTTCCTCTTTATTTAAATGTTCAGTTCTCAACAATGATAAAGGGTTATTTTCTCGATAAGTTTCGGTAAAATATATGTGATTGATATATTCGTCAACGTGCTCCTCCTCTCTGGAGTAGTAAATCTTTAATTTTGTATTGTTAAATTTTATATATCTATTGTGAAGGTCTATTTCCACCTCATAATTATTAAATATATTATTACCAATAATTCCATTAAAAAAGTCATTAAATTTATATTCAATGAAAGTAAATTTTTCGTTTCCGCCAATTTCTTTGAATGGTTTTATTTGCACTGTATGCGAAAAGGATAATTGTGAATTTAACGTATGGATGCTAGAATTTTTATTTGGAACTCTTAGACTCGGATGACAAAGGTTGGGATCAATAACGCTTATTGCGGCACCTGTGTCAATTAGGAATCTAAGAGGGATTCCATACGAATTTATTCGAATATATGGGACGTTGTTGAAGCTGGGGGTTCCGAGGCAAGTTTTCGAAAATTTTGATGCTGATTAGTGTGTACTATTTGTTTTGTATTCTCAATCTCCATAGGTTGAGGTGTTCCAAATTTGCGAATGCGACTTTGGACTGAATCTTTGTTGAATGGCGCTTTGCCGTATTGGAATTGGTTCTGTCGGAACTGATTATGGTGATATTGATTAGGGTTATGGCTATACTGATTTTGGTGGTATTGGCTCTTATGTGAGAATTGCTGATGTGGATTAGAAAAATAATGATTTTTATTTTGGAAATTTTGGTTGTAATCAGAATAATTATTTTGGAAAGATTTTTGTTTATTTTTAAATTTGGAAGGGTTAGTTTCTCTTTTGTGATAGAGGTATCCTGTTTCGGTTAAAATAAATATTGCCTTTTCTAACGTATCGGGATTTCTGCAAAATAAAATGGTTCGGATTGGTTCTGGGACATTTTTCTTAAGTATATCTAATGCAACAGTTTGATTGTCCTGAATTAATTGTATAGTATTTGGACTTTGTTCCTGCTCTACTTTCAAATTTAAATTTGTCAATCTCTGTTGAATCATATTAATAAAATCCATGACTGAACCTCTATACTCTGTAGTTCGAAGTTCGTTAAGTAACTGTGTACTATTTCTTTGATCAGAAAAGTTTGCATACAAAATTTTCTTTATATCCTCCCATTTTATTATATGGGGGCTTGCATCTAAAATTAGCTTAGCTCTACCAATAATCCTACTTTTAATGACATTGCAAATTATGTTTTGGGAATTGTTGTCGTACGTCTGCAGGATTGGGACCATGACATCTACCATGTCTGTGAAGCTTTTAAGTTGATCACGACTTCCGTCAAATGTTGGTATTCGGGATGCATGTTTAATTGGATCCAACGTAATCTTCAATTTTGTATTCGGGGCTGGAGAACTTATAGTATCGTTACCTGTGTTTGTTGCCATTATTGTACGTTTCGTTCTAGTGATGCGAATGGGTTGTATAATCTTGATCGGTGCGATTCCTTTCTGCTCGTACCTTTAAATTTGTTGCCTTTCACTGAGTTTACTGCGTGCACTTTTCGTTCCCACGCGTGAATTTAAACTTTTTTGAAGACAGATAAGTCTTGTCGACTTGGTTCGTTCGATATTTCACAAAGAATTGAAACTCACGTGTAAACTTTAAACTTTCAGTGATTTTTAGAATTTTCACTTCTAAATTGAACTTTGTCGTTCGCACTAAATGAACTTGATCGTTCGTATTAAAGTTAATACACTTGAAATATCCTACCGACTGCGCCAAATATATTTATTTAATTAAAACACCACCGATTTTCACTAACGCTTTTATTTAAAATAAGTTTAATTTAATTACTTATCGATTTTCGTTCTTCTTTTTACAGAGAAATCTTGTATAACTATATGCTTCGCCTTCGAAGTCTAATTCTTAAATCTCTACTTTGAACTTCCGTCCATGCCCTTTTTATGAAACTCGCACGCTTATAGTGCGTTTCAAGTGATATGAGTCCTTTTCTAAAACATCTTAACTCGAAATGTCATACTCTATAAATTATTTGAAATTCTTATCAATTTAGGATAAAATGAATGCATGAACTCAACATAAAAATCGCTGTGGTATAAGTGTTCCATTACAAATTATCAGTTGACGACTCTATTTGCTTATTTGACTGAGTTGCATTTATCGGACGCGATGTGATCTTGTTTATATTATAAAATCCGAAAATTGTGTCATTATTTCTAGAGTTTATGACTTTCTAGAGTTTGTGACTTTTATTAATTTTGAGAGTTATGAGGTTCTTGAGTTTATGACTTTATACGGATGAAATGACAAATCTTTGCTCACAATTCGATGAAAAGAACGGCGAAAAATTCGAAGAGCCGGCTGTTCACAAATGCAGTTTGAACTCGCTCGAAGTTTTCAGGCATACAGACGAGCCACGGAAGCTTAGTTTTATTTACATAACCAGTTTTATCGAAAAACACCATCCTTTCTTGTTTCAGTGTTGCGGGAAGTTATTGGATCTTTCGAATTTATCTGGAAATATTTTTGAAATTCACGTATAGTTTTAATGTTCGACTGAACCTGAAAAAAACATCTTAAAAATAAACACCTGGCATTATATGTTCCTTGACTCCATGTTGAATTAGTACTGGAAAAACTAAACCTTTACTCATCTACTTTCCCTTGCAATTTGGGTTTGTCCCTCCCCGACTAGCAGCAGTGTTACCACCAAATAAAACTCTTCGGTTCCTTTGTTCAACCTTGTATGTGCTGTTTGCAATTTTGTTTTCCAAAAAACACATCTAAGAGTGTTGCGCTTTCTGTCTTGTTTGGTTTTAAGTTACACTTTACTCAACTTCACACGCCGACTTGTGGATTTTGCAATGTCAATGTTTGCAAGAATGTGTCATACCATCCACTTTCTATAATGGAACGTTAAATATTCAATGACTTCTTGTTTCAAAAGTTGACAGACTTAAGTCATTTTAGAAAATAAGAATGCTATTTTGACATCCGGTAGCTTTATTTCTGAATAGAATGCTAGAATAAGGATTTTTCATTTCACCTTTCGACAAAAATTGTTGATGTAGTGGACTATAATTTCGTGATTTATCCATTTTTTTTATTTGCTGACTGCTATACTTACTGTTTTACATAAAGGAAAGGTTTGGGTTACAATGCCATTTCTTATCAGTTACAAATTTGAATTTTCATCCAGGTAAACGGATAAAGTGATGGTAATCTTACCGTTTTAATAATTAACGAAATTTTCAAGACTTATTCCATATTCACCACACGAGAGTCCGATCAAACGTTATTTGTTCTATTTTATGATATCTTTCAGAATTGTGGTTCAATTGAAGAGAACTCTATAAAAAAGTCCAATTTAATTTATACTGTGGAAAAAATTTCGTAAATAAACATCAGAAAGCACAGTAGCCAATTTTCTAAAAAAAAAATTAAAAGATAAATGGTGCCTGGCTTTTTAAGAGAAATGAATAAAAACCATTGTTTTTTTTCGCGAGTTTTATTTCTTGTAATATTGAATTACAAAAAAAATACACACCACACTTGGTTTTTAAATGAAACATTGTATATAACATTTTTGTATGAATACTTTATTTAATTTGAACTAATGACAATTGACTTGACTGAATAATAATAACTATTGACGACTGTCTAATGAATGACAACTGATTGACATATGTTCGAAGATGATGAACCCACAATTGCTTAGTTGCAATTTTGACTGTGGGAAATAAAAGATAAGCTGATCAGCATTTAATGAATTTGGATACGAGAGCTACGTCAGCATAAACAATGGGAGGATGCAGCTGTATGAACATTCAGTAAAAGTTATGAATCATAATGGATGCAGCTTTGTAAACAATTAGTAGAAACTATGAATCATAATGAAATTATGATTTTGGATAGTTTATGTTAACGAATGATGTTGATTTTAGCAAACGGATGTTCAGAATACACTTGAGTTGTTTGCTTGTTTATTTATTGTAACTCCCATCGAAGAATGAATGTTTACCGAACACTAGAAATAATGAAAAAATGAAAAAGTTTATTTTTTATCCGCTTTTATCCATCCAAATTGGTTTCGATTTTTGAAGAGTTAGGTTGATCGCGTCCTTTCAAATAGCATTAACTTGATGCTTTGGAGCTGAGTGTTTTCAAATGTAAGAAATTCAGACAGAAAACCTTCTCTAATAAACATTTGTATTCTATTAATAAAAGCCTGCACTTTGCAATGTTTTTTGAATGAAGGAAACAGCAATCAAACGTTAAAAAACAGTACAGATAAACCAAACAAAAACGGAAACTATTAACTAAAAAGACACGACTCAAGCGAAAAACAAACAACTCTTCTCGAAACCTTGCAAACCGATGGAACCATTTATATGTTTATATAAACTACAACTATTAAACATAATTGAATGTTTTTCTTCATATTCAATGTCTTCTGACAACTAATTTGCAAACTCCAAAAGAATATGAGAAGCACAAACTGCAGACAAAAAAATGTCTATTTTAAATAAATAAAATTAACTTTTATTGAATTTGGATCAGTAGTTTCAGAGAAAAGGCATAAATGCAGGGATATTTTTTGTATTTGAATCTTCTTACTCTCCATATAGCTTTGTCTGAAATTCGTGAAATTCAATTGCTTTGAATGTGAACCTCTTTGTCACAGAACTGCCTACGCATGAGCTATTTTTGAAAATTTTAAATGTGGTTTTCTCCATATTATAGCGTAAAGCGTGATCATATACAATATATCTTTTTGAAACTTCAATAATACAATATTTAAAATTTATGGAAAATCGTTTACTTAACTGGAACTAATTTCACTTTTTGCAATGAAAACCTCGAATTTCGTCCAAATGAATGAATATGTACACAATTTCATTTTTGGAACAGCCTACAACAACTACGTGATCATAAAAGATCCCTAGAAACGTTTTGGATCGACAACGTTTGCTCATTATTCCACAAAGTAAGATTTAGTTGTCCGTTAAATTGGACATGTGTGTATACATTCAAAATTGATTTTTAGGTATAAAAAACTTCTAGTGAGAGCCCGCCAGAGACCTGAAGAATAAGGCATTTTGAGAATCAGTGTTCTTGATCTGTTATTTAATGTTATTATTTTACTAGCTTTCATGAAAACATCAAATCAAAATACAAATTCTGGACCAAGTTACCACCTCGATTGCTGGCCGTTACCATCCAGTCTTGATTACCACGAATATTTCTTCGCGGTTAATCGAAGACCAATAACACAAAAAACAAGCCGCGAGGTGCGACCGTTGAAGTCCACACGGGCAACTTTCCAGTAACATCGACATAAACATCAAATCCATTAATCACAATAATAATTTTGAAAATAATACTATTTTAAATAATAATAATGAGAGGTTTTCATAGCAGTAACAGGAATGAGTTGATATTAATCATATCATCTACGGGAGGGTCCATTGATTAAGTAAGGTTTTTGGTCGATGGGGACAGATTGATTTGATCGAATATTCACGCGGATCACTCGGTGGGAGCCTTTTCTACGTTATTTGTTATTTTCATATCGATGCTTGAAGGACAAAAGAGCACTAGCAAAAATGGATGCAGTATTTGTTATTACGCCCATTGAAGAGATTTTGTCGCGTTATGGTCATTTTGAATAGTTGCGTTCATGTCCATGACAATGTATGTCATACATGGACATAAATTTTTTATAGCATTATGTATGATTGCAAATGGACGATGAGCACCATAATTTGAACAAAGTGCTCTATAAACTTGGCGCACAGAGCTCGAATTTCCACTATTTCAAGACCTCGTTTTGGGTGTAAGTCTTTGAATTGTAATTTTCCTTAATAAATGTGTTATAATGTCAAAAGGTCAGCCAAATTCGACAGCTACAATGACAAAAATCTCTATCGAAAGTTCCTCCTATTAGGTAGCGCTTTATTAGCTTTCCAGTATATTGGAAGTTCTTGTAATCGCCTCGAAAATCGAAATTAAAACTTTCAACTTTTCTTTACGTTTTAAGGTGTATAGAGTATATATAAAGTGTTTTTAGAGAGGGAGTTTGTGTGTGTGTGTGTGTGTGTGTACGTACGTACGTACGTTCGTGGACAGTTTTTTCTGCGAGCATAACTTACGTAATTAAAATCACTTCGACTTTGTTGAGATGTCAATCGAAGCGCCTTTGCAATCTTAAGGGCTGATTAGATTCTGTGAAACTTCGGTGTTGTTTTGACCCTTTGAATGTCATTTCTGTCATGCGCTATATCTCACGAACCAAACATCGAATTTGCATTGTTTAGGAATCTATCGACGCGTATTAACATTAAAGTTAATTCAACAGAATTTGTAAAAAATTGTTGGAGCCGTTTTTTATTTAAGAAAAAAAAAATGCAAAAAAATTAGGTTTTTTTCATAACAAATAAATTTTTAACTTGATTTGCGGAACATAGTAATCAATGTTTATAAAATTTATATACTCGAAATAGTGTTTGTGAAAACATCATCAAAACTTTTTCTAATTAGAAAATTAAATAAAAAATAAAAAATAAAAAAATCATTAACAGTCATCATAACCTTCAAGGTCATTTCTGTCATTCATTATATCTCACGAACTACATATAATGTTGACATCATTAAGGTGCCAATAGACGTGTATTAACATGTTTGTCATGTTTTTAACATTTTAAAAAATCATCCCAGCCGCTCTTTTATTTATTATAAAAATAAGTTTTTTTTCATTAAAAAAATAATTTTTCAACCTGATTTGCACAGCACAGTATTGAATGTTTATAAAATTTATAAATTCTTATCAGGTTTTGAAGAGGAAAGAGCAAAATCATTTTACATGATTATGAAAAAAATCAAATTGAATTTTAAAAAATTATTCAAAGTTATCATGTAAAGAGGGTTCATACGAATGATATTACTTTATATCTTCTATTGTAAGTAAATTGTTGTGAATTCAATCCATGTTTTATAATATTGTATTTGGGTAAATTTTTAATAGTTTTTACAGTGTTTTAACTTTAATAAAAAACTGCTTAAATTTTGAAAACCAACAAATTTTCAATCATTTTTGCATTTGTGGTAATCAACTCTTTGAATAGTAAAATATTTTGTAGTCATTACTTTGCAAAATCATATGCTTTAAAAAGCTTTTATCAAATAAAAAATTGTAATTTTTAGTAGTTTTGTTCTTTAGTGTTCGTAAGATTTGTACTACATTCGTGATGCATTTGACATTTACATGTTGACTGCACATTCAATCTTTTTCAAAACCAACTGAAAATTTGAAATAAGTATTATTCTGATTGATGTAAAACCGTGAACAAATACAAATTCAATGATTATGCTGAAGTCATGACAATTTTGAACAAAACTACCACGCGACAAAATCTCTTCAGTGGGTGAAATAGCAAAAACTGCATTGATTTTCGCTAGCGTTTTTTTGTCTTTCAAGCATCGATATTAAAATTACAAATAACATAGAAAAGGCTTTGTAACCTGCTTCCCCTCCCGAGTAATCCGCGTGAATATTCAATCAACTCTCTTACGTACGTAATCAATGGACGCTTTTAGATGATACGATTAATATTAATTCATTCCAATTACTGCTATGAGTACCTCTAATCATTATTATTTGACGTAGTATTATAATCAATATTTTGCTTAGTATTTTTTAATATACATATATGGAAATATTACTGGGAAGTTGACCGTGCGCAACTCGCGGCTTGTTTTGTATTCTTCTATTCCTACTAGCGAGAAGCTATCTATTTAGTCATATATTTGCAAAGAAATGTTTGATAAAAAAATTGCATTTAATTGATTCACAATCGATTTCAGGTTAGTCGATATAATGTGTGGAGAGTCTTGATTTTGCTTGCGTTCGTAGTCTTTGATACTATATCTTTAATTATACCATCAAACTCTTTAGAGCATGTTTCAAAAGAATCGCCAATATCTGGATTCAAGGCATTAATTCAAAACGGATGATACCTTGGAATAGGTCTTAACAATTTTTAAGGAACTTTGCCGGCGACATTGAGTTTTAGCCAGACTTGCCCTGGCAAGTGATTTTAGACTAATGACTTGGAAACGTGAGCTACTTTTCAACTTTCTTTTAAAGGAGGACTGCTAGTCGCACCCACACTAAAAATAGTGAGAAATCATTTCCGTAATTGTAAACAGTAAACAGTTCCGCGCCTGTGATCCAAAGCACTGGCATAGGCTGGACAGTTCTGGACAGTGATGAGTATTTTGCACGGATAAATCGTTCTCTAGTTGTTGTTTGTTAACGATGTAAAGATAAACAAACTGATGGATAAATTTTTCAAAAAAGTCATCTTTTCAATTATTGAATTACCTAACTTTACTAGTTTTTAGTTTCTGGTATGCGCCAACTTCACTTAATCGATAGATAGATTTGGTAGACTGTGAAGTTAATTGCTCCTATCAATGCCTTTTTAAAGCACAACGATATTGTCTTTCACCATTTAAAGTTCAAATAAATACAAAGAAAACAGGTCACGAAGTGTGACCCTTGAGGTCCGGGGTCAACTTCCCAGTAATATTTACATAGAAATTGAACAAAAAATGAAAATAATGATACTTAAAAAGATAATAATAATGGAAGGTACTTATAACAGTAATTGGAATGAGTTAATAGCAACCGTATCATCTACGAAAACGACCATCGATTACGCAGGGAATGTAGGGGGGGTATTCACGCGGATCAACGGAGGAGAAAGTGTGAGGGGCAGGCTGCAAAGTCTTTTATACGCTTTTTTTTCATATCGACAATTCAAAGAGAAAAGAGCGCTAACGAAAATTAATTCAGTTTTTGTTACCACGTTGACTGAAGAGATTTTGTCACGAAATGGCCATTTTGAATAGTTGCGTTCAAAATCTCCATGACTGTGGCATAAACACTGAATTTGTAGTTATTCACAATTTAACATCAATGAGACTAGTAATTATTTTTTATTTGGAGTTAATCTTGAATAGCCTCGAATTTGAAGCAAATAATCGCCGTTTAATTGCATGTACAAAATAAAAAGTAAATGTAAATGATGATGGAGGAATTGAAATCATACGGACACTAAAGAACAAAGCTACTAAAATTTTTTATTTGATGAAAGCCGTTTAAAGCATATGATTTTGGAAAATATTGGCTACATAACATTTTACCACTCAATGCGTTGATTACCAGAAATGATTTTTTTTTCCAAAATCTAAGCAGTTTATTCATCAAAATAAAAACGCAGTTCTGTGAAAACTATTGAAAAGCTGCTCAAATTATGGAACTATTAATCAGCTTTGAATGACTTATGAATGATGTCTTTAAAATAGGAGATATCAGATAATATAATTCGTATGAACCCTTTTTACATTATGACTTTTAATAGTTTTTTATTTGATTTTGTTTTGTAATCACGAAAAAAAGTTTTGTTTTTTTACAAGAATCGTTTAAAGTATATGAATTTTATAAATATTGATTACTGTGTTGTGCAAGTTACGTTCAAAATTGATTTTTTATGAAAGGAATCCTAATTTTTTGCACTTTTTTATTAAATAAATAACGTCTGCGACAACTTTTCTAAAAAAATTAAGGTAATACACTTAGAGTCATACGCGTAGATTGACATCTTAGCGATGCAAATCCTATATTTGATTTACAAGATATGGTGCATGACATAAATGACCCTTCAGGGGGTCAAAACAACAACCCCCCCTCGCACCGAAGTTTCACACAAACTAATCAGCTCTAAATATTCAATAAAATAGCAAAGACGCTTCCATTGACACCTCAGCGAAGTCGATACGCCTCGTAGAAAAAGTTATCCATGAACGTTCGTACATACACACACATACATACTCCTTCCTAAAACACTTTACATATACTCTAAGGACCTCAAAACGTAAAGATATGTTGAAAATTTCACTTTCGATTTTCGAGGCGTTTGTAAGAACTTCTCATATACTGGAAAGTTAAACAGATTAAACACACACACATGTTTTGCTTTCGTCAAAACAATCGAATAAAAACATGCGAGGAAAATAATTCAGTATAGCTCACAAATAAGTCTGGCAAACAAGGACTAAAATGTTTCAGAACACCGTCTGGTGACCTCCGGATGACAAAGAAAAATATCTTGGTTAAGAATTTTTTTTTAAATTGATGGATGGTTTAAAAACTTAACCTTCCATATTCATTTGATAAAATAAGAGTAATTTAGAAAATATCCGTCAAAATTTCGTTCATAAACAAAAAAGACAATCTAAACCATTTGGATGAAAATGGCATATTCCATATTTCAACTAATAAAATGGAATAAATACAATTAGGAGGGACGAAAATGTTCTGGCAAATTTTCTATACATTCAGTATACTTTTAGAAATAATCTGCATAAATTTCATGACTGATACTTTATTTCAAATAATTCCTACCCTCTTTAAAATTTTAGGATAATTTACCCCGGCCATTGGGGGCTGCTAGAAGCGGCTTCTATTGTCGAGCAGATATTAAACTTTGAGCCAGTAAATTTTCAAGATTTTTGAAATGACAACTGAAAAGAAAACCGCACATTTATTTATTCGTGTATCAGAAACGAATTCATTACATATTCATTTGGCGGGAAAGATGTTATGTTAGTCAGTAACAATTTAAAAGCAGGAACTAATCTGTGTTTATTCAAATGTGAATAATTGTAAATATATCACATAATTAGAAACACTTTCAGCTTACTAAGAAAAACTCAATTTGTCAAAGAATTCTTCGGTTTAACTCATTCCGTTAAGGGGTTATACCTATGTGAAGGCTAAAAAAACAATCCCTTTTTCAAGATTTTTTTTCAAGGATTTTGAAAAAAAGCTTTTATAAATAATATATCAATATAAAGGGCAACTTTTCGGGAGTGCAAAAAAAATATTTTATTTTAAATTTAATACAAAATGGCGGCTGTAGTGCACGTCAAAGTCACTAGTATTTACAAAAGACGTTCCGCGGCCGAACAAGTTTCTCAGCCCCATCTGCATCTGGACCAATAAAATTTTTTTTTCATAAACTACATGAGTTTTACTAGTGAAGTACACACGATAATAGTTGAATATCGATTTTTCGCAAAATGGCGACCATTTAACAAAAAAATAGCATTTTCGACCCAAAAAATGACTTCAATTGTTTATAACTTTTTTTAAACAAAACCAATCGCTAACATCGTGTGTACTTCACTAGATAATCATATCAAGAAGCTACAGTTATAACGGCAAGTCATTCGGATGAAAGCTAAAAGAGTTTCGTTTCCGGCAAATTTCAAAAATACACTTTCGAGATAAACGCGTTTGAAGTTTCAAAACCTTATAAAGTTGTGAATTTTCAAAATTTTACTAGATACAAATTTTTTAATCTTTACTCGGCTATCCCAGCATCATACAGTTGGCCTTCCAAGACCGTGGATTTCTCCTCGTTCTTTCTTGATGCTAAAAGGCCGCGTCTCGTCACTTTTACAACGTCGGAAATTGAGCGCTCAGCAGCCTTTATTCGCTCGGCGTCTGTTTCTAAGCAGAAATTGTAAAAATTAGGTCCTGTAGTCAATCCTAATGAGTCTCAAACGAATGGCGATTAGGCGGACGCCTGTTGCTGATCTTGATGCGCTTCTGCGATGAACTACTTGCTTTACTGCCTTTACGGCCACTGTACAGTTTACTACTCATTTCTAACACTTTTTTATACAAAACAACAGTAAAAATATCAATCAAAACATAGTACTTTAACCTCAAATGCAGCGAGTAGTCGATCGAGTAAACAGAAGCTCTCCTAGCGTCGTTTACGAAGAAACGTGCCGTATACAGTGTATATTAATTACTATATAGTATAAAGCGAGCAAATTTTACGTGTTTCGAGCATTGGAGTTGCTTCAGAAAATTGATTCTCAAAACTTTTCTGAAGTATATTAGTATTTGGACCTTTTTGATTTCAATTCTAGGGATGTGTTAGCATACTTTTAACCAATAAAAAAAATTGGAAAACAAAATTAAGTCACATAGGTATAACCCCTTAAGGTAAGTTTTTTACCTTAATCAATGACAAGGGAGGGAGGTAAAGCGTTTTATCATGATAGCTCTACAGGCTGACATGAATGTGTTGGTACAACTTTTCCCATACAATGGCAAGGACTAAACCTGTTGTTGGTGGTATGAATACGAGTACTTCTGTGGGGCAAATCCAGATTAAGAAATTAATTATCAGTTGCGTTGTTCACCTTTTATGAGCATGACGGACTTAAGAGAAATTATTGTTGCTCAATTCCAAAGTGGTAAGACAAGTAGTGGAATTTTTCGGCAATAAAAAACCACGGCGTAACGCGTAACTATGTGTATCATACTATAACTAGATTCTTTTAGGCTGGATCTAATGAAAATAAAAAGAAAACGGTAAGAAAAATAACTGTACGCACCGTCAAGAACATTCAAATTATTCGTAGAAATTGTGAACGTTTCGCAAGAAAAATGGCAACAAATTTTAATACTAATCGGGAGTGTGTACAGAAAATTCTACGAAACTTGAAATTTGAAATGTTTGGCTTATAAGAAAAAAAGTTCATGGACTTACGGATGCAACACAATTCAAAAGACTTGAAAGGAGTAAAGTGTTACTAACGTGGCACGCTGGTGACGACATCATTTTTTCGGGTGAAAAACTTTTTATTTTGGAGAGTATTCTCAATTCTCAAAATAATCGGTCATGAGCTGCTTCTATGAAGGATATTCAGCATAGCAAAAGGCACGTACCAAGGTATCAAAATGTTATATCGGTTATGGTCTGGGGTGCAATTAGAGATGGGTAAAACTGCCGAAAATGCACAACCGGTTGTGTCACAACGTCTGTGCTTACACAACGGTTGTGTTAAACGGTTGTACTAAACGGTTGTGCTAAGATGTGTGAAATGGTTATATTGATAGTCTGTGTTAAGTTTCATTAATACAAATTTAATTTTAATCTCATGAAATTTTTTATGCTAAGTACAACTTCTGGTACCTAATGTTTCAGTTCTTCAAACTGCAGCGATATTCAAAGCAGTTTAATATTATTATGGAAAACATCATATTGATAATATTTACTAAAATATATCTAAGCCAAAAACTAAAACCAAATTCTGAAAACATAATTAATTTTCCGCCATTCGCAACTTAAGTCGTTATAAAACATAATAATAATAAGGGAAGAAAACCAAGCATCTCGAAGCTAATTAATTAACTTACTTCAGAAAATGTACATCATGCTAATGAAATAACTATATCTAGCTGCTATAATATTAATATTATTAATAAGAAAATGATAGTAATTATATCCATTGGCGACAATTATTATATTGCGTCTTTCGAAGTCCCCAGCTTTGATTAGCATTTCGCCCAGTACTTGTCGTTTGCGTTTAAAAATATCAATTGCCTTACTTTGGACGCTTTTAAATGTGTGCGTCGATCACTTATAATGAGCCCGGTATTTGAAAAAATACGCTCACATGGCACAGAAGTTGCCACCATGTTGCTTACTACTTTTGCGAGGTTAGGAAAAATAAATTGTTTTGCAGATCACCACTTCAAAGGGTCCTCTTTTTTATCAATAACCCTTTCTTACACGTACCGTTGTATCTCTACGATGGCACTAGATACAACTGTTTCGGGTGGTTGCTCTTTGCGGATGACCTCGTCCAGGAGGGCTGTGACTGAAAGGTCTGCATTTTCGGTCTCTTCTTGGCTACAAAAAAAAAGTGTTTTAGCTCAATGTCAATCACTAATAAATAGATTTCATAAGTATGAATTCAAGACAAGAGTTTTTTTTTGCTTCATAAATTCTTTTTAAAAAGAAACTAAATTTTGAAATGATTTCCCACCTATATCAACTGTAAATTACCTGTTATTATCTGGAGTATGATCAACATTTAATATATTGTCTGAGGTAATTTGGATTCTTTCCGCATTACTTTCCGCTATGGCGAGTTTTTTCACATACTCTTTAATAGCACTCTGTGCCTGAGGCGACGTATATGCATACAACTTAAATCGTGGGTCTAAGAAGGAACAGATTCCGATTATCTTGTCACTCTCGACATTGGAGAATCTTTTGATAGCCCCATCCTGTAAGCAATTCCATATATTTCCTATTAATTAAAGTCGCTTAGACTGCCTCAATCTAATTGATTATTTTTAAAATAGAGTACATGTAGATTATTAATCAGAAGTGCTCAGGCAAAGTTTTAAAACTATTTAAAAACATTTTCTGAAACCGCGAAAAATCTTATGTATAATGTGGTTTACCTGGAGAAGCTGAGTGACTGCGATTACCATTGAATGCATAGGTCTCTTGAGAAGTTTCTGGCAAACATCAATCAATCCCGTTGTCAGACAGACGATTTGACTGCCACTAACATATTGTTTCCCACATAGCTTGCGAGTCACTTCTTCAAAAGGTCTTAGCGTTTTACAAAGCTCTTTACAAACCTTCCATTCTTCTAGAGTAAGGACTGGAATATTTTTTTCAATTAAGGCAGTAGTTGCTCTTACAGTTTCTTGGAGCAATGCAAATCTCTCTAGCATGTAGTACGTTGAATTCCAACGGGTCACTACATCTAAAATTAGCTTCTTTGGATTCTTTTCGCCAATGTCTTTCAGATATTTCAAGAACTTTCCTTGGTCTTGATTGCTTTTTTTGAAATGTTTAACAACATTTTTGATTTTTTCAATCAAATATTCAACATTCTTCTCTTCAAGCGCATCGTGAACAATCAAATTCAAAGTGTGTGCATAGCATCTAAAATTGTTCCATTTAAGTTTGTTGACAATGGCACCCTTAACGTTGGCACCATTGTCAGTAACTACCATGTTAACTTTTGTAGCAGAAAAGCCAAAATCGTCAGTTATTTTTTTAATATCGTTTGGCAATGCTTGGCTGGTATGAGACCCTCCAATCGGAATGCAGTCCAAGAGAACAGTCTCAAACTTAAAGTCATCTGTTATAAAATGACCCATTAAGGTGAGGTAACTCTCTTGAGCGCTTGATGACCAACAATCTATAGTTAGGTACAAACTATCCACAAGGCTCCTTTTCTCCTTGACTGCTCGTTTACATTCTTCATAAGCCGCTGGAATTAGACTGTTCGAAATCATTTTCCTTTCAGGAAGAATATATGACGGATTCAGCTGGCTGACAAAATATTTAAACCCAATGTCTTCTACAACAGAGAAAGATTGTAGGTTCTTTGTGAACAATGTCAAAAGAGACTTGTCAAGTTTTCGTTTTTGTCCTGGTTTGATTTTTTTTGTCACAAAGCCACTTAAGTTAGTTTGTTTCATACTTTCACCGGTAAATGTGAGCAAAGGGACGCTGGTGGTACTCGGAATTGCAGATAAAACTGGGCTAGTAGTTGATGGCTGCTTTGCCTTAAACTTAGCGCGTCAGTTGAGCTGCGTTGTGATAATACACTTTCTAGTTCGTTATCAACCGATTGGGGGACACTAGAAAAAGTAGGAACCGTTGTCGAAGTATCGAGATTTACTGTAGGATGTTTTTTAATAATATGGGTTTTGAGGTTTGTTACCGTCGACCTAAATGACATGCTCAATCCGCACATGTCACACTTTGCAATCTTTTCCTTACTGTCCGTTATTTTAAAATACCTCCACATGGAACTATTTCTAACACGCTTGCTCATTGTCACACACAGAACATAGCTCACTCACAAATCGCAATCAAAAAACTGGCTATAAATGCTGACAGTACCACGGCTAGAAATTAAACATTGACATTATCCGCTGCCTGTTTTGCACAACTCTTGCGCTACACAACCGTTGTCGGACGAATGAGTTTAGTTAACTCGATCGTTGTCGTTGCGCTGTGCAACGCCAAGCTCACTGTCTACCGTTTCAGTTTTCAATTGTTTACAGTAGACACACAACTGCCTATTTTGCACAACCGTTGTGTATCACAACCGTTATCTTTAAACAACCGTTGTGCAACAACCGTTGCGTTTTTTTCGCCTCACCTCTAGGTGCAATATCGCGAAAAGGAACACTTTCATTGGAATTTATCGAAAGAAAGTTTCAAAATAAATGCTGGCTACTCCCTGAGGAGATATTGAGAAAAAACCTCTCATTGTAACATGATGACTGCTAAGACAAACGCAACATCCAAATATGCTAATTTTATCCGCGGTGGCGATCAAATCCCCTCGCAATCCGGTGCTATCCACATGCCAAACCCTCCTATTAATCAACCTTCCGCACCTAAATTTATTGATCCACTGGTACCTCCGGTTGTTAGAATTACCTCGAATTCTACAGACGATCTTGAGAGCAGATATCTTGTATCTCGGTTAAGAGACCATAAAACTTACGACAATGTCCGTCTTTTCCTTGCATACATACATAACGCACCGGAAACTACCTGCTTTGAGGGGAAAACGAAAACCAATCTCAACGTCATGATCCAACAAGAAGGTCTCCCTACTGACCTTGATTCTTTACGCCTCTTTTTTAATCGATATCATGAAGAACTCGGTATGTCCCCTGATCAAGTCAAACGTGATCTTGAAACTTATGGCTCCTATGTCAGCTCTAAGTATATCTCTCTCTTTAAAAAATCACGGGAAGACCATATGAAATTTTATTCCTAATACGAAAGACACGTCTAAAATCTTAAGATTTCTCTACCATAACTGCAGTGGTATGAGGGGCAAATTAAATAAACTTTATATTGACGCCAAATCTTGCCATTTCAATATACTCACTATAACAGAGACTTGGTTGAACGACTCGTACAAAAACGAAGAAATGCTTGACAACAATTGGAAAATCTATAGAGCTGATCGTGATTATCTTCATACTGGTGTCTCAAGGGGAGGTGGTGTTCGTACCGCAATTCACAACTCTCTGTCGAGTGAACTTGTTACAACCGTGTCCCATAAATCATTTGAACATATATTTATCAGAGTTTTATTAGAAAACATTTCCTCTACATCGGTGTTATTTATGTGCCCCCACACTCCGAAGATACTACTTATAATGATTTGAGCGACGTATTATCTTCTGTCATCGCTTCATTGAATGTGGATGATAAAATTATGATATTTGGTGACTTCAATCGCCCGAATATTGGCTTTATCACCGATGACAATGATAGTCAACTCCTCCCAGTCAACACTCTTGGCGACATTGACTTTAATCTCATCAGTGTGTTTTATGGAAATGATTTGCAGCAAGTTATTTCGATTCCTAACCAAAATGGCAAATGGTTAGATCTGATTCTCACCAACTTTTATGACGAAGCGGTGGTTAGCCCAACCATTGACACCGAGAATCTTTTCTCCAACACTCTTCATCACTCAGCTTTGACGGTTGAACTATCCACTGCGAATGTACCCTATACCCAATCGTACAATAATGAAATTGTATATGATTTCTTATATGCTGAATATATTAGCATTAAAAATTTTCTCGATACCATACATTGGCCGAGTTTCTTTTCGTCGTTAGATTTAGATAAATCTATAATTTTTTTTAGACGCTAATCTTTCATGCTATTAATAAATTTGTACCAAAGATAAAGAAACGGAGCAAACTCTCAGAACCCTGGCTTGATCATGATTTAAGGCACTTAAAAAACCAAAGAAACAGACTATATAGGAAAATTAAAAATGGAATTTTCGTCGACGAGGATCTAAAGAAAATGCACGATGAGCTATCGAATGAATTCTCCACTAAATCTGGAGAAGCGTACGATGTTTACGTCAACGTAATTAGTGAAAGCATTATTAATGATCCGAAAAAATTCTTTGATTTCGTTAATATAAAACGTAAAACGACAGGCTATCCCGCTTCTTTGTTCAAAGGGAATGTTGTATCCTCCTCTCCACTTGAAACTTGCAACCTATTTGCCGATCATTTTCAGGAGACCTTCTGCCCGCCTATAGTCTCGTCGACAACATCGTCGATTGGAGCTGACACAACGCCCCTCTTCGACAGTATAGTCTTGTCACAAGAGGAAATTATTAATGCTGTTTACGAGCTAAAAGTGAACAAAGGACCCGGCCCAGACTTACTTCCTCCGGGTTTCTTGGTTCGTTGCATAGACCAACTTGTCTTTCCTTTGCACCTCATTTTCAATAGATCTCTGTCTCTAGGTGTCTTTCCGTCCTCCTGGAAATTCTCGCATCTTTTACCTATTCATAAAAGTGGTGATAAGCGATCTGTTGATAACTACCGAGGGATCGCTATTTTGTCAGTAATCCCCAAACTCTTTGAGAAGCTAGTCTGCGATGTTCTCACTCCCATCGTAGACCCTCTCCTTAACGAACAGCAGCATGGATTTCGTAAAGGCAGGTCGACTTCCACTAATCTCATGATCCTAGTTTCTGACGTCCCCTGTGAAATGGAAAAGGGAAACCAAGTTGACGCGGTCTATACAAACTTTAGTAAGGCTTTTGACCGGGTTGATCATCAAACCATAATACGTAAAGTACGTAATTTTGGAGTATCTGATTCCCTACTCAATTGGCTACAATCTTATCTCTGTGACCGAACTCAGATGGTCAAATTCCAAGGTCACTTATCTAAAACAGTTTTTGCATTCTCCGGAGTACCACAAGGCAGTCATTTAGGCCCTCTGTTGCTTAATATATTCATTTCTGATCTATCTGCGAGACTGTCTAACATACCTCACCTATTCTATGCTGATGACTTAAAAATTTACTACAGCATCAAAACACAATCGGATGCAGCCTTCCTCCAGTCCAAGTTTCATGCACTTGCACACTGGTGTAATCAGAATAAGCTCTATCTCAATGTCAGCAAATGCCACGTGTTGAGCTTTTCTCGTAAGAATGCAGTTCCTACCTATTCTTATTACCTTAACGACATCGTATTAAACAGGGCTGATCATGTCGTTGACCTCAGCGTAGTCCTAGACAACCAATTGCGGTTCAATCTGCAATATGACAAAGTCCTATCAAAGGCTAATAAACAGCTTGGCTTCATTAAGAGACGAGCCAAGGAATTCAAAAACGTTTGGGTTACCAAGTCCTTATACACCACCTTCGTGCGGCCTCTGATCGAATATGCTTGCATAATTTGGAACCCCGTTTTTGTGCTCCACAGCGACAGACTTGAACCTATCCAGAAACAATTCTTGCTTTTTGCCTTGAGGGACCATCTACAACCCGACTGTCTTTCATAGTCTTCCTTCCTACAAATATAGACTAGACCTTCTAAATCTAATGCCTCTTTCATCTAGAAGAATATTAATGAGTGCCAGTTTCACCTTCGACGTTATCAGCGGCGCAGTAAATATAGTAGCCCTCGCTGATAGAATAAAATATAATGACCAACAACGACGTACTCGAAACACAACCCTGCTCAAAGAATATCGGCATCTCACGGCCTATGGTCATAATGAACCGATAAATAGATGTTGCAGAATATTCAAAACAATTAGTAACCACTATTCTCCGGGTATCCCTAAATCGTCCTTTAAACGTAACCTGACAAAGGCCCTATTGTCATCTTAACCACGCACTCCCCAACTAAGCCTGATTAAGTTTTAATTAGACTAATTTACTTTACTTTAACTTATTAATTGTTTATGTATTTTGTATTGTTTACTTGATGCCTTGTTTGGTGTAAATAAATAAAATTCCTTCAGTTGAAAATATTGATGGCAACGACTGTGATTGCTTTCAACAAGACGGGGTCCTTTCACACACAGCCAATATTTTGCGAGCATGGTGTGAGCATAATTTAACGGATTTTATACCAGAAGATGATTGGCCACAAAGTTCCCTAGACTTAAACCCCTTAAATTTTTCTATTAGAATATATGCAGCAGCAGCTTAAGAATTACAAATTTCAAAATTTGACGCAATTTGAAAGCAGTATTTCGAGAATATGTGACTCAAGGTCGTGCGTGCCACACATAACGCTTTTGAGAGAAGATTGCGGCTAGTCATTAAAGCAGAAGGTGGACTATCAAATGATATACATAGTTTCGGAAAGTAATCCTTGTATATGTTAAATAAATAATTGGCATCCTAATTTTTGAGTTTTAAATACATAGCCCCAACAAATTCTTTTTGTACTAACATATACATGTCACACTGTATAAGGACGATAGAATAATATAGTCCAGAAAACCAAAGGTTTTAAGCAGACACGTAATTAGAAACCCACAAAAATTATTTTGAAATTCATTTATTTAGGGAAACATTTTACTAAATGAAAACAATGAATTACAAAACATATCAGTAACGTGTTGGAGAACCCTTTTGATATACATCCTCTTGTAGGCGATTCGGAATTGTCGTTACAAGTCATCTGCATCTCTCCACATGTATGCTGCTTTCACCGCTTCGGATAATTGGTCGATGTTTGTGAAATTTCTTAGTGCTACAGCCTGTTTTATGTCGCCTCATTAGTGTTCGATTGAATTTAAGCCCGGACTACTTGATGGCCAGTCTAAAACGATGACGCTTTTGTCCTCCACAAACTTCCTTGTGTGTAGGGTGCTGAAACTTCCATAAAATAGGAATAGTCTCCTCCACACATGGCACCATGATGTTTTCTAAGATGTCTAAACCGTGTAAGGGTCCAACACCAACCACGAAATACACCTCTATATATACCAGGTGTGCAACCTTAAAACGGCTGTTTTTTTTATAGCAAAACACAATAATTGACGCAGAAAAGTGAAGAATATTTTATTCGAAGTAATCGCCCTCGTTGGCTATACATTTTTTCCACCTTTGGGGAAGATTAAAGATTCCACCTCAAAATAACTCATCCTCTTTGGATAAGAACCACCCATCGAGCCATTTTTTAACATCTTCATAAGAATTGAAGTGCTGTTTAGCAAGTGCGTGTCCCATCGACGCAAAGAAATGTTAGTCGGAAGGGGCCAGATCTGGAAAGTAGGGCGGGTGGCGATTCCCAGCCAAGTGCATCCAACGTATCCCGGACCAATCTTGCTGTGTGTGATGGTGCGTTGTCATGCTGGAAAATGATACCGTCATGCCGAATCGCGTATTCCGGTCTTTTTTGCACAATTCACGATCCAATTCGATGATTTGTTGTTGGTAGTGTTGAGTATTGATCGTTTCACCAGGTTTCAACAATTCGTAGTAAACCACCCCCTTCTGGTCTCACCAAACACACAGCATTGTCTTTTTCCCGAATCGATTTGGCCTAGCAGACGATGTGGAGGGTTTGCCGGGCCAAACCACGATTTTTTGCGCTTAGGGTTTTCAAAGAAAATACATTTTTCATCGCCAGCGACAATTCGATGCAAAAATGATTTTCTGTTGTGCCGATCAAGCAAGATTTCGCCCGTGTTCTTGCTTCGTTCCACCTGTCCGTCGTTCAATTGACGTGGCACCCACTTCCCAATCTTTTGGATATTTCCCATAGTATGAAGGCGTTTCGAAATTGCTAGGCGGCGAACATTCAACTGCGCGGAAAGTTGTTTCTGCGATTGGGTGTCATCTTCATCCAATAAACCATGCAATTCGGTGTCCTCAAAAACTTTTGGTCGATTTTCGCGCTTCTTGTCGATGGCGTTAAAAATTTCGTCTTTGAATTGCCGAAACCACGCTCTGCACCAAGTTTCACTGCGAGCATTGTCGCCGTAGACCTCCACAAGAATTCTATGCGCTTCGGCGGCAGATTTCTTTCAATTGAAGAGGAATAGCAGTGCTCCCCGCGATTGGTTCTTATCTGGCACAAAATTCGACATGTTTATCGAGATCAAAGGACACGTCATTGTTCGAAACTGCTGACTTTGTTTTTTGTTTACTAATGACAGATCAAAGCAATAAAAAAAAATGGCGGGCAAGGTTGGCTCACGCCTCGTGCGCGCGTACTGCTATCTATTAGAAAACGGTCGTTTTAAGGTAGCACACCTGGTAAATAAAATCAAGTCCTGGGTAAAAACAACTGAAGTGTGTGTCGAATTCCTTATTTCTTGATCGTCTTACATATCTCCTGTCATTAGGACCAAATTTGGCTCTAGTGTACGTGTTACTTGTTTTCTGTATTAGTTCTTGTTTGAAAAATAATATAGTTAGTCAAGAGAAATACGGTAGTTACATGAGTTCGCTTATATGATCATTTTAAGAGTTTCAATTCGTTAATTTATTTGCATCATGGAATTTATGAATTGTTCTTCTGTTGGTAGAGTTACTTTTTTTAATTCCTAGTATTTGAGATTCTTATAATCATTCCAAAAATTCAAATTGAAGTTTCCAAAATTCAGTCATGTTTTAAGCTGTACGGATTATTGTTAAATTTATTTCGAGAGAAGTATGTGTTTGGTTTTTCAGGTACCTATATAGCTTCCGATAAAATTATCTGTCAAAGTAACCGCATGGTGCGGTTTCCATTTTAAATTTGACGACGGATCCAACAGTGCCGTTAATAGCGATCACGACCGACAAAAAATTCGTAACTTTCCGATTCCCAACATCAATGCTAATTGTCTGTGGAACATATCGTTCCAACAGGATGACGCAACATGCCATTCAGCACGTGAAACTATTACTGATTGAGCTGGATCTGTGGTGAACAAATAATCTCAAGAAATGTGAACTGCCCGCTTAGATCACATGATTTGACTTTATTGAACTGTTTTTTGTGAAAGCAGTTCAAGTTACTCTATGCTTAAAAGTTGTTTTGATCTAAATCGGGTGAACTTCACAGCCCGAAAAGCTTCTTCTTGCTTTTCGGGCTGTGAAGTTGACCTTTAAGGAAACTCTGAAGGATGAAGTTTTAATCCATAGTTTGTCATGTGTTAGAACCTCCTAGTCTAGTCAACGACATTGTTTTCTAGTTTGTGCTTTTTTTTAATCCATGTTTTTCTACCTGTTGTTATTTCACTTACAAATATCAGAACCAAAAAATTAAGTACTCCTTACATTTTAAAAAAATGTGTTTTACTAAATGTGGTAGAAAATAACAAAAAAAAAAACAATCATAGCAAACATAAATCATAGGCAATACCGATAAAATTGATTACATTGTTTTTTTTTTGGAACAAGAAAGATACGTTAACTATTACATATCTTTCACTAATTGTTCATTTAATGCATAATAAAGAATCTTATCAACAAAATCAATTTCATTTAATTTATTTTATGTACTATGAAACATGTCCCAATTTCAGCTTTTTATTTGAATACCTTTATCATGATTTTTCGTGTTTTTGTAGCTCCTTTGATTTTACACAGCTTCAGAAGATGCAAGGGACTAAAGTTCAAAGGGAGGCAAGAAATAAATTTTTACTATCTGCGATATATTTCCAGATCGTCATATATATTGACACTGCGGAAATTATTATTGTTCTTCAGTCTTTCAAACACAATTTTAAATCACACGAGCTCATGATGAAGGCAAGAAGTCAAGTTTTCTATTTGCAATATACATATTTTCAGATCGTCATGTATAAATTGCGGAAATGATTAATATTCCTCCGGTTCTTAAACACAATCTTACAACACACGACATCAAGATGAAGACAAGAATTGTAATTTTTCATCCGCCATATATTTTGAGATCGCCATGTATGGTATAACGATTCTACAAAAATGATTACTCAGCACAACCACGATAGTTTCACTTTTCAGGTTTTTTGCTGCACAATTTTAACTGCAACCACGTGGTGAAACGCATGTCGAGAGAATCAAGTTGAAAACTGCCTCTTACTATATTTAATGCAATTTTTACAAAGTTGTTCTAGCACGCTTTGCGCCGCATATTTACATTACATTACAGCGACCGAACATTTCGACCAGTTAATGGTCCGTCGGTCGAAGTAAGGTCATGCAGCTGCCAAAATACATTCCAGGGTTCAAACGGTGCAAATATATATATATATATATATATATATATATATATATATATATATATATATATATATATGTATGTATGTATATGTATATATATATGTGTGTGTGTCTGTGTGTGTATGTGTAAAATATTAGCAGTGCACACTTGAAGCGTTATATTTTTGGAATTACTACATAAATTTCGATCGCATACCAGAGTCATTTGTTTATGATCGATGCAAATAACTTGCCAGATGTTTTACATGGCCGTTTTGTTGAAACGTCAGCAAAGATCGGGGGAATCACCTAATTTTCGGAGACAAGGTGTAATTTGAATGTGCAAAATAATAGCAGCGAAGGCAAATTAAACTCGTTTTCGGGAAAAAAGTAAGTTTCAATTTTGCAGTTAGGATACGATGAGGGCGAAGAAGGTTGACAGCTTTCAAGACTTTTGTTATTTTTAGTATAAAACATACCATTCAGGATTAATAAGCCGCTCCAAACATTGCAGTGGCGAAAAGAGAGATTAAATCAAAAAAATGCTTTCGGAAGGCAAAACCTACAAATTTATTGAAAAACACTTAGCTGCTCTAGCAAAATGGTCTCGAATGCGAAAAAGTGGGAAAAGGCGTAAAACTCGTGGAAGAAAAAAAAACTCAGCACGCGAGATGCCAAAGATTTTGTACGGCTTGTACCAAAAGACCCTTTTTGACATCAACGAGTATAGCACAGGAGCTCAAGTTGGATGTCAACACTTGTACAATCAAAAGAACCCTTATTAACTCCAAATTAAAATGTAGAAATCCGAGGAAAACACCATTACTAAAAGAATAACACGTTCGAGACAGATTAAAATTTGCACGAGACCATAAGGACTGGCCTGCTTCCAAATGGAGAAATATCCATTGGACTAATGAATTAAAAGTTGCATTATTTGGCTATCCGGGGTGGAGACAGTACATAAGAAGACCGCCAAATGCTTCTCATGGTTCACGGTACACAGAAGACAGTTAAGCATGGAGGCGAAAAATTAATGTTTGGGGCTCGTTTTCATTTTACGGCTCTGACCCCATATTTTGGATCAAACCCACGATGGACACCAAAATGTACGTAGGCATATTGTAAAATATCATGTTATCTTTTTCGGAAGAAGATATGCCTCTGAAGTGGGTCCTTTTGCAAGATAACGGTCCTAAACACACCAGTCGGTTAGCCAAGACTTGATTTTCGACCAATAGGATAGAAATTATGGACTGGCCAGCTCAATCTTCCGACCTCAACCCCATAGATAACTTATGGACTGATGTTAAGCAGGCCGTTTTTCAAGCAAAGCTGAAACAGTGAATGATTTTTGGCGGGTAGTGGAGTCTGCATGGAATTCTATGATCACGGAATGATGTTAAAGTTTGGTAGCGTCAATGACACGTTTTTTAATAGTGAATTATACATAATAATAAGAATGAGACCATAAGATGGTACCTAGCTTATTATATTACAACTCTTAAAGCTAGTTATTTAGTCTAGCCTATTGCAAATGTACCAGAAGCTGATACAACATTATTTAAATAGCTTACAATGGTTTTGGTGGTGCTGTGAATTTGACCCATCATCCTCGACTATTCAGCTAATGTTAATTGATGCCAGCTTTTCCGTTTTGCCTCTTCTGAATTCTCTGTACAATTAATATAAGAAATATATTCCGACAATCTAAGTTAGTATGATAAATGTGGTTTAAATTTGAAAGGACACTATGTCTACTGAGTTGACAACCACCGGATTTGATCATTTATCCAGTGTTATCTGTTTTGATTTCTTTCGTTTGAGAGCTGCCCGTTGTAATGTGCCTTTGGAGGTGTGATTCAAGGTAGATATATGCCTGGTACCCGGTCAAATCATCCCAGGAGCGAATTACTATTTTTGTTGCATTGATTTTTACTTCCTTATTGGTAGTAATGTTTTTTGCGTGCTCCTACTTTTACTCCTCATTGGACCACGAAACCAACTAACAGATAGGGAATCACCCTGTACTAAATACTACCGATATCTGCGACCTCACCTAATAATATCTAGACTTATTTTTATATAAACTTTGACATACTTTTATATGTACGATATATGGACAGATAGGTATCAACAAAATATACAGATAAAAGTTAACTCTTAATGTCCTGTGCGTGACATACACGAAGAGTTTTTCCGGACATATCCCGACCTATCCCACAGGTCGAACAATGCTTCCCAGCACAAACTTCGGGGCAATTTTGGCGGAAACCCGATCACCAGCCTTACTCAAAAAAGGATGGAGAAATATCCATGTTGCAGGATAGAATGATAGAGAAACTACGATAGTAGTTAGGTATTATTCGTTGAGTTTAGTGATAGAGCGACTGAAGGTTTGAGCGAATTATAAAAATATGTTTAAGATATTTTACCGAATACGATATTTTGCGATTCGATATTTTACGATACTATATTACACGATACTATATTACAACTAACGATATTATGGCTAACTCAAAAAGGCGGTCCAAATTACTCGCTTCTAGCGAAACGCCACAAAACTACGATAAATATACCAATTATACGCCAAGAAGCGATACGCTCAACTACTAACCGCGCGAAGATACTTAACGTGTAATACCGAAACCGATTGTAGGAATGAGTGTGAGTGGTTTACAATAGTTTTACAAAAATTTACATAAATTTGACTTAAATTTTTGTACATAGTTTTTACAAAAGTGTGACTTATTATTATGGTGTCGATTCACATACCGAATCGGACTAACATGAAATGATTATTATTCATATTACATTTTTTTAAAAAGATATATATGATCTCCCCACCAACAGACATTACGCGATCAGATAGAAATTTTAATTAGACATTTAAATTGCGTGTCACAACAAAGTGTGAAGTACGTAAAACGATATGATTCATGATTCAAACAAATTATTCGACGACTACAAGCTAAAAGTGAATATTTTTTTGAAGTGGGTCGAAATTAGGATTGCGACGGTTTCAAACCTAGAAGCGATTACTAGGTGTGATTGATATAATCACAATCCCGATTCAAACAAACTACGGGAATTACCCGACACTTTTCCGAACTTAGACACCACTATAGAATTTGAATTTAAAATTTAGGAAGGGAGAAGGCCCCACGTGGGCGCCATGTGTTGCGTGTTCCCACTTCCACTCCTCTCTCCCAGCCAATCACCCTCCATGTGTCCCGCCAATTCGAACGCCCTATTCAAGATGATTGTCGAAAGGAGGCCCCATGCAGAGCACCCACCAACTGTGTCCGCATAGTGGCGACCGTAGAGTAAAATTTTGAAACCGGCTAGCTCACCGGGTCGTGGGCTAATCACAAAAAGGAAGAACTCGAACCACATTTTGATCGCGATCACGCTGAGGAGAGGAAAAAACCATCAAAACTCACTTCATATGAGGTTACACTCACTTCTCTTTTTTCTATTCCATTTTCCTATTTATTAAAAATAGATTTACAATGTACGTGAATATATTTACTTATGATTTGATTTTCGAATGACAAAGGAAGTTTAATTAAATTGTTGTTTATGCGGTTGCATATTGATTGTTATCTGAATTGTTATGTGATGTTATAAACCGTTTTTTTATGATCTCGCAATCAATTTGATAAGAGTGTCAAATGCACTTCCAATGCTGATTCTTGTATTATCTGCATGGCGAACGCTCTTTGCTGCACCAAACAACCAAACGCTGGACGGCACGTATGATATCCAGAATGTGTTCCCTATTCACAGTTGTGGCGTCGACAATTGCGGCATTTCACCGTTGCAAATGCGTCCAGCGAGAACTGACCAAATAACGACGCAAATTTGCGGTTCTGCGACGCTGCCGCTCGAATTGTCTGAACTTCGGAGCACTTCACACTTTTCATGGGGCCAATGGCGTGAACACCACTTGCGTGCTGCCTCGCAGATCAGTCATCTTCTTGTTGAACCAGTGCTTCACCAGTTACGTCGTCCCTGAAGGGCGTCTTCGGCACGTTAAAGCCGACGTTATAAAATCGGCTGCTGGATAAATGAACCCATCGTCCACGCACTCGATCGATGATCACTTCCTTCCGCACTTTCGAGCATCGCAATATGGCGGCGCTGGGGAACTCTAAATTCATTTAATGCGTTTCCATCCAGAATTTCATCGCTCCAAACGAAATTCATCCGAGATTTCGGTCGTCCTTTCATATCCTTGTAAAGTTTTAATGTCACAATTGTTTTAAAAAATTCCTAGCAAAAAAATTTTCCGTAGATTTCTACACAATAGATTCTACTTCCTCGACGAAAACTCCCGGACTGACTTTTTTGCACCTCTTCACTCACACCTCCAACCTCTCACTCTCGTCTCGAGTCGGAACATTTATGCCCATATATGGCAATTCACTAAGTTCAGATGGGCGACCGCACCCAAAGAGAGCTCGATCACCTCAAATCACCACGACTAGAACAAATAAAAACGCGTTTGTCACCTTTCGAGGGTGACAATGCGAGTGTTGGATCAGTAATTCGGATTTAAGTACTGCCAATGGCGATTATTTGACAGCGTAACGATGCAATTTAAATTGATTAACGTTTTAGTAGAAAATAAAAAGTGTAATAGAATGATCCGCAACAGAAGGTGGGGACGACTCCGTCCTGAGAAGAGTCTCTCCACAATAAAGCCGGGCTATGTATTAACTCTAGGTACTGGAAGATCTCATAGGTCGTAGGACGCCAGGCAGGTGTAGTCAAAACGTCTAAACTTCGAAATCATCATGCTCGTTCAAACGAACCATGAGGGTTTAACAAAAAGGAATTCTCACGTGAAGCTCAGCAGATGCAGTCAAAACGTATTAACGTCGAAATCATCAGACATGTTCACGCAAGTTCCTCGATACGGGATA
Organism: Oxycera nigricornis; assembly: GCA_963942545.1. Lineage (NCBI taxonomy): Eukaryota > Metazoa > Arthropoda > Insecta > Diptera > Stratiomyidae > Oxycera > Oxycera nigricornis. The sequence goes on from OZ012662.1 coordinate 57,767,099, forward strand.
ATGTTAACGTAACCCTACTCAATCGACAGTTTCACCCGAGATAAGCCATCAAAACTAACTAATTAGTCGAACTAACGTAAAACAGAAACGGAAACTATTGACTGTGGGTTTCTGATTTTCAATCAACATGAAGCATGGGCGAGTTACGTCACCAGCCCCTCTTGACTACTCAAGCAAAAGCACCACACGGCGATAAGCCAGTATATTATCCAAACTTAAATTCTGAATAAGCAAAATACACTTAAAGTTCTCAATAACCGGAATAAAGTTCTGAATAAGCAAAATAAACTTAAATTCTGAATAAGCAAAATAACATGCCGTGGTTCGAAGATGTAAGATATTTGAAACCACATATTCAAAATTAGAGAGAAGAAATCCATATAAATGAGCTTGACTGGATCTAAGAAAGAGTAGTGTAGTGTGTATCAATTGAAAGCCGTTACGCTGTCGAACCTTCGATCAAATAAAGTATTTTTACTCTCCGTACGGACATAGAACTTTACTGGCGCAGTCGGTAGGATTACTAGAATAAAAATCTAGTAAATCCTTACAAGTGAAACGAATCTATTAAGTACTGCAATCCAAAGACTACCTGGCGAGCAAGTCTCAAACGCTCAACTAATCTGTGGAGAGACCGAAACAGACCCAAGTACAGGATTAAGTACATTTAACAAGTGTTGTGAAATCAGTGAAAAGTTACTCTCAAAAAGTGAGGAAACGAACAGTTACTCACGGGTAAACTACAAATCAGTTAACCCACCTAGAACAAAGCAGATTCTTGAAAGACGACAGACACGTTGTTAATTGGGTAAATAATATTTTTCATTAAAAATGACTCTATTCGATCTAGGTTCCGCCGTACAATTGGCTGAACGACTTAAAGTTTTCACCGGCGATAATCATTACACAGTGGACAATTTCGTAGAACATATAGACCGCCTACTAGAGCAAACAGCAGAAGAGAAACCGTAACTTGAATAATAATCACGAAATTACAAGGTGCTGCAGCCACCGTTTGTTGGTTGGTTGGTTGTAGTGGCAGCCCCCTTTGTCAAAAGGCGGTTCACTTAGGCCAAGATAGGCCCTTTGTGATACCACATTTTAATAGGGAGCGGCACTAAAACCTGTTGGGTGACGAGAACCATTTCGATTCTCGTATGAATCCGGCAACGCAGCTAATGTTCAAATCAGCTACTTCCGTGAGGCTGTCCAGGAAGGGTGAGCCTAAGGTTTTCATGCGTTTCCTGGAAAGTGCTGGGCATTCACACAGAAAATGTTGGATCGTTTTCTCCTCCTCCTCCGATCTGCAGCTGCGGCAGTAATCGTGGAAAGGGACACCCAGTCTTTCTGCGTGTCTGCCAATGAGACAATGCCCCGTCAGTACGGATACGATGAAACTTAATGTTTCACGGCTCGTGTTGAGGAGCTGCTTGGTGCGCTTTGAGCTTAGTGTGTGCCAAGTTTGCCTGGTTGTCCTGCAGGTTTCTTCCAGCAGCCAGGCCCTATTTGCAGCCTCTGTATAATACTACTTGAAACTTAGCTTGACGGAGGCCAATGGATGACCGACTTGGGGTGTTAGTGTATAATCCTGGAGCTCAGTGCCAGCTCTAGCTAGGGCATCAGCTTCGCAGTTCCCAGCTATATCACTGTGACCCGGCACCCAGCAAATAATCACTTCACAGTGAAGCGACATCGGGTTCAGTAGTGTGCGACATTCCATTACAATTTTGGATGAGGTATACACGTTGGATAATGATTGGATAGCGGCTTGACTGTCGGAGAAAATGTTGAGATGTCTTATAGAAATTTTCTGAATTCTCAGCCAGTCCACTGCCTTATGTATTGCAAAGACCTCTGCCTGAAAGACACTGCAGTGATCTGGTAACCAGAAGGATAGCATCAGACCCAGCTGTTTGGAGTAAACACCACAGCCAACTTTTCCATCCATTTTTGATCCATCAGTGTAGATGTCGACCGATTCCTGTATCCTATTTCCTTTCATGATCCAGTCATCTCTGCTAGGGATGACGGACTTGAAACTGTGGTGGAAGCAGGGAATCGGAGGAGTGAGGTCTACATTCTCTGGCGTTGGTCCATCCCTCCGTAATATGGTGGAGTGGCCGATATTCCCATCACGCCAGAGATTTAGAGCTTTCAATCGAATAGCAGATCACTTGGCCTGCTTTTTCGTTAGGAACTCCGTCGGGAGCCAATTTAATAGCATAAACAATGCTTTTGTCGGGGTAGTGCGTATAGTCCCGGTGATTGCAATAGCTGCAGTCCTCCTGACCCTGTTAACCAGGTTCGCGTTTGATGTTTTTGCCATTGCTGGCCACCATATAACCACACCATACAGTAGGATTGGTTCCACTATCGCTGTATAGAGCCATGATACAATTTTGGGTTTCAGTCCCCATCTTTTCCCAATAGCTCTTTTGCAGCAGTAGATTGCGCATGCCGCTTTACGCGCTCTTTCCGCTAAGTTTGCTTTCCATGTGAGTTTGGAGTCTAGGATCAGACTTAAATATTTGACCTGATGAGATGGATTGAGACTTGTCTCACCAAGTTTAGGTGGAGCAAATCGTGGAATTTTGCATCTTCTCGTGAAAAGCACAAGTTCCGTTTTCTGCGGATCTATCTTTAGACCACACTCTTTGCTCCATTTGTTAAGAATACCTAGGGCATGGTTTAGTCTTTCAGATAGTGTGTTGACGAATTTTCTCGATATTGCTATTGCAACATCGTCGGCGTAGGCTACGACTTTGAAGCCAGTCGTTTCTATTGTTGACAGGAGTTTATCCACGTTTATCCACCACTAAGTTCCATAGAAGGGGTGATAGCACCCCACCTTGCGGGGTACCTCTGCACGTCCGCCTTCTAAGGATACTGTCTCCTAGTGAGGAGTTGATGCTCCTGCTTCTTAGTAGTTGCACGATAAACTTAATCAGGTTATCATCCACATTATTATTCTCGAGTGCCTTCTCAATAGCCTTATGGCTGACGTTGTTGAATGCACCTTCGATGTCTAGAAAAACCGCCTGCGTATATTCTTTGATGCTTAGCGATTTTTCGATGTAGATGGTGAGCGAGTGAAGAGCTGTTTCAACCGATCTCCCTTTTGTGTATGCGTGCTGCGCATTAGAGAGTGGTTGCAGGGTAGCTCTCAAATGAATCTCTATCAGCCGTTCCAGAGTTTTCAGCAAAAAAGAGGTGAAGCTGATAGGTTTGTAGTTCTTAGGTGAGGAGTGGGATGTCTTGCCCGCTTTGGGTATGAAGACTATTTTAGCTTCTTTCCACCGCTGTGGAATAAAAGCCATCCATAGACACGCCTTTAAGATGGCTTTTAGCCACGGTAGCGCTGTATTGATTCCCTGCTGGATCTCAACAGGTGAGATGTTGTCCATTCCAGGGGATTTAAATGGTTGAAATGAGCTGATTGCCCAGCGTAGGAGCCTGTCGTCTACAGGCACAGCGGTTGACAGGCAGTTCGGGGCCATACGTGGATCAGCTTTGTCAGCCACATCCTCACTGCCCGGGAAGTGCGTGTCCATGAGAATGGATAGCGTCTCAGAGCCGGATTAAGTCCAGACCCCATTCGCGTCTTTGACAGACCCTAAAAATAAGGAGGAGCTCGTCATAACCTTTTTCAGACGACTGACATCCTTGGAGTTTTCTATTTCTGCACAGAAACTTCTCCACGAGGTGCGTTTGGCTTTCCTGATGGAGCATTTAAACTCCTTCAGTTTCAGTTTATAGGAAGACCAGTCAGTGGATACTTTAGCCCGATTGAAGGACTTCCTACATTCCTTCCACAGCTTCGCAATGTCACTATTCCACCAGGGGAGCTTATATTACCCTCTATGCTTCGTTGGACTACATGCAGATCTTGCTGCTTCATTGAAGGCAAATATAAGGGTACCAACGGCTTCCTCCAGACCACCTATGTCTTCAATCTTCGGAGGTCCACCTTCTAGTGTAGACTCGAATACTGAATGGAGGTGGCAGAACATCATGTTCCATATAGCAGGAGACTGCCCAAAGGGGTTTGGACTGTCTTTCCACTGCTATCGCAACGGTATCTTGGTCACTGAAATTATACACCGTTAAAAACTTTAAGCCTTCTTTTACGATTATGCAAGCTCTTGGTTTACCTGCTGTGTTGAAGGATACTGTGTTGTATCCCTACATGTTGAGCCCGCAAACCCGGTTTCCAACAACCCAAAGTTCCTGGGCCAGTATTAGTTCCTCTCCTTTTTAAGCCAGGTGGAGGAGCAGTGATGGAGGTTAATCTGCAGAAACCTCAGCATCGCAACACAATGTTTTATCCGCTTCCTCGTCAGATAAGGACATCTCCTCCTCCTCGACCAGGTCAAGGGATCTGAGAAGGTCCCCAGCCAACCCCGCAGTGGAGGTGGTGCTTCTTCCGTCATCGGAGAGAAGATCTGACTCAGAGAGGTCCACGGTCGGGTCTACTGATGCTTCCACAGTTCCCTCGCTTCCACTCTCCTTGCTCGGTTCCCGTACTGCCTTCCCAGTACGCGCCTTGCGATATACTCGCAGGGTGATAGCCGAGAAACCGTAGCAAATCACCCCGCTCTTCGACTCCAATGGAGCTAGCGACTCCTCGTTCAAGATTATTAGGGCCTTTTGCTGTCCATTGCTGGGCTCGCTAACCTTAGCTACCTTCCAGTTTTCCACCGGGAGGTCAGCATTGCTGAGCTTGATTAGCTCAACAATTTCCTCCGGTGTGGATGGCTCCGCCGGTATTCATGCCCTGGATCGAGGCCGATTCGGGATGTCTTCCCTGGAGACAGCATCTAGCTTTGCTCCGGGCCAGACTTCTCCCAGTCTGCTAATAGCCTGCTTATATAGATCCGCTGAGCGTTGATCCGTACAGGCTATCAGCTTAACGTGACCCTGGTACCAACTAGCATCACGGCAACTAGTTGGAGGGCCTGGGTTTGCCTCCAGTATGGGTTTGTACACCCAAAAAAGAGCGATTTCTACCATCTTCCAGTTTGTCGATGAGATGGTTCCATCGCTACTACTCCTGTCGATGACAGCCCATATCAGGCTGCCCTTAGCCACTTCGCTAAAACTCCTGCCCTCGGCAGGATTGGGCGCGACCAATCTTGGTTTTTTGGTGACCTGCAGTTGGGCACTCGGTTGACTTAGGGCTGCCTCACTAGACCTACATCTTTTGTGAGTAGCCAATTGCTTTGCTAAAGACGCTTTATGAGCCTCTACTGTTGCTGTTGCCCATTCAAGGGAGATTTTGTCCTTGTGGGAAAGCCCCTCAGGGAATAAATCTTGCAGCCTTTTAATGACTCTGAAGGCATATCTTCCGTCCCTGTAAGCCGCAACTGAGGAGTTTTGCTGCTTCTTAACACCTGAAGTGGAAGCAGTGTTGGAGGGCGGAACGACAACCGTACGGGCCGGCTTATTCGCCGTTGCCTTGGTGCTGCCGCTAGCGCCAATTGGCTTACCTGAGGAGGTGCTTGTCCCAAGCATAGCTGCCTTGGTACATGCACCCCTCGAAGAAGTGGATGGGTAGGCTGGTCGTTGTCCAATTAGACGTCACAGTCTTCTTCCCACCAGAAGGACGCGTAACCTTTGTCCACTTCCCTTCCGGGTTGAGTGGATCTTCCTTTTTATCATTATTGTTTGAATTCATTTCAATTGGGTCCACCCTCGCAGCCGCTGTCTCCACTCGTTGTACAGTTTACCTGAGACCCCATGGTTGTCTATGCCGAAGCAGGGAGGCCATGCGAGGGTTGGCACATTCCCTTATGAGGATATGTGCTCGGAGCCACGTCAGAAACTATTCAGGAGTCTGAAGTCAACTGAACCTACACGGCCAAACTAGTGGCAACGAGTTTCGAACGTTTCGCGAGGCCTGCCAGGGTTTTACCGGGACGTGGGCAGCAGTGGCATTAGCCTGAAAGCCATTTCCGCAAGATGTCACTCTTGCATACTAAGGTGACTGAATACCACAGCTACCAGCCGAAAGCATCAAAAGTAGTCGTTAAGACGAGAGAGTTGTCCAGAAAACATTCTAAGTCGTGCCGTGGTAGATCATTTAGCGTTATCCAGGATGCACCACTAGGAGGCGATCTACCCTACATCCCGCAGCCGCCGTTAGATTATCTACGTTTTCCGTACAATGGGCAGACATCAAACGTGCGTTAATCCACAGATTTGGTATCAGAGAATCATTTATACAATTACATGATCAAGCAGAACATTTTCAACCAAAATATGTACACCATTTATACGAGTTCCTGAATGAACAATTAATAAAATTCAACAGAAAAACGAGATTGGAGGCGTTAGTTCCTGCAGACTACCTACCACACGCAAACGAAAACCGAATGTTGAATATATTCCTAGAAAAAATCAACAAAATGGACGCCATATACCTCAGATGCGGAAATGTAACACCCATTCATGACGCCTATACGAAGCTATGCCAAATCGGTTCCAATACAATCAACAAAGATCATCGAGAACCACGAGGTCAACAGCGTAGCACTTATCTATTTTCTAATAATTTTACTAGATCTAAGAATTTCAATTTCTCTCAATTAAATAGCAATCAATTTTAAAATTAATGGCGTACTTCAAATCAATTTAGAAATCCCCAAAAATACTCAGGACAATATAGGGATCAAAATTTCAGTCAAAATCAAAACCCACTCAGTAATACTAATCGAAACTTCTATCTTCCAAATAATCATTTTAATCAAAGATCAAACCAATGGAAAAATAATTTTTGCCAAGCATGAACAATGCCAGACCTTTTAATAACCGCCCACCAAGAAATTTAGGAACAGGTTCTAGAAATATCCCAATGGATATAGGACATATTCAAGATTCGAACTCCCCTACCCAAGAGGAAAATTTTCAAGTATTAGCCTCAACAGCTCAAAACTCCCAATGATAAATATTACTGTGAAAGAGAAGAATATGATAGCGTTAATAGATACAGGTTCCACAATAACTATATTAGACGATCATTACAAAAACAAAAACTGTTTGAAAAAAAATAAAAGTAGAAATTAGTACACTCGCGGGTAAAGAACTAATAAACCATAGAACGATTATGAAATGTCCACCCGAATTAAATGGGGACAAACTTATATTATATGGCATACAATGAAATTAAAGAATAAGGCATATCGGGCGATCTTGCGAACACACATCCTAGAGTCGACCTCCGCTTAAATTAATCATGAAAACAAGACTATAAACGTTAAAGGGGAAGATGTACCATGAATTAACAAGGAATGCAACATAAAATATGAAGAAATTCACTTTATAGAATCAGTAGAAAATTTAAAAATCGACACAAAAACATTTGAAATATGAAGAGAATATAAAATTTCGAAGACTAATAAACGTTTATAAAGAATTATTTTACCAAGAAAGCGACAAATTAACAAGTACACATAAAATAAAACATGAAATTAAAACAAACGCCGAAGAAGCAATATACTCTAATATGTATAGAAACTCTCAGATTCACGACCAAGAAATAGAAAAGCAAATCAAACATATGCTAAACGATGGCATAATTCGTCCATCCAACTCATCTTACAACAGCTCAGTTGTAATGGTATCTAAGAAAATGGATAATACAGGCATACGCAAATAGCGTTTGGCTATTGATTACCGAAGGCTGCACACCGTAACAATAAACGATAAGTTTTCCATACCCTATAATAATATTTGACTACTTTGGATCTCACAAAGGGATTCCACCAGGTTGAAATGTGTCCAAGAGACGTTGGTAAAACCACCTTTTCGACAGCTCGGGGACATTACGAATTTCTAAGAATGCCCTTTGAATTCAAGAACGCCCCAAATACCTCCCAAAGATTGATGAACGATGTATTGGCACCTGTCATTAATAAAATCTGCATCGTCCACCTCGACGACATCCTAACATTTGGTACATCTTAAGAAGAACACCTACAAAACATTAGAAAAGTATTTGATTTGCTTAGAAAAGCAGCACTCAAAATTCAGGTAAATAAATGCAATTTCTTAACGAAAAAAACTTTCTTACTTGGCTATATCGTTAACCAGGAAAGGATAAAACCAAATAATGAAAAAATACAGAAGATATTAAAAATCCCTTCACCTAAATCAAAAAAAGAAATCAAGTCTTTCCTTGGAGTAAATGGTTCCTACAGAAAATTTATTTAAGACTATTCAAAAATTTCGTTACCTATGACAAACTATCTCAAGAATAACACCAAAATAGATCCAAAAGATGTAAAATATGCAGAAGCACATGAAAAGCTTAAAACTATCTTAACTACAGATCCAGTTCTAAGACATCCCGATTTTTCCAAAGTATTCACACTGACCACCGATGCAAGTAACTACGCAATAGGTGCATTCCTTTCGCAGGACAAGAATCCCATCTTTTACATCTCAAGAACATGTAACGATCACGAAAAAAATATATGATACAATAGAAAAGAAATGACTAGCTATTGTCTGGGCAATCAATTACTTAAGACCATACCTGTATGGTAGAGAATTCAATTTGTACATCGACAACAGACCCATCGTTTGGCTTTACCAGAAGTAAAAAGGTAAAGACGTAAATCAACGAATACAACGATGGATATTAAAACTTGGGGCTTATATTCCCCAAGTTAAATAAATAAATATCAAATATATAAAAGGAAACGAAAACATACCCACAGACTATCTATCGCGAATAATAAATGACAATATACAAGAAGAAGCTAATCCAGTGACCATTATGGAAGACAGATTAATTACACCTGAAAATCAATTTGACATAGAGGCAATGGGAGGAAAGCAGATATCTCCAGGAACCTTGGTGCACACCCAACACAGCGCCATAGAACATTCAAGCGACCACATTCCTATACTAGGAATTTACACTTCACACATGCATCGCATACTGTGACCCACCATTTCCATCAACAAAATCTTTCATTTCAGACCTCTCTATACGAACCCATTCATTTTTGACAATAATAATTAGATGTTAATGAAATTCGGTTTGTGCCTCGTGAAGGCAACCACTATCCCTTATAGTACTTTCGTACCATTTAACCTGACTGAATAAATTGAACTACTAAACTTTTTATCAACTATTGATAAACTCAGGTCAAATGTCTTGTATGGAGCTTAGTAGATCTAATGAAAATCAAAGTGTATGAGCTTAGTAGCGCCGTGTATTTTTCATTAGGATCTAATGAAAATCGGATGTATGGAGCTCACTAATTCCAAACGACCGAATATAATGAAAAGTATAAACCGACGAATTATAATAAATTCAAAAGAAATAGATGGACGTCTTGTAACTTACTTGAAATCGAAAATAAAACCCATGACAACTGCTATATATTGTGAATTAACGGACTCAGATTATAATACAGTCTGACAGAAATTAATAGATCATTTTGATACACGTTTAATATAATTTGTACACGTCAATAAAATACTAAGAGAACCCGCCAACGAAGAAGAGCTAACGAAAATAATAGAGGAATACCATTTAAAGGAAACCGGACACTCTGGAGTCAATGAGAACTATGCAGGAATATCTAGAGAATATTACTACCCCAATATGAAAAAATATATTAACAGAAATCTATGCAAAACATGCAATTTAGCTAAAAATAAAAAGGCATCCCATTAAACCAAAATATCAAATAACAAATACCCCAAACGACATACGTGAAATCATGCACATCGATATAATCGGAATAAAAAGAAGAATTATTCTGACACTAATAGACCGATTTTCTAAAAACTTCGCAGAAACCATACTCGAGTCCCATAACAACATAGATATTTGCAAGGGGATGAAACAACTATTTGCCTTCACTGGAAGACCCCAACCGTTAATAGCAGACAACGAGTTCGATGAAATATTGATCAAAGAATACCTCATTAACAAAGGTATATCCCCAGTAGGCAACATGATGATCCAAAGAGTAATCATGGTTTACTCCAAATGGATGTTAGGAGACCTAACATTTTCCTCCAATTGATCTTTTTTTAACATTATCATGTCCCAAACTATGAATACCGGATCACTCTTCTAAACCTCCCCAATCATCAATACCGGAGCACTCTTCTAAACCTCCCAAATATCAATATTGGAGTATTCGCAGGAGAGAAACAAGAATAGAAGAAATATGGCTCGTCAGAGTTTTATTCGATATGCCTTCTATTAACATTGACATATCATTACTCTTTTTTAATTTTCAAAAATGAAAATAAGCAACCCAAAAAAAACATATGTAATTTTCTTACCGGATTTTTATATATAATTATATATATAATAATTAAAAAAGTAAAGTTGCCATGATCATCAATTTTTGTTTGTTACCAAAAAAATATATGTTGAACAATTTCAAATGACGAATAGCAACTTCTCCCCTGGACCCATCCAAGTTAACTTCGAGGAGAAATTCTTCATCAAAAATTTGTAGAAAAATCGCTTGTATGGAAGATTTTTCTACAATGTGCTGTATATACGATATCTATTTGAATATGAGCATATTAAATTAAAATAAATAATAGTTAAGGTAGTTCACAATATCTTCGTTTGGTTTTGATTGGGTAGAGACTCAAGGCTGGTGATTGGAAATATTTTTGGCACATTTGGCGAAGGTGTGATTAATTTTTTCACCAGTTCCATTAGAACAGTCTGCTTGCATAGTATGGCCTTTACCTCTTGAAGTTCTTTACGCATATAAAAATTTTTAGATAGTAAATCTGGTCTAGTGTCTAGAAATGAAAAAAATAATTATTTTAATAAAAAGATGCATGCAGTCCTGTGAAATCATAAGCATACCTGAATTCTCTTGTTCTTTAAAAGTTGTATTATTTTCGTTAGCGGCTTAGCAGAGTAAGGAGCGACGGGAAAATTTTTTCGGTCCATTATTAGCTATAACAGTAAAAGGTTGCGAAGAAAATTGAATGTATTTATTGTTGACAATGGTGAAGTATAGGAATGAAAACGAAATACTGGTCGTGCGGTATACAGAATAATTCACAGACAATATAATTTATTTTGATTTTTTCTATAATTGTACTTTTCTGTTTTCCTTTCCAAACTCCCAACGCCGTTTTTGAATCCATTGGCGCTTGAAAGAAACTTTCAGTTTCGGTGAAACAATGACCAATAGCATAGTAAATCCTTTCTTCAGAATAAAATCCTTTGATTTCAATCACTGTCAAATCATTTGTATAGCAACAGTTATTTGAAAATGTCGAATGTAAATTGAATCTGTCGAACTTCAGTTTTGATTACATGCCTGAAGTCGTGGTCTTGTGGAGCTGTTAAAATATGCATCTGTATCCAACATGCTGCGCTCAAGAATGCAACTTTGCTATTGTTGGAGATTTTCATTTGCTTTCCTACAATTTTTTTTTAATAATTGCATAAAATTGAAAATTTATAGGAAGAAAAGCTATCGACGCTTCCATAAATGTCTATGCAATCCACTAAATGTAAGAGATTATGCACATTGTAGCTAATTTTATCCTCCCCATAAATTTCCGCAAATACTTTAACAAATTCTTGTAACATTTCAGGGGCACAGGCCAAACTTTTTTTAAATTTTTTAGGACAAGAAATCATTCTATATGATGTGTGCAGCATTAAAAAATGATAATAAATATCACTGTCTACAATGTATTTCAAGGCGACTATTTCTGTATAAAGAATGAATTGCCGAAAATCGGTTGCCTTCCACCTGTGGACTTCGTGGTTTTCTTGAAAATTCCTTAGGAGTAGACTTTTGCAGTTTTATCTTTCTATTATTTAAACTTATTCGTTGATCACCAGATATTTTATTTTTATTGTGTTTTCCGCTGAGGACAGAAAGAAGCATTTTCTTAGTTACACCCAAATCTATCAAGTGCATAACATCAAGCGGAAACTGTGACACCATTTTAATATTTATGCACTCCAACGGATGAATGGGGTGTAGGGTAGATCGGCTCATCGCGGTGCATCCTGGATAACGCTAAATGATCTACCACGGCACGACTTAGAATGTTTTCTGGACAACTCTCTCGTCTTAACGACTACTTTTGATGCTTTCGGCTGGTAGCTGTGGTATTTAGTCACCTTAGTATGCAAGAGTGACATCTTGCGGAAATGGCTTTCAGGCTAATGCCACTGCTGCCCACGTCCCGGTAAAACCCTGGCAGGCCTCGCGAAACGTTCGAAACTCGTTGCCACTAGTTTGGCCGTGTAGGTTCAGTTGACTTCAGACTCCTGAATAGTTTCTGACGTGGCTCCGAGCACATATCCTCATAAGGGAATGTGCCAACCCTCGCATGGCCTCCCTGCTTCGGCATAGACAACCATGGGGTCTCAGGTAAACTGTACAACGAGTGGAGACAGCGGCTGCGAGGGTGGACCCAATTGAAATGAATTCAAACAATAATGATAAAAAGGAAGATCCACTCAACCCGGAAGGGAAGTGGACAAAGGTTACGCGTCCTTCTGGTGGGAAGAAGACTGTGACGTCTAATCGGACAACGACCAGCCTACCCATCCACTTCTTCGAGGGGTGCATGTACCAAGGCAGCTATGCTTGGGACAAGCACCTCCTCAGGTAAGCCAATTGGCGCTAGCGGCAGCACCAAGGCAACGGCGAATAAGCCGGCCCGTACGGTTGTCGTTCCGCCCTCCAACACTGCTTCCACTTCAGGTGTTAAGAAGCAGCAAAACCCCTCAGTTGCGGCTCACAGGGACGAAAGATATGCCTTCAGAGTCATTAAAAGGCTGCAAGATTTATCCCCTAAGGGGCTTTCCCACAAGGACAAAATCTCCCTTGAATGGGCAACAGCAACAGTAGAGGCTCATAAAGCGTCTTTAGCAAAGCAATTGGCTACTCACAAAAGATGTAGGTCTAGTGAGGCAGCCCTAAGTCAACCGAGTGCCCAACTGCAGGTCACCAAAAAACCAAGATTGGTCGCGCCCAATCCTGCCGAGGGCAGGAGTTTTAGCGAAGTGGCTAAGGGCAGCCTGATATGGGCTGTCATCGACAGGAGTAGTAGCGATGGAACCATCTCATCGACAAACTGGAAGATGGTAGAAATCGCTCTTTTTTGGGTGTACAAACCCATACTGGAGGCAAACCCAGGCCCTCCAACTAGTTGCCGTGATGCCAGTTGGTACCAGGGTCACGTTAAGCTGATAGCCTGTACGGATCAACGCTCAGCGGATCTATATAAGCAGGCTATTAGCAGACTGGGAGAAGTCTGGCCCGGAGCAAAGCTAGATGCTGTCTCCAGGGAAGACATCCCGAATCGGCCTCGATCCAGGGCATGAATACCGGTGGAGCCATCCACACCGGAGGAAATTGTTGAGCTAATCAAGCTCAGCAATGCTGACCTCCCGGTGGAAAACTGGAAGGTAGCTAAGGTTAGCGAGCCCAGCAATGGACAGCAAGAGGCCCTAATAATCTTGAACGAGGAGTCGCTAGCTCCATTGGAGTCGAAGAGCGGGGTGATTTGCTACGGTTTCTCGGCTATCACCCTGCGAGTATATCGCAAGGCGCGTACTGGGAAGGCAGTACGGGAACCGAGCAAGGAGAGTGGAAGCGAGGGAACTGTGGAAGCATCAGTAGACCCGACCGTGGACCTCTCTGAGCAGATCTTCTCTCCGATGACGGAAGAAGCACCACCTTCACTGCGGGGTTGGCTGGGGACCTTCTCAGATCCCTCGACCTGGTCGAGGAGGAGGAGATGTCCTTATCTGACGAGGAGGCGGATAAAGCATTGTGTTGCGATGCTGAGGTTTCTGCAGATTAACCTCCATCACTGCTCCTCCACCTGGCTTAAAAAGGAGAGGAACTAATACTGGCCCAGGAACTTTGGGTTGTTGGAAACCGGGTTTGCGGGCTCAACATGTAGGGATACAACACAGTATCCTTCAACACAGCAGGTAAACCAAGAGCTTGCATAATCGTAAAAGAAGGCTTAAAGTTTTTAACGGTGTATAATTTCAGTGACCAAGATACCGTTGCGATAGCAGTGGAAAGACAGTCCAAACCCCTTTGGGCAGTCTCCTGCTATATGGAACATGATGTTCTGCCACCTCCATTCAGTATTCGAGTCTACACTAGAAGGTGGACCTCCGAAGATTGAAGACATAGGTGGTCTGGAGGAAGCCGTTGGTACCCTTATATTTGCCTTCAATGAAGCAGCAAGATCTGCATGTAGTCCAACGAAGCATAGAGGGTAATATAAGCTCCCCTGGTGGAATAGTGACATTGCGAAGCTGTGGAAGGAATGTAGGAAGTCCTTCAATCGGGCTAAAGTATCCACTGACTGGTCTTCCTATAAACTGAAACTGAAGGAGTTTAAATGCTCCATCAGGAAAGCCAAACGCACCTCGTGGAGAAGTTTCTGTGCAGAAATAGAAAACTCCAAGGATGTCAGTCGTCTGAAAAGGTTATGACGAGCTCTTCCTTATTTTTAGGGTCTGTCAAAGACGCGAATGGGGTCTGGACTTAATCCGGCTCTGAGACGCTATCCATTCTCATGGACACGCACTTCCCGGGCAGTGAGGATGTGGCTGACAAAGCTGATCCACGTACGGCCCCGAACTGCCTGTCAACCGCTGTGCCTGTAGACGACAGGCTGCTACGCTGGGCAATCAGCTCATTTCAACCATTTAAATCCCCTGGAATGGACAACATCTCACCTGTTGAGATCCAGCAGGGAATCAATACAGCGCTACCGTGGCTAAAAGCCATCTTAAAGGCGTGTCTATGGATGGCTTTTATTCCACAGCGGTGGAAAGAAGCTAAAATAGTCTTCATACCCAAAGCGGGCAAGACATCCCACTCCTCACCTAAGAACTACAAACCTATCAGCTTCACCTCTTTTCTGCTGAAAACTCTGGAACGGCTGATAGAGATTCATTTGAGAGCTACCCTGCAACCACTCTCTAATGCGCAGCACGCATACACAAAAGGGAGATCGGTTGAAACAGCTCTTCACTCGCTCACCATCTACATCGAAAAATCGCTAAGCATCAAAGAATATACGCAGGTGGTTTTTCTAGACATCGAAGGTGCATTCAACAACGTCAGCCATAAGGCTATTGAGAAGGCACTCGAGAATAATAATGTGGATGATAACCTGATTAAGTTTATCGTACAACTGCTGAGCAGCAGGAGCATTAACTACACACTAGGAGACAGTATCCTAAGAAGGAGGACGTAAAGAGGCACTCCACAAGGTGGGGTGCTATCACCTCTTTTATGGAACTTAGTGGTGGACAAACTC
The DNA here is from genome assembly GCA_963942545.1 of Oxycera nigricornis. Taxonomy (NCBI): domain Eukaryota; kingdom Metazoa; phylum Arthropoda; class Insecta; order Diptera; family Stratiomyidae; genus Oxycera; species Oxycera nigricornis. The sequence continues at coordinate 57,782,405 of OZ012662.1, forward strand.
CTGACAACAATAGAAGCGACTGGCTGCAAAGTCGTAGCCTATGCAGACGATATTGCAATAGAAATATCGGGCAAATTCGTAAACACCCTATCTGAAAGACTAAACCTTGCCCTAGGTATTCTTACCAAATGGAGCAAAGAGTGTGGTCTAAAGATAGATCCGCAGAAGACGGATTTTGTGCTGTTCACAAAAAGGTACAAAATTCCACGATTTCTCCCACCCAAACACGATGAGATAAGCCTCATATTGTCTCATCAAGTTAAGTATTTGGGTCTAATTCTGGACTCCAAGCTCGCGTGGAAAGCGAATATAGAAGAAAGAACGCGAAAAGCGGCATGCGCAATCTACTGCTGCAAACAAGCCATTGGGAAAAGATGGGGATTGAATCCCAAAATCGTATCATGGCTCTATACGGCGATAGTGGAACCAATTCTTTTGTATGGCGCAGTTGTTTGGTGGCCAACTATTGCAAAAACATCCAATGCAAACCTGCTAAACAGGGTCAGAAGGATTGCAGCTATTGCAATCACCAGGGCCTTACGCACTAGCCCGACAAAGGCACTGTTTATGCTATTGAATTGGCTCCCGACGGAGCTTCTTACGAGACAGCAGGCCAAGTGCTCTGCGATTCGATTTAAAGCACTACATCTCTGGCAAGAGGGAAATGTTGACCACTCCACCATACTTCGGAGGGATGGACCAACGCCATGGGAAGTAGACCTTGCACCCCTGATGTCCTGCTTTAATCATAGTTTCAGGTCAGTCATCCTAAGCAGAGATGACTGGGCAATAGAAAGAGGTGGGATGCAGGAATCGGTCGACATCTACACTGATGGATCAAAAATGGATGGAAAAGTTGGCTGTGGTGTTTTCTCAGAACAGCTAGGCCTGAAACTATCCTTCCGGCTTCCAGACCACTGCAGTGTTTTTCAGGCAGAGGTCATTGCAATATACAAGGCAGTAGACTGGCTGAGAAATCAGAAAATTTCCATAAGAAACCTGAATATTTTCTCTGACAGTCTAGCTGCTATCCAAGCACAATTCAACGTGTACACCTCATCCATGATGGTAATGGAATGCCGTACACATCTGAACGCTATGTCACTTCACTGTGAAGTGACTATACACTGGTTACCAGGACATAGTGATATACCGGGAAAGTGCGAAGCGGATGCCATAGCGAGAGCTGGCACTGTGCTCCAGGAGTATAAACTCACACAACAAGTTGGTCAACCTCTAGCTTCTAAAAAGCTAGGATTTAGGCAGCATTACATCAAGGCTGCAAATAGAGCCTGGTTGTTGGAGGAAGCCTGCAGGACAACCAGGCAAACTTGGTATGCACTGAGTTCCAGACGCACTAAGCAGCTCCTGAACACGAGTCGTGAAACCTTGAGTTCTATCGTGTCCATACTGACGGGGCACTGTCCAATTGGCAGACACGCAGAAATTGGGCGTTCCCTTCAACGATTTCTGCCGGAGTTGCAGATCGGAAGAAGAGGAAGAGTCAGTCCAACCCTTTCTGTGCCATCTGTGGCACTGTCCAGGAAACGCATGAAAACCTTAGGCTCACCATTCCTGGACAGCGTCACGGAAGTAGCTGATTAAAATATCGGCAGCATAGCCGGCTTCATACGAGAATCGGGATGGTTCTCGTCATCTCACAGGTTCTAGTGCCGCCCTCGTCTTTTTATGGTATCACAATTGGCCTATCTTGGCCTAAGTGAGCCATCTTTTCGACAAAGAGGGCTGCCACTACAACCAACCAAAAAACGGATGAATGGAATTTTGAAACCTAGTTAAATGATAAAGTTTATCGCGCCGACGTATAAAGTCTTCGTCTGATCGACATTCGCCTTTTTCGGTGGTATATGTCAATGTAGTTTTTATTTTCCTTGCCAGTTGTTGACACTTGGAGCAACCATGCGACGAAGTGTGGCCCACTGTTCCGGTGAGAAATGCCCTCGCAGGAGTGTCGCAAGTAAAGAGCCTTATTTTAACTTTAAAAGTTTTACCACATAACACAACACCTTCTTCCTCAATCCAAATACATTCCTCCGTAAACTTCTGTAAATACTTCTCTACATCTAAAGGCTTCCCTGTCCCTAAATAAGCTCCAATTAAAAATGGTGGTAGTTTTTTTTTATCGGATATGCATCCCGAAATTGGCCATAGCGTCTTCATTGAGCTTTTGTATACTGGAAGCTCATCCTCGCAAATATCTATCATAATGGCTTCTTCTGACAGTTCACTGGGAGGTAGCTTGAACAATTCTTAAGCTGTTTTTATTCCCAAATGAAAATGTGACATATCAATTACGTCAATTGGCCTAACTTTAGTATGTAGCAAAGTTTTTGTCTTTTTGGGAACATCAATACCTTCTTCATTAAGAATTCGCAGAATATCATCGCAAGCATCTCTAGTTATTTTATGATTGACTGCCCATTCTACCAATTTATCTGCCAAGGACTTTACAGTTTCCGAATTTCTGGCAGGTTTGTATTCATTGTCTGCATCCTCATTAATTTGCAAGAGAGAAATTTCATTTGGATTATCTGTGAATAGAATACTTGTTTCAATATTTCGCAAGGTGGAGCTTCCTTCTATACTCCTGGACGATATTTGCGAATGCCTCTCGACTTCAGATTTTACCAATCGTTTGAAATGTCGTTTTGAAACTCCTGCATATTTCGCCGCCATACTGGTATTCCTACGAGGAAGTATTTTTATCACCATAATAGCATGTCTTTAACCGCAAGCATTTTGAAATGTAAATAAAACCAGCACCTACTACCTGCATTTGCTAAAAGTGAGTGCAAATATACGCAATGGTCCAAACATTGGCTAGTATAACTATCTGATGGCAACGCTATTGCGTTATTTTGGATTATTTAAGGTTATTGTTATTGTTGTATGAAAGTAGCATTTCGGGCATTTTATAAAAATAAAGGTTGTTGCCTGCTGTATTCAGTGATGATATTCCATATAATGAATAATGTGAAATAATAATATAATAAAAATATAAAATAACCTACATTATTATTTAAGCAATGTTGTTATAAGCACGACAATATTCAATAATGCTAATGCAATGCTTACTTTGTATTTCCAACCAATTAAACACTTTTCACTACCACTTGATACTCCTTTAATTTTAAAAACAAAACTTTATATGCTTGATTTTGTTTTGCTCTTTAGCACTTCATAACTGGTTTCTAGACGTACACTATATGAAACGTCGCTATCAAAGCAGCACAATTATCGGGAAACTCACCGTTCATCTGTTCTATGCCTCCACAAATACTTCAGGTAGAGCGATATCGGAGGCATTGCCTTTGCTCCATCATCACTCCAGCGTGGAGTATACTCAATTGGACCTACTGGGTCCTATCACTTTACTAAGCCCAATACCCACACAGGTAACTCCGATATAGAAAGAGCTCACTCTACCTTACTAGATAAAATTAGAACTAACAAAAATGAAAGCATACAGGGCTTCCTCCTGTATGAGTCAATCGAATATTATAATAGACAGGTACATGCAACATAGGCGAGAGACCAACAGATTTTGAACGAGGAAAAGTCGAGAATGGAAAAGTATATGAAAACATGAAGTTAAACAAAGAAAAAAAATATATAGAGAAATTGAACAAAAATAGATGAGAATATCGTGAAGAAAGAGACCTAATACATTTAAAAAACTATAAAGCAAAAGTACATAAAGTAGAACCTAGATTTACCAAGACACCATATAATAAAAACAAACATGCATTCAACTTGATTCAAAAACCGAAACATGACAAGAAGTGCTCAAAGATCCCTAATCAGTGAAGAAAATCCCGACAATAATCATGAACCAAACACAAGTAATATTATTATTACTATCGCTCAAATTCATACAACCCCAAATATTAACCGTAGAATCACTCAAACACGAATCAGGATAAATCAAAACAAAACTCGATACAATAAATTTAATTGAAGACCAAAGAATTATCCTCAATAAAGTAATTTTTTCACCTATTAAATGAGATAGAAAACATAGAATCCCAATATTTAACATTGCTCCCTGAAGCAAATTCACGTAGAAAAAGAAAAGGAATTTTCCAACCTATTGGTACAATCTATGAATGGCTATTTGAAGTAATGGATGACGAAGAAGTTATCGAAGATCACATGAGAATAACTGATACAAATGACTAAAATATAAAATTCCAGTAGAAAAAATAAAAAATGTATTAATCTTTTAATACCAAAGAAAATTGTTAAAACCCAACTTTCAAATATGATAACGAAAGAAAAGAAAGGAATCTCTGTATGTCCACAACTGGGAATTGTCCTGTTGTCACGGAAGAAGAATGTGTTGAAAAAATTGAAAAAAAAACTAATAATAGTTTACAAAAATATAATATGTATATTAGATCTACTTGTGATCAAAGAACTTGGAACGTATCGGGAAAATACCAATTAAGTTTCAGTCATTGTGAATTAAGTTAATAACCATTGCCAATTTAGAAACGCTATAAAAACATATCTAGCCCACATTGTCAAACTTGGGATTGTTACTAACAAAACCAATCAATTAACTTTTGAAGATTTATAAGATTTCCAATTTAAAAGGCAAAAAAATAGACGAATTAAAGTACGTAAAAAGGCTACATTATTTTATCGGTAGCGGAATCATTGTGGTAATGGCCGTAAAAATTATAATTTTTTTCTCTAATTGGAAGCATTGCCAAAAGGCAGTTAACGTAAAAATAAAGAACGAAATCCCTTTACAGGAAGTAAACTCCGTTGACCTCAGCGCCCCAAAACTTGAGGACAAGTTTCACACCGATGAGGGAGGAGTTACGTCACCAGCCCCTCCTGACGACTCACCCAAGAGCACCACACGGCGATAAGCCAGTATATTATCCAAACTTAAATTCTGAATAAGTAAAATACACTTTAAGTTTTGAATAACCGAAATAAAGTTCTGAATAAGCAAAATACACTTAAATTCTGAATAAGCAAAATAACATGCCGTGGTTCGAAGATGACAGATATTTGAAACCACATATTCAAAATTAGAGATAAGAAATCCATGTAAATGAGCTTGACTAGATCTAAGAAAGAGTAGTGTGTGTGTATCAATTGCAAGCCGTTACGCTGTCGAACCTTCGATCAAATATAGTATTTTTACTCTCCCGTGCGGACATAGAACTTTACTGGCGTGTTGGAAATGTGACTAATGAAACAAGACTATCAATAATCAAAGATAGCGAAACGTTACGAGAAGATATCGGGGACACTACAAAACACTGAAAAACGAAATGGTGGTCCGTCCGAGTTTTACATTGGGGTGGAGCTGTACTCACAAAAGGTTCGACCGTTAACTCTCTTTATTTAAACCTCAATGAAGGGCCTCAGGTCTTACCTGACAAACTTCAACACCAGTCTCAGATCGGCCAACGAAAACAAACTATAACTTAAACGACCAAGACAAATAAATAAAATTTGAGTTCAATATGAACCCCCACCTACAAGATAGTTGACTAGCAACTGAAACAGTTGTATACCGGAGATGAAAAGATGAGATTCTGATAGGTGAAATGGTTAATATTCCGAAGATCACGGAGCTTTGGTAGAAATACACTAAAAATATGGTCTCACTTCTTATGAGCAATTTTGAATAATCTGATACTATACACACCAAAATATTTACATTATATAGCGACGTCAACGCTCAACGCGGACTAGTTAAGGGACCCCAGAGATCATCAATTCTCTAGCATTTTTTGACTCCAAACCCAATAAGACAAACTAAAGCTATACGGACAGACACTAAATAATGTTCAACCTACATATGTACGGTGCAGATATATATACTAAGACAATACACACTAATGCAACGGATACGTCACACGACGAGGCCATTAAAAAATTCCTCGGACCACGAAACAAACTAACAAATAGGGAATCACCCTGTACTAAATACTACCGATATCTGTAACCTCACCTAATAATATCTAGACTTATTTTTATACAAAAACTATGACATACCTATATATGTACGATATATGTACAGATAGATATCAACAAAATATACAGATAGAAGTTAACTCTTAATGTCCTGTGCGTGACATACACGAAGAGTTTTTCCGGACATATCCCGACCTATCCCACAGGTCGAACAATGCTTCCCAGGACAAACTTCGGGGCAAGTTTGGCGGAAACCCGATCAACAGCCTTACTCCAAAAAAGGATGGAGAAATATCCATGTTGCAAGATAGAATGATAGAGAAACTACGATATTAGTTAGGTATTATGTGTTGAATTAAGTGATAGACCGACTGAAGGTTTGAGCAAATTATAAAAAAAATGTTTAAGCTATTTTACCGAATACGATATTTTGCGATTCGATATTTTACGATACTATATTACACGATACTATATTACAACTAACGATATTATGGCTAACTCAAAAAGGCGGTCCAAATTACTCGCTTCTAGCGAAACGCCACAAAACTACGATAAATATACCAATTATACGCCAAGAAGCGATACACTCAACTACTAACCGCGCGAAGATACTTAACGTGTAATACCGAAACCGATTGTAGGAATGAGTGTGAATGGTTTACAATAGTTTTACAAAAATTTACATAAATTTGACTTAAATTTTTGTACATAGTTTTTACAAAAGTGTGACTTATTATTATGGTGTCGATTCACATACCGAATCGGACTAACATGAAATGATTATTATTCATATTACATTTTTTTTAAAAGATATATATGATCTCCCCACCAACAGACGTTACGCGATCAGATAGAAATTTTAATTAGACATTTAAATTGCGTGTCACAACAAAGTGTGAAGTACGTAAAACGATATGATTCATGATTCAAACAAATTATTCGACGACTACAAGCTAAAAGTGAATATTTTTTTGAAGTGGGTCGAAATTAGGATTGCGACTGTTTCAAACTTGGAAGCGATTACTAGGTGTGATTGATATAATCACAATGCCGATTCAAACAAACTACGCGAATTACCCGACACTTTTCCGAACTTAGACACCACTATAGAATTTGAATTTAAAATTTAGGAAGGCAGAAGGCCCCACGTGGGCGCCATGTGTTGCGTGTTCCCACTTCCACTCCTCTCTCCCAGCCAATCACCCTCCATGTGCCTCGCCAATTCGGACGCCCTATTCAAGATGATTGTCGAAAGGAGGCCCCGTGCGGAGCACACACCAACTGTGGCCGCATAGTGGCGACCGTAGAGTAAAATTTTGAAACCGGCTAGCTCACCGGGTCGTGGGCTAATCACAAAAAGGAAGAACTCGAAACACATTTCGATCGCGATCACGCTGAGGAGGGGAGAAAACCATCCACAACCATAACCATAAACCATAACCCGCACCAACCTTCGAGGAAACATCAGCTTGCTATGCCAGTTTCTGCACGTTCTACTGGTAGAAGAAGCAGCGGACTGGTACCAGAGGTACTTGCATGGTGCGGAATATATGGAATGGCACATATTTTGCAGGCGTTGTGGGATCGTTTCGGAGACAGTATGTCTGAATTACAAATCCGAGAGTTAATTCACGTGTACACGAACCGTTTGATGTGGTCTGCGACCGCGTTTTTCGCCTTACCGACCGTTTGACGTCTCCCATAGGTGACGTTGAGCTGATGGAGTTACTGCGCTTGAACTTGCGTATGTACTTTCGTAACAAGCTACTGCATCTTCCTATTACCTCGGTGCAGATGCTGCGGACCTATGCGCGGAGACAGAAAAATCTAGATGCTCAGCAAGGTATCTTTCGCTCTCAAGCACGACACCGTTTTGGCCCACGATAACTAGTATCGGAGTTAGGTTCTGACCATTTCACTCCTGTACCAACCGAGCTCTTGCCAAATCCTGCTATTTTGCAACAAGCATCTTTTGATAGGAATGCTCTAAACTCAACTCTATCTGAAATACGGGGTCAACGTTATTGTTGGAACTGTCGGAAGGCAGGTCACTTCTACGATGAGTGCGAAGCAGAGCGCACCATATTTTGCTATGGATGTGGGAAAGCAGGTGTATACAAACCCAAATGTGAGTTTTTTATGCAGCGAAAAAACTGGAAAACGGAGAGGCCTCATCAACATCCGAGGTCTCCCCTTGTTTACTACCACCCCTTAAAATGCCGTCGTAGCCCCTGTACCCTCTAGTATTTTGGAACCGACAACGGAAAACGTTAACTCAAGCAACCACGCTAATCTTATCAGCATCATGCCGCGAGATAATCGTCAGTATAGTCTTTCACCTCCCTCAGAGGATTCATTTTTTTCGCAGGCTCGCAGCAACTCCATGCAACATGAGCCTCATCACGTGCGTTTGCTCGAATACCGCTGAGCCAGACAGCGTATTTTTGGTGTCGAGGAGCTTCCTTCAGCGGTTTCGAAGAGATCCACTTGTCGACTGAGGTGCTTCCGGAAGAAGGTCCTGCGCACCAAAAGACGTAACTTTGTGTTCACTATAGTGGATCGGCCCACATATGACCTCCGTCCACATGCCTATGTCACTTACCGTCCTATGCTTGAGAAAGACTGGGGCGTACCACCTTAATCTCAAACGTGATTGATGTAGAAAGCAATAAACCTATAAAACAGCGGCATTTCTCCATCTCTCCGGCGGTGGAAAATTACTATATGTCGAACTGAACAGAATGCTTGCGATTGGGGTTACTGAGGAGTCCCAAAGCAGTTGGTCATCTCCCGTAACGTTGGTAGTCAAACCAGACGTAAGACTGTGACTGGATGCACGGAAATTGAATCAGGTTACGGTAAAGGATGGGGGTACTAGGTCGACTTCCAAGAGCTCAGTTCATAACCAGCTTCGACTTAAAGGACACCTTATGGTGAATCCCATCAGATGAAAAGTCCAGGAAGAAGACAGCCTTCACCGTACCGGGTCATCCGTTGTACCAGTTCATCACCATGCCATAAGGGTTGTGCAATGCACCCCAAACGATGCAACGGTTAATGGATAAGGTCGTTCCAGCACACCGACGCCACCAGGTCTTCGTCTATTTGGATGACCTCCTGTTGATCACCGAGACACTGAATGAGCACTTCCAGCTGCTCCAGGAAGTTGCAGTATGCTTACGGAAAGCCGGACTTACTATCAATATTGAGAAGAACAAGTTTCTTATCAAAGCGGTACGATATTTGGGCCACATAATTGGTAATGGCACGACTTGCACTGATCCTAGCAAGGTACAAGCCATAACGGAGTTCCCGCGACCCACTTCCATAAAGCAGTGTCGACGTTTTCTTGGAATGTGTGGTTGGTACCGACGTTTTGTACCAAATTTTGCAGCTCTATCTCCCGCACTCACAGACCTTCTATCACGGAAGCGAAAGTTTGTGTGGGATGTTATGAGCCTCAGAGCTTTCCAAGACTTGAAAGACGCTTTATGCAGAGCATCAGTTCTGCATAGCCCCGATTTTACACGCCCCTTCACTATACATTGTGACGCGAGTCAACATTGAGTGGGCGCAGTGCTGATACAGAAGTTTGCAGACGGAGCAGAAGTCTCTGTGGCGCATATTTCACACAAGCTAAACCCAGCTCAGCACAATTACAACGTGTCTGAACAGGAGTGTCTGGCCGCCGTATCAGCCATAAAAAATTCCGAGCCTTTGTGGAAGGGCATGAATTCGAGGTAATCACAGATCATGCCTCGCTACAATGGCTTATTTCGCTCGCGGATTTGCATGGCAAGTTGGCCAGGTGGGCTTTGAAACTCCAGGGCTTCCATTTCACCATTTTGCATCGGAAGGGAAGCCAAAATGTAGTGCCTGACTCGCTATCGCGCGTCTTTTCCCCGGAGGGTCTAGAACTAGAGGAGATTTCTACCACCACCTTAGAGATCGATCTTTCCTCTCCCCATTTCAAGGGTGGAAAATACTTAGAGCTTGCGAAACAAATCTCTTACAATCAAGCTCAGTTGCCGGATTTACGAGTGCTGGAGGGATTCGTGTACAAACGGTGCCAGTATGCTACTGGAGACATTTCCACAGACAGAGACGCATGAAAACTTTGGGTTCCGGCAAACTGACTGCCTCCGTAATACAGCGAGCCCACGACCATCCGCTTAGTGCGTACGGGGGTATCGGAAAAACACTCAAGCGACTCAAAGAATTTTATTATTGGCCATCCATGACCAAACAAGTCACTGAGTATGTCAGTTCGTGCGACGTCTGCAAAATGATCAAAGCGTCCAACCAAACTCTCCGAGCTCCCATGCGTCCTACGACAGTTCCGGAACGCATCTTTGAACGTTTATACATCGATCTCTTTGGACCATACCCTCGTTCTTCGGCAGGCCACACATTCATTCTAGTAGTCCTGGATCATTTGTCAAAACTTTCTTTTTTAAAACCACTCCGGGCTTCATCGGCAAAACTTATCACGTCATACCCAGAAGAGGACCTGTTCCGTTTGATCGGAGTTCCCGAAACTATCGTCTCTAACAATGGGCCTCAGCTCAGGAGCCAAATATTCAATAAGCTCTTAGAAGAGTATGGAGTGCGCCACACATACACCGCCATTTATTCCCCCATGGTCAATGCGTCTGAGCACGTAAATCGTTCAGTGTTGGCCGCGATACGCGCATATGTCCACCCTAGTCAGCGCGGTTGGGATCGAAGTTGTCGGTCATCAACTGTGCGCTACGTACTGTCCATCATACTTCTCTAGGATCAGTTCCATATTTCGTGGTGTTTGGACAAAACATAGTTGGACACGGGAGTTCCTATGCTTTGCTGCGAAAGCTGCAAATGTTAAAAGATCGTGAGTCTGAATTGCTACCACACGAAAGAATGGCAAAAATACGCCGAGAAGTGGCAGACTGTTTGGTAAAAGCCACACAAACTCAGCTGCGGGTCTATAACCTGCGCTCCCGTGAGCCTCGTTTTAGAGTAGGAGACATAGTCTACATCCGGAATTTCGGTCAAAGTAAGGCTGTGGATCATTACAACGCCAAACTCGACAATAAATTCCTCAAGGCCACCATAGCAATTAAACATGGCAACGCCTGTTTTCGAGTAGTGGGTCAACAAAGGCCTTGGAAATTTACCACAAGAAAGACATTTGGGCGTAAGGTTCTCAGGCATGAATGCTCTTGAAACACTCGCCCTCATGCCTGTGTTGTAATGGCGCACAGCAAGGAAAAATTATATCTTTGTAATCTTTGGTTCACTCAGAAGTGGCAACCCCGCACACCAAGCTAGTCTTGAAAACCAGCTTACAGCACTCGAACCAGGGAATCTGGTTTGGCAGCTAGCCGACTGGTTCTTTGGGAGAGAACCGTTATCGGATGGAAAAGTTGGGTCGCTAGCGAGAGAAAAGGGCGCAGTAGTGCTGCGAAAAGGACGGAAAAAATGAGAAAAAACGTGGGTAAAGACATGTGTGTGATTTTATCAGAAATATTAACCGGATAACGAACATCTGACGGATTCTGTTAGAATTGATAAGTGTAACATTATTTACTGCCATGTGATTCGAAACGGCTTTGAAGAAGAAAAAATTAGAGATTGGATTGCACGTGCTCAACAGTAACATGCGAGCTCAATTCGACCGGCTGATGGGTTCCGACGAACTGCTCGCAGAACTATTGAGAGATCATCAGGTTTTTTTTTTGAAAATTTGAACTAATTTGGAACGAGACTCCAGTCGTGAGAAATTCAACAGCGCATAGGAACCACAACAACGAAAAGCCAGTGGAAAATACAACGCCTATTTCAGACAAGATAAGATTTTGTTGATTATAAACATGCAAAAAGAAAAAAAAAATTTAATTATCAAAGGTTCTCCTTTATCGTATTATATGCAACTTTCATTCCATACTCATGCATTAATTTTCAAATCATTCAATTCAAGTCAAGTTCTAAGGTTATTGATTTTAGTAAATCGACATTGTTCTTGAATTTTTTAAGTAATCAACAAATATTCACTAATGTTTGATGCAAAAAATTAAAGAATAAATACGAAAAACAAAAATTTTGTGTGATGCTTTGCTATTCGATATTTATCATAAACTAGCGCGTGGCAAAAAGCAATGATTACTATTTAGATTCTATGTGATTGACAAATATCAATTTACTAAAAATATTTTGATTTAGCACTGACAATTCAATTACGCTTCCTAGTTCACGAACATTTAGGTGCATGAAATAAAACGTACGCGAATTCTAATAATAGGTTAAATGTTTCAATATTAGTCTAAGGAAAAAGTACAATCTATAACAGCTAGCAGTCACAGTAACGATAGATCCTCCCATAACCTCATCGCTAATGGCGAAACATCTATCAACGCCTTCCGAAACCAGAACCTTTTGAAAGTTTGTGATCGAACAGAATACAGACTTGAGGGAACGTTTCTCAACTATATGAGACATACATTTCACCAAGCCACATTATACATCGGGGAACCTAACAGGAATCTTCAAATGGTATCTTAATCCAGGGGTCATTAATGGTATTAAAACCATAGAAACGGTCATAAGCATAATACAACAGCTACATATTTTCAAAGTTATAATGAGAATAACTGATACAAATGACTAAAATATAAAATTCCAGTAGAAAAAATAAAAAATGTATTAATCTTTTAATACCAAAGAAAATTGTTAAAACCCAACTTTCAAATATGATAACGAAAGAAAAAGAAGGAATCTCTGTATGTCCACAACTGGGAATTGTCCTGTTGTCACGGAAGAAGAATGTATTGAATAAATTGGAAAAAAAAAACTAATAATAGTTTACAAAAATATAATATTTATATTAGATCTACTTGTGATCAAAGAACTTGGAACGTATCGGGAAAATACTAATTAAGTTTCAGTGATTGTGAATTAAGTTAATAACCATTGCCAATTTAGAAACGCTATAAAAACATATCTAGCCCACATTGTCAAACTTGGGATTGTTACTAACAAAACCAATCAATTAACTTTTGAAGATTTATAGGATTTCCAATTTAAAAGCCAAAAAAATAGACGAATTAAAGTACGTAAAAAGGCTACATTATTTTATGGGTAGCGGAATCATTGTGGTAATGGCCGTAAAAATTGTAATTTTTTTCTCTAATTGGAAGCATTGCCAAAAGGCGGTTAACGTAAAAATAAAGAACGAAATCCCTTTACAGGAAGTAAACTCCGTTGACCTCAGCGCCCCAAAACTTGAGGACAAGTTTCACACCGATGAGGGAGGAGTTACGTCACCAGCCCCTCCTGACGACTCACCCAAGAGCACCACACGGCGATAAGCCAGTATATTATCCAAACTTAAATTCTGAATAAGTAAAATACACTTTAAGTTTTGAATAACCGAAATAAAGTTCTGAATAAGCAAAATACACTTAAATTCTGAATAATCAAAATAACATGCCGTGGTTCGAAGATGACAGATATTTGAAACCACATATTCAAAATTAGAGTTAAGAAATCCATGTAAATGAGCTTGACTAGATCTAAGAAAGAGTAGTGTGTGTGTATCAATTGCAAGCCGTTACGCTGTCGAACCTTCGATCAAATATAGTATTTTTACTCTCCCGTGCGGACATAGAACTTTACTGGCGTGTTGGAAATGTGACTAATGAAACAAGACTATCAATAATCAAAGATAGCGAAACGTTACGAGAAGATATCGGGGGCACTACAAAACACTGAAAAACGAAATGGTGGTCCGTCCGAGTTTTACATTGGGGTGGAGCTGTACTCACAAAAGGTTCGACCGTTAACGCTCTTTATTTAAACCTCAATGAAGGGCCTCAGGTCTTACCTGACAAACTTCAACACCAGTTTAGGATCGGCCAACGAAAACAAACTATAACTTAAATGACCAAGCCAAATAAATAAAATTTTAGTTCAATATGAACCCCCACCTCTAAGATAGTTGACTAGCAACTGAAACGGTTGTATACCGGAGATGAAAAGATGAGATTCTGATAGGTGAAGTGGTTAATATTCCGAAGATCACGGAGCTATGGTAGAAATACACTAAAAATATGGTCTCACTTCTTATGAGCAATTTTGAATAATCTGATACTATACACACCAAAATATTTACATTATATACTGACGTCAACGCTCAACGCGGACTAGTTAAGGGACCCCAGAGATCGTCAATTCTCTAGCATTTTGTGACTCCAAACCCAATAAGACAAACTAAAGCTATACGGACAGACACTAAATAATGTTCAACCTAAATATGTACGGTGCAGATATATATACTAAGACAATACACACTAATGCAACCGATACGTCACACGACGAGGCCATTAAAAAATTCCTCGGACCACGAAACAAACTAACAAATAGGGAATCACCCTGTACTAAATACTACCGATATCGGCAACCTCACCTAATAATATCTAGACTTATTTTTATACAAAAACTATGACATACCTATATATGTACGATATATGTACAGATAGATATCAACAAAATATACAGATAGAAGTTAACTCTTAATGTCCTGTGCGTGACATACACGAAGAGTTTTTCCGGACATATCCCGACCTATCCCACAGGTCGAACAATGCTTCCCAGCACAAACTTCGGGGCAAGTTTGGCGGAAACCCGATCAACAGCCTTACTCCAAAAAAGGATGGAGAAATATCCATGTTGCAAGATAGAATGATAGAGAAACTACGATATTAGTTAGGTATTATGTGTTGAATTAAGTGATAGAGCGACTGAAGGTTTGAGCAAATTATAAAAAAAATGTTTAAGTTATTTTACCGAATACGATATTTTGCGATTCGATATTTTACGATACTATATTACGCGATACTATATTACAACTAACGATATTATGGCTAACTCAAAAAGGTGGTCCAAATTACTCGCTTCTAGCGAAACGCCACAAAACTACGATAAATATACCAATTATACGCCAAGAAGCGATACACTCAACTACTAACCGCGCGAAGATACTTAACGTGTAATACCGAAACCGATTGTAGGAATGAGTGTGAGTGGTTTACAATAGTTTTACAAAAATTTACATAAATTTGACTTAAATTTTTGTACATAGTTTTTACAAAAGTGTGACTTATTATTATGGTGTCGATTCACATACCGAATCGGACTAACATGAAATGATTATTATTCGTATTACATTATTTAAAAGATATATATGATCTCCCCACCAACAGACATTACGCGATCAGATAGAAATTTTAATTAAACACTTAAATTGTGTGTCACAACAAAGTGTGAAGTACGTAAAACGATATGATTCACGATTCGAACAAATTATTCGACAACTACAAGCTAAAAGTGAATATTTTTTTTGAAGTGGGTCGAAATTAGGATTGCGACTGTTTCAAACTTGGAAGCGATTACTAGGTGTGATTGATATAATCACAATGCCGATTCAAACAAACTACGCGAATTACCCGACACTTTTCCGAACTTAGACACCACTATAGAATTTGAATTTAAAATTTAGGAAGGCAGAAGGCCCCACGTGGGCGCCATGTGTTGCGTGCTCCCACTTCCACTCCTCTCTCCCAGCCAACCACCTTCCATGTGCCTCGCCAATTCGGACGCCCTATTCAAGATGATTGTCGAAAGGAGGCCCCGTGCGGAGCACACACCAACTGTGGCCGCATAGTGGCGACCGTAGAGTTAAATTTTGAAACCGGCTAGCTCACCGGGTCGTGGGCTAATCATAAAAAGGAAGAACTCGAACCACATTTCGATCGCGATCACGCTGAGGAGGGGAGAAAACCATCCACAACCATAACCATAAACCATAACCCGCACCAACCTTCGAGGAAACATCAGCTTGCTATGCCAGTTTCTGCACGTTCTACTGGTAGAAGAAGCAGCGGACTGGTACCAGAGGTACTTGCATGGCGCGGAATATATGGAATGGCACATATTTTGCAGGCGTTGTGGGATCGTTTCAGAGAGAGTATGTCTGAATTACAAATCCGAGAGTTAATTCACGTGTACACGAACCGTTTGATGTGGTCTGCGACCGCGTTTTTCGCCTTACCGACCGTTTGACGTCTCCCATAGGTGACGTTGAGCTGATGGAGTTACTGCGCTTGAACTTGCGTATGTACTTTCGTAACAAGCTACTGCATCTTCCTATTACCTCGGTGCAGATGCTGCGGACCTATGCGCGGAGACAGAAAAATCTAGATGCTCAGCAAGGTATCTTTCGCTCTCAAGCACGACACCCTTTTGGCCCACGATAACTAGTATCGGAGTTAGGTACTGACCACTAGACGCCTGTACCAACCGAACTCTTGCCAATTCCTGCTATTTTGCAACAAGCATCTTTTGATAGGAATGCTCTAAACTCAACTCTATCTGAAATACGGGGTCAACGTTATTGTTGGAACTGTCGGAAGACAGGTCACTTCTACGATGAGTGCGAAGCAGAGCGCACCATATTTTGCTATGGATGTGGGAAAGCAGGTGTATACAAACCCAAATGTGAGTTTTTTATGCAGCGAAAAAACTGGAAAACGGAGAGGCCTCATCAACATCCGAGGTCTCCCCTTGTTTACTACCACCCCTTAAAATGCCGTCGTAGCCCCTGTACCCTCTAGTATTTCGGAACCGACAACGGAAAACGTTAACTCAAGCAACCACGCTAATCTTATCAGCATCATGCCGCGAGATAATCGTCAGTATAGTCTTTCACCTCCCTCAGAGGATTCATTTTTTCGCAGGCTCGCAGCAACTCCATGCAACATAAGCCTCATCACGTGCGTTTGCTCGAATACCGCTGAGCCAGACAGCGTATTTTTGGTGTCGAGGAGCTTCCTTCAGCGGTTTCGAAGAGATCCACTTGTCGACTGAGGTGCTTCCGGAAGAAGGTCCTGCGCACCAAAAGACGTAACTTTGTGTTCACTATAGTGGATCGGCCCACATATGACCTCCGTCCACATGCCTATGTCACTTTCCGTCCTATGCTTGAGAAAGACTGGGGCGTACCACCTTAATCTCAAACGTGATTGATGTAGAAAGCAATAAACCTATAAAACAGCGGCATTTCTCCATCTCTATGGCGGTGGGAAATTACTATATGTCGAACTGAACAGAATGCTTGCGATTGGGGTTACTGAGGAGTCCCAAAGCAGTTGGTCATCTCCAGTAACGTTGGTAGTCAAACCAGACGTAAGACTGTGACCGGATGCACGGAAATTGAATCAGGTTACGGTAAAGGATGGGGGTACTAGGTCGACTTCCAAGAGCTCAGTTCATAACCAGCTTCGACTTAAAGGACACCTTATGGTGAATCCCATCAGATGAAAAGTCCAGGGAGAAGACAGCCTTCACCGTACCGGGTCATCCGTTCCAGTTCATCACCATGCCATAAGGGTTGTTCAATGCACCCCAAACGATGCAACGGTTAATGGATAAGGTCGTTCCAGCACACCGATGCCACCAGGTCTTCGTCTATTTGGATGACCTCTTGTTGATCACCGAGACACTGAATGAGCACTTCCAGCTGCTCCAGGAAGTTGCAGTATGCTTACGGAAAGCCGGACTTACTATCAATATTGAGAAGAACAAGTTTCTTATCAAAGAGGTATGATATTTTGGCCATATAATTGGTAACGGCACGACTTGCACTGATCCTAGCAAGGTACAAGCCATAACGGAGTTCCCGCGACCCACTTCCATAAAGCAGTGTCGACGTTTTCTTGGAATGTGTGGTTGGTACCGACGTTTTGTACCAAATTTTGCAGCTCTATCTCCCGCACTCACGGACCTTCTATCACGGAAGCGAAAGTTTGTGTGGGATGTTATGAGCCTCAGAGCTTTCCAAGACTTGAAAGACGCTTTATGCAGAGCATCAGTTCTGCATAGCCCCGATTTTACACGCCCCTTCACTATACATTGTGACGCGAGTCAACATTGAGTGGGCGCAGTGCTGATACAGAAGTTTGCAGACGGAGCAGAAGTCTCTGTGGCGCATATTTCACACAAGCTAAACCCAGCTCAGCACAATTACAACGTGTCTGAACAGGAGTGTCTGGCCGCCGTATCAGCCATAAAAAATTCCGAGCCTTTGTGGAAGGGCATGAATTCGAGATAATCACAGATCATGCCTCGCTACAATGGCTTATTTCGCTCGCGGATTTGCATGGCAAGTTGGCCAGGTGGGCTTTGAAACTCCAGGGCTTCCATTTCACCATTTTGCATCGGAAGGGAAGCCAAAATGTAGTGCCTGACTCGCTATCGCGCGTCTTTTCCCCGGAGGGTCTAAAACTAGAGGAGATTTCTACCACCACCTTAGAGATCGATCTTTCCTCTCCCCATTTCAAGGGTGGAAAATACTTAGAGCTTGCGAAACAAATCTCTTACAATCAAGCTCAGTTGCCGGATTTACGAGTGCTGGAGGGATTCGTGTACAAACGGTGCCAGTATGCTACTGGAGACATTTCCACAGACAGAGACGCATGAAAACTTTGGGTTCCGGCAAACTGACTGCCTCCGTAATACAGCGAGCCCACGACCATCCGCTTAGTGCGTACGGGGGTATCGGAAAAACACTCAAGCGACTCAAAGAATTTTATTATTGGCCATCCATGACCAAACAAGTCACTGAGTATGTCAGTTCGTGCGACGTCTGCAAAATGATCAAAGCGTCCAACCAAACTCTCCGAGCTCCCATGCGTCCTACGACTGTTCCGGAACGCATCTTTGAACGTTTATACATCGATCTCTTTGGAACATACCCTCGTTCTTCGGCAGGCCACACATTCATTCTAGTAGTCCTGGATCATTTGTCAAAACTTTCTTTTTTAAAACCACTCCGGGCTTCATCGGCAAAACTTATCACGTCATACCTAGAAGAGGACCTGTTCCGTTTGATCGGAGTTCCCGAAACTATCGTCTCTAACAATGGGCCTCAGCTCAGGAGCCAAATATTCAATAAGCTCTTAGAAGAGTATGGAGTGCGCCACACATACACCGCCATTTATTCCCCCATGGTCAATGCGTCTGAGCACGTAAATCGCTCAGTGTTGGCCGCGATACGCGCATATGTCCACCCTAGTCAGCGCGGTTGGGATCGAAGTTGTCGGTCATCAACTGTGCGCTACGTACTGTCCATCATACTTCTCTAGGATCAGTTCCATATTTCGTGGTGTTTGGACAAAACATAGTTGGACACGGGAGTTCCTATGCTTTGCTGCGAAAGCTGCAAATGTTAAAAGATCGTGAGTCTGAATTGCTACCACACGAACGAATGGCAAAAATACGCCGAGAAGTGGCAGACTGTTTGGTAAAAGCCACACAAACTCAGCTGCGGGTCTATAACCTGCGCTCCCGTGAGCCTCGTTTTAGAGTAGGAGACATAGTCTACATCCGGAATTTCGGTCAAAGTAAGGCTGTGGATCATTACAACGCCAAACTCGACAATAAATTCCTCAAGGCCACCATAGCAATTAAACATGGCAACGCCTGTTTTTGAGTAGTGGGTCAACAAAGGCCTTGGAAATTTACCACAAGAAAGACATTTGGGCGTAAGGTTCTCAGGCATGAATGCTCTTGAAA
The DNA here is from genome assembly GCA_963942545.1 of Oxycera nigricornis. Taxonomy (NCBI): domain Eukaryota; kingdom Metazoa; phylum Arthropoda; class Insecta; order Diptera; family Stratiomyidae; genus Oxycera; species Oxycera nigricornis. The sequence goes on from OZ012662.1 coordinate 57,801,971, forward strand.
CACTCGCCCTCATGCCTGTGTTGTAATGGCGCACAGCAAGGAAAAATTATATCTTTGTAATCTTTGGTTCACTCAGAAGTGGCAACCCCGCACACCAAGCTAGTCTTGAAAACCAGCTTACAGCACTCGAACCAGGGAATCTGGTTTGGCAGCTAGCCGACTGGTTCTTTGGGAGAGAACCGTTATCGGATGGAAAAGTTGGGTCGCTAGCGAGAGAAAAGGGCGCAGTAGTGCTGCGAGAAGGACGGAAAAAAAGAGAAAAAACGTGGGTAAAGACATGTGTGTGATTTTATCAGAAATATTAACCGGATAACGAACATCTGACGGATTCTGTTAGAATTGCATAAGTGTAACATTATTTACTGCCATGTGATTCGAAACGGCTTTGAAGAAGAAAAAATTAGCGATTGGATTGCACGTGCTCAACAGTAACATGCGAGCTCAATTCGACCGGCTGATGGGTTCCGACGAACTGCTCGCAGAACTATTGAGAGATCATCAGGTTTTTTTTTTGAAAATTTGAACTAATTTGGAACGAGACTCCAGTCGTGAGAGAATCAACAGCGCATAGGAACCACAACAACGAAAAGCCAGTGGAAAATACAACGCCTATTTCAGACAAGATAAGATTTTGTTGATTATAAAAATGCAAAAAGAAAAAAAAATTTAATTATCAAAGGTTCTCTTTTATCGTATTATATGCAACTTTCATTCCATACTCATGCATTAATTTTCAAATCATTCAATTCAAGTCAAGTTCTAAGGTTATTGATTTTAGTAAATCGACATTGTTCTTGAATTTTTTAAGTAATCAACAAATATTCACTAATGTTTGATGCAAAAAATTAAAGAATAAATACGAAAAACAAAAATTTTGTGTGATGCTTTGCTATTCGATATTTATCATAAACTAGCGCGTGGCAAAAAGCAATGATTACTATGTAGATTCTATGTGATTGACAAATATCAATTTACTAAAAATATTTTGATTTAGCACTGACAATTCAATTACGCTTCCTAGTTCACGAACATTTAGGTGCATGAAATAAAACGTACGCGAATTCTAATAATAGGTTAAATGTTTCAATATTAGGCTAAAGAAAAAGTACAATCTATAACAGCTAGCAGTCACAGTAACGATAGATCCTCCCATAACCTCATCGCTAATGGCGAAACATCTATCAACGCCTTCCGAAACCAGAACCTTTTGAAAGTTGGTGATCGAACAGAATACAGACTTGAGGGAACGTTTCTCAGCTATATGAGACATACATTTCACCAAGCCACATTATACATCGGGGAACCTAACAGGAATCTTCAAATGGTATCTTAATCCAGGGGTCATTAATGGTATTAAAACCATAGAAACGGTCATAAGCATAATACAACAGCTACACCGTCTTTATTTTCAAAGTTATAATGAGAATAACTGATACAAATGACTAAAATATAAAATTCCAGTAGAAAAAATAAAAAATGTATTAATCTTTTAATACCAAAGAAAATTGTTAAAACCCAACTTTCAAATATGATAACGAAAGAAAAAGAAGGAATCTCTGTATGTCCACAACTGGGAATTGTCCTGTTGTCACGGAAGAAGAATGTATTGAATAAATTGGAAAAAAAAACTAATAATAGTTTACAAAAATATAATATTTATATTAGATCTACTTGTGATCAAAGAACTTGGAACGTATCGGGAAAATACCAATTAAGTTTCAGTGATTGTGAATTAAGTTAATAACCATTGCCAATTTAGAAACGCTATAAAAACATATCTAGCCCACATTGTCAAACTTGGGATTGTTACTAACAAAACCAATCAATTAACTTTTGAAGATTTATAGGATTTCCAATTTAAAAGCCAAAAAAATAGACGAATTAAAGTACGTAAAAAGGCTACATTATTTTATGGGTAGCGGAATCATTGTGGTAATGGCCGTAAAAATTGTAATTTTTTTCTCTAATTGGAAGCATTGCCAAAAGGCAGTTAACGTAAAAATAAAGAACGAAATCCCTTTACAGGAAGTAAACTCCGTTGACCTCAGCGCCCCAAAACTTGAGGACAAGTTTCACACCGATGAGGGAGGAGTTACGTCACCAGCCCCTCCTGACGACTCACCCAAGAGCACCACACGGCGATAAGCCAGTATATTATCCAAACTTAAATTCTGAATAAGTAAAATACACTTTAAGTTTTGAATAACCGAAATAAAGTTCTGAATAAGCAAAATACACTTAAATTCTGAATAATCAAAATAACATGCCGTGGTTCGAAGATGACAGATATTTGAAACCACATATTCAAAATTAGAGTTAAGAAATCCATGTAAATGAGCTTGACTAGATCTTAGAAAGAGTAGTGTGTGTGTATCAATTGTAAGCCGTTACGCTGTCGAACCTTCGATCAAATATAGTATTTTTACTCTCCCGTGCGGACATAGAACTTTACTGGCGTGTTGGAAATGTGACTAATGAAACAAGACTATCAATAATCAAAGATAGCGAAACGTTACGAGAAGATATCGGGGACACTACAAAACACTGAAAAACGAAATTGTGGTCCGTCCGAGTTTTACATTGGGGTGGAGCTGTACTAACAAAAGGATCGACCGTTGCCGCTCTTTATTTAAACCTCAATGAAGGGCCTCAGGTCTTACCTGACAAACTTCAACACCAGTCTCGGATCGGCCAACGAAAACAAACTATAACTTAAACGACCAAGACAAATAAATAAAATTTGAGTTCAATATGAGCCCCCACCTCTAAGATAGTTGACTAGCAACTGAAACGGTTGTATACCGGAGATGAAAAGATGAGATTCTGATAGGTGAAATGGTTAATATTCCGAAGATCACGCAGCTATGGTAGAAATACACTAAAAATATGGTCTCACTTCTTATGAGCAATTTTGAATAATCTGATACTATACACACCAAAATATTTACATTATATACTGACGTCAACGCTCAACGCGGACTAGTTAAGGGACCCCAGAGATCGTCAATTCTCTAGCATTTTGTGACTCCAAACCCAATAAGACAAACTAAAGCTATACGGACAGACACTAAATAATGTTCAACCTAAATATGTACGGTGCAGATATATATACTAAGACAATACACACTAATGCAACCGATACGTCACACGACGAGGCCATTAAAAAATTCCTCGGACCACGAAACAAACTAACAAATAGGGAATCACCCTGTACTAAATACTACCGATATCTGCAACCTCACCTAATAATATCTAGACTTATTTTTATACAAAAACTATGACATACCTATATATGTACGATATATGTACAGATAGATATCAACAAAATATACAGATAGAAGTTAACTCTTAATGTCCTGTGCGTGACATACACGAAGAGTTTTTCCGGACATATCCCGACCTATCCCACAGGTCGAACAATGCTTCCCAGCACAAACTTCGGGGCAAGTTTGGCGGAAACCCGATCAACAGCCTTACTCCAAAAAAGGATGGAGAAATATCCATGTTGCAAGATAGAATGATAGAGAAACTACGATATTAGTTAGGTATTATGTGTTGAATTAAGTGATAGAGCGACTGAAGGTTTGAGCAAATTATAAAAAAAATGTTTAAGTTATTTTACCGAATACGATATTTTGCGATTCGATATTTTACGATACTATATTACGCGATACTATATTACAACTAACGATATTATGGCTAACTCAAAAAGGTGGTCCAAATTACTCGCTTCTAGCGAAACGCCACAAAACTACGATAAATATACCAATTATACGCCAAGAAGCGATACACTCAACTACTAACCGCGCGAAGATATTTAACGTGTAATACCGAAACCGATTGTAGGAATGAGTGTGAGTGGTTTACAATAGTTTTACAAAAATTTACATAAATTTGACTTAAATTTTTGTACATAGTTTTTACAAAAGTGTGACTTATTATTATGGTGTCGATTCACATACCGAATCGGACTAACATGAAATGATTATTATTCGTATTACATTTTTTTAAAAAGATATATATGATCTCCCCACCAACAGACATTACGCGATCAGATAGAAATGTTAATTAAACACTTAAATTGTGTGTCACAACAAAGTGTGAAGTACGTAAAACGATATGATTCACGATTCGAACAAATTATTCAACAACTACAAGCTAAAAGTGAATATTTTTTTAAAGTGGGTCGAAATTAGGATTGCGACTGTTTCAAACTTGGAAGCGATTACTAGGTGTGATTGATATAATCACAATGCCGATTCAAACAAACTACGCGAATTACCCGACACTTTTCCGAACTTAGACACCACTATAGAATTTGAATTTAAAATTTAGGAAGGCAGAAGGCCCCACGTGGGCGCCATGTGTTGCGTGCTCCCACTTCCACTCCTCTCTCCCAGCCAATCACCCTCCATGTGCCTCGCCAATTCGGACGCCCTATTCAAGATGATTGTCGAAAGGAGGCCCCGTGCGGAGCACACACCAACTGTGGCCGCATAGTGGCGACCGTAGAGTAAAATTTTGAAACCGGCTAGCTCACCGGGTCGTGGGCTAATCACAAAAAGGAAGAACTCGAACCACATTTCGATCGCGATCACGCTGAGGAGGGGAGAAAACCATCCATAACCATAACCATAAACCATAACCCGCACCAACCTTCGAGGAAACATCAGCTTGCTATGCCAGTTTCTGCACGTTCTACTGGTAGAAGAAGCAGCGGACTGGTACCAGAGGTACTTGCATGGCGCGGAATATATGGAATGGCACATATTTTGCAGGCGTTGTGAGATCGTTTCGGAGACAGTATGTCTGAATTACAAATCCGAGAGTTAATTCACGTGTACACGAACCGTTTGATGTGGTCTGCGACCGCGTTTTTCGCCTTACCGACCGTTTGACGTCTCCCATAGGTGACGTTGAGCTGATGGAGTTACTGCGCTTGAACTTGCGTATGTACTTTCGTAACAAGCTACTGCATCTTCCTATTACCTCGGTGCAGATGCTGCGGACCTATGCGCGGAGACAGAAAAATTTAGATGCTCAGCAAGGTATCTTTCGCTCTCAAGCACGACACCCTTTTGGCCCACGATAACTAGTATCGGAGTTAGGTACTGACCACTAGACGCCTGTACCAACCGAACTCTTGCCAATTCCTGCTATTTTGCAACAAGCATCTTTTGATAGGAATGCTCTAAACTCAACTCTATCTGAAATACGGGGTCAACGTTATTGTTGGAACTGTCGGAAGACAGGTCACTTCTACGATGAGTGCGAAGCAGAGCGCACCATATTTTGCTATGGATGTGGGAAAGCAGGTGTATACAAACCCAAATGTGAGTTTTTTATGCAGCGAAAAAACTGGAAAACGGAGAGGCTTCATCAACATCCGAGGTCTCCCCTTGTTTACTACCACCCCTTAAAATGCCGTCGTAGCCCCTGTACCCTCTAGTATTTCGGAACCGACAACGGAAAACGTTAACTCAAGCAACCATGCTAATCTTATCAGCATCATGCCGCGAGATAATCGTCAGTATAGTCTTTCACCTCCCTCAGAGGATTCATTTTTTTCGCAGGCTCGCAGCAACTCCATGCAACATAAGCCTCATCACGTGCGTTTGCTCGAATACCGCTGAGCCAGACAGCGTATTTTTGGTGTCGAGGAGCTTCCTTCAGCGGTTTCGAAGAGATCCACTTGTCGACTGAGGTGCTTCCGGAAGAAGGTCCTGCGCACCAAAAGACGTAACTTTGTGTCCACTATAGTGGATCGGCCCACATATGACCTCCGTCCACATGCCTATGTCACTTTCCGTCCTATGCTTGAGAAAGACTGGGGCGTACCACCTTAATCTCAAACGTGATTGATGTAGAAAGCAATAAACCTATAAAACAGCGGCATTTCTCCATCTCTCCGGCGGTGGAAAATTACTATATGTCGAACTGAACAGAATGCTTGCGATTGGGGTTACTGAGGAGTCCCAAAGCAGTTGGTCATCTCCAGTAACGTTGGTAGTCAAACCAGACGTAAGACTGTGACCGGATGCACGGAAATTGAATCAGGTTACGGTAAAGGATGGGGGTACTAGGTCGACTTCCAAGAGCTCAGTTCATAACCAGCTTCGACTTAAAGGACACCTTATGGTGAATCCCATCAGATGAAAAGTCCAGGGAGAAGACAGCCTTCACCGTACCGGATCATCCGTTCCAGTTCATCACCATGCCATAAGGGTTGTGCAATGCACCCCAAACGATGCAACGGTTAATGGATAAGGTCGTTCCAGCACACCGACGCCACCAGGTCTTCGTCTATTTGGATGACCTCTTGTTGATCACCGAGACACTGAATGAGCACTTCCAGCTGCTCCAGGAAGTTGCAGTATGCTTACGGAAAGCCGGACTTACTATCAATATTGAGAAGAACAAGTTTCTTATCAAAGAGGTACGATATTTGGGCCATATAATTGGTAATGGCACGACTTGCACTGATCCTAGCAAGGTACAAGCCATAACGGAGTTCCCGCGACCCGCTTCCATAAAGCAGTGTCGACGTTTTCTTGGAATTTGTGGTTGGTACCGACGTTTTGTACCAAATTTTGCAGCTCTATCTCCCGCACTCACGGACCTTCTATCACGGAAGCGAAAGTTTGTGTGGAGTGTTATGAGCTTCAGAGCTTTCCAAGACTTGAAAGACGCTTTATGCAGAGCATCAGTTCTGCATAGCACCGATTTTACACGCCCCTTCACTATACATTGTGACGCGAGTCAACATTGAGTGGGCGCAGTGCTGATACAGAAGTTTGCAGACGGAGCCGAAGTCTCTGTGGCGTATATGTCACACAAGCTAAACCCAGCCCAGCACAATTACAACGTGTTTGAACAGGAGTGTCTGGCCGCCGTATCAGCCATAAAAAAATTCCGAGCCATTGTGGAAGGGCATGAATTCGAGGTAATCACAGATCATGCCTCGCTACAATGGCTTATTTCGCTCGCGGATTTGCATGGCAAGTTGGCCAGGTGGGCTTTGAAACTCCAGGGCTTCCATTTCACCATTTTGCATCGGAAGGGAAGCCAAAATTTAGTGCCTGACTCGCTATCGCGCGTCTTTTCCCCGGAGGGTCTAAAACTAGAGGAGATTTCTACCACCACCTTAGAGATCGATCTTTCCTCTCCCCATTTCAAGGGTGGAAAATACTTAGAGCTTGCGAAACAAATCTCTTACAATCAAGCTCAGTTGCCGGATTTACGAGTGCTGGAGGGATTCGTGTACAAACGGTGCCAGTATGCTACTGGAGACATTTCCACAGACAGAGACGCATTAAAACTTTGGGTTCCGGCAAACTGACTGCCTCCGTAATACAACGAGCCCAAGACCATCCGCTTAGTGCGTACGGGGGTATCGGAAAAACACTCAAGCTACTCAAAGAATTTTATTATTGGCCATCCATGACCAAACAAGTCACTGAGTATGTCAGTTCGTGCGACGTCTGCAAAATGATCAAAGCGTCCAACCAAACTCTCCGAGCTCCCATGCGTCCTACGACTGTTCCGGAACGCATCTTTGAACGTTTATACATCGATCTCTTTGGACCATACCCTCGTTCTTCGGCAGGCCACACATTCATTCTAGTAGTCCTGGATCATTTGTCAAAACTTTCTTTTTTAAAACCACTCCGGGCTTCATCGGCAAAACTTATCACGTCATACCTAGAAGAGGACCTGTTCCGTTTGATCGGAGTTCCCGAAACTATCGTCTCTAACAATGGGCCTCAGCTCAGGAGCCAAATATTCAATAAGCTCTTAGAAGAGTATGGAGTGCGCCACACATACACCGCCATTTATTCCCCCATGGTCAATGCGTCTGAGCACGTAAATCGCTCAGTGTTGGCCGCGATACGCGCATATGTCCACCCTAGTCAGCGCGGTTGGGATCGAAGTTGTCGGTCATCAACTGTGCGCTACGTACTGTCCATCATACTTCTCTAGGATCAGTTCCATATTTCGTGGTGTTTGGACAAAACATAGTTGGACACGGGAGTTCCTATGCTTTGCTGCGAAAGCTGCAAATGTTAAAAGATCGTGAGTCTGAATTGCTACCACACGTAAGAATGGCAAAAATACGCCGAGAAGTGGCAGACTGTTTGGTAAAAGCCACACAAACTCAGCTGCGGGTCTATAACCTGCGCTCCCGTGAGCCTCGTTTTAGAGTAGGAGACATAGTCTACATCCGGAATTTCGGTCAAAGTAAGGTTGTGGATCATTACAACGCCAAACTCGACAATAAATTCCTCAAGGCCACCATAGCAATTAAACATAGCAACGCCTGTTTTCGAGTAGTGGGTCAACAAAGGCCTTGGAAATTTACCACAAGAAAGACATTTGGGCGTAAGGTTCTCAGGCATGAATGCTCTTGAAACACTCGCCCTCATGCCTGTGTTGTAATGGCGCACAGCAAGGAAAAATTATATCTTTGTAATCTTTGGTTCACTCAGAAGTGGCAACCCCGCACACCAAGCTAGTCTTGAAAACCAGCTGACATCACTCGAACCATGGAATCTGGTTTGGCAGCTAGCCGACTGGTTCTTTGGGAGAGAACCGTTATCGGATGGAAAAGTTGGGTCGCTAGCGAGAGAAAAGGGCGCAGTAGTGCTGCGAGAAGGACGGAAAAAATGAGAAAAAACGTGGGTAAAGACATGTGTGTGATTTTATCAGAAATATTAACCGGATAGCGAACATCTGACGGATTCTGTTAGAATTGCATAAGTGTAACATTATTTACTGCCATGTGATTCGAAACGGCTTTGAAGAAGAAAAAATTAGTGATTGGATTGCACGTGCTCAACAGTAACATGCGAGCTCAATTCGACCGGCTGATGGGTTCCGACGAACTGCTCGCAGAACTATTGAGAGATCATCAGGTTTTTTTTTTGAAAATTTGAACTAATTTGGAACGAGACTCCAGTCGTGAGAGAATCAACAGCGCATAGGAACCACAACAACGAAAAGCCAGTGGAAAGTACAACGCCTATTTCAGACAAGATAAGATTTTGTTGATTATAAAAATGCAAAAAGAAAAAAAAATTTAATTATCAAAGGTTCTCTTTTATCGTATTATATGCAACTTTCATTCCATACTCATGCATTAATTTTCAAATCATTCAATTCAAGTCAAGTTCTAAGGTTATTGATTTTAGTAAATCGACATTGTTCTTGAATTTTTTAAGTAATCAACAAATATTCACTAATGTTTGATGCAAAAATTGAAAGAATAAATACGAAAAACAAAAATTTTGTGTGATGCTTTTCTATTCGATAGTTATCATAAACTAGCGCGTGGCAAAAAGCAATGATTACTATGTAGATTCTATGTGATTGACAAATATCAATTTACTAAAAATATTTTGATTTAGCACTGACAATTCAATTGCGCTTCCAAGGTCACGAACATTTAGGTGCATTAAATAAAACGTACGCGAATTCTAATAATAGGTTAAATGTTTCAATATTAGGCTAAGGAAATAGTACAATCAGGTACATAAATAAATGAACGAAATATTCCTTTCTATTATAATGTGCTGTTGTGCTAGTAGTAGTACAAATGAATAGTTAATTTTTTTTATATAGCGTCAGATATTGCCACCCGTGAAAAAATAGTACGAATTAATTTTTTTTGATTGCCTTATCATTACTATTGAATTAGGTAGTAATAATCATAATGGTAAAAATGTAGTATCTTTGGAATTCATTTCGTTTATAGTATAAAAGAAATGAACATGGTTTAACCATCCCATCAGCGGGAGTCTTCCTAAGTATCCTCCCTCCTTCTTGCTTTGAGGAACAGAGTTCACCCCGGCTGAGGTAAGTAATGGTGGGTCTAGCGCGCACAACACATGCTGACACACACGCGCTAGGCCATGGTAGGGCGGGCCCAGGCAGCAACATCTGTGCCTGGCGAGCTCCGCTGAAGCTCGTTTTCTAACCGGGAGTAGCACGGCCACCCGAGAGATCGTTTTGACACGCAATAGTCTTTCGGTCTTTTTTTGTCGTTTTTGAATAAATTCGGAATTTCACCAGTAGGTATAGGTAACGTAAAGGAATTTTTTTTCTCGGGTAGGTCTTGAACGTGATATTATCTCGGTATGCGCACGAAAATTCTTTGGGAAAGTAGCGTAGGAGATATAGCCTCACAAGATGGACAGTATATTTTGTTTTGTTTGGTCAATTTTTTTTTCGGTATGTAATCGGCCGAATCGATGGCTGAATCTCTCGAAATGAGATTCGGGACTGATGCTGGAGAACGCACCCTCAACATTGCGCGCTGAACTGAGCTTGCCTGCCAGCAGCCATCACTCCTCTAGCTAGGTAGAGGCCGAACCTGAATTCGTCTGAACGACACAAGGGTCCGTTGTCCCCGGGACTTAACGCCCCTGGAGGCCAATAAGACGAAAGTCTTGTTGCCTTGAAATTTCGAATTAATATCGTTCACCTACCTTCATGTCATTACATAATGGCAACTACAAGTTCACTAGACTCCCATTGGATCTTCAAAATGGACCGGCTATATCAGCGGGTCATGGATGACATCTTAAGAGAGCACATTGGCGTTAGGTGTTATGTTTATATCGAAGATGTTGTCATTTACGGCAAAGACGAGAACAAGTGTGAATTTTTCAAACAATATGTTGAGTTTCTTGGTTTTATCATTTCCAGAAGTGGCATTAAAACAGATGAAAAACAATTAAAACTATTGCCAAATTTCCTCCACCTAGGACACTCAATGACCTGAGGTCCTTTTTGGCCATGTATGATTATTATCAGCGTTTTATACGCGATAAAGTCAAACTCGCCAAACCTTTGACAAGCCTTTCAAGAGGGGAAGAAGGACGAGTAGGAAAAAAAATATATCTGTTAAACTGGACCAAAAAGCATTACAAGCCTTTCAAAAAATCAAACATTCATTAATTGCAAGAGATGTTATGTTGTCCTTCCCGGATTTCAGCAAGGAGTTCAACCTTACTACAGACGCTTCACAATATGCGATCGGCACTGTTTTGTAAGAGGAAGGAAGACCAATAATTTTCCTTTCCAGGTTGCTGAACAAAACTGGAGAGAATTATGCCACAAATGAGCGAGAGATGTTGGCTATAATTTGGGCTTTGAATTCCCTCAGGCGCTATCTCTATGGTTAAAAAAATGAATATCTTCACGGACCATCAACCTCTGACCTACGCATTAAGCAATAAAAATATCAATGCAAAAATGAAGAGGTGGAAGGAAATCCTGGAAGAATGCGATTACGAGTTGAGGTATAAAACTGGGAAAGCGAACAAAGTGGCAGATGGCGTCCTTGAATGCCACAGCTAAATAATATTCACTCTATAACAGCTAGCAGTCACAGTAACGATAGATCCTCCCATAACCTCATCGCTAATGGCGAAACATCTATCAACGCCTTCCGAAACCAGAACCTTTTGAAAGTTGGTGATCGAACAGAATACAGACTTGAGGGAACGTTTCTCAACTATATGAGACATACATTTCACCAAGCCACATTATACATCGGGGAACCTAACAGGAATCTTCAAAAGGTATCTTAATCCAGGGGTCATTAATGGTATTAAAACCATAGAAACGGTCATGAGCATAATACAACAGCTACACCGTCTTTATTTTCAAAGTTATAAAATCCACTTTACTCAAATAGGTACGATACTTCCAAATGAAAACGAACAGGAAGAAATTATTCTCTAAATTCATAGAAGGGTGCATCGAAACCCCAGCGAGAATAAAATCCAAATTCTCGAACAATGCTATTTTCCAAAAATGACGAAAAAAAGCCAATCGTAAAGCAATGCACCACATGCAAGGAAAATAAGTACAACAGCCATTCAATGCTGAAGCTGACACCAATTCCTGAATTTCCGGGACACACTCTACACATTGACATTTTTCTCACCGAGAGTCAGCTAATCCCGACTGAAATTGACATAATTAACCAAACTTGCCCAGGCGAGATCTCTAACTCCGAGATCAATCAAAGACGTCAGCGGCCACCTTAGAGAGCTACTGTTTTTCTTTGGTGTTCCTAAACATGACTTTATTAATGGAGAACCTTCGTTGAATTCTGCACCCTCGCTATTTATGATGCAGGCCCAATATCGACATATATGGAACTCCAGCGTTCAAGAGTGAGGTGACCGGGCAAATCGAGAGATTTCACTCTACCCTTACTGAAATCATGAGATGTTTAAAAACTGACGGTACCCATCGATCCTTTGTGGAACTACTCGATTGATCTATATACGAGTGTAACGACAGTGCCCATTCAACAACCGCCAAAAAACCGATAGAGTCATTCTACGGTAGAATTGTATCTACCAATCTTGAACAGTTGGAAAAGTCTAGAAAAGAAAACATAGATCAACTCAAATTAAAGCAATCGAAATACCTTCACTTTCACAAGAATAGGGAACCACTCAAAGATTAAATAGCAAGACAGGCAGTTTTTATCAAAATTAACAAATGTTTAAAACAGCTAGGTATGAAGAAGAAATAGTTGAGGAAAATAAACCAACATTAATTTTTACTAACTCAGAGAAACATGCACATAAGAGTGATTTCGGAAATTAAATTTTTCAGGTGTTTTATCATCGTCGCAACAGCCGTCGTCCAAATTATTGACTACAGGAGCTCTCAATTAGTTGCAATAAAAATAGGGATCGCTAAGATACAATATGGTAGCCTTAAATTCATACACGTCTTCCATATGGAGCAATTTAGGAAATTTACAGCAGATATCATTCTTCTATATATTCTATATTCCTAAAAATAATCGTTTCCACTATCTTTGAAACACGTGTTAACGTAAATTCTAACTCTTATTGAAAATATTGCCAAGCATAGGTCAAAACGATCGTTAAACTTCATCGGATCTGCCTGAAAGTGGATCACGGAATTTTCAGATCATGATCACCATGTGCTCTTCAAAGGAAAAATAAACGATTTATCAGAAACAATAATAAGCAAATGTTTATAAAAAGGGCAAACCAGATAACAAATGTAACTAATGAAATTTTAAATGTAATTAAGAAAGAGAAAGTATTTCAAGAAACTTCGGTTTTAAGTACACTATATAAAATCAAAATTATTAAAGAAGAGCTATTTAATATTGTACAATCAATTCAATTAGCCTAAGCTAAAACACTCAACACAAATGTCCTACCCAAGTCAGAAATATCAACCATAATATATAGATATGATCTAAGCAAATTTCCTTATGCTAATACCGAGGAAGCGCTAAAGTTCTCGGACGTAAAATAGCCCGAAATAAGAGCCATCTCCTCTACATAATAAAAGTACCAATAGCACAAAATAATAATTACGATAAAATTCTGGTAAACCCTTTAAAACAATAATACAATATGAATATGTATTGGAAAGCGATGAAATTGTGTTTGGCATTATGAAAAATTGTAAAACCATTAATAACCTCTCAGTTTGTAAAACGTTTGATATCAAAGACATTAGCAACACTACATGTATGCCCAATTTGTTAAAAAGTAAGCTTGCACGCTGCCGGAAGTCTAACGGTACTCACCTACCATCGGTGGAAAAACTACCATCCGACATCATCCTGTGAAACAACTTCAATGGAGAATTCGTAACAAGCGGAACAACGCAGCATCTTAAGGGATCGTACCTCATAAAATTCAGGAACACAAGCATAATTATTGAGAAACATAAATTCATAGCAGACGAAGCATTCGACCACAAAACTTTGCCACCATTGTTACAAGTGGAAACAGATACTGAAGAATGGGAGCAGGTCCTATCGTTGGAGGTAATCAGGGAACTCCAAATAAACAACACCAAACAGATTAAGGGGGGAAGTACCTTTAGAGGCCGAAAAAATGTCTTTTTTGCAACTTATTTGTGAGAAAATAAAGACAGTTCTTATTAAATAAGTATAATATTCATTTTAGGCGATGTTCGAGGTTGAAAAAAAACATATTCTACAAAAGTGAAAGTTAAAAATTAACAAATTTTTCAAGGATCTTGAAAGCCATGTCGTCGCTGGCGTCGTAAATTGCGTAGGTTCCATCTGAAATCAACAAGCCAAACCATTTTCTTACTCGAGAGGGTTTTTTTAGTAGATAGACTAAAATAATTTTGAAATTCGAAAATTAACCCTTCAAAACAGACTCAGAAAAAAAATACGATTTTGACGAAAAATTTCGTTGTACTTCCAGTCAAAAATAGTCCCAAAATAATTTGTTTTTTTAATCTTTAGTGTATATAGAACAGTTTTTTATGCTCTTTCAAATGAATGCTAGATGATGTAAATCGTTCCACTAGTTTTTTTATTATCACTTACTCAATGTTAAAAAACATGATTTCGAGAAAAGGCCGTTTAAAGTTTGTGGTTAAGAGAAAAAGAACTTACTAAAGGGAGATGTTCAATCAGCACCACCAGGTTCGTAGAGTGAACCCTCTGCTTCCTCAAAATACTCATTTTAAATGAGTTGTGCCTCTCTGCGACTACAACGGGCCTCCTTCGTGCTATCACTGTGCCGTTGGTCTGCGCGCGAGTTAAGTACGAAGCAATTCATACCATATATGGTAACAAAACTGCGATTACATCTATTTTTAGAAACCAATCAGAACAGGGAACTACCACCCTGAATACATTGTAAGACGAGTAGAAACACTCGACCGGGTCAGACGGGTTTTTGATGTTGGATCAGACACTCATACGTCGTTCAACTTGAATTAACTGGGGGCTCAACCGGGATAGCTCCAAAACTTGCAACAAGGAAGCAAAAGCAAGTCGACAACGATCAACCGAGTTACCAAGGCATGATCGAAGAACTTAGCGGATTCCAGCCAGCTATAAACGAACAGCCGAAAACAAGGTCCCGTTCTACACAGCTACCTTTCAACAAGATATCCGATTCCAAGGAGTATCAAACAAAGGAGTTGCAGCTTTATCAATCGTCCCAACCAAATTAATTCCTACAAACTACAGCGGTGATCATCTGAAGCAAAAGAGACATTAAGCGATATTTGCAGGACGTCGAATCAAAATCTTCAAGACGTAAAACGAGGATCAAGCATTTACTACAACTCGTAAATAATTCATTGTAAGTAATAATTCACTTTACCTGTATGTAAAAAGTGATAGACTTTAAGCAAAATTGTGAAACCAAGTGTAAAGTGTAAAGAGTGCAATAAAAGTCTCAGTAAGAAATTGGTGCCAAGCTTTTACGCCATAACTACACGAAGAGGCTAACGTGTAACCAATAAATAAAAATAATTAAAAAAAGAGTCTATCAAAGTGAGGTTGAGGAAAATCCAACGAGGAGATTGTTTTAACAAACGAAGCAATTTAAACGAAATCAGAATGACTAAAGAAATAGAGGTACTTAGAGCGATGTACACAGAAATCGCAACGAAATTAGCGAATTTAGAGACTCAGCTCTCATCCAGACAACCAGCCACACAAGTCCTGGTAGAACAAAGCTGTACATATACCAGCAAAAAAGATGTAAATCTAAACATATTTAAAAGCCTAGGAATATTTGACGGTGACATCAAGAAATATCGACCCTGGAGAAAAATGGTGACATTGCTACACAAATCGATCGAGCAATTTAACGATAAAAACATATATGCCGAAGCATTACTAATGATTCGCAGCAAAATAATTGGTGCAGCTACAGAAGTTTTGATCAATTGTAACACAATACATAATTTCCACGCTGTAATGAGAACTTTGGATAGCGTTTATGCCGACAAAAGACCACTTTACGTGCTAAACGACGAAATGATGCGAATACGCCAAGGAATAGATTCAGTGAACGAATTCTATCACAAACTAAATGAACATTTAAATCTATGTTTGTCAAAGATTGAAATTTCATACACCGACAGTGCAACAGTCGAGAACATGAGTAGAGCGACAGAAGAAAATGCAGTACGAGTTTTCACGTTCGGAGTCAACAGCATCTCAATTACGAACATGCTTTGCGGACGAGAAATAACCACTTAAGCCGATGCATACGCCTTTGAACAGACGATCCAGCACGATAGTATGTATTTATATTTCGACAGGCGACAGAATGATCAAAGACAGCACCAGGTACAAAAACCCAACATGACACATCAGACACCAAATCATCACCAAGCTATGCAAAAACCATTCCACCGGCCACGCCAACATCAGAATATGAGACATTTTCCAAATGCGAACCAACAGCAAGTTAGACCACAAAATGGATAACAAAAACCTGAACCGATGGAAATTGACAATAGCGGCAGGTATAGACAAACACAAGCGTACAATCTACATCAACCATTCAGACCGAATAATAGGTTCTACGATAATAAACCGACACCACCATCCAAGAGGGAAAGAGACGACAATATCTCACACAATAAAGATCAGGCTCACAAATCCCAAAGAGTCAATAAAATAGACAAATACGGGTACGACAATACCGTAACCATGGGCACAAATTACGAAACGGAATTCGACGAATTTGATGCTAGTAATTTTTAGGATAAACCGGGGTTTGCCATATATTGAATTACCTGAAAGGAAAAAACCGGATAGCGAACCCATAAGAAATGTTAAAATGCTTCTAGACTCTGGATCTACGAATAACTCCATAACCGAAAAAAGCACTCTAGGAAAAAACATTAAATTAAAGAAAGGTTTTACCATGTCAACTTTGCATGGCAAAGAAGAAATAACGTATAAACGAGTAATTTATATCTTTAAAACGAAAATTACATTTTATGTCCTCAACAATTTTGAGTACGAACTCTTATTAGGAGTAGAAGGATTCAAAAAGTTAGGCCTTGAACTAAATTTGTTCAAACAATCACTTAAAATGTATACAAATAGCAAAAAGTTTGATCATTGCGTAAATTTCACAATTAATAATCCAAATTACGAAAATGAGATACTTAATTTAAGGAAAAATCATTCTCCCAACAAATCCTTTCCCCTTATACAACCATTGAAGCTACTATTCGTACAAAGTCTAATGATCCGATTTGGACTAGACAATACCCATATCCTTACAAAGATAATGAATTCGTAAATAAAGAAATCCAGAAACTTTTGGATCAGAAAATAATTAAGCCAAGCCGTTCACCGTACAGTTCCCCTGTATGGGTTGTACCCAAGAAAAATATTGATGAAAATGGTAATGCAAAGAGAAGACTTGTGATAGATTTTCAGAAGTTTGATTCTCAAACCATAACGGATAGATATCCTATCCCTGTTGTAAATTTGACTATCCAGAATTTGAGCAAAGCAAATATATTCTCATCTATTGATTTGGAATCGGGATTCCACCAAATCAAAATCAAAGAAGAAGACACAGAGAAAGCAGCCTTCTCTATAAATGGAGCAAAATACGAGTTCTTGAGAATGCCATTTGGTATCAAAAACGCTCCTAGTATATTCCAAAGATGTGTCGACGACATTCTTCGACCATACATTGGTAAATTTGCATATGTTTACATCGATGACGTATTAATATACTCTCAGAATGAAAAAGAACATATGGAACATTTGAAAACAATATTCGCAGCATTAAGGGAAGCTAATATGAAAATATCTAACGAAAAATCGCACTTCTTTAAAACCGAAATAGAGTATGTTGAGACTGGTCATCGCATTTAATGCGCTCCATAACCTGTTAGTCATAAGCCAACCACTGTGACGTGAGCACGGTTGAATGCAATTAGCATAAAATAAAGTTTATTTTCGTTCCACAAAATAAAGACCTCTTTCCTCTCGAAACCACTCATATACCTTAACAGGTTATGGGCCCAGGGAACGTAGCCATTGTGAAAGTAGTTTTGCTGGGAAGGAATAAGTGTGAAAATATCGCGATCATGAAAACGTGGGAAGTAAAAGTGTTCGAGCTTGTGACTCAAGGCGGCCATCTTCGCGTGCGAGCAAGGCACGCAGGCGCGACATCAGTGGACAAATAAACAGTAATAACGGGACGCGGGATCACAGCCATTTGATTCTCTGGGATTGGAGAAGAGCGAATTAGCGAGAATTTACGTCAACGAGTTTCGTGTCGTATCGCGCGCGTAAGAATACGCGCAGTGTTCGTATCTTTTTGGGCTTCAGTGTGCAAGTGATCAGAGTCTCGTTGGTACAAAAAAAAAATGTCGGCTGACGCGTTGGTACGATCGGTCAAGCGGTTCGACGGGAGAAACTTCCAAGCGTGGAAATTTCAAATATCGGCAGTGCTGATGGCGAACGAAATATTTGATGTGGTTGACGGTACAAGAACGATGCCAGTGAACCAGGATGGTGAAAATTCCGCACAAACGAAATTGTGGATAAAAGATAATGCCAAAGCGACTGCGATCATCGCGTCTGCTATGGAAGACGAACAAGTTGTGAGTGTGCTAGTGTGTGGTACCGCTAAAGAAATGTGGGACAAAATAATCGCAGTGCACGAACAGAAATCGGCATCGAACGTCGGCGCGTTAACACAAAGGTTCTATACCTATATGATGGGTCCTACAGACACGGCCGTGCAGCACGTGATCTCGGCGAAAGAATTTCCGACGCAGCAGTGATTGCGAAAATTATGTCGAGTTTAACGTCGAAGTTCAACGTTTTCAGAACAGCGTGGGATAGCGTGGACCCGGCGCGTCAGACAGTCGCGTATTTGTTAGAAAGACTAATAAGGGAAGATTCGAACTATAGTGAGGGTGGTGACACAACGAGTGCGTTAGCGGTTACTAAGCATAGTAGTTCGAAATACGGTGCGCGTTCAAAGGACAAAGACATGAAAAAGAAAAAGTCGAAAAAGAATATCGAGTGTTTTCGGTGCCAGGAAATGGGACACTACGCGAGTCAGTGCAAGAAGCGGAAAAATGAGGGCAACAGAAACGACAAGAATCAAGTTCAGTCGAGCCGTGGTTGCGTGCTCGTAGTTCAGTCGCAGAAAGAAAGCGCGAGAGCATTAGTAGTGGGCGAACGAAAACATCAGCCGACAGCCGAGCAGTATAAGCAGTTGCGGGACGCAGATAAAGTGGATGTCTGGATTACCGACTGCGGAGCGTCGGAGCACGTCACATCTCGTCGCGACTGGATTGAGGAGCTACGGCCGGTAATAGGAGAAACTGTCATGTTGGGTGATGACGGTGTATGTGATGTGGTAGGCGTCGGGAGAGTCCGTATCGAGAAACTCGTCAATGGAGAATGGGAAAGCGGTATCATGGAGAATGTCCTACTCGTACCTTGTGTTACACGAAACCTATTTTCCGTCGGTGCCTGCACGAACAAAGGATTCAAAGTAGAATTCGAAAAAGGAATAGTAGAAATAAAGCGAGGCGGTAAAGTTGAGGCAACCGGAACCAAACAGGACAACGGGTTGTGCAGAATGTATTTCCGAAGACCGAAGCAGAATCGAGAAGTCAACGTAACAGCCCTGGACTTGGCACGAGCGACTCGGCCATATACACAAGCGGGCACTCATTGAGCTGGTCAATCGAAAGCTTGTGGAGGGGGTAACCCTGAAGAACACAGAAGACTTCTTCTGTGAAGCTTGGCAGTATGGCAAATTACCCGTTTCAGAGAGAGGTCAAGAAGACGGCGAGCAATCCCGGAGAGATCATCCACAGCGAGGTGTGCGGACCAATTTCGGTGCAGTCGTTAGGAGGAGCAAAGTACTATGTGTTTTTCAAGGACAACGCGACAAATTATCGAGTCGTATATTTCAGTCATCACAAGTCGGACGTTTTTGAGAAATTCAAGGAGTTCGAGCGCCTTGTAAACAATAAATTTGGGCGCACAATGAAAACGTTACGAACGGACAACGGTACCGAGTACTGCAACCAGAAGATGAGCAAACACATGAAGAAGAGAGGAATAAAACTGGAGACCACAGCACCATATACTCCGGAACAGAACGGGAAGTCAGAGCGAGACAATCGCACAATAGTGGAAGCAGCGAGAACGATGCTACAAGCGAGAAAGCTGCCAGCATATCTTTGGGCGGAAGCAACTGCTACAGCGGTTTACACGCGGACCGGGCAGTCAAGGAAGAGCGGAAGTTGTACGCCGTACGAATTGTGGACGAGGAAAAAGCCTTATCTTTGCCACATGAGAATCTTTGGCTCCGACGCCTATGTATACGTGCCGAAACAGAAGCACACAAAATTCGATCCTCGAGCGAAAAAGTTGATCTTCGTGGGATACGACAGCGAGTCATCGAATTACAGGTGCTATGATCATGTTACAAAAGGTGTGACTATTCCGAGGCATATAGCTTTCAATGAACGAGAGAGCGAGGTGGAATCGGAGGTACCAGTGCCCGAGGTCAAACTCACACTACCAATGCAGAGCGAAATCAATAAAGATGCATTCCAAGATGCAGAAGACGATACCGAGGCTATCGTCATAAACGCAGGAGTCGACTTTGAAGACGCCGACAACGCGGCAACTGGACAAGCAACGAACAGGGTTGAAAACGTTCGACAGCAACAAAAGCAAGAAACTTCGTCACCGATGGTGCTGCGCGATCGAGCGACGATCAACCAACCAAAGAGATATGGGCTGTATCTCGTGGATCACATTATTCCAACGACATATCAAGAAGCTGTATCAGGTCCAGAGGCTAGTCAATGGGCGGAAGCCATCGAGGACGAGCTCGATGCACATCATAAGAACGGGACTTGGGAGATAGTGTCAAAAATCCCAGGTGAAAAAAACATAGATTCCAAGTGGGTCTTCAAAGTTCTACGTGACACGAAAGGAAGCGTGGTCAAATTCAAGGCACGATTATGCGCCAGAGGATTCATGCAGCAAGAAGGTGTGGACTATTCGGAGACTTTCTCACCGGTTGTGAGCTACGACTTCCCTCGAGTACTCCTAGCGAACATCACTGAAGAAAATCTCGAAGCAGCACAGTTTGATGTTCGAACTGCTTTTCTCCATGGATCGCGAGGCAGTAGGATTACTGATGTTTCTTACCGTAGTAACACGTCCAAATATTGCATACGCGGTGAATTCGGTCAGAAAATTTCTGAACAATCATAATGATAGTCATTGGCGAGCAGTGAAACGCATCATTGGATATCTGATGGAGACAAAAAATTATGGGAATTGAATTCCGAGCATCGGGTCGGGTGTCAAAATTGTGGGATACTCAGACGCAGATTTCGCGAGCGATATTGCCACCAGAAGGTCGACGACAGGTTACGCGTTTTGTATGTCAAACGGAATTGTAACTTGGTCATCTTAGCGAGAAAAACTCGTTGCAATGAGTACGACGGAATCGGAATACATAGCAGCGTCTACAGCGACGAAAGAGGCCATATGGCTTCGCGCATTGTTATGCGAACTTGGGTTTTTGTCAGATAAACCGATGAAACTGTATGTCGACAATCAAAGCGCAATTCGTTTAATTCATAATCCAGAATTTCATAAGCGCACGAAACATATTGACGTGAAATTTCACTATATTTGCGAGAAAGTCGAGAATGGTGAAATAAATGTAACCTTTGGGCCTACCGAAGCCCAGTTGGCGGATATATTCACCAAAGCGTCTCCAAAGCGCAGATTTGTCGAATTACGCACCAAGCTGGGAATGTGCATAAAACGCTCCGACGACGGAAGTGTTGAGACTGGTCATCGCATTTAATGCGCTCCATAACCTGTAAGTCATAAGCCAACCACTGTGACGTGAGCACGGTTGAATGAAATTAGCATAAAATAAAGTTTATTATCGTTCCACAAAATAAACACGTCTTTCTTCTCGAAACCACTCATATGCCTTAACAGAGTATCTCGGTCATATAATAAAGAACGGACGAATAATCGTTGACCCTGAGAAAATCAAAACTATCAAAGAATATCCAGAACCTACTAATTTGAACGAACTTAGATCATTTTTGGGACTCGCCTCCTATTATCGTAAATTTATTAGAGACTTTGCGAAAGTCGCAAAACCTCTCACAAACATTTTAAAAGGAGACAACGCCTCAGTTGAAAAAATAAAAGTAAATCTATTTCAATTCAACTAGATCCTATTGCCAAAGACGCCATGAACCATTTACAACCATTCCCGTTCTCTCGATAAAACTGAACAAAACTATTCCACTAATGAGAAAGAACTATTAGCTATAATTTGGTCGCTTCAAAAGCTAAGAAACCACCTTTACCTTTAGCTGACCTCACAATTTTCACAGACCACCAATCCCTCATTTATTCAATTTTTGAAAAGAACCCCAACACGAAACTAAAGCGATGGAAAGACTTAATAGAAGAATACGGCGCAAAACTTGTATATAAACCAGGCAAGGAAAATACAGTAGCAGACGCTTTAAGTCGTCAACAACTGCATCATAACTCTATAGACGATAATTCCATACAAAGTATACCATCCGACATTCCTTCAGGCCTCAGTACTCCCGACAACCATTTCAAAATAATGGACCAACCGGTGAATAAATTTAAAACCAGAATTCTTTTAGAAAATTCTTTAGAAGAAAAGGTTGAAACTTCAAACCCATTCACAGGTTATACAAACTGGATAATAAAATTCACTAATCAAGCCTTCCTCTTGGGATATCTGAAAACAATATTAAATCCTAAGGTTATAACGCCAATACATTGCAATACCGAACTTTGGTATCACGTTAAAAATGCAATAAAAAATGAATTTTCTCAATATAAAATTGTTCATACGACCCTTCTAATCCAGGACATTCCTGACTTAGAAAAACAAAAATATTGTGCAATAAAAATACATAATAGAGCTCATCGCAACTTCAGGAATAATATCGAAGATGCAAAAATTTTATACTTTTGGCCTACCATGAAGGCAGACCTCAAAGAATATGCTGACAATTGCGAAAACTGTTTAACAAAAAAATATGAGAGCCGTCCAAAAAAGCATGAAACTAAAGGAACTCCTATCCCTGAAGCAGCAAGCGAATTCATACACATGGACCTTTTTCATATATTACATATCGTGTATAGATAAGTTTTCTAAATACACATATTTCCATGCGATACCGAATAAACTAAAAATCGTAAATCACATCGAACAAATAATACGAACAATATTCCTAAAATAAAGAATTTAACAACAGATAACGAAAGCATATTCACTAGTGCATCGTTAGAAACCCTGTTGAACAAATTGAATATAAATCATTATAAGACTCCTGTCCAGCATTCGCAAACGAACGGACAAGTAGAGCGAGTTCATTCTACAATACTCGAGTTAACAAGAATTTTGTCAACGCAGAGTAAGTCGAAACCTGATGTGGAAATGTATAACGCAGTACATGAGTACAACATTACCACTCACTCAGTAACTAATATAAAACCTATAGAAATTCACTTTAATCATGAAAAGTTTAGATATATAAAGGATAGAATCGTAGAACATCAACAGAAAATGTTAAAATTCCAGAATAAAAACAGAATCTTTAAACTGTTTCATCCCAACGTAACCGTATTCGTAAAAGAAAACAGGCGAAACAAGAAGGAACCCAAGTTCAAGAAACACATCGTTCAAAAAGATCGTGGAAACACAATCTTAACTACCCGAGGGAAGACCATCCATAAAGATCATATTCGGAATACAAATAATAATAAAGCTAATGCTAGCAATGACCCTTAAACAGGCAGCAGCACAAAACAAATTTCGAGTATACCTAACGAAATAAAGAATAGTACAGATTTTGAAAAATAATAATATGAGAACTATCAACAGAATTGAAACCCTTCTGTACCAAATAGACGAGCACAAATCTAAAAGAGCTCTAGGCTTGTTAGGCTGAGCACTCAAATTTATAACTGGCGCACCAGATTACGATGGTATAATCAAAAAAGAGGAATCTATAAACGAGATAATAGAAAATAATAATAAACAAAAACAAATTAATACATGCTTTGCCGAAAGAATCAATTCCTTATTCGAAGCCCATATCCATTATTCCCAAACACTAAATGAAATATACATTGAATTAGAAAATTTATTAGAAGCAATCAATCTAGCTATGAAGCAAATCCTTCCATTCAACATTTTGAACCTTAAAGAAGTCAAAGAAGTAGTAAAAAATGAGGAAAATAACAAACCAAGCATTTATGTATTAGAATATGCAATTATATTTACCGTGAAAACCCAAAAACAATCGTACTTATTTATAAATATCCTGTTGTAACATTTGATGCAGAATCTTATGATCTAATTAGCTTAGTCAACAAGTATGGTTAATATCAATTACACGATAATATAGCATATAAAGACAACAACTATATTCCACTAGAATCCTGTAAGAACTGTTAAATACATTTTTTGTATGTGAATTATCTAAAGATAATAATTGTACAATACCACTACTAGCAGATAAAAAAATGTAATGTGGAAATGATCAGAAAATCAAAAGAATAAATCCAGGAACTATTTTAATAACTGGAACTAACGAAATTTAAAACAGAACATATTCAGAAAAATATTTTGTAAACTTCTTTGACAGTTTTGTTATAAATAATGAACAATTCATAAATAACAAACAACAAGCAGAAAATTGGACATCTCATGAAGACACAAACCTTGTCGAAATGAAATATATATTAGAAATAGACTCATCTCACAAATTTACAAATATTCAAGCCAGAATAAATTAATGATACCTATAGAAAACAGTCCAATTGAAAGTTTCTTCATGTTTAACGGAACAATTGTAATCTTTGCTCTTTTAATATTCCTAACTTGTAAAGGAATGAAACGATATAATGAATACAAAAAAATGAAATTTAGAAGAAATGTAAACAAAGTATACTGTAGAATTTTAAAGAAAAAAGGACTGGAACACTTTATTGAAATTGATGAAAATTGAGGGCAATTTTAACTAACATAGGGGGGAGTTAAGTACGAAGCAATTAATACCATATATGGTAACAAAACTGCGATCACATCTATTTTTAGAAACCAATCAGAACAGGGAACTACCACCCTGAATACATTGTAAGACGAGTAGAAACACTCGACCGAGTCACACGGGTTTTTGCTGTTGGATCAGACACTCATACGCCGTTCAACTTGAATTAACTCGCGCTACTCGAATGTCGTCCATGTGATAGGCGAAAATCTTGCACTGATGTCCTATATTAAATTTCAACTGTCCCATTGTCATCAAAACGGTTCCGTAGCCTCTATTGAAGAGTCCAGCAGCAATATGTGCGGCAATCTCGACAATTTGCTTCCCCGAATTCAGGTGTTTTGGCGCCATGCGCCACACGGTGGCGTTGAAGGATTCGTTCGCGTTCTGTGTGTTCCCTCCAAGCACCTGGTTAGGAGATCGTCCCTAGAAAAATCTTTACAGATCGGGAGAATGCTGGATTTTCCGCTTTCCGCGAATTTCACTTCTTTTTTGCTAGTAAGTAGTATAAATGTGTTCCCCCGTTCCTACCACCCTCTCTATACTCTAGGAACATTGCCCCCCGTTCCTACCACCCTCTCTATTCTCCAGGAACATTGCCCCCCGTTCTTACCACCCTCTAGGAACATTGCCCCCCCCCCGTTCCTTCCACCCTCTCGCAAGGAGTGTGTATTTGTGATGATGTGCTTGGTATGTGATAAGGGGATTCCTATGACGTATGATATGTTGATGTATGACGAATAAATTGCTAGTTCAGTAGGTGTGAATGATTCAAGTTACTACCAGACAGACGCGAGTAGTTTATCATTTTTTTATGTTAGGTATTGAATGAAAGCGAATTTTATTCTGCCGATAAGCCGCGTATTGCAGCGCGCAAGAGTATACAGTTCTGCCGGCGGGAGATAAGGAGTGGCGTGCCAAGTTAGTGCTTGGAGTTCTTATCAGCATATGAGTTGGTGGCGTTTTGTGATATTTTTAGCTGTCTGAAGGTTGGAGGTTGACTAATGCTAATGTGAGTGCGGCACCTTGTTTGATAATAATTATGATCTCATAATGTGTGGATGTTTTAGTTGTGAAATTGATAAGAGGTGAAAAAGACGTAAGGTTTTGGATAGAGCGTTTATCGGATAGGTGTTATTATTGCATATGTGAAGCAGTATGGCGCAGTTTTCGTATTATTAATGCGAGAGTTATTTCGGATAGTTTGGAGGTGTATATGACGCCTGAGGATGGTACGAGGTCGCTGGTATTGGCATTGAGGAATGGAGAGGATTGCAGTTTAAGGAATTTCGATGAGTTGTTTTCATTTCGGAATTGGCAGCATGTAAAAATTGAGGTAATATGTATGTTTACGCGCTTCATATAGAGAATATTATATTTCTAATGAAATTAATTGCTTTAGGTGGCGAAATTACGCTCGTAGGAGAAGTGTTGCCTGGGTTTATTGCAAGTAGAACGAAAAACCGATTTCCAATGGGTTGCCCGTTCGGTGACATAGATGATTTAGAGCGAGAGAGAAAACATCATTAAGAATTTAATATCTCTTGACCACCCACGAAAGAATTGCTGACTTGCACATCTGCCTCCGTAATTCCAGATATGAATATCGCATCAATCTAATTAAAGTCTCAAGCCATGGGAAATTAGAGATAAGAATTAGTATAAAAGACTCCCGGTATGCACGGACGGACGGATAGTTTATCCGATTGACGGTTGACATCGTAGGTTACATTAGAGGGTTTTGTCTTAACAATAAATAAAGTGGTAACAGTAAAGAAAAGTGAGGAAAAAAGACAGTGCAAGTGAAGAAAACAACTGTGACTGTGAAATATAGAGACAACTGCACTCAGTTGTAAGGTACGTTTGATTTGGTGAGTACTTCATATATATATATATATATATATATAAATATAAATATATATATATATATATATATATATTTATATATTGTTGTTGTTGTAGGTAAAGTTTGTATATTCAACAAATATATATAAAATGATAATAATGTTAATACATATTTTGTATTTTTTTGATTTTTGGAAAGTGAAAATTGGATATTACCGAAATTGTTGGAAAAGTTTAAAGTGAAAAGTGATAAATATTTTCTTTTGCGTTAGTGAAAGAATATATGTAAAATGATAATAATTTTATTACATATTTTGTTTTTTTTGAAAGGGAAAATTGCATATTAACAGAATACAGGTTAAATTATTATATTTATTGTATCTTCATGCACACACGCGCCGACAGAAAGTATCTTTTTTTCGTATCAATCGTGGGGGGGCCTATACGTATATCTGTTTATCGAAATAATTTAAAGATCCGTTTCTCTGATGAAATTCACTTAACGTTAACATTTTGCGAAAGGATGAGTCATACCGCGCATCGTATGCGGGTATAGATTGCATTGAGAACGAATTGGTTGTCAATGTCCAATGTATGAATTATTCATATCCATTCGTAGACTTTCCCGCGTTTTACCAAGGAACTGACATTGATTTTTTTCTTTTTGCTTTTAGGTTTTGAGAAAGAAAAATATATCATATTTTATCAATATGCATTGCGAGCATTGCAATATGGAAATACAAAGTTCGCAGTGGTCATACCATTTGCGAACCAACCTACATAAGAAAAATTCGGCGAAGCTATTTAATGAAAATTTTAAGCTAGTTAGGAACTGTTTCAATAATCGAATCGAAACTCTTATCTTTGAAAATAAAGATGAGAATTTGTTGGATGCGGATGAGTTTTTGAGGAGGATGGAGGATCCATTGATGCAGTATCTCAGTGAAGTATTGAACAAGCGAGGGTCTATTAAATTTAATATTGAACTCTTCGCAGAGTTCATAAAAATGGACTCTGCTGCTGATGAAGGGCTTGATACTGAATGTGTAGTGAGCATCAAGTCATTTCATACCCAAATGAGCGGAGTACTTAAGCGATGTGAATTGAATGAGATATTTAGAAGCATAAAAATTCAAATAAGAAGGAAAATGGAAGAGTTCCAGGAGAAAGATAGTGGATGGGCTCTAATGAAGATTACTCATTGCGAGCTGAATGTAAATGACTACAAGCCACTGAGGGGAAAGAGCTATATTGCACTGCCAAAACACTTAGCTGACAAAAAAGCATACATTAATGTAATGAACCGGGACCAATATTGCTTCAAATGGAGCGTAATATCTGCCTTGTATCCAGTTGATCATGCTATGCGGACACTCTCATACCGGATCGCGGATATAACTGCCAGCGTTATAACGCTGAGGAATGGTATTGTTGTAAATTTCTGCAGACTCGAGTTTCCTCTCAAGGTTGAAGACATTGAAACTTTCGAGGAGCTGAATTATTCCATCAGTATAAATGTATTTGGTTACGATGCGGAAACCAGGAAAATTATAGGTCCTTACCATATTACAAAGAAGGAGAAGAGGCATCACATAAATTTGCTGCTGTTGCAGGTCAACGATAATTTCCACTATGTTTGGATAAAGAACATTTCAAGGTTTGCTAGATTTAAAGCTTTTTTATATACTATACCTAGATATAATTTGTTGTTTTAATTTTTCCGCAGATTAATTCGTTCAGAGCAAACATTGCATCGCAATACCATTTATGTGTGCAATCAGTGTTTGCAGCATTTTCGGAGCGATGAAAAGCTCGAGGAGCATAAAAATGATTGCGGCCATATCGTTACAAAAATGGTGACACTAGAAAAGGCAATATTAGAATATAAGAACTATGAACGACAGCTTGATGTTCCGTTTGTGATTTATGCTGACTTCGAGTGTCTTCTGCAAGACATTGATACCTGTGTGCCTGATCCAAGCAATTCTTCATCAACGCAACTGCAGGAGCATATACCATGCGCTTTTGCATATTATGTAAAATGTTCGTTTAACTTAGAACTAGATAGGTTTAGGCTATATAAGGGGGCAGATTCACCAATGAAATTTGTTGATTCGCTTGTAAGTGATGTAAAGTGGTACTGGGTAAATTATATTAAAGAATCTAAGCCAATGGATGTGCTAGCCTCAGAGGAAGAAAAAGAATTTCGAAACGAATCGGCTGTATGCCATATTTGTCAGAAACAGCTTGCAAGTGATAGGGTGCGTGATCATTGCCATTTCACGGGCAAATATAGAGGTCCCGCGCATAATTCATGCAATTTATTATACCGGGTACCAAAATTCATTCCTATATTGTTCCATAACCTTTCAGGGTACGATTGTCATTTATTCATCAAGGAGTTGAATAGGGTTGATGGTGACATATCGCTTATACCGATGAATAAGGAACTGTACGTTTCATTTTCAAAGCGCATAAAAGTTGATGGCTTTAACGAAACGATTGAGCTGAGATTTTTAGACTCAATCAGATTTATGCAAAGCAGTTTGGATGCTCTTGTAAAAAATTTATCTCGTGATGATTTAAAAACTGTGTCTTCGGCATACGGTTATGGGGAGAAATTCAATTTACTTACGCGAAAAGGTGTGTTTCCCTATGATTACATAAATTCATGGGGACGACAAAATGAACCTTGCCTGCCGCCTCGCGATAAATTTTTTAATAAAATATCAAATAGTGAGTGTAATGAGAATGACTACCGACATGCGCAAAATGTTTGGAAAGAGTTTAATTGCATTGTGATGTCGGACTATTTAGAACTATATTTGAAAACGGATGTGCTACTTCTGACCAATGTGTTCGAAAATTTCAGGAAAGTGTGTCGAAATATATATGGTTTAGATCCATGTCAGCATTACACAGCTCCAGGTTTATCGTGGGACGCAATGCTCAAAACAACATCCATTCGACTTGAATTATTGACTGATATAACCATGTATCATTTCGTCAAACGAGGTATAAGTGGTGGAATCACTCAATGCTCGCACCGCCATTCAATCGCCAATATTAAGTATATGGCAAATTATAAGGAGGAAGATCCATCTAAGTATCTACTCTACTTGGATGCGAATAATTTGTATGGGTGGGCAATGTCCCAACCACTTCCTGAATGCGACTTTAAGTGGATTGAAAATCCAGATGACATTGATGTTCATGGTATTGCAGCAGACTTGGATATTGGCTACATATTTGAAGTCGATCTGGAATATCCGACTGCAATACATGATAAACATAACGATTTACCTTTTTGTGCGGAGAACAAAGCAGTGCAAGATTCTAAAACTTCAAAACTGATTGTCGATTTAACGGATAAGCAAAAGTATGTCATCCATTACAGAAATCTACAGCAATGCAATGCAAATGGCATGAAATTGACCCGTGTCCATAGAGCTTTGCAGTTTAGACAATCTGCTTGGATGAAGCAGTACATTGATCTAAATACATTTCACCGCAAAAGGTGCACAAATTCGTTTGAGAAAAACTTTTTTAAATTGTTAAATAATGCAGTATATGGAAAAACCATGGAAAACGTAGACAAAAGGAAGGACGTTAAAATGGTAACAGAATGGGAGAGTCGGGGTAGACATTCGGGAGCTCGAAATCTAATATCGAAGCCCAATTTTCATAGCGCTGCTGTATTTACAAAAAACATGGCCGCTATACAAATGAATCGAGTGCATACTACATACAATAAACCGATCTACCTTGGGTTCACCGTTCTCGACTTGTCAAAGCTGAAGATGTATGATTTTCATTACAGCTTCATGAAACGCAAGTATGACAAAAACATCACTCTCAACTATATGGACACGGACTCATTCATCTACACTATTGAAACTGATGATTTCTACGAAGATATTTTACATGATATTGATGATCACTTTGATACTTCAGAGTACGCCATCAATAACCCGTTCAATATCCCGCAGAAAAATGGTAAAGTATTGGGCATGATGAAGGACGAGAACAATGGCAAGCTTATGACAGAATTTGTAGGGTTGAGACCCAAAATGTACTCATTAAGTGTAGATAGTGGTGATGTGATTAAGAAAGCCAAAGGAGTTAAGAAAATTGTAATGGACGGCTTAACTTTACATAATTATCGAGATTGCTTGTAAAGGAAAAAAATATTTAGAGGTAGTATGTATGTATTTAGATCTAAGCTGCACAATTTATATACTGGATGTATAAATAAGGTAGCATTAAGTTTTTCAGATGATAAGCGATATATAAGGGAAGATGGGGTTAGCACATACGCTTGGGGACATATAAATATCGTAATGGATACAGATTAGTATTAGTATAAGAGAGAGGAAAGGAGTTGAAAAATAAATGAACAAAACATACACCCATAAGACATTATAGCAAATTGTGAAATAAATGTAAAAAATCATAAGAAATTTAAAAAAATGCGTTTTTTTCATCTCTCTATCAAGTGAAACAGTATAGATAGATTCAGGATTGAATGTATGAAATCAGCTTGTTTTTGGAAAGTGATTGAAAATGAAGTTTTTGAATATATTTCTTCTATTGGGAGTTTGGGTATATTGTTTTCAATGTAATCCAATGCCAGTGGTGTCTCTTAGTGACAACAACAGCACAAACAATTTAAAATTTAATCTTGCATTGCCTAATAACAAGACAGTGCAGATAGCATTATCTTTTCGATTGATGACTATAAGTACCGCTTCAACTACAACAACAAGAACGGAGACATCATTTCAAAACGATGATGGAATTTCATCATCAGGCGTTATACCATCAGAGGGTTTAACGATAACAACAACAACTACAGTACAACTATTAGTAAAGAAATTTATCACAGTTGATGAAGCAATCGAAGGATTTCGGCAAGATTTAATAAAGAAAGAATTGGAAATAGCTGGAATAATCGAGAGTGAACATATTTTTTACAGACATTTTAAATTAGAGTTCGATGATGATAAAATTTTAACAGTTCGATGCACATACGATAGTAACTATTCGAAACGATCACTTAAAATCACGTGCTACGAGTATCATGAGTTCGAAGCGGAGAGAATTCTTAGCAATGTTGAAGTTGAAGATATAAGACAACAAGATCCTAATTATAAGTCAGATATAGAATTTTTGGATTTAACGAATATGAAACAAACATATACCATGAGTATTAACTGAACCACCAGCTGCTGCGCACGTATACGATCTGAAAATGGAGAAAAACTACACCAACATCAATGATATTAACGACCTTCAACTTTGTATTGAATATTACAAACATTTTTTTAACAACAGCATGGAACTAATATTTGAGGAGCACTTTAACGAATTTTCAAGAGACTATACGTTTGTGAAGCGGTATATTACCATGGAACAGAATGTCAGCAAGTTTGGAAAGCATTATGTGAGCTGTCCTTGGGCTCATAATGATGCGAAATCAGGACCAGATACTTGTGAATGCTATAGTGTACATAGAAAATTGTGTCAAATGAAAAAAATTGTTTAACTATATAAGCGATTATTTAATAAATAAATTTTATTTGAATCTTAAAATTAACAATCTTTCATAATCATTATTATTTTAACATCATGTTTTTAACATTTATCCAGGAATTATGTTCTTCTGAAAACCCCAACCACTTTACAAATGCTTTATTTCCCCTCCTTTTTAACACTTTTTCCACAAGATATAACGACGGGTTCTTAGCTTTTAGCAGTTCAAGTTCATAAAAACCTTCTTCGATTGGATTTCCTTCATAATCTTCCAAAAGATATGTGACGGGGTTGGTTATTCGAATTTGACGAATTTTAAAAATCTCCGTTGTCCAGTTTGGTGTATATCCTTTTTCAAATATATGCTTGTATTTACTAATTCGTACATAGTCACTCACTTTATATTTCGACTTTCCCATTACTTTAATATTGTTGTACACGGTGGACAGAAGTGACAGTTCATTTGAGCTATTTACAGCAGAAGGAGCCATTTTTATTGTTCGATGTTTTTTGTTATTACACTCCTTGGTCAAATCATCAACGAGACTAATCCACTTGTAATTTCCATTCATGGTAAATTCCTTCCACATCATGTTCTTCATTGTACGATTGAATCGTTCAACAATTGACGCCTAAAGAGAGCTATACGTGGAATAGTGGTTTATTTGATATTGTTCCATAATGTTTTTGAAATGTTTGTTGTAGAATTCTTTTCCGTCGTCTGTTTGCAAGTTTTTAGGAATGCGCCCCTGTTGAAGTATGTGTTCAATTGCCTTGGCAACTTCTTTACCAGTCTTCGTTTTGATAGAAACCGTCCACGCAAACTTAGAAAACGTGTCAATGATCGTAAGAAGGAAACGAAACCCTGTATTTTCGCTAGCATATGCTCCCATTTCAACTAAATCCGCTTGCCACAAATCATCCAAACCTTTTATAATAACACGCCGTCGCTTAAAATTTTTTCGAGCAGACGCGTGCAATTCGTTAATAACTTGTCGTTTGCTCATGATAAAAAAGACTAAGCTTGTTTACTTGTATTTTTATTAATATATATATATATATATATATATATGTAACGTTAATTCAAACAACAACAACATTTTTATTATTATCGCAGTGAATCTGAATTTGCTTGTCAACATATGCCTTTAGCTTCTCAACATACGTATCAACGTAAACTTTTGTTGTAGCATCATCATCATCTAGGGGCGTGCCAAGATGCTTTAATCGTTTGAATTTAAGAATATAATCACTGTTCTCCGCTTTGTCGAAACCTACACCTGGAGGCCCCTGCGCACCTGGAGCCCCCTGCGAACCTGGAGCCCCCTGCGGACCTGGAACCCCCTGCGGACCTGGAGCCACCGAGGGCTTTCAGGTCCCTTGCATTAAACTATAATCTTTGTGTTTAGGTGTTTGGCTTAGCCCTCTTCCTTCTTTGTTGATGTTATTTAACAGTTT
The DNA here is from genome assembly GCA_963942545.1 of Oxycera nigricornis. NCBI lineage: Eukaryota > Metazoa > Arthropoda > Insecta > Diptera > Stratiomyidae > Oxycera > Oxycera nigricornis. The sequence continues at coordinate 57,835,733 of OZ012662.1, forward strand.
CGAAATCATTTTTCTATATTTAAAGCTTCGGTTTCCATTTATTTGACTATTGCTGTCGTAAGAACGTCTGTAAGCATTAGTGTGCAGAATAATACTTTTATAGTCTGCTAAATCTTCATTGGTATATAATTTTTCATCTGGATACTTCATAAAAACCAGTTCGTATAAACCTCGAGTTCCTAAGTAGGATTTCTCTTTTACAAGTATTTGATTGCCATTGATTACGAAATTCGAATTTCCTATTTTCCACTGCTCTCCATCATCATCATCATCATCCCTATATATTCCATAAACACTGTCAATTGCAGACGGTTGATTTACATAAATATCTAGATATTGCCTAGGAATCTCCGGAAATTGGTTTTGCTTCATGTACTCTTCAAAATATTCTCGTCCTTTCGCAGTGGCAACATATTTACGAACAACTTTTGTAGAAGAAGAGTTGGATGTTGTGGCGGCGAGATTTCGTTTCAAGTTTGGTGTAGGAGTTTTAGAACTGTCTTCTTCTTCTTCTTCTTGATGACTATTTCCCTCATCTCGTTTTGATGGAGGCTCTTCTTTAATTCCATTTTTTATGTCTTTATTATTTTGCAACAACTTGGCTCTTTTAACTAATTCTTTGAGAGGGCGCGTGATTGGTTTAAATGTTTCCTCTAGCTGAATCACTGTTCCAGCTTTGTTAGCTTTCAGCTGTTGATACTTTTTCCTTATCGAATTGGTTGTTGCTACAATATCACTGAGTAGCTGCGTCTGTTGCTTATCAGACATTGTTTTTTTCATTTTTTATGAATACAACAGCAGCATTTCGTCGTCAAATTTCGAAAGGTATCTACAATATTTTGAAATATTCTTTCAATAGGCTCTAATTTGAGTTTGAAATGGTTTTTGCTGTACCTGAATCGATTTGTGTCTTTTTCGAATTGTTTGGTACTGTCTTCACTGTTGCAGGACTGAAACCTTATTGAATTGTTATCAAACTGTATTGAACAGCTATCGAGCTGCATCAAGCTGGTAATCTGAACTGCTATTGAACTGCTTGGAACTGGTATTGAACTGCTTTGAACAGGTATTGAACTGCTTTAAACAGGTATAGAACTGTATCAAGCTGGTAATCTGAACTGCTATTGAACTGCTTTGAACAGGTATTGAACTGCTTTAAACAGGTATTGAACTACTTTAAACACGTATTGAACTGTTTTAAACAGGTATAGAACTGCTTTGAACAGGTACTGAACTGGTAATGAACTGATTTGAATTGCTTCGATGTTTTTATAGTATTATGAATACATCAAACCCCTTTCGATATCGACCCTTGTCTAAGGGACTGTCTTTATCAATTACACAGAACCCATATTTATCGCTCCAACATTTTCCACAGATGTTTCTAAACTGATCGAAAGTCATGTCTGTGTTTACGTGATTATTGTAAATGGGTCTTAAATTCATATCATCTTGTTTGAATATAATCAAAAAATTTACATTACCTCGAATAAGGTGTTTCGGTATTCTCGTATAAGTTTGACACAGATAAAAACTATCAATATTATGATGTCTTCCCATACAGAAATATAATCGAACGTTATCTTGTTTCTCGTTGGCAATATCATCGAAAATGAAAACAGAGTTAGACTCAGCTTTTTCTGGTGGAATCACTGCACTATTGTTTGAAAATGTATAGAAGCCTAGTCCAGAAATAGGTTTTACAGCCTGCTTTAAATGTCTATATTTGGATTGATGTAATGATTTCGAGTACATGTAGATGTTTTCAAATTTAACGCCATTGGGATGTTTCAACAGAGATATCATAACGTTAGTTTTACCACAGTTGGAGGGACCCACAATTATAGCTCGAATACTTTCAGGCAATAAATTGCTTTGTTTATTTGTAAAGGGTTCATTTGCAATGTCAACATTTTCCACCAATAACTTTTGGTGTTGTTGTATAAACCGCATCCTGATAACTAAACAGCAAACATGTAAATGACTAGGTTTTAACGAAAGTTCTACAGTCGGCGATGAGTTGTTAAACAAGGTGTATCCCTATACGCGATCAGTATAAAATGGTTGATCATAAAAAGAAATGTACTAGTAGTTTACGAAAAGCCGTGAGCGGAAGAGGGTTCTTTAATACTCTAATTACTAAACTGCCGATTGAACTGCATTTGCCTGGCTATCAATATTGTGGACCTGGCACGAAGCTTCAAGAACGACTTGCCCGAGGAGAAGCCGGAATAAATCCCCTTGACGAAAGTAGTATGGATATAGCGGTTCTAACTCACTTTTTCCCACGGTCCCCATTTTTTTTCCCACGGGTATCGGATTACCGCCCCCGCATGACGTCACCTGTTATCGCTTCCGGTGGCGACCATTTTTTCCCACGGGTATCGGATTACCGCCCCACGGGTATCGGATTACCGCCCCCCACGGGTATCGGATTAACGCCCCCGCATGACGTCCCCTGTTATCGCTTCCGGTGGCGCCATTTCTTATCGCTGTCGGGGTGATTCCCACGGATGACGTCACCTGTTATCGCTGTCGGGGTGATTCCCACGGGCAGGTGTTTTCCCACGGCCAGGTGTTTCCCAACCGCGGTGAGTCATGCTGATGAATATGTGAGATGTGTTTTAAAATAGCAGCTGGATTCATTTCTTATCGCTGCGGAGGTGAGTTTTCATTGCTGCCGGTTGCGTAATCTCTTTTATAGGGTTCGAATATTTTACAGACAGTTCAAAATTAGAAATTCGATATGTTGATAAGAGCTTGAGTGAGGGCTATTTTAAATGATTAGACGTTGGAATTTGAATAGCGTTGTATGGATGACGTATTATATGTTAGATGGATGACGAATAAATTGCTAGTTCAGTAGGTGTGAATGATTCAAGTTCCTACCAGACAGACGCGAGTAGTTTATCATTTGTTTATGATACGTACTGAGTGCTTGGAGTTCTTATCAGCATATGAGTTGGTGGCGTTTTGTGATAATTTTAGATGTCTTGACAAATGCTAATGTGAGTGCGACACCTTGTTTGATAATTATGTTCTCATAATGTGTAGGTGTTTTAGTTGTGAATTAGATAAGAATGAGACATGCTAAAAATAGAAGTTAGATCTTGATTCGGAAATTTCAAAATTAGAAATTCGATATGTTGATAAGAGCTTGAGTGAGGGCTATTTTAAATGATTAGACGTTGGAATTTGAATACCGTGCAAGAATTTTTTGTGAACGACCGGATGTTTTCTCTGGGAATGTATGAAGACCATTTGAAATAGTTTGCTTCGATAAGAATGTTAGCTGATTAGGAAATTTTAATATTCTTGGTGTTATATTAAAAACCATAATCGAAACATGCGACCGGATGTTATGTAAAAAACAAGAGATGTAAAAAGAAAATAATATGCGGTTTTAAATGCGAATTCTCATGCTGATAGTTTTTGATATGGTAAGTAAAATTAAATGATTATAGAATTGTATATTGTGGATTGCTAGTTTTCCTGAAAATTTATTGATAAGTGTGAAAAAACTCTGATATGAATAGTGCAGAGTGTAAACTTTTTGATATAAAAGCACCTGGTCATATCCCCGGAAACACCTATGACATCATCTTCAATTTCGCAACAACACGCAATATTCTGATTTCGCAACAAAATGCAATATTCTGAGTCATATCTCAATTCTGAGTCATATTTGAATCACATTAACCCAAATACCTAAACCTTGTATCATCTATATAAACATCCTACAAATAATATTCCCATAACCACAAAAATTATAACCATCCACTTGAAATCCAATAAGATCAAGTTAACTTCACTGAAACGAAAATATCAATCACAGGAAATTACACTGATAAGGTGGAATACAAAAGATCGTATTACTGCACTAGTTGCAAATCGGATCGGCATAACGTAAACAATTGCCCTTATTTGAAAGATAAAGATAAAAGAAGGAAATAATAAATAAAGATAATTTGAATCATGCTGATGAATATGTGAGATGTGTTTTAAAATAGCAGCTGGATTCATTTCTTATCGCTGCGGAGGTGAGCTTTTATTGATGCCGGTTGCGTAATCTCTTTTATAGGGTTCGAATATTTCACAGACATTTCAAAATTAGAAATTCGATATGTTGATAAGAGCTTGAGTGAGGGCTATTTTAAATGTTTATAGAATTGTATATTGTGGGTTGCTAGTTTTGCTGAAAATTTATTGATATGAATAGTGCAGAGTGTAAACTTTTTGATATAAAAGAAACTGTATTTATTGAATTAAAATTAAGTTTGCAAACGAATTTTGAGTCGAAACGTTGCTAAATTGAGAGATGGAGAACGCTGCATTATTTGAGGAGGAGAGGATATTGACGGAAGTTGTATTCAGCAATGAATACATTCATTGCAGGTACAACAGGTTGGAAGGCGAATATTATGTTGTAATAAAAGGTAAGTTTAAAAAAAATAAAAACTTTGATCATATTGTTAATTAAAAAAAAAATTTTTTTTTTAAATATTTCCAGGCGTCGGACCAAAGCTGATATACAACACCGACATACATGAGGCGGCGGGGGAATTCATCGAGAGGAGGTGGGAATGCCACGACGTGGATCTGTACCACGAAGAAAGCTTTGGGTCTTCGTTTATGTCGTTTAAAACAACCAATAACATGAAGAAGGTGTTCTTCATATTAATAGTCTTAAGTGAGTTTTTAGCTAGCATAAATGTAGATAGAGAATATTTTATAAGTCAAATTAAGGAAAAATTAAGTAAGTTAGATATTTAAGTTTAAAATATAATGTAAAAAAAATATACATATACATATATAAATATAAATAAATAAACTCTATCATCAAATTTGTTTTTTTAAATTTCATAGGGGAAAGCATTGTGTGTGTGTGTGTGTGTGTGTGTGTGTGGTTTTTTCTACCATATAAAAGAAATTGTTTCATCTCAATTTAGGAAAGTTTTTATTTTGAGCTCAGTGAAAAAAAACGAAGTGAATTGTATTCCTTAAAATGTTTTGTGAATCTTGTAATATCGAAGTCAATAGTGCTTTTTGGAACTATCATGTGAGAACCAATGCTCACAAAATTAAATCTATAGAATCCCTCAACGAACATTTTTAATGGGTAAAAAGTTGTTTTGGACAGCGAATGGAAACTCTTGTTTTTGAAAACAAAGATGAAGGTCTTTTAAATTCGGCGGAGTTTTTGAAGAGGATGGAAGATCCGTTAATGAATTATCTGATGAGTGCACTAGATGAACGCGTAACGCTCAAATTCAACATTGAACTCTTTGCTGAATTCATTAAAATGAATGATGATGATGAAAACTATTGCATGATAAGCATTAAGTCGTTCCATACAAAAATGCAAGCGATAATTCAAAAAAATTAATTGAAATTAGCTTTCGATAATATGGTTTATGAAGTTCAAAACAAAATGGAGGAATTCCAGGAGAAAGACAGTGGATGGGCTCTCGTTAGAATTACCCACTGTGAGTTAAATATAAACGATTTTAAACCATTGAGAGGAACAAGTTATATTCCACTACCAAAACAATTGGCCAATAAGCGTGCTTGCATTAATATTAAGAACCGCGACAGTTATTGTTTTAAATGGAGCATAATTTCCGCAATGTGTCCGACAGATCATCATTCAGAAAGAACTACATCATACCGAATTGATGACATTGCATACAGCGTTATACATCTTCAAAATGTTATATTGTTGAATTTTCGGGGACTCAACTTTCCGCTACAGGTGCAAGATATTGACAAATTTGAGGAATTAAACCAATCAATCAGTGTTAATTTATTTGGATACGATAAAGAGTTAAGAAAGGTTATCGACCCATATCATATCACAAAGCAAGGAAAATCGCATCACATCAATCTGCTCCTGCTGCAATCCAACGAAGATTGTCATTATGTTTGGATTAAACATATTTCAAGGTATGGAATAGTGAATAGTGTGTGTGTGTGTGTGTGAATACATGAATTATTTTTCTTCTTCTTCTTCTTTAAAGGTTGATTCGCTGTCAGCAAACGCTACACAAAGGTTCTATCTATGTTTGCAATAAATGCCTGCAATATTTTATGTCGAGTGAGAAACAGCAACTGCATAAAAACAGCTGTAGCAGAGTAGTCACGAAAATGGTGGAACCGGAGAAAGCAACGCTGCAGTACAAAAGCTATGGACGACAACTTGAGGTACTTTTTGTCATCTATGCAGATTTTGAATGCCTTCTTCAGGACGTCGATACATGTGCACCCAATCCAACACTTTCATCAACGTCAACAATCCAAGAACATACCCCCTGTGCTTTCTCTTATTTCATCAAGTGTTCATTCGATTCAAAATTAAACAGATTCAGATTATACAAAGGTCCAGATTCACCCAAAGAATTCGTTAATTCCATTGTAAATGAAGTAAAATGGTTTTATATAAATCATATCAAGAATCCAAAGTCAATGGATGCTCTATCGTCGGAAGAAGAAAAAATTCAAAGGGAATCGATTTTCTGTCACATTTGTAAAAAAGAGCTTGACAATGATAGAGTCCGAGACCATTGTCATTTTACTGGAAAATATAGAGGCCCCGCTCATAACGAATGCAATTTATTGTATCGAGTACCGAAATTCTTTCCAATATTATTTCACAACCTCTCAGGCTATGATTGTCATTTGTTTGTGAAAGAATTAGATAGCATTGATGGGGAAATATCTATTATACCCATTAATAAGGAATTATACGTTTCATTATCTAAACGAATTCAAGTCGATGAGTTTGAAACGATTGAGCTTAGGTTCTTAGACTCAGCCAGATTCATGCAGAGTAGTTTGGATGCTCTAGTGAAAAATCTTTCTCCAGTAGATCTGAAAACCGTAAGATCAGTATATGAAGATGAGGAGAAATTCCATCTGCTTACAAGAAAGGGTGTATTTCCCTACGATTATATTAACTCGTGGGATCGATTGAATGAAGTTTGTTTACCACCTCGAGAAAGCTTTTACAACAAAATGACAAATAGCGAGTGCAATGAGATTGATTATGAACATGCTGAAAATGTATGGAAAGTTTTCAATTGTACAACGATTTGGGACTATTTGGAATTATATCTGAAGACAGATGTGCTGCTTCTGACAGACGTTTTCGAAAATTTCAGGAAAGTTTGTAAAAATATCTATGGACTTGACCCTGCCAATACTATACAACTCCTGGGTTATCGTGGGATGCCATGCTCAAAATAACATCTGTTAAACTTGATCTTCTAACAGATATAAACAAGCAAGTTATCACATTCCCCCTTGCCCCGCGCTCCCTTTTACCTTCCATCAAAGCCAAGTACATTAGCCAATTGACCTACATTTAACATATTGCCAATTGTGCAATTCGTCCAACAGGTGAACAACATCGCGACCTGTTCCGATGCACATTGAACTAGGTGTTGCAATGTTGAATTGTTGCAATTATGTATTTTGCTTAGTCTTAAGTTGCATTTTTTACCAATAGTATAAATAAATGTAAGCGCCTAGCTGTAAGGTTCTCATTGTAATAATTGAAGTGGAATAAACGCATTCGTAAAATCAATCGTTTTATTTTTTTTGTCAAGTTTCCTGAAGACAAATCCAACTGGCGCCCGAGCAAATTTATATTACTGTCCCCACGAGAACACAGTATATCGGTTGTTTAAAAGTCAAAGTCAAAACTAATTCCTCAGTTAATTAATTACCTTATCGAGCGAAAGTAAGAGCAATAGTTTCCGTTCCCACGAGATCACGGCTTACTTAATAAAGTGCTCCACGGTATTCGCGATAAGAACGAGGAAAAATAGTGAAGTGTCGAGAAGCGGAATAGCTGAGAATATTGCCGTAGCTGTATCCCGGAGGTGATCCGATCAAGCCCCATTAGTAGGCGCTAACCAACACTACACCCATCAACGGCCTGCGCTAAACAGGAATAAGGCGGACGGTCCCGAATAGGAAGCACACATGGAATATTTCATCTTTATGTAAGCTCATATTTAGTATTTCACTATTAAATTTTTAAATATATTAAATAGATTAAGATTATTATATTTGTGTGAAATAATTGTGGAATTAATAAGTGAAAATATACGTGTTGAAAATTTAAATTGAAAATTTGTGAAAATTTGTGTGAGCCAAGTTCAATGTGCTGAGGATTTTTCTAAAAAAATTAGTACTGCTTAAACCTTTTCATATTTCCGATCCATTTCCGTACCCTAAGCAAGAGAACCTCCATTGATAAAAAAATGGAAACAATTCAGGAAACTTTGAGACAATTAACTGGGGCGGTTAATGCGCAGATTGAAATTTCGAAAAAAACAGAAGCAAGATTGTTGGCTCTAGAAAGTGCAACTAGATCCCAGTCCTCTAATCCTCAAGTTCAATCGGCTCCCACACTTCCTAAAACAGAAAAAGATTTGGACGATATCAGGAAACTCCCTGATTGTGTTAGAGATCTGCAAGTATTTGATGGTAACCCAATCCATTATGTGTCATGGGTTCATAGTGTTGAGACTATTTTGGCTGATTACCAAATCGTCCGGCAGAAACCAATATATAGGGCCATTCTTCGTCACATAAGGCAGAAGGTGCGGGGAACAGCAGATGCTGCCCTCATCTCGTACAATATTTTCGACGACGATTGGTCCAACATTAAACAGTGCCTATCACTCCATTATGCGGATAAGGGTGACGTTCGCACACTGGAGCATCAACTCCATTCAATGTATCAAGGTTATAAAAGTGTCGATGAATTTTATGCAGCCGTAAACCACCAGCTTTCTTTGCTGGTAAATAAGATAAAAACTGAGGAGCATTCTCAGGAAACAATCACGGCACTGACAGAGAATTATAGAAATAGGGCATTAGATGTGTTTATAAGGGGTTTAAAAGGTGACATTTCGAGAATGTTGGTAGTTCAAAAGCCGCAAACTCTTCCTGAGGCATATGCCTCATGCCTAGAGTTCCAAAATCTTAACTTTAGGAATGTTAACATTCATCAAAGAAATCTTAATAATTCTATATCATCCCCAATCAACCAAATGTTCAGTTCACATCGTGAATTTAGTGGATCTAGAAACCCACCAACTCACCAGCAATTAGGTGTGGCAGAGCGAAACCAAATGTATAATAATCGATTTAAAAGCTTACCACCGCCGAATCCACGAAATCCTCCCCCCAGGCCTGTAAATCCTAAGCCTCCAACCCCTATGGATGTAGATAAATCAATTCAGACTCGGCAAGTAGATTATGTGAACAGACCACATAATTTCTATCCAAGCAAGCGTCCAAGTGAATCTATAAATCTACCTAAGAAAATGCAACGTTTTTACAATTTGGAATCGCAAGAGAATGTTACTAATCCTTATTTTAATCGTGAACATTTTAGCTATGATAACCTAGAAACTCAAAACGAGAATTATTTTAATCAGATTGAGGAATGCGAGCCCGTATTTCAAGAAAACCAACTAAATTTTATGATGGACGCCTCTCTAGCGTTCCATACTTAGAATATCGTACTCGAAAGGGTAGAATTCTTAAATTTTTGGTGGATACAGGCGCAAATAAAAACTTTATTTCGGTCGACATTTCCCATAGCGCCAAGCCATTGACGAAACCCTTTAAAATTCAATCTGCCGCGGGAGAAATTCTTATAACTAACAAGGTTACTGGCAAATTCTTTGAAAGCGTCGGAAATTATACGTCTTTAGATTTTTACGTTCTACCTGGTCTAAAATCATTCGACGGCATAATTGGTGACGATACCTTAAAGGAACTTAATGTGGTTATTGATAGGAAAAATAATACCCTTACAATTTTGCCAAACGTCAAAATTACGCTGAAAGCGAAAGAGTCTAAGCAAGTAAACAGCATTGTAGCAGAAACTGATCACCTCAGTATTGAATTGAAAAATAAATTACAAAAGTTACTTGATAAACACAGTGAGATTTTCGGTCCTATTAGTGATGGTGAAATGGTAGAAACAAATGTAAGAGCGGAAATCAAAACCTCAACTTCCGACCCAATCTACACTAAGTCGTATCCCTATCCTGTTAATTTGAGAAATGAAGCTGAAAAGCAGATATCCAAAATGCTTACTGATGGCATTATACGTCCTTCAAATAGTGCGTATAATTCACCTACTTGGATTGTACCGAAAAAACCAAATTCTTTAGGTGAAAAGCAGTACAGGCTTGTAGTGGACTTCAAGAGACTGAATGCAGTCACTATTTCAGATACATATCCAATTCCGGATATCACTAACACTCTAGCAAGTTTCGGAAGCTCCAAATATTTCACAACACTTGATTTAACATCAGGGTTCCACCAAATCAGGATGAAAGAGAGCGATATTGCTAAAGCTGCTTTCTCAACTGCAAACGGAAAATACGAATTTACGAGACTTCCGTTCGGTCTAAAAAATGCTCCGGCTACCTTCCAACGGATGATAGACGATGTGTTGAAACCATTCATTGGAAAGATATGTTATGTTTATATTGATGATATTATCATCTTAGGTGAAACGGAGGAACAACATTTAGAAAATTTACATACTATACTTAACCAGTTAAATAAAGCAAATCTTAAAGTCAATCTGGAAAAATCGAAATTCTTAAGAACTAAGGTAGAATTTCTGGGATATGTTATCTCCCAGAAGGGTATATTACCTGATCCGAATAAAATTTCGGCAATTCAAAAAATCAAGCCCCCGACAAATCTTAAAGATTTAAAAGCTTTCCTTGGTCTAGCCTCATATTACAGGAAGTTTATTAGAGATTTTGCCAAAATTGCAAAACCCTTAACCAATATTACAAGAGGAGAGAATGCTCAGGTTAAAGCGAGTCAGTCTAAAAAAAGAGAAATTCGGTTTGGACCATCAGAATTCAAAGCCTTTGAAGATTTGAAAGAACTTCTTACTTCTTCAGAAGTTCTAACGTTCCCTGACTTTGAGAAGCCATTTCTTTTGACCACCGATGCGTCAAATCATGCAATCGGAGCAGTGTTATCGCAAGGCGAAATGGGAAATGACAAACCCATCATTTACATTTCGAGATCATTAAATAAAACTGAAGAGAATTATGCCACAAACGAAAAAGAGTTGTTAGCTATTGTTTGGGCCCTCGACAAACTTAGGACTTACCTTTATGGGGCAAAAAAGTTAAAATTTTAACAGATCACCAGCCGCTCACATTCGCTTTGAGTAATAGCAATCATAATGCAAAGCTCAAGCGATGGAAAGCAAGAATCGAGGAATTTAATTATGAGTTGATATATAGGCCGGGTAAAACTAATCTAACTCTAGACTGACTTTGGAAGCAAATATTCTAAGTTCCGACTCTGCAACGGCACACAGTGCAGAACAAGACAGTAGTGATCTTATTCCCCACACAGAGGCTCCCATAAATGTATTTAAAAACCAAATTATTTTATCGGTAGGTAAGGAATTTTCACCTATTACCACCAATTTTGAATAGTATTTTAACTGAAAATGACGTAAGAGTCGATCTTGAATACTTACATAGACTCCACATAACTAATATAAAAAAACTTAAAGATCTAGCTTCCGAAAATATTGTATCTGTTGCCTCCGACTCTGTAATTTTAATTTTAATTCTATCACTGGCTGTCATCTTGTATCTCTTTTTACGACGTAAAGCCCCCCCCCCCCAGTTAAACTAGAAGCTAGTCTACCTTGCTCTATCCCGGATCCCATTAAAATACAATTCTAATCTGTGGGACACAGATTTTTAAGGAGGGAGGAGTTATCACATTCCCCCTTGCCCCGCACTCCCTTTTACCTTCCATCAAAGCCAAGTACATTAGCCAATTGACCTACATTTAACAGATCGCCAATTGTGCAATTCGTCCAACAGGTGAACAACATCGCGACCTGTTCCGATGCACATTGAACTAGGTGTTGCAATGTTGAATTGTTGCAATTATGTATTTTGCTTAGTCTTAAGTTGTATTTTTTACCAATAGTATAAATAAATGTAAGCGCCTAGCTGTAAGCGTTCTCATTGTAATAATTGAAGTGGAATAAACGCATTCGTAAAATCAATCGTTTTATTTTTTTTTTGTCAAGTTTCCTGAAGACAAATCTAACTTGCATGCTTAGTTTGACGATATCGGGCGGATAGACACTTCGTAAATAATATCGTGAATCAGAACGACGAAATACATGAAACAGAATATGATGATATTCAAAAAGAAATAGACGCAAGTTTTTTTTAGACTTTTAGAGGGTTTACCGTGTATGGAGTTCAAACAGAGAACCAATTCGGATAGTAAACACATAGCAAAAATAATTGCATTATTAGATTTTGGCAGCACAAATAATTACGTACGATGTAACAGCACTCTAGGGAAAAACATAAAATAAACCAATATGCTATACAACAATGTGTGACAAAGCCAAGATAAATTATAAACGTGAAATTGAAATTTGTAAACGAAAATTAACATTTTATGTAGTGGATGATTTCGACTATAAAATTATGATAGGAGTAGAAGGATTCAAGGTCCTGGGCATCGAATTAAACATTGCAAAACGAAAGCTAAAATTATTCTCATCCCAAGAATCTGTACAAAAGATTAATTATACAATCGAAGACAAACGGTTCGAAAAAGAGATAGGCAACCTGATGAGCAATCATAGCTCAGACATGACATTACCCTTCACGACTACGATGCAGGCTACAATACAAACAAAAGACAACGAACCGATCTTTGTCAAACAATACCAATACCATATGGTCGAACATGAGTTTATCAACAAGGAGATAAGAAAATTACTAGACCGAGAAATAATTAGACCCAGTCACTCGCCACATCACTCGCATATATGGGTTGTACCAAAGAAAGGGGTAACGGAGGAAGGGAAACCTAAAAGACGACTAGTTATAGATTTTCAGAAATTGAATTCTCATACTATAACAGATCGCTACCCAATCGCAGATGTGAATTTGACCATCCAGAATCTCGGAAAAGCTAAAGTCTTTTCAACGATAGATTTGGAATCAGGATTCCATCAAGTTAAAATAAAACCGGAAGATGTAGAAAAAACGGCGTTTAGCGTAAATGGCCCGAAGTACGAATTTTTAAGAATGCCATTCGGTCTCAAGAATGCACCGAGCATTTTCCAACGATGTGTTGATGACATATTGAGACCCTATATAGGTAAATTCGCCTATGTATATATAGATGATGTCTTAACCTTCTCGAATAATGAGGAGGAACATCTAGAACATTTAAAAATAATATTTAAAGCTCTAGAAAAAGCAAACATGAGAATTTCTAATGAGAAATTCCATTTCTTTAAGACAGAAACCGAATATCTAGGCCACGAAATGGAAGAATATCAGTGGACCCAGAAAAAATAAAAACAGTCAAAGAATATCCAGAACCAAGCAATCTTAAGGAATAACGTTCATTCCTATGTTTAGCCTCATATTATCGTAAATTTGTAAAGGATTTTGCAAAGAAAGCAATACCATTAACAAATATACTAATGGGTGAAAATGCTAACGTGGGAAAAAACAAAAGAAAAAATACTAAAATACAACTAGATCATTTAGCAAAAGAATCAATGAAAATGTTGAAGGAAAATCTTCAGGATCAAATTGAATTATTTCAACCTGATTACAAAAAGCCGTTTGAACTAACGACCGACGCCAGCGATTACGCAATAGGTGCATGTCTCAGTCAAGAAAGGAAACCAATAATGCTAATATCCCGATCTTTGAACGAAACTGAGCAAATGTATTCCACAAATGGGAAGGAACTTTCAGGAGTCATATGGTCTCTTCAAAAACTTAGAAACCACCTTTACGGTACCGCTGATCTCACCATATTCACAGACCATCAGAGTCAAATATTCTCAATATCAGAAAAAAATTCCAATAATAAATTGAAACGATGGAAAAACTTAATCGAAGAATACGGCGATAAATTATCGTATAAACCTGGAAAAGAAAATGTGGTAGCAGACGCATTAAGCCGCCAAAAAATTAACCATAATAACCTCAGCAAGCACAGTGATCATAGCGAAGCCAGCTCATCTGCCGAAAATTCAAAGACCATCCCTGAACCAACAAATAAATTTAAAACAAAAATAATAATAAAAAAATTGTTCAGAAGAGAAAATAGAAGCGAAAAATTCATTCGAAGGATATACCGATTAGATAATATCATTTAATGATCTCAACTATATAATCAGACAGATAAAAACATTAGTCAATCCTAAAGTAATAACCCCAATACATTGTGATGAAGAGACATGGTTTAGAATTAAACAACCATTATTAAATAACTGCCCTTCATACAAATTAGTACAAACGCCGTCTAAGAGACGACATCCTCGAACGTGATAAACAAATATTAGTAACAAAACAAACTCGTATTAGAGCACACCGAAACCTTAAAAATAATCTGAAAGAGGCCCTCCTAAAATACTTTTGGCCTAATATGACAAAAGATATCAAAGAAAACACAGAGAACTGTGAAAACTGTTTGACAAATAAATACGAAAGACACCCCAAAAAACAGGAAATCAAACCAACTCCAATCCCTGAAAAACCAGGAGAATTCCTATACATGAATATATTCCATTTATCCGGCAAATATTCCATATCCGTAATTGACAAATATTCAAAATATATTTACTTCCATCAACTAAATAATAAAAAGGATGTCTACAATCACATTGAACAGATTGTCAGAACTATCTTCCCAAAATGCAAAAACTTAACTACAGACAACGAGAATATTTTCACTAGCGCACTCGTGGAAGTTATTTTAAAAAAAATTCAATATTTATCATTATAAAACCCAGTGTACCATTCACAAACAAACGGACAAATTGAAAGAGTACACTCCACAATAATAGAACTTTGTAGACTATTAGCTACAAAAAATAATACAAATCTCATAGACGAAATTTTCAACTCCATTCATGAATATAATGAGACAATTCATTCAACGACAAATGTAAAACCAGTCGATATTTATTTTAACTATTCCCAATATCCAAATATAAAGGAAAAATTAAGAAAATCTCAAAAAATGATAAAGCATGAGAATAAGGCTAGGCGCAAATTGCGACACGTTTGACGCGCGAGTTAAAGTATCTTTATTCACGAAACATAAAAAAACTAATTTTAATCAAACAACTTTATTTTCGTTATCATTACACGGATTATGAAAAATGACTGTCCTGTTTCCGTCGCTTCAGGTGTATTTAATGTCTATCATTTGCTGCGTCTGCAACACGTGATTCGTATCCAAAGGTGCGATGACATCTTTGCCCAGTGTGCAGTTTCCACGGTTGTGGAATTTCGCGGACACCTGAGTCTGCGGTCTGGGCCAGCCTGTTATTGTGAGGCGTGGGAGCTCGCTGTAACTCCTCCCCCCTTAGTCGTGAGGGATGGCCAAAGAAACTGCATCCTTGTTGGTTCATTGGCAGGAGCGATGATGCTTGCAGTTGCTGGTTGCAGGATAACCTTTGAGCGTTTTCTGTGGCTTATCTCCAGGTAAGTAAAGATGACAATGATGGTGATCAGCGTTGTTACGTATTCAATGGTAGCCGTGGTTCCTTCGTATAAGAACTGCTGTTCTGGAGGGATGATGATAGACTTTTTTTCTGAGAACTGGTAGCCACTAAGTTTTTGAAGTTGGATGGAATTATTACTGTTGAAGAGGGTGACGTTAATATCATTAAAAATTGTTGGATATATGTTTATTTGGTCCCAATATGATGTTTGTTTGGAGGTGTACACTACGCTGTTGACTGTAACATCACACTTCTCAAAGTATACAAGAAGTGTTCCAGTGACTTTAACTTTATCTGGACCGCATGTTGTCTTGATCATCAGCGTTGGAGAATTGATGAACAGGATGTGATTTGGCTCAGGTTGATAGATTTCTGTATCCCGGTCTCTTTCGCTTAGCTGGCATTCTGCTGGTTTGTTTGTTATGATGTTTCCAATGCATGTCGACTCGTTAATATTTTCTTTCTCCGAGGATTCGTGGCAGTAAAAGGTTCCTTCGATGTTAGGGCACTTTTCGTCCAATTGTTGGATTATTTTGGAACCAAGGATTAGGTACGGTTTTGTGGGGATGATTTTAGTTCGATTCATTGGGAGGGAGATTATATGGAATAAGGAGTATGCTTCTTTTGAAATGATCGGAACTTGGATGTTAAAAATTATGTTGCTATTATTGTAATAAGCTTGAAGGCCTAGTAGTTCATAGATATTTTCATATGATATTATCTCTACGGATTGGTTTTTGAATGTGGCATATATATCAGAAAGTTCTTGCGGGCTTAGATCTGTTTAGAAATTATATTCAATTTTGCCAAAGTTATTGCTTCCGCGATGTTAGTGAGATGTTTTTGAATTAAGTCAATGTTATAATTTATTTGGTTAAGATATTGTATGTATTTAATGGATGCTATTTCAGTTTTAATCTGGTTCTTTATGTTTTGTTGCGTAAATTTTAAATAATCGGTTATAGTACGCTGCTGGCTATTGATATGCTTTGTAATATTACCAAACCGTTCGATCATTTGGCTGTTCAACTTTGCTTGAATATCGGTTTCTTTTTTAAGATAATTTTCATTATGGATAATTTCGTTAATTTGGTTGTTTATTCGCGTTGCATCGTCTGAATCCATGTTTCCAGTTATTGTTTTGATCAAACTTCCTAACCCGTTAATAATTCCTCTCTTAATTCTATACTTAGGTGTAAGTGTTAGTAGGGTGTGTTCGGTTTCCCCTAACTTAGCTCTAGTGATTTCTAATGACTCTGATATTGATTCTACGTGTCCAAAAGCATCCAAGGAGTTAGTTATTTGCTTTAAATTTTCTTCATAATGATCTAACTGCATGATGTGTAGAAGGCTGCTGTATGTTTTTATCTTTTTTGCGTTACCAAGGCGCATCTGTAGGAGTCCTCTATTGCTGGACAGATCCTGCATGTACATCTTCTGGCCGCATATTCCGGTAAGTAGTCTGAAATTTACGTTTTTTCTTAATTTTAGCTTTGTGCAACTTACGGTTAGCGTTAGTAATTATTGTAAGATGGTTATTTTCTTTGACTTTATGTTTCTTAAATCTAGGGGTTATTTTATTACGGCGACATTCTTTCCTGTAAATAATTGATCCTGCATTATAACTTGCGGGTGTTTCTTTTGTTACATTTAATTTGTCAATATTTTTTACAATTTGAGTTTCTAATTGCTCCTTTACCAGTGGAAAGATTTGAGATTGGAATTCGTTCAATTTTTCTAAATATTTGTGGACATTATTTTGCTGGAGGCTATTGTTGAATTTATAGGTCCTGCCGTAAAACACTTCGTAGGGAGTTAATTTTGTGGCGGTATGGATAGCATTATTATATGTTATTATTGTCTCATCCAAAATTTCACTTTGTTCTTTTGTTTTATGTTTATCGCATATTATCCTATAAATTTCGGTTAACGTGGAGTGGCGCCTTTCCACAGGTGCGTTGCTAGTGGACTGTTGGAATGAAGTAACATGATGCGTTATGCCATATTGCTTACAGAAATCGCGAAATATAGTTGCGGTGAATTCAGATCCTTGGTCTGTTATTAGTTTTTTGGGGATACCATGCAAGCTCATGAAGTTCTTTAGAGATTTGATTACAGTGAGACTATTTCTAGCCACGAGTGTATGAGCTGAAGCGAATTTCGAGAATTTATCAATGATTGTTAGAATTTGATGTTTGTTTATGCTATAAATGTCGATATGCAGGATATCAAGAGGTTTGTTGGGAACTTCCGTGATTTGAAATTTCGGCTGTGGAGGTATTCTGTCGTATTTTAGTGTTTGACACTTCTCACAATTATTAATAATTTCAGTTATTTTATTTTTGAGAAAGGGGAAGTAATATTCTCTTTTTAGATGCAAAAGGGTTTCATTGATTCCTCGGTGGTTGTTGTTAGTGTGATAATCTCTGATAATCTTATCTTGTTCGTCATTGCTCGTAACATCTTGGAGTAGTTCCATGCTCCTGATAACTTTGAAGGTTTTACTACGCGAGAAATATTTAGAATAGACTGATTGTATTAGTTTGAAAATGTCATCGTTGGTTAAAACCGCATTGACTTTATGAGGAGCGAAATATTTTTTGAAAATTTCGATTATATTTTGCTCATTAAATTCCGGCAATCGAATTGTTTTTCTTTGCTTATTGCGGAAGATTACCTCCGACGTAATGGGAGGTTGCCTGTTCGATTTTTCGAGAATCAGTTGAACATTAAATTCGTTGATAGGTTTCTCGGATATTGGCATTCCATCGTGATTATCTTCGCTAGCAGAGTGAACGGTTGACCCGTCTACACCTTGTATCGAAACATTTGAGATTCTAGACGAATCCTCATTAGTATTGACTTCGACTCTAGGAGTTTTAGGGGACTCTAGGAGCTTTATTCGACTAAGTGCGTCGGCATTGGAATTCTGGGTTCCTTTTTTATAAATGATCTCGTAATCATATTCTTCCAGTTTCAATCTCCAACGAATGAGTTTTTAGTTTGGATCTTTCAGGCTCATAAGCCAAAGCAAAGGTTTATGATCAGTAACGATCTTGAACTTCCTTCCAAAAAGGTATGGCCGGAAGTATTTTGTTGCCCATACAATGGCCAGTAGCTCCTTTTCGATCGTGGAATAATTGATCTCGGAGCTAGTTAAAGTTCTACTTGCGGAGCAAATTGGCTTATCACTGCCGATAAGGCCTTGGGACAGTACCGCACCAATTGCGAAGTTGCTCGCATCGGTTGTTAACACGAAAGGCTTTGTGAAGTCTGGGTACTGTAAAAGTGGATCATTTGTTAAGAGGTCCTTGCACTGGTTAAATGTTCGAACGTATAGTTCATTAAGCTCGACTTTGCTTCCTGTTTTGAGGCAATTTGTTAAGGGTTTCGTGAGCTTCGCGAAATCCTTAATGAATTTTCTGTAGTATCCCAATAAACGCAAAAATGCTTTTATTTCCTTTTGAGTTCTAGGAATCGGGAAGTCTTTGATTGCTCGTATTTTGTCTGGGTTTGGTTTAACACCCTTGGTTGTTACCAAATGTCCCAGGAAGGCGATTTCTTTGTGCGAGAATTCAGACTTATCGAGTTGCACTTTTAAGTTTGCTTCGCGGAGCTTGGTAAATACCTTACTTAGATTTTCAATATGTTCCTGCAAGGAAGTTGAAAAGATAATAATATCGTCGAGACAAACTAGACACACCTTTCCTTGTAATTCTCCTAACACGTTGTCCATTACGCGTTGGAAAGTCAAGGGGGCATTCTTTAATCCAAACGGCATCCTTATATATTCATAATGACCTCCTTCTACAGTAAAGGCGGTTTTCTGAATATCGTGAGGAGCCATCTCTATTTGGTGGAAGCCGCTTGCTAGATCGAGTGTAGTGAAATACATGCTTTTACCAAACTTATCTAGGATTTCCGTGATGTTCGGAAGTGGATATCTGTCGCTTATTGTCTTTTCATTCAGCTTTCGGTAGTCGATTACGAGTCGCCACTTTTGTTTCCCGGTAGCATCCTTCTTTTTGGGACTATCCAAACGGGGGAACTCCATGGGGAATAACTGGGTCGGATAATACCCTGTCTCAGCATTTCATGGATTTGTCTATTTACTTCTTCTTTATGAATATGTGGATATCGATAAGATTTGGTGTATATTGGAATTTCATCCGACGTTCGCATATAATGTTTAACTGTATTACTGAATGTAAGCTTGTGGCCTTCCTTAAAGAAAATATCGTCGAATGCACGGCAGGTTTTAACTAAAACTTTTTGTTCTTCTGAATTTAAATGAGATATACGTAAAAGACTTTCAAGATTTTCGGTTGGTTCTAATTGCGCTTCTAGGTGTGGGTACTCGATACTAAAATTGTACAATTCTGAAAATTTCGAAGTTGAAAACGCGGTTACTTTTAATGGTTGCTCCAATAAGAAGTTTTGTTCGTTATCCGATTTATTGATGACTTCGAATAAACCATACCAGTCTTTTGTCTTATAGATTCCTTCTGGAATAAATACTCCAGGTTGAATTTCCACCATCCCGGTGTAAATATCTCCATCTTTAACATCAACAGGAAGTTTCGTGATGATTTTTGTTTTTGGAGGCACCGAATATTTGGCTGAACTAAGATTTGGTTTGAAAAATAAGGGGATCGGAGAACCCTTTGTTATTAGTACTTTATTTGCAAGGTCCACCTTTGCTCCTAATGCGGTTAAGGTGTCAATGCCAAGGAGCCCATCGAAGTAAGCGTGAAATTTGAACACGAGGAACCTTATGTGCCCCAGTTGGTTGAACTCTGCAAAATTCGGTAGAACTATTTCTTGGTTTAGTTCATATTTATTCAAAATGGTGTTTATGAAGATGGGTTTTATGTAAGTGATAGATTCTTGGCTAATAAACTCGGGGTTTATGAATGAAGAGGATGCGCCAGTATCGACAAGAAATTTTAGATGTTTTCCAAATGATGATGATATATTGATGTATGGAAGGACAAATCCATGCGTATTCACGTCTATGTATCCGGTAGGTTGCTGGAGGCATTTTGAGAAAAATTTTGATCATCCACAATGTTTTCAGTTAAATTTACATCATTTTGCTCTTCATGGCTGTCGTCAACTTGAGTCCAGCTCTGTGTGTTTGATTCACACTGATCCTGATATTGGTAATATTTATCTAAATTCGAATAATCATTCTGGTGCTGATTCGGGTACAGTGGAGGACCAAAATCATTATTTTCAGGGGTTTGTTCATATACATTATATAATTCTTTTACAGTGAATTTTGGATTGTTCGTAGGCCTAAGGGTGTTATAAAAGGACGGTCTGTTTCGCCATTGTGTTGAAGATGGTCTATAATTACATGATGATGTGTCCATTGGCTGTGGTCTCTGGATGAATGGGGGTTTTGAATTAGGATTGATCGCACTGTTCTGAGGCCAACTAGACTGAGGGAACAACGGAATTTGTCGTTGTTGACTACCGAAGTTACTAAATTGTTGTGGTCTAAATTGGGTTTGTTGAGCTATATTCGGTGAAAATTGTGAACGCTGAAAAGCTGTTCTTGGTTGAAAAAATGGGCGAAATTGTGGCACTCCGTTTAGCGCGGTTTTTGGTTTTAAAGAGCCAAACTGGGTTCCAATCTGTGGTGGAGAAAATGATTTGTTTACAGTGGGTTCGAGACTTAAACCAAAAGGTTGTTTAGAACTGTCGGATCTTGTATATGAAATATTTTGCTCCTGAATGCAATACGAGAATGCTATGGCAAGTGATTGAGGCTTCATTGCTCTGATTGTTGATCCTAATGGTTCCTTGAGTCCTGAGAGGAACGCATTGAGGCACATACTAGAAAATAATGCTTTTTTTGCTTTTAACACTTGTTGTTTTTCATGGATACTAACATAGTTGGTAAGACCTGCTAGTAATTCCACTATCTCACTATAAAACTTTTGTACACTATTGTTCCCTTGTTTCGTGCTATGCAAGTCTTTGATAAGAGAGCATTCGTTCCTTTTGTCGGAGTAATGCAAGATTAGGTTTTCTTTTATTTTGTCCCAGTCTAACGACGTTCCATACATGTTCAAAACTTCGTTAGCAGGGCCTACTATCTTATTGCGTATTGCGCGGAGTAATAGTTGTCCATAAGCAGAACCACTAGTTACGGCTATGATAGCTAGGATTTCGTCGACATTGTCGAGGAAATCAAACAGAAGTCGAGGATTCCCATCGAATTTGGGCAAATCTCTAATAGCATCTGGAACTCTCAATGAATTAAATATATCTATCGTTGTTACCACTGCTGTGGCTTCAGCGTTCGATTCAGTGGCCATGGTATTATTAGCTTTGTTTATTAACGGGTTATTAAGTTTCTTGAAAATATCAGATATTTGCGGAAATTAGCTCGAACGATTTGAATCACCCGGCACTGCACTAACCGATAATAAATTGGCACTTTCTAAAGAATTTAAACTGTAATCACTATAAGCACTAATTGGTTCACTAATTAAATTCTCTACTGAACTAGTTTGCCTTAAGCTAGAGTTAGAGCGTATTGGATAGGGACGCCAGGATTTTTTATTCCTAAGGAACATAGATAGGAAAATTCAACAACGGACTTACGTTAATGCGATTGCTTGCCACATGTCCTGTTGTAACTGCTATCTTCAGCCGGCCACTTCCAACAATATTCCTTTGTTGCTGCTATTCTCCTTCAGAATTGCATGGCACTTTTCGCGAGTAGGATAATCAATTTAACCGTTGATATATCCAGGAACTATTGCGAAACTGAAATCCTTATGGAACCACACACGATTTCGATTGATTTTAAAATTCCCGATAGGCGATATTCTTTCGTCTGGTAACCGATAATCCGTCGATTTTTCCGGGTTTAAAACTTATCGATAACCGATATCCGTCGCCCTATCCTTTTTCCGACTGCGCCAGTTAAAGTATCTTTATTCACGATACATAAAAAAACTAATTTTAATCAAACAACTTTATTTTCGTTATCATTACACGGATTATGAAAAATGACTGTCCTGTTTCCGTCGCTTCAGGTGTATTTAATGTCTATCATTTGCTGCGTCTGCAACACGTGATTCGTATCCAAAGGTGCGATGACATCTTTGCCCAGTGTGCAGTTTCCACGGTTGTGGAATTTCGCGGACACCTGAGTCTGCGGTCTGGGCCAGCCTGTTATTGTGAGGCGTGGGAACTCGCTGAAACTCGCGCGAGATGACATGACGCGAGCGGCACGACGTGATCGCGTCACTCGCGTAGTGCTGGGGAACGCATATTGCCACGCAGTTTGTCCCCAAATCTCGCAGAGTAGAAATAAACAGCCGTTCACCAGAAACTTAGAACCACGCTTGATATGCTCGAACTGAAACGTGTGGCGCGAGAAACTGTGTCTCTGCTTCTGTGCCACGCGCATAGCATAAGTAATAAGTAGCACGGACACTTCGAGCTGTCAAAGTCGACTTGAGACAAAAGATGCCTAAATTACCCCTCCTGTCGGAGAGAGCGCTCTGGCTTTCGTTCCTAAGCTCGCGCGCGAAAGAGTAGGTTGTAATTTGTATTCAAAATTCTCCAGGCCAGGTTGTGCATATGTATAGCGACGAGCCGGCCATTTTATATAAGTTAACCGTGTACGTGTACATGCCAAAATCAGCTGACTTAACGCTAGTGTGCGTGAAATCAACGAATACGGTGAGTACCCGATGCGAATACGCAACCGATCGAAGCATTTAGGGCTGCCCGATCAACAGAAACAACGAAAATACGCGGCATTGCAATTTGAAATTGCAATAAATTTTATTGAAAAGTGTGGTAAGTGAGTATTAAAAAACATGAATAAGATGTTTTAGTATATCAACTAAATTGGGAACTCGTTAATTTTACACTTTATTGGATTTTTAAAATTCTTTGTAATCTCTCTCACTCACTGAATTGCAAATTTTCGGTTTCTGACGTGCTTTACCCATCACTCAGAGCCGATAAGCGGAAACTAACGCAAAAACCATACAAACATAGCGTTACCGCGGAGTCTTTCACTACAATTTCATCCAACTATTAATACCTGCACACATTCACTAGCAATGAGTTTTCACTGATTCCGTGTTGCAGTCCCAAGGAAATGCAATCCCTTCTTCGTTGCTCTATATTCCTAAATAAATAAACCACCGAAGAAGGAACTTTATTTCCTTTTTGGAAAGTATCCGCCACTTTTCACGTTGATTTAAATTATGGCTACAAAACACTTCGCCAGTTAATTCGCGTTGCTTCGCGGGTCACCGACGATCACAAATTTTGAGCGCGTTGTTTTTCCGCACTTGTCACTCCGTTTTGTATCAATTTTAATTAAAAACATCAAAAATTTAATTACACGCGATATTCCACTCGCGAATTGTCAAATACACACTGACATTTCTCGCTGTCAGTCGCGATTCAACGAATTAACGAAATTAGCTTCTATGTGCATCTCTGTCCTTCGTACACGAACCATTCACATGCAATTTGCCTACTCTGTTACGCATGCCAGGGTACACGGATATGCATTTACCTATACTTAGGCACCGGCTGGCCACTTGGGTTGTATAACAGATATGTGACGAATTGGCTGGAGTGTCCGTGCTATGTATTATTTATGCTATGGCCACGCGTTTGTCATGTCACGCCAGTAGCACTGCGTAGCGCTGCGTCGTCAATTTACGCTGATCTATTGATTTGTGCATGTTACAAAAAATTGTGCTGTGCCATGTCGCGTCACACGCGAGTTACAATTGATAAACAAACTCCTAAGCTTGATGACCAATCTATAAACAACGTACGTTTGCTCTAAACATCCGTTGTATCAAGTCAGCATTATTAAATTCTTTTACATATCCAATTTCATAAACATCATGACTTCATTATGCTGATGCATGATTCATAATATAAACTATTTCCACTAACGTATCAATTCATTGTTTACACAGCTGCATCATCTCGTTTTTATGCTGATGTATCTTATAATATCATATTTCATAAAATGCTGATCTTATCTTTTTATTCCCATGATCAAAATTGCAACTATGCAATTTTGGGTTCTTTGTTTCCCATCTGTATAAATACCACTTGATCATCCAGATCAAGTTCAGTTGTTAGTTCTTATTCAATCGAGTTATCAGTTATTAGTTATCGTTCAACCATCAAACGTGTTAGTTGTTACCTTTTGTTCAAAACGTATTTATCAAGTTAATAAAGTGTTCTTTTAAAATAATAATTAAAGTGGTTTTAATTAGTAATACCAAGTTTGGTATTTATATATTTTTGTGATAGTAAAAGTGCAAAAACATAACTAGCGCAGTCGCTATTCTAAGTTGGGAGGAACCTCTTAGAATATAAACGAACCTCATTGAATTGGAAAACAATTCAAAACACAGTCGAAGAAAATTCGTTGTGTTTAACAAAAGTGATTAGTGAAAAAACTAACTAACTCCAATCATACGAAGAAAATTCGTATGATCTAAAAACAACTGGTTTGAAGTGTTAAATTTAAATAAGTAGATTGAAGAAAATTCAATTGAAAAACTGAATTCAAAAACACCAAACCATAATAACTCAACAAAACCATTATAATAAATAACAAATAATATCAAAAATTATAAAAAATTGTGATAAAATAAAATAAAAGTGCAAACTGAATCTACAATCATCAAAACGTATCCTGACAAATCGTATCCTGTACACAACACAGTAAGTCATATTGAAAATATATAAAATGGCAAACGAACAAAACCAGCATCCAGCGAATCCTTTGGAACTGTCTTTTGAGGAGCTTATTAAGGAAGCTCGACGTCTTCCAATTTATACTGGAAATAATTGTGAATACGATCTCAACACATGGATAGAGGAAGCAGATACTCTTCTCAGCCTAACCCAAGGAAACCAACAGACGTATATATGTAGACTTATTCTTCATAAACTTCAAGGTCCAAGGTGCTGTACAAAAACTCACCGAACCCAATTGGGCTACTGTTAAATCTCTTCTTATTTTTACTTTTGGAATAACTGATAGTTATAACAATATTGTTACTAACATACATAAAGTAAATAGTCATAATAAAAATATTGATGACATATATAATTCATTAAATAACCTTTTGAATAAATTAAATACTAAATACATTCAGGATTCTCAAAAACATTTACACACTGAATTTTCCCCTATTAGAAATGAAAATCTTGTTCTTAATAAATTTAAATCTACATTGCCTGAATATAAATCATATCTTTTGGAAATGAAAAATTGCAACACATTAGGTGAAGCTTACAAATTATTAACAGAAATAAAACAAACATACGATGATAGAGAACATTTCACCATTAAACATAATAACTCATACCAACATAATAAAAATAATTATGAACATAAATTTCAAAAAAAAAAATATAATAATAACCCTAATCAATATAACAATTTCAACAATAATAACAATCGATATAACAATAATCGGTATAACAACAATCGATACAACAATTATTCTAATAATAATTACAGTAATAAAAACTTCAGAAATTTTAACAACAACAGATTTTCAAATAATAATAATAATCGCTATAATGAACAATATAAAAATAATCGTCCAGAACCAATGCAAATTGAAAATTCAGATCGATTCCGACAACGATTTAATAACCAAAACCAAAAACCAGAAGCAATGGATATAAATTTTCATCAAATTGCCTCGGAAGAAGTCCTTTACCAATAGTAAATCTAACAATCAATAATAAAACTATTCCTGCCTTAATCGACAGTGGTGCATCCGTATCCAGCATTGATAAAAACTGTTTTCCCGAAATTTCTAAAATCATATATAATAAACCAATAACAATTGAGGGATTAGGTAGAGAATATCAAATAACTGAAAAAATAAAAACTAATATGCCTATTGAATTTGAGTTACCCGAAAATCATAAAATACTTTGGAATATAATGAACTTTGAATATAAAAATTTCAAAGCTTTAATTGGACAAAACTTGTTACATCCGCTAAATGCAAAACTTAATCTAGGTGAAGGTATTATGGAAATAAACGGAAAACGTTTACTCTTTACATATGCCGTTCCTGAAGAAATTAATCTTCAATACAAACTAGAACCATTAAGTGATGCTAAGGATAAAATCTTCAAGGGATTAAACCAAGAAGAAGTTTCCGCTTTAAGAAACATCATCAGAGAAAATGATGATTTGTTTTATAAAGAAGGAGACAACCTAACATGTACAACACAAACTAAGCACGAAATAATAACTACATCTAACAAACCATTATATTCGGAAATTTATCGATTTCCTCACATTCACGAAAACGAAGTTAATACACAAATTAACGATATGCTGAAACAAGGCATAATTCAAACTTCAACCTCCCCTTACAATGCTCCAATATGGGTTGTGCCGAAAAAAATGGACAACTCTGGTAAAACCAAATGGAGAATCGTAATCGATTATAGGAAACTCAATGAAGAAACCATTGATGATAAATTTCCTATTCCTAATATTGAAGGAATTATCGACAAACTTGGAAAGTCTCAGTATTTCACAACTTTGGATTTGGCGAAAGGCTTTCATCAAGTTGAAGTCAGCGAACATGACCGAAATAAAACAGCCTTTTCAACTCCACAAGGACACTATGAGTTCATTCGTATGCCCTTTGGATTGAAAAATGTCCCATCAACATTCCAAAGAATGATGAACGAAGTACTTGTAGAGCATATTAATAAAATATGTGTCGTATACCTTGACGATATACTAATTTTTGCAACTTCACTCCAAGAAATGGAGAATAATATTAAAAAAATATTAAATACTTTGAGAAAATTTCAATTGAAAATACAAATTGACAAATGCAATTTCTTTTCAAAACAAACAGAATATCTTGGACATATTCTTTCAACCGAAGGTATTAAACCAAACCCAAATAAAATCGAAGTCATAAAAAATCTTAAAATACCAGACACCACAAAAAAAATAAAATCATTTTTAGGTATAACCGGATATTACAGAAAATTCATAAAAAACTATGCAAAAATTGCCCTTCCATTAACTGACAACCTGAAAAAAGATGAAAAAATTAATACGGAAGATCCTAAATACAATGCAGCCTTTGAAAAATTAAAAAACATCATAATTAATTACCCAATACTTCACTACCCTGATTTTAAACAAAAATTTGTTCTTACAACCGACGCATCTGATAAAGCCATAGGCGCAGTTTTATCCCAAAATGGACATCCTATTTCTTTTGCAAGTCGAACGCTTAATGAACATGAGCGAAATTACTCAACTATTGAAAAGGAACTTTTATCAATAGTTTGGGCAACAAAATATTTCAGACCATACTTATTCGGAGTAAAATTTGATATTAAAACTGATCATAGACCTTTAGTTTGGCTTAATAATCTAAAGGAACCTAATAGTAAACTTCAACGATGGAAGATACAACTGAATGAATACAACTTTAACATAGAATACGTTAAAGGTAAAGACAATAAAGTCGCAGATTTCCTAAGTCGCATAAATGCAGACAATTATCAAATAAATGCATTAACCACAAATATGGAATATGAAAACATAAGTGAAAATGCAACAATTCATTCGGGAGAAGAAGATCAGAAAGATCTTATACCTATTTAAGAAGGTATCGTAAAAATTTACAAAACTCAAATAATAATTTTCCGAAAAAAAACAGAAAGAAATTAAAATATTAAACAAAAAAAGAAAAATATACATCGATGAAACTGACTTAAATAGTGAAAACATAATCATTGACATACTAAGGAGATACATTCCAGAAAAAGGAATTATAGGTATATTTTGTGAACTGAATGATACTAAATGGAACAAAGTTCAATTAATTATTGTCAGCCTGTATTCAAATAATAATAATTTACGTGGGAAGTGTGGTTTCGGCGTACCGAGTGGCTCCTCTTCAGGTGCTGCCTTTTTAGCCACTCGGTACGCCGAAACCACACTTCCCATTTAACAATGGTACGGGCCAAAGTCTGGAAACAAGAACCTCCACTAATGTGCAACAATAGTGTTAGCAAGTCGTTAACCAAAAAGCACACTAAGAGACGAAAGTTGTCGAATAGACCAGGAGGTTCTAACCCATGATAAAAACTTAAAATAATAATTTACGCTTCATAAAATGTAGCAATCATGCCTTTGATCTATTAAGTGAAGATCAATGTTTTGAAAAAATAAACGAAATACATACAAAAAGTAATCACCGTGGTATGATTGAAAACTACGAAGAAATCAAAAATAAATATTACTACAATGGATTAATAAAATTAATAAATAAATTCTTAAATAATTGTGACATCTGTAACCGAGCTAAATATGACAGAAATCCTGTAAAACCTGAATTCAAACTTTCCGAAACACCCAGCGATATTAATAAAATCATACATATTGATATATTCCTTATTGGCAAAAAACAATTCTTCACAGCCATCGATAAGTTTTCTAAACACCTTTATACTAAGGAAACACTAGATCGAAATGCTATTACATTCATTAGCCTTTTGAGAGAAAGAAACGCAATTCTAGATAAACCTTACAAAATAATCGCCGACAATGAATTCAATATGATTAACGTGAAAGATTACTTGAAAAAAGAAAATATCGAACCACATTTCACCTCACCAAAAGCTCATACAGGAAATGCAGACATGAATAGTTGTCATAGATCTTTACTTGAACAAATTAGAATATTAACATTAACCGAACCAGAATTAAATATCGAGGAAAAAGTACTTAAAGCAACCGAATATTATAATAACACAATTCATTCTGTAACTCAATGTAAACTTTTAGAAATACAACAAGGTATTAAAAGTAAATCTGACATATTTAAACATCTACATAACAAAAAACAAAAATGGATAGACTATCATAATAAAAAACGCGAACTACCACAACAAATTACACAAAAAGTTGTATGAATTAAAAACTATAAACATGAACGACATAAAGAACAACCTAAATATCGCAAAGTCGAAATAACCAAAAATAAAAACGATGTAATATTAATAAAAAATAATAAACCCAAAAATAAAATCCATCAATCGAGAATAAAACGAATAAAGAAATTTACAACACCTGAACAAATAATACCATACAATACAATTGAAGAAACAGCTAAAATTCAACAAATTCTTGAAGGACAATCAAACGAAGTCCTTATCTCAAAATTTAATTTAAATATCACACGAAGTGACATCCGTACATTAAATGGAAACTCTTGGATAAATGATCAAATAATAAACTTTTACTTTAACTTAATTTCAGAACGTAGTAAACTTCAATTAAATTCACCAAAAGTGTACTGTATGAACACTTTCTTTACCCAATGTCTCGAACAAACCGGATATAATTCAGTCAGTCGTTGGACAAGGAAAATAGACATATTTTCATTCGACTACGTACTTATACCAATACATGTAAATAAATCACATTGGACCCTTGCAACAATAAACTTTCGCGATAAAACAATACAATACTACGATACATTACACCAACCTAACAATCATATATTAAATATACTTCTTGAATATTTGAAAAAGAATCATTGAATAAATTAAATCAACCATTAAATATCCCCTTTACTACAGAAAATATCAAAACAAATCCCCTACAAGAGAATAGTTTTGATTGTGGAATCTTTACTTGTATAACTGCTAAATATCTATCAACAAATAAAAATTTAAATTTCACTCAAAACGATATTCCCAATTTTAGACAAAACATGATAATCGAAATAACGAATGGAAAACTATTGGACTAATTAACTTCATATTAAAATTACAGACAATGTCATCCATAATTCAAATACTTATACCCCTTATCCTGTTAACAACTATACAAACAACACAATCCGAAATAGCAATAGAAAAACTAAACACTGAATCAGGAATCATTCTTATTAAAAAGGATACCATCAGATTAATCAAAAACCATCATAGAATTTATCATAAAATAGATTTAAAACAATATGAAACAGCGTTAAACGAAATAACAAAACAAATATACCCTGATCAATATACAATTGAAAGTATAAAAACCATCAAAGGAGAACTTAAAATATTACATTTTGATCATGAAATATCTAAAAATATTCCTTTACAAATTAATTTACCCCAAGCAACTAGAAAACCAATAATACCATCTGTTAAAATTAATCAAACTTCTGAAAATAACAAATTTGAAATATTAAATCGATATAAGAGAGGTCTTATAAATCCAATTGGTAATGTTTATAAATTTATGTTTGGACTTATGAATAATGATGATTATCAAGAAATAACAGAACATATGAAAATAATTGACACTAATAACCATGCAATAATAAAATCAATGAATAAACAAATACAAATTAATAATGTATTCCAAAATAACCTTAATAAAATAATACAAAACATTAATCAAACTAATAATATGTTTGCTGATAATATTAATAATACTACTAATCAAATAAATAAAATCATTGCAAAAATACAACTTAATCATAACTTAGATCTGATAAAAGATGAATTAGAAAAAATCATCGATAATATAAATTCTGCTAAAACTGGAATAATGACCAGATCCCTTTTAACTTACGACGAAATAGATTTTTATAGCTTATCCTTCGACGAACTTAGAGAAATAACAATAAATGCTCTAACAAAAAATGAAATAATTATATTTGTGATCATTATCCCAATTCTAGCGCAACCTTTATTATCATATTATGTCAGACAAATACCAAATGTAAAATCAGAAACTTTAGATATAAAAATTAAAAATGTTGTATTATATAATGGAAACTATTATGAAACTGAAAAATATGTAAATTTACTAAAAAACGAATTAACATGTAAAACTGAAAATTGTATTATTCAAATAGAAAATAAAACCAAGACCGAAGAAATAGAAAAAGGATTATTACTTTTAACAAATGTACAAAATAAAGTAAATCAAAATTGTGACGAAAAAACCTATAAATTAAGTGGAACATATATAATTAGATTTAGTAACTGTAAAATCGAAATTAATGGAAAATTATATACTAACGAAATAAAAGAATTTCAACAAGTATTAACATTGGAACCAATAAAAAATATTTCCAATTATAATTATCAATTAAAAATAGAAAATGTGCAATTGGATAATATAAACAATCTAAAACGAATTGATGAAATAGAATTCAAACATAAACAAAATTCAATCATATCAGGTTCATTCATAACATTATTAATATCAACAATAATTGTATTATCTTTAATATATTGTTATTTTAAATATTGTAAAAATCGAAAAATTATTCATATCAATGTAAACAAACCTGATGAAAGTATTGAATTACCCATAATCAAAATTGTTGAGGACAACAAAGATCTAAAGTAGGGAGGAGTTACAATTGATAAACAAACTCCTAAGCTTGATGACCAATCTATAAACAACGTACGTTTCTTCTAAACATCCGTTGTATCAAGTCAGCATTATTAAATTCTTTTACATATCCAATTTCATAAACATCATGACTTCATTATGCTGATGCATGATTCATAATATAAACTATTTCCACTAACGTATCAATTCATTGTTTACACAGCTGCATCATCTCGTTTTTATGCTGATGTATCTTATAATATCATATTTCATAAAATGCTGATCTTATCTTTTTATTCCCATGATCAAAATTGCAACTATGCAATTTTGGGTTCTTTGTTTCCCATCTGTATAAATACCACTTGATCATCCAGATCAAGTTCAGTTGTTAGTTCTTATTCAATCGAGTTATCAGTTATTAGTTATCGTTCAACCATCAAACGTGTTAGTTGTTACCTTTTGTTCAAAACGTATTTATCAAGTTAATAAAGTGTTCTTTTAAAATAATAATTAAAGTGGTTTTAATTAGTAATACCAAGTTTGGTATTTATATATTTTTGTGATAGTAAAAGTGCAAAAACATAACTCGCGTTGCACGCGCCCCAATTTGCGCCTAGCCTAAAACAAGATTTTTTGAACTGTTTCAGACAGGAGACGTGATTTTTGCTAAACAAAATAGAAGAGACAAAAAAGAAGCAAAATTTAAAAAATTTACAGTCCAAGAAAACCGTGATGACACAGTTCTAACAACCAACGGGAGGATCATCCACAAAGATGACATCCGCAATTCAAATAATATTCCTAACCCTGATATTCCACATGGGTAATACTTTAAATAACTTCAACATAACGAACATAGATGACAAGAATTTTATATTAGCTGAAGGCGACATTACACTCAAGAAATATGATTTTATGTATCACATATCCAAATTAATAAAATTCACAGAATTATTAGAACAGGTTAAAAGCAAACCAGACTTTGATTCTACTGATAACTCTGCCATAACCAGAATCGAGAATCTTTTATTACAATTGAAAAAACATAAATTTAAACGATCCTTGCACTTCCTTGGATCCATAATAAAATTCATAACAGGAAATCATAAAAACTTCTTTAAACTCAATAGTTGAAAATAATAACAAACTGAAAGTTATTAACGAAGACATAGAAACCAGATTCAATCTGCTAGCAAAAAAGTCATATCCACTACACACAAACCATAAATACAAAAAAAAAATAAGTAAAAAACAAGAAAATTTGTCGATTGAACACACATATTTTATTCATAGTTTCATAGTAAACATTAATATATACATTATTAAACCTACATATGAAGAAGTTATTAAAAAATATTGTTGACGAAGAAAATCTGAGAGAATGAATACATTGGGCAATGTAATTTCACAGCATGCCTTTATAAATCACCGATATTTTGTAAAATTACATACACGATCCCATAATATATTGAAAATATAGTAATCATTTCAGTTTTTTCATCAAATATGGATGAATTCGATGCAACTGACGATTGTTGCATCTGCTTCACGCGAAAACTTAGTAGGAAAGCAGCTCAAATTAAGATCATTAATTCAGCTAGTGAAGCCAAAGCCGTTCGTGAGCAGTTAAATGTAGAATATATTGCCATTGGGTTTAAGCTTTGTGGTAAATGTAGACGGCGTGTTTTTTTTATGCACGACAACCTGCAGCGGAAGTAGAACCTTCGACCAGTGATCAATGTGAGCTAAGGATTTCTCAGTCAAGTTTGGAATTATCCAGCTCCCAGAGTTCAGGGAGCGTTTTTGACATAGTTGTCAAGCCAACCGAAGAAAAAAACCTACTACCGAGCTGACCCTCAAAATAACTTTCATTTCTCATACAGTTTGTTGTATCTGTAGAAACAAAAATAATTTGTCACGTGTGCCATTGAGTGCAAGACTGCACTGTTTCAAAGAAATGAAAATTTTCATTCCAGATGGCAATCGAGTTTGTTCCGAGCACTTAATAAAAAAAGATTTTTCCACGACGACTTAAAATTATAAAAGTATACAGTAATACGAGTTCTTTAACTGGAGATGAGATGTGTTTATTTTTAAACAAAATGACAGATTCAGCTTCACATACATTTTTAGATAATATCAAATCATCAGAGCTTAGCGAAAAACAATTATTCTCTTTTACTAGTCTTTCGTCTGATCAATTGCAAAATTTAAGAAAATTATTAGTGTCCATGAGATCATCTGATTCCAGAGACGTGACACAAGCCATGGTTATATGCTTATTTAAATTACGAACTGGGTCGTCAAATAATTTTATTTCATCTGTCTTCGAAATTAAAAGTGAAATAAAAGTTTCAGATTTTTGTGAATCAGTAATAAATTCATTTACAAGAGATGTCTTGCCGAAATATTTTGGAGTAAAAAGTATTAAAAGAGAGGACCTGATACGCAATCACACTTCCATTTATGCAAAAAAACTGTTTAATTTAACAGACGAGCTCGTTTTGACTTTTGATGGCACTTACCTACGTCACCAAAAAAGTAAAAATAATGAATACCAACGAAAGTCATATTCTGGTAATTATATAATTTGACATCTGTTCCAAATTGATACTTTTTTAAGTAGTTAAATATATTTATCATTTTCAGGTCAAAAGAAATATCCTTTGCTAAATTCATTCACTATTTGCACTACAGACGGATTCGTCGTAGATGTCCCTGGTCCATTTTTAGCCACCGAAAATGATGCAAGCATTATGCAAAAAGTAATAGATGATGTAGATGGTATAAGAACCATCATGAGAGAAGGTGATGTTTGCATTGTGGATAGAGGTTTTAGGGATGTGGCACCTTATTTAAAAAGTCTTGGTTTTAAGGTTCTCATGCCTGCTTTGAAAGGAAAGAGACCCAACTTGAGTACGAGTGAATCGAAGGAGTCTCGTTTCATTACAAAATTGAGATGGGTTGTAGAGGCTGTTCATGGCATCCTGTGAAAAAAGTACAAACTTATTCACCAACAATTGGATAATAAACTTATACCAAAAGCTGGTGCATATTGCAGAATAGCATGTTTTCTTAACAACACCTTTGGTAAACGTTTATATAGCGATAACGATGACGATGGGCTACAAAACATAATTATCGAAATACTGTTACGTAATAGTAAGCAAAGTGAAAATACTTTAGCATTGGAAGCTGAGACAGCCAGGTGGTCTAGATGACCCACTACTACGACCAAGCTGTCATCCCAAGAAATCGATGATTTTCCGGAGATGACAGAAAGGGATCTCAAAATATTTTTTTCAGGCTCCTATCAATTAGGTCAAGCCGAATGCTACTTGGCGGAGTTAATGGATGATAGTAACAACATCAACTTGGAATATGTCAAGATGAAACCCAATATTATTAAAGTATTATTAAGATCCAGACACAAAAATAGTAAGACTTAAAAATGCATCATCGAGTATCAACCTAACGTAATTGGATGTAGTGGTATTCACCCTACGCGTGTGACTGCCCACCAAACATTTTGGCGCATTGTCGCCTAGGCGAACAATAGACGAATCGCCGTTTCTTCACCAGAATGATGAAAAGTCGTAAAAGAGCATGTGCAAGCATATGTGCAAGTCAATTTATTGCTTTCAGCTGTTGTTTTTACAACATTTGCTGGAATTGGAGACGATAATTTTTCTCATTTCTGCCGCATAGACACACGTATGAAGTTCGCGTTTTGAATTAGTCGCAAAACACGGAAAGAGTGACAAAACGCGAAAATTAGTGCGGAAGTTGTGGAAATAAAAGTGTGGTGATAAAGCTGAGTATTTTCTGTTTCATTATTTTTCGACAGGTAAGCGCATTCAGTAAAGTTTAGCAAAAACAGTGAAAATACATATATTTTTAAAAAAGTGAAGAATAATTAAGTGCGTATCGTTTACAATGTCACGAAAAACTATTGAAAAAGAGGCTCGGGATATTATCAATAATTTGACAACTGACTTCGATTCCTTTCTTGAAACCCCTTCCAATGCTTGCTCCATTAATTCTTTTGATGATATTATTCACGATGAAATTTCAGAATATAATGTCACTAATAACTTACAAAATAATTCATTTCCTCATATTGAGAATCTTAACGTAGCAAGTAATTTATTTAACAAATTTAAATATAGCATTGCATCGGAATTGGCCGAGTGGGCTACAAAACATTTGATAAGTAATTCAGCATTAAATGAATTGCTAAAGCTTCTAAGTAATTACATTAAAGACATTCCAAAGGATGCACGCAGTTTAAAAAGTACTCCCGTTAGTGTGACAACAATTACAATGGGTAATGGTGAATACATACACTATGGAATTGCTGATGGACTAACAGATTTCTTACGCAATAATAGCAATTATTGCAATAACAATATTTTATTGAATTTTAATGTAGACGGTCTTCCAGTCGCAAGAAGCTTAAAAAATCAGGTTTGGCCAATACTGGGTAATGTAGATAGTACGGGGTATGTTTTTCTAATTGGTGTTTACGGTGGAAATGAGAAACCAAACGACTCGAACGAATACTTAAAAGCTTTTGTGTTAGAGTTACAAGATTTACTTGTAGAGGGAATAGTTTATGATAGCAAACATTTTTCAATAAAATTCAATGCACTTGTATGCGACGGTCCGGCAAGAGCTTTTGTACTTAAAATAAAAGGGCATAGTGGATTTTATTCGTGTACAAAATGTGTTCAGAAAGGAGAAATAAATTCCAGACGCCTAGTTTTTCCTCCAGAACATTGCGGGTTACGATCAGATGCATCCTTTCGTTCGCGATTGCAAAAAGAACATCATACTTCTACTGGTGCAATATTGCTAGAGAATTTACCTATAAATTTAATTGATCAGATCCCACTTGACTATATGCATGTGGTATGTTTAGGTATAATGAAAACCTTGTTAAAATTATGGATCAGAAGTTCTGGGGAAATGTTTAAGTTATCAAAAGATAAGATCGCTCTGCTCGACTAAAAAATAGAAAAACTTAAAAAAAAAACTTCCAAAAGAATTTAGTAGGAATCCTAGGAGTCTCGCTGAATTAGATAGATGGAAAGCAACGGAATTTCGTCAATTTCTTTTATATACCGGTCCATACATATTAAGTGCAGTTCTTGATGAAGAACGATATCAGCATTTTTTAAAAATTAGTATTTCGATGTGAATTTTATTAGAAACTACGCCTTCTGTCTCAAATATTGCTTGCGCGCAGAGCCTTATTAATAGTTTCATTAAGAATTTTCCGACGTTATATTCAATGAAATACTTAACCTATAACTTTCACTGTTTGACACACCTGCCGAGAGAAGTTCAAATATATGGTTCATTAGAAAGAATCAGTGCATTTAAATTTGAAAATTACTTACATCAAATTAAAAAATTTGTAAAAAAGGGTAATTTTGTTGTGAAGCAAATATATAGTAGGCTTGTTGAGCGTAGCGTACACCTTGCAGACGCATCTGATCCGTCTAAATTTCCCCTTTTTTCGCCACCATTAGCCGATCACACTTATGCATTTGTTGTCAATCACAACTTCAAACTTTCTATTAAATACCCTGATTGTTTCTACCTCGCGGGAAGCACTGTGTATAAAGTCCACAGAATTTTAAAGGATTCGTCTAATGGTGAGGCAATAATATGTGGGCACGCAATGCATAATTTAAATATAGCATTCGATTTGCCAATGCCTTCAAATTTGTTACATATTTACGAAGGGGACGCTCGAAACATACTTTTGAATGAAACCGTGCATAATTTGAAAGAAGTCACACTCAAATTCGCTACTTTTTGGGAGACAGAGCAATCTTCATGTTTTTTTATTCCTTTGTTACACTTTTAATATTCTAACCGAAGCACCCTCCTAAATCTAACGTCTTTACTTTTTGTGAAGTTGTCCCCAGTCCTGGAAATTCCACACCCGTCATCCTAGAAATGGAATATAAAGACCTATTTTACACAGAAACAGATGAGCTAGATTACAGGCGTTTTCTTATGTTGCGGCCAGGTAAATAAATCTAAAACAAATCATCATCGGAACAAAAAAAAATGTTTTATCTTTTAGGAGCTGAGAAACCCTCTACATCAACAGCAGTTCTGAATATGGAAAATAAAGATGATAGCAGTTCCGCTGATTTTGAGTCCATATTCAATGAAGGCAAACCTCAGAAAAGGCGAAGAACATTAACAAATTTAGAACCAAAAGGTGAAATTAAAACTTTCAAATGAAATCTTATTGAAATCATTATACTTTCTCAGATATAAATGGTCCTCAAATTTCACCAGTGGCCACAAGCAATCGAAAATACAGCAAAGGGGAATCGACCAATAAAGAAAATAAATGTAAAGCTAAATAAATTTTAAATAATTTCAATGACTGAGCATCAAATTTGTGTTAATAGCGTGTGATTGTTTGGCGAAATTATCGGCCGAAAACAAGGAGACAAGAAAAATCTTAGTTCGATTGACGGAAGAAGTTTCAATTTTAAAAAAAGAGATTCAAAAACTAAGAGAGAATGCTACAAGCACAAACATCGTGGGAATATTGCCAAAATTTCCTTTTAGCCACTCAGAAGAGTTAGCTAAACTGGAAATGAAGGTGCAAGATAATGAATCTTGCTTTTCCCAATTGGTAAGTTCTGATTTAAGAAAACAAATATATATATCTAAGTTTTTTTTTCATAGAAAGCGGAGTTTATTTCTATCGGGAGCCGATCCAATCCACAGCAATTCGTTCGCGATGCCTTGAAATCAATTTTCACGGATGAATTAGCGACACAATTCACTTGGCTTGGTGCCAAGCAGAAGAAAAGTCTACGCTCGATGAATGTTGTTCTGGCCCTTAAAAGTATATTTCTTATAAATAATCAACACAGTTTGATCAATTAATAAAATGTTCTTTCAAACAGGTGCATTTAAAGAGCGGTTCAACTGTCTAGATGATATTTTCGAGACAGTTGCGAAGAAGCATTTCCATTACGCTGCAGATCGTATATCCAAAAGGAACGCGAGGCAGCTGCAGAAAACTACATCGGCATCATCAACAACAACTACTTGTTGATGATTTTTGTATCTGGATATTCCATCAGAAAACAAGCCTCAATAATTATTTAACTAAAATTTTAGTATACTTTATTATTAAGCACACTTAACAATTAATTGTCAAAACACAGTAATTATTATTATATTATATTTTTTACCAAATAAATATTAATCTCTAGCTATTTGCTTCTAATGTGGCTCAGCGATTCACTTATAATGTGCTAAAACGATTCACTTATAATGTGCCACCGCGTATCGCTTCTACTGTGCCTCAACGATTCATTTCTCTTGTGCCAGAACGATTCGCTTCTAATGTGCCACGGCGATTCGCCTCTAATGTGCCACGGCGATTCGCCTCTAATGTGCCACGGCGATTCGCCTCTAATGTGCCACGGCAATTTGCCGACGAGGTGATATATTCTTCTCAGGCGAACGGATTTCGTATCGCTGTCGAATTCGCCGGCGAAGAAATTATTCGATCTGGCGATTTAAATTCGAATCGTTGACGATTCTTTATGTTTGCTGGGTGTTCTAATGGATTGCGAACTGTAGGCTCCTGTTCTCACATAGCCGCAGTCATATACTATCTCAGTAATGCAAGATATAAATCGAAAATTATTATACCGGCAAAAATTCTTACGGATATGTTTTCTGCTTTAGATATTGATCCTGTCATTAACGAAGACAGTGATGACGATTAAAAGTATTATTATAATTTGATGTTAAAGGAGTGTTGAAATCAGACTTGAGGCTATGTATTTATATATAAAATAAATATGTTCATATGTTTTACGAATATTTATGTAATATGCTCTGTAACATTCTAATCTAAAAGAATTTTCCATTAAAAAATTAGTTTGAAGGAATTTTTGTTTAATGTTCTGAAACCTATTGACTGTCTTTTTTGCGGTAAAATAAGAGAAAAAATAAATATCAAAATAGATTTAGCCATTGGTTTTTGATGTGACGTTTGACACGTAATCAATGGGGAAAATGCAAAAAAAAACGTTTTTTTTTTAGTTTTGAGCACGCTGTGATTAAAACATGGTACTTTAGAGTGCGGGATTCGAAGTTAAATATAAGATAAAATAGAAACTTAATACAAATACTTATTAAGCCAATTGGCGTTTGAGGTTATGAGAAAAAAAATGGGAAAAAACGTGGAAAAACAGTTTTTTCTAATTTTGATTATGTTCCACTCTGAAAATAGTAATTTCCATATCACTACTCGAAAGAACAAGAAAAAATACATAAAAAACCTCAATTTAGAAGTTAGCCACAAATGATGTACATAACCTAAAAAGCCATTGAAAAATTCAAAGATTTTTCCTTGCCTCAATTTTGATTGAAAAAATCAGAAAAATCATGTTATTTTGTGATGTTGAAACACATGTCTTTGATTTTTTTTCAAATTTTTAAATGAAAAATACGCCCAGGAAAAATTAACGAAAAAATCTTATTTTCAGCGCAGAGACCCCTATAAGGGGTTAAGAGGTTTGAAAATTCGGCTTAAGTGGTTTTTAATTATGTACATTCGAATGGCCGATTCCAAATATAAATCCAGGCGAGTGCCAATTTGCCTCTCTTATCCCGCTATATAGAAGTTATTTATATTGAAGCCATAAATCTAGCAAAAAATAAAAATTTATTACCCAATGTATCAAATCTCAAAGAAATCAACGAGATAATTAAACGTTTTAGAATACGCAGACATATTTGCAGTAAGAATAGACAATATAATAACATTCGCATACAAGTATCCAATAATA
Source organism: Oxycera nigricornis (assembly GCA_963942545.1). Taxonomy (NCBI): domain Eukaryota; kingdom Metazoa; phylum Arthropoda; class Insecta; order Diptera; family Stratiomyidae; genus Oxycera; species Oxycera nigricornis. The sequence goes on from OZ012662.1 coordinate 57,876,558, forward strand.
TTAAATTATATAAAAAGTTTCCAAGCCACAGCCTTAGCAAACAAATATGGCAAATATCAAATGAAACAATATGTGGGATTCAACTACAATAAATATACAATACTAGGAAAATTGTTAAAAAATACTCAATGTAAACATCTGTAAAGAAAATCAAAACGACAATTGTACCATACCAATAATCTTGGGAAACCCCAGCAAATGCAGTATTATCCAAGAAAACGACCAAACATTGCATCGCATTAACCTAGGTACAATTATACTCACTGGAACAAACATTGTTAATAATCAAAACTATAATGGAAAATATATTATAAATTTCTCAAATGTAATCACAATAAATTAGGAAACAATTGTCAATTACAAACAACAGATAAAAGATTGGTCATCTCTTAACGTAGAAAATACTGTTCAAATTGATAAAATCTTAGAATTTAAATCACCTCATAAATTCTCAAATGTGCAATCATTTAACAAATTCTTATTACCTTTAAAATCAAATCCTTTAATCAGCATCTTGTCATTCATAGCATCAATTATCATATTTGCTTTAATAATTTTTTCTCAATTAAATTGTGAAAAAGATACAACGAATATAAGAACAATAAATTCAGAGCAGAAATCGACAAGCCATATTACAAAGCCCTAAAACAAAGAAATTTAATAAACTCAGAAAATCGGGGCGATTTTAATTAACAACGGAAGGAGTTAACCACCCGTCCAAGATCACCATGAGATCATCTTATCTAAAAATAGAACACGCAACATGCCATCTAAATTCATGACCATAAAAGGGCAACATTTGACCAGTCACAATTAGGGAACCATTCCCTAAATCTAGGATATAAATACGAAACCTCAAGTGAATTAGGTTTTTAACGTGGAGAGAAACAAGAAAAGAAAATTATGTTTTTCACCAAATCTTTATTCTGTCTTCACGGGTCGGCTTTTCACATTCGACTGACTATCTTAACTTAACGGATTCAAAAGGAAAACTTTTTGTGGAATTCTTAGCTCGTAAATGCTTAGCTAGGCGATCTTCTATTTCAAAAACGTGCTTATTTTATAAACAAATAATGCTTAACTAGACGATCTATGGTAGATTAAAAACGTGCTTGATTTGTAAACAAAAAATGATTTGCTAGGCGATCTAATGTTGATTAAAAACGTGTTGGATTTGTAAACAAAAAAAACGATTAGCTAGGCGATCTGAAGTTGATTGAAAACGTGCTAGTCTTGAAAACAAATTTGGTATTATGGTTCTATTGTTTTATTATTTTGATATATGAATGGGTTAGAGGTTGATGATGCAACTCCTCCTTCCTTTAGTTTAAAAGACTCCTGGCTTTTTATTTATCCTTAAAAAAATTTTGTTTGAAATATTTCAAAATTTTCAAGTGATTTGATATTTACGAAATTTAGATTTACGTTTGCAATAAAAAATAGTAAATAATACAAAAAATTTAACAAATAGCTTTGTAGCGGAAATATTAAACAAGAATGCAATAGTATTTTATTTTATTCCATTTTGTTTTCAATATCTTTCGATTTTAAATTTACGGATGTATATTCAGAGTAAGTATTATTGATATCCGTTACTAAAAGAGTAAGAGTAAGAGTAAATATCACTAAAGTTATATCGTACAATTAATGAATCTTAAAATAAAATTTTATATTATATAAAGTTAGCGTTTTTCTTTACAAAATGGTTTTAAAACAATGAAAATTTGTTACAAATTCTTAAATCTATGGTGTTGAAGAGTCTGCATTCTATGATGTTTTGGCTTTTATGTTTTCGGTGGTAGTGGTAATGGTAGTCCGTCACATTACGTTGAAGGCAATCTCGTTGAAGTTTTTGAAGACAATTTCGTTTAGTGTTTTCGCTTTGGAAATCAGCTTGGATTCGGTTGACTACAATGATGATGGCTAGAAAGGACATCACTTTGGCATAGATGAACAGTCTGCGAATCTGGAACTATAAGAGAAAAGGACTTTCTGGGTCTTTTAATGTTAGTTGGGTGTACATTTTTTAAAGCACGTCTAATAAAGCGTGGTTTGAGTTTGGATGAACGTTCGGGAACTTTAACATAGCCAGTTGCACGATTCTCGAGGTATTCTTCTCTGTTGGTGTTTGCTTTATTGATTGCTACATCTTGTGTTTTAAGCAGGACTTCATAAATACGCTTTTTGTCAACGGTACCATTTTGAATGTCGATTGGCCTTTCATTTGTTGCTGAATGAATTTGTCTGTTGTAGTAAAATGTTGCTAGATAAATACGTTCAGTCAGTGTTTCTCCTGTATCGCTTTCCGTGGTTCGAATTTTTTGTGAAAGGGTTTGATGAAACCTTTCTACTGGGGCATTTCCTGTATGCGAATATGGTGTACAGAAGTGAATTTTAATTTGCAAACGATTACAAAGTTCATTTACTAGGAGGTTATTGAATTGACCATCAGCAACAATTTGTAGTGGTTTTCCACTATAAGCGATGAATTGGGCAATTGCAGTACGTTGAGATACCATTGTCATGTCAGGTATAATGACTGTTACAGCATGTTTAGAGAACTTGTCTATAAAAGTTACCGCGCGAATTTTATCAATATGGTAAATGTCTAAATGAATAATTTGTTGAATATCGTTGGGGATTATTGGTTTATGAAATTTAGGTTTGATCGGATTATTGTCATTTTTGTTTAATTGGCAAGTATTGCAAGTATTGATTATTCGATTTATTATTTTTTTTAGTTTTGGATAGTATATTTTGTATTTTAGACCGTTATAATTTTCATTTACACCCGCGTGAGATGTTTCGTTTTGATGATAATGGTTTATTTGTTGGACAAGATCTTCGAATGAATCGATTTCTGTTGCAAAATGTTGACATTTGATAAATTTATAGTTTTGAAATGTGGATAGCAAATCCCACTGAAGTTTTTTGTAAAGTTTTTCATTTCCGGGTTCAACGTATATTGCTGTAAGTTTATTTGGTTTGAAATGTTCGAAAATATGTTTTTTATATTGTGGCTTGATCGTTTGTGGATTGATAACTAGACGTTTAGTAACACCATGTAAAGCTGTTTGCAATTGTTTGTCGCTAGTTATAATTATTTGCTGTTTGAAACGGTTTACTATGGTTTCTTTTTCGTTAATAGTATTATTTGGTTCCGAATTCTCAATAGGGGCTGAATTTTTTTCTTCCAATACGATAGGAGTTCCATCGTCCAATTTCGAGATGTGAATTGGCTTCTGTTTATCAATTTTAGGTAATATTTTACCTTTGACTTTTACTGGTAATATTATTTGGTCAATGATTGCGTTTATTTCTCCGTTGTCTTTTAATCTGCTTAGGAAATCTGCAGGAACGTTTTCTTTTCCTTTAATATAGCGAATTGAAATTGTATATTCGTTGAGTCTGTCAATGTAACGTAAAAGACGTGGACAAATATCTTTGCCTTTATATTTGTTAACGAGCCATTTTAGTGGTTGATGATCTGTGAACAATTCAAAAGCTCTGCCGTATAAGTAATGTTTAAAATGACAAATAGCCCAGTCGATTGCCAGCAACTCCTTTTCGGTTGTACTGTAATTTCTTTCGGGTTGAGTCAAAGATCTTGAAGCAAATGCAATGGGGTGTCCTTTTTGCTGTAAGACGGCTCCTATAGCGTGATTGCTAGCATCTGTGTAAAGTTGAAATATTTCATTCCAATACGGCGTTTTAAGAATAGGTTCGGAGGCGATCGGTGTTTTTAAGGTTTGAAATGCATCAATAAATTTTATATTTGACGATATAATTTCATGGCCTTCTTTTAATGACTCTGTTAGTGGCAGCGCAATTTTAGCGAAATTTCTTATAAATTTTCTATAGAATCCCGCCATTCCAATGAAAGCTTTGACTTGTTTTTTGGTTGTCGGTATTTTGAGTTCTAAAATTTTTTTGACATTTTCTGGATTTGGCTTGATACCGTCTTTTGTGATTGTGTGTCCTAGAAATTTTGTTTCCCTGTTCAAAAATTTACATTTTCCTGATTGAATTTTTACTTTGGATTTACGCAAAACGTTAAAAATTTTCTGTATTGAATCCAGATGTTCTTCGAAGGTGGTAGAAAAAACGAGGATATCGTCTAAATATATGACACAAATGCGATTAATGTAGTCTTTCAGAATGTTATTTAAGGTGCGCTGGAAGGTTGCGGGGGCATTTTTGAGACCAAATGGCATTCTGGTATATTCGTATTTACCATTAATGGCGGTAAATGCTGCTTTTTCCATGTCTTTGTCGTCCATCTTGATTTGATGAAATCCTTTTGCGAGATCGAGGGTACTGAAAAATTGAGCTTTTCCAAGTTTTCCCAAAATGTTTTCCAAGTTAGGGATTGGATAAGTATCCTCAATAGTTATATTATTTAGTGCTCTGTAGTTGACAACTAAGCGCCATTTATTTTCATCTTTTTTTGGCACAACCCATAGCGGTGAATTGTACGGACTTTTCGAGGGTCTTACAATTCCTTGTCTTTCCATATCAGCAACTTGTCTGTTAACTTCATTTTCTAAGGACTGTGGTAGAGCATATGGTTTTATATATACTGGTTGGGGTGTCATAGTACGAATTTCGTGTTTACTTGAAGGTATGTATGGTAAGTCATCACCTTCAATATAAAATAAATCGGAATTTAATTTGAGGAGTTTGATTAATTTGTCAAGCTCATATTTGTTCAATTCATCAGGAACTGAAAATTCTGGATTATTTGTAGCTTCAATGTGAGTAATTTGCTCATATTCAAATTTAACAGGATTATTTTCAACACTTGTTTTATTTATAAAGTTTATGAATTGATTATTAATACGAATTTGGTCATTTATTAAATTTATTTCAGCATTCATGGGTTTAAGAATGTTGGTCCCTATTATGGCATTAAATTCTTTTGATTTAAGTTTAGTTAGGTTCCACACCATTTCTGCATTATTATATTTAAATTCATTTGGTAAGGGAGTTATAATTTGCGATTTTATATTAAAAATTCCAGAAATTGTATTAAAATTTATATTTTTAGGTCGTCGTTTAAATGAACGTAGTGCATTTGAATCAAGTAGTGATGAAGTACTACCCGTATCAATTAAACATTTTATTTGTTCATCACCAATTGTTAGTTGAATAATTGGTAATGTTTGAGTTTTTGTTTTTCCGAGGCTTCTGACGGAAAATTTAATTCGTCCCTTGATTCCATGGAATATTGTTCTTCGATATTGTGAAAAGCACCTTGTGGTTCATGTTTTATTTTTGGAACAAAAATTTTATTTTTAAAATTGGAAACTGGGGGTCTGTTTTGAAAATTGTTATTCGGGAAATTATATTTACTCGTGGTTGGTTCCGGTTTAAAAAAAAATTGAGGCTGGTTATTGTAATTTGGTTTAAAAGATTTTTGAGGATGGTGATTAAAATTCGATGCAAGTCCCTCATCCTTGAGAAGGGTGTAGGCTTCGGAAATATTTCGGCAATTATTATTTATAATAACACTGCGAAGAGAAATTCCAAGATTACATTTAAAAATTGATAGTAACTCGGTTGCATTATTTTGTGGAGAAAATACGAATGGTTTATTTGGAGATAGTTCGTATTTAGTGTTCAATTTTACTTCAATATTTCGCAGATAGTTAAACATATTAGTTATGTTTTTGTCAAAAATGGATCTTGCTTTGCGTAAAAGATCCATATAGGATTCTCGTGGGGCGAAATGCGCGGTCAATAAATCTTTTAGTTGAAACCAATTGTTTAAATTATGCTTTTCAATATCCAATGTATACTGTTCGGCTTTACCACGCACTTTTGAAAGTATGTAACACTCGAAAAAGTAATTGTTTGCGATTTCACTATTACCACTGAACATCTTAAGTCTATTTTCTACATCCCGGATAAATGAGAGAAGACTCCTGTTGTATCCGTCGAAAATATCTATTTCTTTAAATCTTTCTATAATTTCGGCTCGTGTGTAATTTACCTGGGCTGGTACCGGATGCAATTCATGGTGTACCTGTGCTGCTGTATTGAACTCTGGAACGTGGTTGGTGTATAGTTCCTGCCTTGGCTGAGGTCGAGGGGTTAACAAGGGGGGTAATTGATCACTATTTGTTATATTGTGCTCTGTTACAGAGCCTTCACTAATTCTCGACATTTTATCAAAATATTTTAAGTATACACTACACACAAATAAAAATATTAACAGGAAATTTCACTTAATTTTCACTATAGGATTGTACGACGTTTCCGGGCGTTTGTTTAACGTGCGAATTTACTCCGCGCGCGCGTAACTTGGTTCCGGACGGCTGCGCCAATTAGGTTTTTAACGTGGAGAGAAACAAGAAAAGAAAATTATGTTTTTCACCAAATCTTTATTCTGTCTTCACGGGTCGGCTTTTCACATTCGACTGACTATCTTAACTTAACGGATTCAAAAGGAAAACTTTTTGTGGAATTCTTAGCTCGTAAATGCTTAGCTAGGCGATCTTCTATTTCAAAAACGTGCTTATTTTATAAACAAATAATGCTTAACTAGACGATCTATGGTAGATTAAAAACGTGCTTGATTTGTAAACAAAAAATGATTTGCTAGGCGATCTAATGTTGATTAAAAACGTGTTGGATTTGTAAACAAAAAAAATGATTAGCTAGGCGATCTGAAGTTGATTGAAAACGTGCTAGTCTTGAAAACAAATTTGGTATTATGGTTCTATTGTTTTATTATTTTAATATATGAATGGGTTAGAGGTTGATGATGCAACTAGTGGGCTCACCCCTTCGAATAGAGAGAATAAGGAAGCGAAATCAGTAAAGAGAATTGAAGCAATTTTCGACTTTCGTAGAACGAGACAGAAAATCACGCAAAATGCACCAGTGCAGTAGGTGAAAATCGTTGATTCAAATGAGTTTCATTCAAAAATCTATATTGATTAAAGAAATTAATGGGAAATTAAAGTCTTGCATTAACAACAGGAAGTACAACAAAAATTTTTTTAACTAATTTATACATTTATAATTGGAAAAGTAGCTTAAATATAATAGACCAACATACATTCTCTGGTCCAGCCGATGTTCCAAGAATATTTCGATAATTTACTCCTTCACGTGCAGCACGTATATCAGAGTTATCTATTTCCTAAAGAAAAATAATGATGACAATATGTTTTAAAGCTGAAAAAATCTATTTACCACATTTAATACCGCTTTCGGTATAGCATACGGCTTTAAATATTTCCGCCTTGCGCCCCTCAACATATCTGTCTCCTCGAAATGGAGCTCACAACCTTTTCTATTTTGAAGCTTTGAGTCACCTCCCATTATATATTTTAAATATTTTTATATACCACGATTCAAAATGAAGCTCAAAATTGTTTTTCTTCATGCAGGATCGTCTCCTCCAATTATTTCCATCCATTCGGACACCCGAGTTGGTGACGTTGGGAACTTGAAATGATATACAAAATGTTTAATGCCCCACTTCATTCTAGCGCTGCACCGACTCTGGACTGCTGAGCAGCACATGATTCGGTTTTGACAATTAGTTTGACCTTTATGTACAAAGCAATTGCTTAGCATCGCACGTGAATTTTTCAATGAAAACATTGATTATATGCAGATAAGTTGTGTTATTTCCATAAAACTGACTTTTAGCTACTCACCGGAAAAATGAAACGCGACAAGATTTGCTTCCTAGCAAAGACTTGCAGCCAGGACAACAGCAACGCATTTTTGTAATTTACACAGATAATTGTTCACAATTTCACTACTTATTCACTTAAACGACTTATAGTACAGCACTCTTTCGCAATTACACTACACTTTTCCAACTGAATGTTTTATTTCCACCGAGTATTTAGCGAATTTACACAACGCGCCGAAAATCACCACGTGCAGCACCGAAGACAAAACGAGCAAAAGTACAATGCACCAATCGCGGAACCGGGCGATGTCGTCATCCTAATTTCGGATTGGCTGGACGGCGATGCAGTGTGAGTGCTTTTTGACATTTAGTTTGACCACTGCATAGCATCCGTGAAGAGCTTTGGAAGTATTGTACACCTTGCTGTGTGAGTAGTAAGCAAACTCCGCTTTCCAACGCTGTGGTCGGGGAGGAACTGGGGGAGGCACAACCGCCCTCAAGTATGCTTGAAAAAGGCCGCATAGCCGGGCGAGTATCTTGCAGAAAGAGGATCCGGGGGTGTCGACCAGCAGATGTTTAGTACTCGGCCTAAGCAGCCAGGAGAACTGTCTCAAGCCAGTGCAAAGGAGGAGAGGTACTGAACCGATCCTCAGAATTGAAGTAAGGGAATGATGTTAAACAGGGTCTATCATATATATCCTTGGTGTAGAGGATGATAACCCTAAATACGGCGATCGATCCGGAGTTTTGCGTTTGGGGCTCAATCGAAGGGGTCGTGCTTGCACTTCCCCGGAACCTTACCAGAGGTATACTGGTGCCAGGGGTTAACCGGGGCCCCAGGGACTTGTCCCTGCCGGTTTTGGTTGAGGAGCCTGTGTAGGCTGAAACTTGGTGGCTGTGGTTGACACCCAAAGCGGGTACAGTCATTATAGATTAAGTTTGAAGACCGGTAGCTATTTGGCAACTCTTCTGAATTGTGGTGCATTTGCGTGCTGTTGCGCTATCAACAGGGGAGCCGCTTCCCAAAGAGCGGCTAGGATGCTGATAGGTCCGATCCTTACCAAGGATTACGACGGAGTCCATGCAAGCTCCCGATAAGATTCTGGTACCCATACTCAGAAAAGCAGTGTTCGTAGCCTATGGCTACGGGTTACTGACTAGAATGTGGATGGGGGCCTTAGTACGAGCCTTTCGTACTCGCAGCCTGAGAAGCTCGTGGTGTTAAGACTTATCATGTCAGGCCACCACGTTAAACAACTGGAACGCTTTCTGTGAGTAGTAAGCAGTGTTGGTGCAATGTTTCGATTGCGGGGCAAGCAAGGGGCAACGTGGATTGATTATCGCTCCCCAGCGGGAAAATTTAAAGCACTTTCAAATATAGCGCTTTAAAAGCTCTTTAGGCAAATAAGGAAGTAATCAGTAACTATGGTGACACTTATTGGAGAGCTTTATTTCTTAATACTGCAAAGCAGTTTCAAATGAGTTGGATGAATGTAATTATAAATCGGCATATTTGATTATATTCCGGGAAATCCCTCGAATCATTCATACGGTCCGCGATAAATCGTATCGCGAGATGAATCACTATGTGAATGATCATTGCAGACATCAGTGAAGTTCAGTGATTGTTTGTTGGGTGTTCAAAGCGAAAGAATTTTTTTGTGGTAAGTATCGGGTGTTTGTTATATTGAAGTACTTAAAATGTAGCAAGTCAGTTTCTAATTTGATAAATTTACACAAATAATAAAACTGTTCATATGCACAAATGTTTCAAATTTCAAATATTATCTATCAAAAGTTATTTTCCGTTTTGCATTATTTTTAAGTTACTGTTTTCATAGAGTTTCATCTGTATGGAAAAACAAATAGCTGGCGTTAGTAAAAGACACTTTAAACGTCTGGTATCAAAAGAACTGAGTTCAGTGGCCATTGGAAAACATAAAGTATATATGGAGCGACCTATTGACGATAATGAAAGAATCGATTAGATGAGAAGTTTTGAAGGGTGTTCAGGAACAGTTCGAAATGAATGCATGAACAACATTTTAGGCGAACCCCATATCTTAACAGAAAGGCTTAAGGAATGGTGCATAAGACATCGTATTATTGGGATGGCTACCAACAAAAAATTGCTTTGAAAAAAACCAAGCTTTTTTCTAAATATGTTTTTGGTTAGTTGTTGTATTCAGGATTTTATAGACTACTTTTAACTTCAATTGTAGACGTGGTAAAGGGTACTGACTACGGCTACGTCGATTTCGAGAGCGACATGAGAGCTGGTGTTAGGAAACGTAAAAATCAAATACACCAGGAAACTTTCCGGACTAAAAATGCGAAAAAAATTGAAAGCTGCATCGAATTTTGAATACATCTATTTTCTAGTTCTTCATGAATTTTTTTACCATTATATTTTATTGAAGTCGTTAATTTATGAATTATTTGATTTTATGGCCAATGTGCATGAAGGTTTTTTTGTATCAATCGATTATAGTTTCACTGAAAGAAGTTTACATTACGAAAAATGGCGTGTTTCATTTAAAATTATTAGAAACTGAACTTTATTTGTTAGTATTAGTAGTTGATTTTGTAGGTTTCAGGGGATGGATTGGATTATTTTCTACTAAAATAGTACTCTTGCAAATTCTGCTGAGGCACCCGTGGTATGAAACCTTAGTGAACACATTTCTAAAATCCCTCCTTAATCGCTTCATGAAAGCACTTTTAAGGTGCTTTCAGAAGTGAGTTTGAAACTGCTTTTCAAAAGCGATTTTATTGCCATTTGAAGTTGGGACAAATAAAGGCCTTACTTCCAATGACATGCAATGTTAAATTATACATGAACGTTAAGTGCCTTTTAAGCGCATTATTGCTTGTAAATAGCGCTTGAAAAGCCTTTAATAAGTGCTTTATTTCCCACTGGGTCTCTTCGGTAAATAAGTTGCGTATGTAGTGAAAATGCTTCACCGCCGCTTATGGGGCAGCATAGACCATTTTGGTTCCTTATTCTCTCTATTCAAAGGCTCACCCTCTCTTATTCGATAGCAGTTAATATCGTTAGGATCGCAATGTGCATATTGACTTGGTAATAAATAAAATATTTTTTATATTTTTTTATTAATAGCTGAACGTGCACCATTAATTCGCGCATTGAATGGTCTCACCAGATCGGAGGTAGGGTTATTCAAAACGCTGTATCTCCGGTAGTTTCGCTTTGAAACTTTCGATTTGAAACTTTCACAGAATATTTTTGAAGTCTACTTTTATTCAAAATTATTTAAAATTATAGACTTTACCTTTCTTAGGTAAAAAGCAAAAATTGAGGATGTGTTAAGAGATGATAATCCTATAGATGGTAATTTCGCTATGATTTTATGATCTATTGCTGAAAAAAGGCGATTAAGGCAATTCATTCGGATTAGTGATTATCTTATTCAAAAGAAATAGTTATTTATTTAACCATTTGAAGATATACTGACTCCTAGATTTCAGAATTGGCGGTTGTTTTTTTGAGCCGTGCTTATTTTTTAGCATTTTAGTGTTGCGTAGCTTTCTTTGTTATTTTATTGTATTCATTTTTCTTTATTTTGTACTAGTTCTGTTTAGAAGAATTTGAACGATTTTTAATTAGCAATTTTTAGGCTTTATGTATTTTTTGGAAGAATAAATTTCATTTTCAGTGATCCACGTTACATTTGTTGTCTTGGTGGGTTTTGTAAACGCAACAGAATCTTTACCATCCCGTGTGAACACTTTACATGTCTGAAAATTTCTAGGTCTTTCCATATGAGTATAATTGTGTTAATAAATCTACCTGTTCTGAGTATTTTATTATTTCTGCAGCAGTAAGTGGTGCTGAATCCATTTATTTGGTAAAACTCCGGCTCCGAATCATAGAACCATATTTTGCAGAATATTATCACATCGATTTCCATATGTTCCTCCATTTCAATATCTTTCATATTCTGGCGTATGTTATGTAAATTTGCACATAAAATATAGATTGTGTCTGCAATATTCATTTCATATTTGTTCTTCGTTTTTGTTTCTTCTGACTAGATTCAAGGACCTAAGATATTACGAGCATTCCATTGAGTCAGCTTCATGACAGATATTTGATTCTTTTTTCTTTGTAGGGACGTTTGCGCGCTTTTCGATGTAAGCGGTACTCTTATGGACCACCAATAATTCATGTCACATAAACATATCTAATTGCTTTTCTTGAAACAATCGCGTTTTATCTATTCCCAATTCATAAGAATATTGACTCGATTACAGAACTGTAAATATGCCCTAAAACGTCAATAATTCGTTAACATCCATAAATTCCAATACGCAATATCAGCGTCTCTACTATTGCTCGATCTGCAAATCCAATTAGCACGATACTTCTAAAATGCCCAACCAAACAAAGTCCACCGCCGAAACGATAATCGTAATCACTCGTATGATCGTGCCCGGTTTCATAAAGTCTTACAAGTTGCGAATAATGGATCGATTAAACTCAGCCAATTTACTTTAGAATAAACAAAGTAAGAAGGTATAAAACCAATATCTGGGAATAAAATGGTCCCTTTCCATTCTGTCGTCCGGTAGTTAACTGTCAATTAGCGAATGAAAATAAAGGAGGTACAGTCGATACATTGTCTCGTAATCAGTTGAATGCCGGCTGTGAGTTGGTTCTACAAAACGGTGTGCACACTAAAACAATCGATATTGAAGAGGCGGCACAAAACGATAATGAAACCGATGAATATGTTTTCGTCGGTGTTATACATGAATCACAATACGATTTATCAAATGATCAACCAGGTCAAATTGAGCATGAAGCAATGGAGGTTTGAAGTCAACACGATGAACAAGAAGGAACAGTGGGACCTTCTGAATTGCCAGATATTGTCATTGAGCCATGAGTCAACCGATTGAGAAAAGCGTCGTCCACTCCTTCGAATGTTCCGTTGCCCCTCTCAAACAAAAAACATTCAAGTGGCTTAAACAAGGCGATGGCGCTGCCATTCTAGTTTTTCCTGAACCGAATTTTTACGATTGCCGTCATGTACAACCTAATGAGATATTTGAACGATTTTTCAACGATCATTTGCTGCAACATATACATATGTGATTACTCCGAACAATATTCCGTGTTGCATTTTCAGAACCCAGTCAATGTTACGGTTCCAGAACTGCGTACTTTCATTGGCATTCTATTGGTGAGTGGATGCAATACAATTTCGGACATCAAAGTAGACGGGAATAGCTCAGATGATCTCCGCAATGAAATGATATTGCAGACGATGCGGCGCAACAGATTCCAAGAAATACTCCGAGTACTACACTTTGAGTTGAATTTGAGTCTACCAGCAAATAACAAGGAGGATAAACTTTGGAAGCTGCCTCCGATAATGGATAATTTGAAAGCGAACTTTCCATTTGAAAGTGAACTTTCCATTTCCATCCAATTTACCAAGGCCCCGAAGTACGAAGAAAAATTTGGCAAATCATCGGCGCCACTTTTGTCCATGATTGACGATTTCCCCGATGAATTGAAAGGATCGCCATTTGGATTCTTCTTTGATAATTAGTTCACTGGTTTTCTATTGCTTGCATATCTGAAAGACAATAACTACAATGGACCAGAAACAATGCGAGAAAATTGGAGCGTTGCAAGTTGTTCAGTCACGAGTAAAAAGGTGTTCAAAAAAACTACGTGGCACCATTGAAGCCGTCAAAATGCAGCAAACCAGCATCAGAGTGACACAATGGGTCGCCAATTTCGTTCTTGCTGTCACTTCGACATATTTTGGATCCGTGCCAACATCAAATGCGACACGTTATTCCAAACAAGCTGGAGGCCGAGTAAATGTTGTTCGACCATGCTCCGTAATGAAATACAACAAATACGTGGCTGTGTTATGGGCTTTCACTACCGCTTTCAATAATACACTTTTTCTTTGATAAATTTCTATTTCTTTTGTACACAAATATTTTACAATTACGTACAGATTAAATTAATATTTATATATTTTAATGCGACAATAAGATAGAATTAATATATAAAGTATTTTAATGCGACAATAGGATATAAAGTGACGACGCGATTTAAGATGACGATTTAAGATGTAAGATACCGGACGACAGAATCGACAGTGACCATTTCATTCTCAGATCTTGGTTTTTATCCCTTCTTACTTTGTTTGGTCTTATGGGAATTGGTTGAGTTTAATGTGCACTTGAAAATATTCTTTACGATCATGCGAATGATTCACAATTATGGGTCGGTTGAAAATATTCTTTACGAAATTGGACGCGATCATGCGAGTGATTTACGATTATGGGTCGGCGACGGACTCTGTTTCGTTGGGCACTTTTGGAAGTGTTATATTACAAATTGAATTTGAAGATCGAGCAATATTCTTAGGAATTTGGAAATTAGAGAAATTAGATTTGGGTTGAAGTTTAAATAGTTTTAGATAATTGGATTTGTAGATCGGGCATTTATCTTAGGAATTCGGAATGGGTAAAACGTGACTGTATTAAGAAAAAACAATTAGACATGTTTATGTGGCATAACCTGTTGGTGGCACATAACAACTCCCCCTGAAAAGAGCGATGAATTATGAATGGTAAGTTAGAATTCCTCGTAGCTTAATTTTCTCATGAAAAATCTGAATCTGAATTTTTTGCAACTTCTGTTGTTGAAATGGAGTTACATGGTTGATATCTGGATTTGTGCGTCCGGGGGATATTGGCATGGAATTTGGTATTAATGCACATAATTTGAGGTCTATTTGTCTATTTTCAGACAATCAGGGTGAATTAAATGGATTTATAGTAATTACTTTGCAGTAGCATTGGCGGTTGATCCATCGGAAACTCAAGCATTTGTAAAAATTTTAAATACAAAAGATATAATGTGGAAAAAGTTATACTATAAGAGAAGTGGGTTTTAATTGATTGGTGTGGACTTTTAGTTGTTTGTTTTTATTTAATCTGATAATTATCTTTTTGTTATTATCACAAATTCTCACTATTCTGTATGGACCTTTCCAACTAGATGATAGTTTTTTTGTAATACCGGGTTTATTAGCATGATTTCTCATTAAGACGTGGTCACCTTTTTGATATTTAGGATTATTGATTTTTCAATCGTTATATTTTTTACTTGTTTCCTTGGATTTGTTAATGTTTTCCTTAGCTATTTCGAAGGATTTATTCAGTTTGTATTTAAGCTGATCAACGTAGGAATCATATGTGTATCTGAATTCAGGAGTACGTGTTATCGCACTTGGTAGAATAGGTTTTGTTCCAAAAATAAGCTCATACGGAGCATATTTCGTGGTTGTGTGAATAGCACTATTAAATGCAAACATTGCAAGAGGAACATATTCATCTCAATCATTTTGTTGACTGTTGATGTAATGCTTGAGGTAATCTTTTAAGGTAGAATGAGACCTTTCAAGTGCGCCATTTGATTGTGGGTGATATATCGTTGCATTCTAAACTTTTGAATTTGGAAGAGTTTGGCTACCTCTTTAATGAGGGTTGAAGTGAAATCAGAGCCTTGATCCGTAAGGATTTGTTTTAGAATACCAAATCGAGTAATAAACCGTAACAGTTCATCGGCTACAGTTTTTGCTTCGTGGTTTGGTATAGGATATGCATCGAAGTACTTCGTCAAATCATCTTGAAGTGTTAAGATAAATCGATTACCTTGTTCTGTAATAGGTAGAGGTCCTACAATGTCTAATCTATTTTTTTCGAAAGGAGTAATAGCTGTGGATATAATTTCCATAGGAGCTTTAGATAATCTCCTGGAGGTTTTATTTAATTGACATGATTGACACATTTTTATGTAAGCTTTAATCTGTTTCTTCGAATGTTTCCATTTATAATATTGTTTAATTTTATTGTATGTTTTGTGAAAACCGTTATGACCTGAACTTGGGGAATTATGAAATTGCTTTAGAATATCTGAAATTTCGTCTTCCTTTGGAATGCGGATTTTGTTGTGGTATATATTTAATTTTATTCTTTCATTGCGAAGAATAAATTGCATAATGTCTCTTAGTTTATTGTTTTTGAATTGATTTATCTGATCGACAGGATTTGAGATATTAATTTCGCATACTTTGTCTTGTTTCAATTTTGTTTTGAGATTTAGCATACAATAAAAGAAATCTCTATAAGTAGATTTTTCGAAAAAGGATTGTTTTATGAAACAATGGTATATATTTTGTTTATGTTTTGTAGTAGATTTTACAATATCGTATATAAAATAGTTGTTGTTTAATATAATTTCCTTATTTGTGCTTCTATCAAGGAATAGGGTTGTATGAGGGTTCTGCGCGTCTTTATCAAGAGCAGTGAAATAAGCAACGTGTGATTTGGTTATATCAATGTTGTCATAAATCTCATTGAAATCATAAACGTTTGGGGTCATCGAATGGTAAAAAAATTTGATATAGTCGTCGTAAGTATCTTCGACTGAGTTTAGTTGGAACATATTCTGGCAGATATTATTTTCAGGTATTATTGTTTGATCCGAATTATCTATTGCCGTCACGATTCGTGAAGGGATGTAGGGTAGATCGCCTCCTCGTGGTGCATCCTGGTTAACGCTAAATGATCTACCACGGCACGACTTTCGATTGTTTTCTTGGACAACTCTCTCGTCTTAACGACTATATCTGCTGCTTTGGGCTGGTAGCAGCGGTATTCTGTCACCTGAGTACGCAAGAGTGACATCTTGCGGAAATGGCTTTCAGGCTAATGCCAATGCTGCCTCCGTCCCGGTAAAACCCTGGCAGGCCTCACGGTACGTTCAAAACTCGTCGCCACTAGTCTGGCCGTGTAGGTTCAGTTGAGTTTGGACTCCTGATTAGTCCCCGGCCCGGCTCTGAGCACATCTCCTCATAAGGGAATGTGCCAACCCTCGCATGGCCTCCCTGCTTCGGCATAGATAACCATGGGGTCTCAGGGGAACTGCACAACGAGTGGAGATAGCGGCTGTGAGGGGGGACCCAAATCGCAATGAATTTAAACTCAAAAACTCAAAAGGAAGATCCACTCGGCCCGGAAGGGAAGTGGACGAAGGTGACGCGTCCTTCTAGTGGGAAGAAGACCGCGGTACTCAGCCAACCCCCTACTTCTTCGAGGGATGCATGCACCAAGGCAGCTATGCCAGGGGCAAGCACCTCCTCAGTCAAGCCTACTGGCGCTAGCGGTAACACCAAGGTAACGGCGAACAAGCTGGCCCGCACTGTTTCCGGAGCGCCCTCCAACACCGCTTCCACTTCAGGTGTTAAGAAGCAACAAAACCCCTTGGTTACGGCTTACAGAGACAGAAGGTCCGCCTTCAAAGTCCTGAAAAGGCTGAAAGATTTACCTCCGGATGGTCTTTCCCAGAAGGATAAAATCTCCCTGAAATGGGCAACCACCACGGTAGAGGCTTACAAAGCCTCTATTCCGAAGAAAGAGGCAACTCATAAAAGATGCAGATCTAATGAGTCTGCCCCAATTCAACCGAGCGTTCAACTGCCGGTTAGTAAAAGACCAAAACTGGTCTCACCCAATCCTGTTAAGGGCAGGAGTTTTAGTGAAGCTGCCAAGGAAAGCCTGGTATGGGCTGTTATCGACAGAAGCAGTAGCGATGGCACCATCTCACCGTCAAACTGGAAGATGGTGGAAATCGCGCTTCTCCGGGTGTACAAGCCCATACTTGAGGCAAATCCTGGCCCTCCACCAAGCTGTCGTGATGCTGGCTGGTACCAGGGTCACGTTAAGTTGATAGCCTGTACAGATCAACGTTCAGCGGATCTTTACAAGCAGGCTATAGGTAGAGTGGGAGAAGTCTGGCCTGGAGCAAAGCTGGACGCTGTCTCCAGGGAAGATATCCCGAATAGGCCTCGGTCCAGGGCGTGGATACCAGCGGAGCCATCCACACCGGAGGAAATTGTTGAGCTAATCAAGCTCAGCAATGCTGACCTCCCGGTGGAAAACTGGAAGGTAGCTAAGGTTAGCGAGCCCAGCAATGGACAGCGAGAGGCTCTAATAATCTTGAACGAGGAGTCGCTAGCTCCATTGGAGTCGAAGTGCGGGGTGATTAGCTACGGTTTCTCGGCTATCACCCTGCGAGTATATCGCAAGGACCGTACTGGGAAGGCAGTACGGGAACCGAGCAAGGAGAGTGGAAGCGAGGGAACGGTGGAAGCATCAGTAGACCCGACCGTGGACCTCTCTGAGTCAGATCTTCTCTCCGATGACGGAAGAAGCACCACCTCCACTGCGGGGTTGGCTGGGGACCTTCTCAGATCCCTCGACCTGGTCGAGGAGGAGGAGATGTCCTTATCTGACGAGGAGGCGGATAAAACATTGTGTCGCGATGCTGAGGTTTCTGCAGATTAACCTCCAGCACTCCAAGGCAGCATCCGCCGCACTGCTCCTCCACCTGGCCCAAAAAGGAGAGGAGCTAATACTGGCCCAGGAACCTTGGGTTGTTGGAAACCGGGTTTGCGGGCTCAACTTGAAAGGATATAACACAGTATCCTTCAACACAGCAGGTAAACCGAGAGCTTGCATAATTGTAAAGGAAGGCTTGAAGTTTTTAACCTTGTATAAA
The DNA here is from genome assembly GCA_963942545.1 of Oxycera nigricornis. NCBI lineage: Eukaryota > Metazoa > Arthropoda > Insecta > Diptera > Stratiomyidae > Oxycera > Oxycera nigricornis. The sequence goes on from OZ012662.1 coordinate 57,894,824, forward strand.
TTCAGTGACCAGGACACCGTTGCGATAGCAGTGGAAAGACAGTCCAAACCCCTTTGGGCTGTCTCCTGCTACATGGCGCATGATGTTCTGCCACCTCCAACTAGCCTGCAGAGGCTTACAAGGGAAGCCACTGCAAGAGGCATCCCTTTAATAGTCGGAGCGGACGCCAATGCTCATCATCGCATCTGGGGTAGCACCGACACGAATAAACGGGGTGAGTCACTATTTGAATTCATTTTATTGCATGACTTAGCCCTAGCTAATAAAGGTGAGGATCCTACCTTCATTACGGCAAGCCGTAGAGAGGTTCTGGATATCACTCTGACGAACGAGCACTTGAACCAAGCTATCAAGGGATGGCACGTATCACAAGAGTGCTCGTTCTCCGATCACCTATACATAAAGTTCGATCTGGCATCTGACCCTCCGACAAATCCAACCTTCATTAACAAAAGGAGGATGGACTGGGTCAAATACCAATCGGTATTTGAGTCCGCGCTAGAAGGCGGACCTCCAGAGATTGCAGACACACCCGGTCTTGAGAAAGCCGTTGGGACCCTTACATTGGCCTTCAATGACGCAGCAAGGTCTGCATGTAGTCCAACGAAACCTAGAGGGAAGTACAAGCCCCCATGGTGGAATAGTGACATTGCGGAGCTGCGGAAGGAATGTAGGAAGTCCTTCAACCGAGCTAAAGAAACTAACGACTGGTCTTCTTATAAAACAAAACTGAAGGAGTTCAAATCCTCTATCAGAAAGGCTAAACGCACCTCTTGGAGAAGCTTCTGTGCAGAAATAGAACACCCCAAAGATGTCAGTCGCCTGCGTAAAGTCATGACGAGCTCCCCCTCATTTCTAGGGTCCGTTAAGGACGCAAATGGAGTCTGGACGAAATCCAGCTCCGAGACTCTGTCTGTTCTCGTGGATACGCACTTCCCGGGCAGTGATGATGTGGCTGATAAAGCGGATCCACACACGCTCTCGGATTGCATGCCAACTACTGTGCCTGTAAATGACAGGCTCCTACGCTGGGCAATCAGCTCATTTCAACCCTTTAAATCCCCTGGCATGGATAACATCTCACCTATTGAGATCCAGCAGGGTATCAATATAGCACTGCCATGGCTGAACGCCATTTTCAAAGCATGTGTACGGATGGCTTACATTCCACAGCAGTGGAGAGAAGCAAAAATAGTTTTCATACCTAAAGCGGGTAAAACATCCCACTCCTCACCTAAGGATTACAGACCTATCAGTCTCACCTCCTTTCTGCTAAAAACTCTGGAGCGACTGATAGAGATCCATCTGAGAGCTATTCTGAAACCACTCTCTAATGCGCAGCACGCATACACAAAAGGGAGATCGGTTGAAACAGCTCTTCACTCGCTCACCAGCTATATCGAAAAATCGCTAAGCGTTAAGGAATACACGCAAGCAGTTTTTATAGACATCGAAGGGGCTTTCAACAATATCAGCCATAAGGCTATTGGCAAAGCACTCGGGGAAAGCAATGCCGATGACAACCTGATAGGGTTCATCGGTCAACTGCTTAGCAGCAGGAACATCAACTCCACGCTAGGAAACAGTACCTTACGAAGGAGGGTTTGCAGAGGCACACCACAAGGTGGGGTGCTATCACCCCTTCTATGGAACCTAGTGGTGGATGAACTCCTGTCAAAAATAGAAGCGACTGGCTGCAAAGTCGTAGCTTATGCCGACGATGTTGCAATAGCAATATCGGGAAAATTTGTTAACACCCTATCGGAAAGACTAAACTTTGCCCTAGGTATTCTTACCAAATGGAGCAAAGAGTGTGGTCTAAAGATCAACCCGCATAAGACGGAATTTATGCTCTTCACAAGAAGGTATAAAATTCCACGATTTGTCCCACCTAAGCTTGAGGAGATAAGTCTCAACCTATCTCATCAGGTCAAATATTTAGGTCTAATTCTGGACTCTAAACTCGCATGGAAAGCGAACACAGCAGAAAGAGCACGCAAGGCTGCATGCGCAATCTACTGCTGCAAACGAGCTATTGGGAAAAGGTGGGGATTAAAACCCAAAATTGTATCATGGCTCTATACGGCGATAGTGGAACCAATCCTTCTGTATGGCGCAGTTATTTGGTGGCCTGCTATGGCGAAAGCATCAAATGTAAACCTGCTGAACAAGGTCAGAAGGAGTGCGGCTATTGCAATCACCGGGGCTGTACGGACTACCCCGACAAAGGCATTATTTATGCTATTAAATTGGCAGAGACAGAGCTACTTACGAGACAGCAGGCCAAGTGCGCTGCTGTTCGATTAAAAGCTCTGCGACTATGGCATGAGGATAACTTTGGTCACTCCACAATACTACGGAGGGATGGGCCAACGTCAGGGAAAGTGGACCTTGCATCTCCGATTCCCTGTTTTCACCATGGTTTCAGGACAGTCATCCCGAATAGGGAGGACTGGACCACAGAAAGAGATGGGATACAGGAATCGGTCGACATCTACACCGATGGATCAAAAATGAAGGGAAGAGTTGGCTGTGGCGTGTTCTCAGAACAGCTAGGCCTGAAACTATCCTTCCGATTACCAGACCACTGCAGCGTCTTTCAGGCAGAGGTCATTGCGATTTATAAGGCAGTTGACTGGCTGAGAAGTCAGAAAATTTCCACAAGAAATTTAAACATCTTTTCTGACAGTCAAGCTGCCATCCAATCATTATCCAGCGTGTATACTTCATCTAAAATTGCGATGGAATGCCGCTCACAACTGAACGTGTTGTCGCTTCACTGTGAAGTGATTCTTTGTTGGGTACCGGGGCATAGTGATATACCTGGAAACTGCGAAGCAGATGCCTTAGCGAGAGCTGGCACCGAGCTTCAGGAATATACACTTAACCCCGAAGTCGGCCAACCTCTAGCTTCCATAAAGCTAGGATTTAAGCAGCACTACGTGGAGGCTGCGAATAGGGCCTGGCTGCTCGAAGAAACCTGTAGCACAACCAGGCAAACTTGGCACGCACTGTGCTCCAAACGCACCAAGCGGCTCCTCAACATAAGCCGCGACACCCTGAGTTCCGTCGTTTCCGTACTAACGGGACACTGTTTGATCGGCAGACACGCAGAAAGACTGGGTGTCCCTTTCAATGATTTCTGCCGAAGTTGCAGATCAGAGGAAGAGGAAGAAACCATTAAACACTTTCTGTGTGAATGTCCGGCGCTGTCCAGGAAGCGCATGCAAACCTTGGGCACACCCTTCCTAGACAACCTCACGGAAGCAGCCGATTTGGACATTGGCTGCATAGCCGGCTTTATTCGAGAATCTGGATGGTTCTCGTCAACCCGCAGGTTCTAGTGCCGCCCTTATATTCTGTGGTATCACAATGGGCCTCTCGTGGCCTAAGTGAGCTACCTTTGGATAAAAGGGGGCTGCCACTACAACCAACCAACCAACCAACGATTCGTGAAAGTGCATCGGCATTTGCATTAACTCGTCCCTGCTTGTAAACGATTTGATAATCGAATTCCTCGAGTTTTAGTCTCCATCGGATAAGTTTACTACCAGGATCTTTGCAATTTGAAAGCCATGTCAGAGGTCTATGGTCGGTGACAATTTTCAACTTCCTACCATAAAGGTAAGGACGAAAAGTTTGTACTGCCCAGACAACAGCCAGTAATTCTCGCTCGGTGGTGCTGTAGTTTGTTTCTTCCTTATTAAGGGTACGACTTGCATATGAAATGGGCAAGTTTATGTTTTGGTCACCCATTTGACTCAACACGCCACCAATAGCGAAGCTTGATGCGTCTGTAGTACCGATGAACTCTCTCGAGAAATCAGGATATTGAAGAATAGGAGCGGATGTTAATTTTGATTTCAAAGTTTCCAATGTTTCAGTTTGTTCGGCTGACCAGTCAAATTTTACGTCTTTTCGAAGAAGTTTAGTTAGTGGCTTAGTGATCTTGGAGAAATTCTCAAGGAATCGTCGATAGTAGCCACATAACCCTAAGAATGATTTAATTACTTTCTGATTCTTAGGAATGGGAAACTCTTGAACGGCTCGAAGTTTTTCGGGATTTGGTTGAACACCACTTTGGGAAATGACATGACCCAGATACACAGCTTCGTGACGCATGAACTCACATTTGAAAGGTTCCAGTTTTAGACCACTATGTCTTAATATTTTGAATACTTCTCTCAATTTATTCTCATGGTCTTGAATAGAACTAGCGTAGATAACAATGTCGCTCAAATGGAAGAAAAACTGAATTTCATGTAGACCCGACAAAACCATATTCATTAAACGCTGAAATGTCGCGAGAGCATTTTTTAATCCAAAAGGCATCCTCGCGTATTCGTAGTGACCCAGATGTGTCGTGAAAGCTGTTTTAGCGCGATCTTCTGGTCTCATATTGATCTAATGGAAGCCACTAGCGAGGACTAGAGTTGTAAAATATTTAGCATGTCCCAGTTGATCCAGGATTTCTGGAATGTTTGCAATGGGGAATACATCTGATTCTGTGACCCTGTTCAATTTGCGATAACCAATAACTACACTCCATTTAACATCCCCAGAAACGCTTTGCTTTTTAGGAACCACCCACAAGGGTGCAGACCATGGGATGTTTGAAGTTTGGATTATATTTTGATCAAGCATTTGATGAATTTGTTTGTTAACTTCATCTTTATGGACCAAATGATATCTATACGTATTTGCGAAATTAGGTTTACCTTCCGTTAGGTTTATTCTCTGTTGGGTTATAGGTGTACTTGATAATTCATCACCTTCTAGATAGAAAATATCTGAAAATTCGTTTGCAAGTTCGGAAATTGATTCTTTTTCTTCTACATTTAGGTGGTCCAATCTCAAAGATTGCTGCAATTTACTTGTGCGATTTATTTTAGAATTTATTGACTTTTGAATAGTGTTAATAGGATGGTTAATGAGTTCTTCGATATTTTCCATTGGTTCAAGACGAACTATTGTTTCATTCAATATCCTATCCTGTTCAGTGGTATTAAGAAATGATGCCACGGCTTGACCTTTGTCATCGATTCTAGTTAGGCATTCACCTTAGTAGATTCCAGAGCTTAACTCTTTTAGTCTAATTATACCTTCCTTGATTTCAGGGTTTTGGATTTTGAGTTTAACGTAAGTAATCGATCTTGCTTTAATAGTTTGGTTGTTGCGTTTTGCATTGTCAAATTTATTTGAATCGGTTTCTATTGAATACAACCGTTGTTGGTTTTCTAGGATACGATGTTCTCCGTGCAAACTATCGTTTTAGTATAGATTGTATACCAATTCATTTGGGTTGGTATTTGAAGCATGTAAAGGGATTTTGTCTTTATTTGTAGACAGGATTTTATGCGAGAAATTGATGCTACTAGCATGAGTTAGAAGGAAATCGTTCCTTAATACTCCATCGTATGGAATATTTGAGGATTTTATAAGAACGCCATACTTTCCGCAAGTTTTGATTCGGTAATAATAGATTTATTTGAGTTGTTCCCACTGTTGAGGTGAAAGAACAGATTCCTTGTAAATTGATTTTGTTAGTAGTATCTACGAGTGTTTTCTCGGTTAGTGATTGTCCTTTTATTATAGAAATTGACGCACCTGTATCAATGAGTAGGTTTAAAGTTTTGGTTTTGGATTCTGGGCTTTTTACATGTAGGAATAGGTTATTCTCTTCTGATAGGTATGCAATATGGTATATGTTTATAGCTCCAAGAGTACGAATTCCGATATTTCCTTCATGCCACCTGGAGGTGCTGACTCGTTTTTTGGATGAGTATAATTAACTTTAGCCTCCTTTGCATGTGCAGAATTTATGGGGTTTGGATTTGGATTGTATTTGGGTTTATTATTGTTGTAGGCCCGTTTTCTACGCTCTTGTATTGTGTGCCCCTTGTTTTTGCAATATTTGCAGATCTTCTCGAAAGACACTATATTTATTTTAAAAATATTTTTCGGTTTATTATTGCGGAAACAATCAGCCGTATTTTGGTTTTTCATTTGGCAGATATTGCAAAATTTTGATGGACCGCTGCTACTGGTACTAGGAGATGCATTTTTCTTCACTAGGTTTGAAATTTTTTCTTCCTCAATAGCCACTTGCATTGCCTCGGACAAAGATTTTACGTTACGGGCTCGAAGGATGTGGCTTATTTCTGGGTCAATATTAAGGATAAATGTATGCAAAATTAAGTCGTCCATAGCGGCTACACGACCCTTTAGTTCCTGTTCGTCTTCGACGGATTTACGAACGCAAATAATTAAATTTTTCGCGGCGGTTTCTATTCTTACAATATATTGAGACACTGTTTCTTTATATGACTGCCGACACTGTTAAAGTTCGATAAGGAGATGACTATAATGTTTTTTTTTCGCCGTATAGTAATATTAAAAAAACACTTAGTTCGCGCCAGGTTTGAAACGTATGATTTGAAACAGCGATTTCAGCTTTTCCTTCTAGCTGTGTAATCGCGTAATCTAGAAGGACTGGCTCTTGTTCCGGGTATGCTAATTTAAACGCTCTATTGCGACCGGTCGAATACAAATTTAATTTGTCGCGATCACCGTTGAAAGGTTTTATAAATTTGAGCAAATTTGACAAACTGATTTTTTCTTTTCTTTCTTCGGGTAATACCGGCCAATACTCAATTTCATCGTCATTTGCTTCATTTAAGGTAGCGCGAGAATTATGTGTGGAATTTGGTTCGGTCGCCGTCGTCACCTTATATTAACAATATTTTACAATTTTTATGATTTTTTCTTTACAATATCACTAGCAATGTTTTAAATGTAATCTATTTCTTAAAAATGCTTGATATGAATTGGAATTTAAAACTAATTTAAAATCACTTACAAATTGCTTGAGATACTTTTGTTGTTTTCTGCTTATATTTCCTAATTGGTTTGGAGCCTCATCTTCTGGGTGTTGTATCGGATGTTTTCTTCTTCGTGTGATTCCAGAGAAGCAGCCCTTATCTGTCCAGTAAGGTGATAATTGAGTCCGCTGCCCTTGTCTGTCCAACAAGGTGAAGAATTTGGATGCTTCCCTTGTCCGTCCGACAAGGTGGAAAATTTCTTTGTGCACTTTGTCTTTGATTAGTTTTTTTTATATATAGAGTCACCTTAAGTTAATGTGACGTGTACTTTTCTCAATTGAAAGCACTGGTTGCACAACCGTTCTTTAGTAAGTACCGCTGGATGGTTATTATGTACAGTTACATATATAATTTAACCATCCCACTTCTGACACCAATTTTGCTTTTTAGTCTGTTATGGGCTTTCACTACCGCTTTCAATAATACACTTTTTCTTTGATAAATTTCTATTTCTTTTGTACACAAATATTTTACAATAACGTACAGATTAAATTAATATATATATATATATATATATATATATATATATATATATATATATATATATATATATATATATATATATATATATATATTAATGCGACAATAAGATAGAATTAATATATAAAGTAGTTTAATGCGACAATAGGATATAAAGTGACCATTTCATTCTCAGGTCTTGGATTTATCCCTTCTTACTTTGTTTGGTCCTGTGGGAATTGGTTGAGTTTAATGTGCATCATGCGAGTGATTTACGATTATGGGTCGGTTGAAAATATTCTTTACGAGATTGGACGCGATCATGCGAGTGATTTACGATTATGGGTCGGCGACGGACTCTGTTTCGTTGGGCATTTTTGGAAGTGTTATATTACAAATTGAATTTGAAGATCGAGCAATATTCTTAGGAATTTGGATATTAGAGAAATTAAATTTGGGTTGTAGTTTAAATAGTTTTAGATAATTGGATTTGTAGATCGGGCATTTATCTTAGGAATTCGGAATGGGTAAAACGTGACTGTATTAAGACTGTATTAACAATTAGACATGTTTATGTGGCATAAACTGTTGGTGGCACATAACAGCTGGTGTTGATTGCTTGCATCAAAATATGAACAACCATTGCATTGGCTATAGTGGAAAAAGCTGTGAACAACGCTTCTCTCTCAGCTTGATATCAAACGTGAAATTTCAACATATTATTACAAACATTATGGTTCACCTCTGGCTCAAACTGGTTCACGAAAACAGCAACGTGAGGAAGACATGATTCGGTTCGATGGAAAAAATCAATTTGTCACTCCAAGCCTAACAAGACAGCGTTGCGTTGGCGACACATGCAAATCTGTTGGTCGCACAATTTGCAAGAAATACAATGTTGGGCTTTGTGTCTCATGTTTCGCTGAATAGCATACTCGTAGCGGCACATCATCTACCAGCAATCGGTCTCGAAGGGTGGCACCTATTTCGTGTTGCTTCGTATTTTTCATTCACATACTATTCAAAATCATTTCTTTGTATATCAAAATAAATAGAAACGCATTTTCATGCAAACCCTCAAGGGCGAAATATGGGTCTGCCCTGTCCGTGAAGACCCCAAACCACCGTGCGGGTAAACGCCGTTTTTAAAGAAAATAAATAATATTACGTTCGCCACTTCACGCAGTCACGCCAAGTAATGAAATATTTTGTTATTCATGAATTATAGTGTTAGTATGAACTGGAATGCTTATTAATGAATTATATTGTAGGAAGTAGAGATTTAAATTAAATAAATGTAGAGGAGATGTAGGATGTAAGGATCTTAGATAAGATAACTAAGTAGGTAGTAAGTTTGTTATGGAGAGTGTTCCGGACAACGTCACAGACCCTGCAGATAAGTTGCCAGCAATGACGGCAACAAACACGATCACCCAATCGCGCAGTGGATCCAAGTCCAGGCCCCTCCCGGTCTACGATGCGCCCCAATGGAGTCCCCTATGCGCCAGTGATACCCACAACCATTGGCACTGGCAATTCACCATGGTTAACGACCGCCATGAGTATTTCACCGTGCTCCAATCGCATCCCACAGCTTTCACAGCTTTTCCCCCGCGTCGAGACACAACGTCTGACCTCGTACCAAACCAGTTCCCCAAGCTTTTAAAAGCTGCGATGGGATCAACTGCCCAGCTGGGAGGGCATTCACCGCCGACGTGGAGATAACGGTACAGGGAAATCCCATATATATGGCCGGTGGAGCAGCTGACGGGGCTTTTTGGCTTTTTATCGTCAACCGCTGGTGCAATCTGGGTGTTGGCTGGACGTCGAGCGCTTGGACGATTGTTTTCTTTTGGACGCCGGTGTGTGGTGCAAAGCTGCGGTTTTGAGTTTTTCGGCGACCTGGTGGTTCGGGTAGAGGACAACGCGCTGAAGGAGAATTCGGAGGAACTAGGATAAGAAGCGAATTGTAAGTAGATTTAAGTGTATCTAGTTAGAAGTTAGGGTTTAGTCAGGTTTTTTCAAAATAAATTGTGCCTTGAATTAAATTATGAATTGTGTGATTTTGTGAAGTGGCGAGGCGGAAATCGCGTTCCTGGCGTGTGTTCTTGTGCTCCCCTATTCGATCGGTGGTTTTGGGTCACCGTGAATCCGATTCCCGTTTCAGGATTCGCGGACAGGGCAGTCCCTGCGCAGAAACGGGTGGCGCCCTTTTTTAAAATACATAGTCCCACACTTCTCTTCGCGGGTGAAGCCGGGTGGGATTGCCCGAACCGTGGCTGGGATCGGCTACGTTGTAATGGAGAACGTTACGAAAATTATAGACGTAACAATATATTTCATGAAATAATACGGACCCTAGAAGTCCCAGCGTTACCATATGCTAACAGCCGAAAAATTGCCACGAAAAGTTTTTCGGGTCTGAAAAATTCAAAACACTATCCACACTAACACAATCTACAATCCCTGAAATTTTCATCGAAAAATTAGAGAAAAAAAGTTCTGGGACCTCCCGGGTTAAACAACTCTTGGACTTTGTTCTTGTGTCGCTGCTTCAGTAGGAATAGTTTGCGGTTTATGAGTATTGATAAGAGCTTAAGTGGAATGTGTAGCGTTGTATGGGCATGGTCGTTTTAGTTTCGATAAGTAGCGAGTGTTGATTCATGGTTGTAATTGGTGAATGGTGTGATGATAAGACTAGATTCCGAATGTGACGTCACGTCTGGAGACATACGAAGTCTGCTAGCACCTCGTGCTGTAGGATGATTGGGCTATGAGTTTTCTTTGTGAAATAGATAAGAAGTGGTCGAGATAAGCGATGTTTTGGATTGAGCAATCGTAGCAATTGTCGTTGAGTGTAAAGCAATATGACGTAGTTTTGAGATTGTTAATGTGAGGGTTTGAAGGCTATTTTAATTTGGATTGTTTATAATGGAATGATGAAAAGAGTGATATTTCATGGTTGTAATTGGTGGATGGGCTGGTGATAAAATGAGTGTGGTGTTACGTACGTGGTTTTGAGAATAGCGGAGAAGTAGCTGTGCAATGTTTTGTTTAATTGCGGTTTCCATTTTCAGTGTTTTTGAAGGAAATGTTTGTATTTAGTTTAGAGTGTTTTGTTCATAAGCGGTTTCTAATTTCCATGTTTTGAAGAAAATGCTTGGATTTTTGGTGGTTTTAAGATATATATTCTCGTGAAGGATATGGTAAGCAACACAAGTTATTAGAAAGTTGTTTATTGAATTATTTATGTTGTAATACTTTTCATTGTTTCTTGAAATCATTAAACGTGGTTTTCTGTTGTTTTAGGGATTAAAAAAATGTACACAAAAATATATTTTTGGTAAGGATATGAATATAAGTATTTGATTTCATCTTCACAAAATACTGCGTGTTGTTTTTTTATAAAAAAAACTTCCTTTTAATTTTGTGTATCTTTATTTGGATTCGTAATCGATTTTTTCAGTCTTTCTAAGCGCTGAGGAAGACCTAACGATTACGGTCGAAGATCGATTACGAAACCAAATAAAGATACACAAAATTAAACGGAAGTTTATCTTTTATAAAAAAACAAAGGATATGAAGGTTCAACCGAAGCAAGTTTGTTGACGGTTTTTGGTGTCATGAGATACATCCGCGTTAAAGTTGAAATAACTTATACACTTTTGCGGTATTTCAAGCACAGTGACTTAAAATTCATTGTTTTGCCTGGCGTGTGAAGCGCAAGAGTTTGAATTTTATATAAAATATATCCGGTGGACAATAGTCCTGAAAGAACATCATCCTACCAAATCGATGACATTGAGGATAACAAAATTCGACTGAATAATGGATTCGTAAGCAATTTTTGAAGTCTCAAATTTCCGCTGAAAGTGCAAGACATTGTTGTCTTTAAGGAGCTAAGTAAAACAGTTAACATTAATTTTCTTGGATACGATGCCGAAATCAAAATAAAAATTAGTTCGTATCATCTAACGGAACAAGCGAAGACAAATCACATCAATTTGTTGCTGTTGCAAGCTGAAAAAAGTCATCACATTTGGATAAAAAAAAGTTCTAGATTATAAAAAAATATGATAGAAAAGCTTTTTTCATAGGCTTGCATATATTTTATTTTCAATAGATTAGTTTGCACACAACAAACATCACACAAGGCCACAATATATGTGTGCATCGAATTAAGTCTTATTCACAACATTGAAATCTGCCAGCCGAAGCCAGCAATTACTTCAACGATCAAAATTCAAAAGCACATACCTTGTGCTTTTGTGTATATTATTAAATGTTCCTTTGATTCAAAATTGGATAGGTTAAGGATTTATGAAGGACTGGACTCATCGCAAAAGTTTATCGATTCTATCATTAATGATAAGAAATGATTTATACAAACCATATAGAGAAGTCCAAATCAATGAATACCCTGACTTTGTGAACTGTGAATTGTATGCCATATTTGTAGAAAAAAGCCTAATAGTGATAGGGTGCGTAACCATTGTCACATCACCTGAGAGTTTAGATGTCCTGCGCATAACTCATGCAATCTTTTTTTCGAGTTCGAATTTTTTTTCCAATTATGTATCATAACCTCTTAGGCTACAATTGCCATTTATTTGTGGAAAAATTAGGACACATAGATGGAAATAGTTTAAAAAAATCCATAAATAAGGAACTGTAAGTTTTATTTTCCAAACGAATACGCGGTCTTGATTTTCAAACAAATGAACATCGCTTTTTGGGCTCAGTCTGTTTCATGCAGAGTAGTCTGGATACTCTTGTAAAAAATCTGGCTCAAGAAGACTTGAAAACCGTCTCTTCATCATATTATGATAGAGAGAAATTTCAATTCCTCACACGAAAGCGTATATTTCTTTTTGATTAGATAAATTCTTCTTCTCTTTCTAAAAGATGTTTTTGAAATTTTCCGAAAACCCTTGTCAATATTATTCAACTCCAGAATTATCGTGGGATGTTGTTCTTAAAACTACATCTGTTAAGCTATAGCTTCTGACAGATATCAATACGCATCATTTCGTGAAAATAGAAATCAGGGGTGTGTAGAGGTCGCTAGTCCAATATCCGACAAACTTCAAGTGATTGGCGCTGTCATCGAATTTTAGATTTACACCAACTTCACTTTGTAAAATAAAAAGTCAGAGTGTCGCGTGTTCGACAGTCGGTGAATCTTTTTAGTTAACGGTGTGTTTTAATTGGCAACTGGGTGACTAACCCCTAAAACTGGTGACCCCGACGACCAAAAGGATAACCACCGTTGCTGCATGATTGCTACAACCACGGAATCATCGCCACATCTACCGGCATAACCTCGCCTCACCGATCAACAACATATCTCATCGTCTTACCACCGCATTTTCGTTTTATTTTCCGAAGACGGTTGCACGTTACGTCGCAGTACGAGGTAACAATTTTCATTTTTATACCACGTGCCGCCAAATTCATAAAAATGGCCACCGATGACAAATTCTCGGAAAGGTTGGACGATTCGAGCGGAGGATCAAACGGGTCAGTACCCGCGCAAAACACACAGCAGGGCGTGGGCGATATTAACAGTTTCACCACGTTTAAGTTACCCGCGTTTTGGAAATCGCGACCAGCGCTTTGGTTCGCGAGGGCGGAAGCCCAATTCCGCACATACCGTATATCCAGTGACACCACCAAATTTGATAGAGTGCTATGTGAACTGGATCACGATATCCTAGGGCAAGTAGCGGACATTGTCGAAAACCCACCCAACGATGGGAAGTACACAACATTAAAGTCTCGAATCATCAGCGCGTACGCGCGGTCGGAGGAGACGGAGATGCGCGAGCTTTTAACAGAGCTCGCCTGAGGCGATCAGAAACCATCGCAACTATTGCGGAGCATGAAGTTACGCGCCGCTGGAAACCGAGTTAGCGACAATTTTCTGAAAACTCTATGCTTGCAGCGCCTACCATCGAGGGTGCAAGCAATATTAGCAATCTCTGAAACGTCTAACTTGGACCGTCTTGCGGAGATGGCCGACAAAATTGTCGAGGTGCGCGACCCGGGCATGTCGGAAATTTGCGCAGTTACATCAAGTGCAGCCACAGCAAGTCAGACACCAGACATTTACAACGAGCTTAATGCTATCCGAACTAAACTGGACGATTTACGCATCAATTGCTCACGAGACTCTAGTAATCACCGTTCTCGTTCACGCTCTCTACCCCGTTTTCGTAATTTTTCGCGAAATCGTTCCACACAGCGAAATATTTGTTATTACCACAACAAATTTGGCAGAGCCGCCCGTAACTGTCGACCACCGTGCACATGGTCTGCGCCAACCGCCCAACCGGAAAACTAGCTGCGTCGTTGTTTCAGGCGGATGGCAACGATGCATTCAAACACCGCCCTTTCATCCTTGACGTGACCTCCGGCCGGCGATTCCTTATCGACACAGGCGCCGACGTGTCGGTGATTCCACCACCCACTAGAAAACCGAAACCGACAGAGTACAAATTGTTCGCCGCCAACGGCACTCCCATCGAAACCTACGGGCACATAGTATTAAATGTCAATCTTGGCCTGCGGCGCAAGTTCAAATGGAAATTTTGCGTGGCAGATATTACCAAGCTAATTATTGGTTCTGATTTTTTACGTCATCACGGCTTGATCGTTGATATTCGAAATTCAAGAATAATCGATCCTGTAACCAATTTTTGTACCAAAGGCCGCAAAATCAACACTGAAGTTCCTTGTGTCAACTCGGTGAATAATTGTCAGTATCGCGATTTGCTCAGAAGATTTCCCGCATTGACGAACCCGTCCATACAGAAGGCAGCCGGAAAGCACTCAGCGCAACATTGCCTAACAACCATCGGTCCACCCGTTGCGGAGCGTGCACGTCGACTCGCACCCGACAAATTAGCCATCGCTAAACGCGAATTTGAGTACCTTCTACAAAAGGGGTACTGTCGACCGTCCAATAGCCCCTGGGCGAGTCCCCTACATCTCGTTCCCGCAAAGAACGGAACTTGGCGTCCTTCTGGGGATTATCGGCGATTAAATGCGGCGACCGTACCGGCCAGGTACCCAATGCCTCACATACAGGATGTGGTTACAGGCCTTGCTGGCAAGCGAATATTTTCAATAATCGACCTATTAAAGGCATACCACCAAATACCGGTGAGAGAATCCGACATCCCGAAAACGGCAGTGATAACCCCCTATGGGTTATTCGAATTTCATGTCATGACATTTGGTTTGCGGAACGCCGCACAATCGTTCCAACGATTTATGAACGCAGTGCTTTCCGGACTTTATTTTTGCATTTATGTCGACGACCTTTTGGTTTCTTCCGAATCGCCCGAAAAACATGTCGAACACCTTCGTCTCGTCTTTGAGAGACTCGAAAATTTTGGCGTCGTCATCAACGTTTCCAAATGTGCTTTCGGATTGGAACAGGTCGAATACTTGGGACACCTCATCGATCGACACGGCATTTCTCCGCTACCCGCACGAGTCAAGACTAATCGAGATTTCGCCCGCCCCAAAACAGCGAAAGACCTTAGACGTTTTCTAGGGATGATAAATTTCTATCGCCGTTTCATCCCTAACGCCGCGAATATTCAAGCGGCACTGCACGAGTATTTAGGCCACGTTAAAAAGGGAGACAAAACCCTCGTCGATTGGAATCCGACACTATCGAAAGCATTCGAGGATTGCAGAGATAGCCTTGCAAAGTCAACTCTACTCGTTCATTACCTGCCTGGTAAACCACTTGCCATCGCCACAGACGCTTCAAATGTTGCCATTGATTCGGTGTTAGAACAACGTCAAGGCAAGCGTTGGTTGCCAATCGCCTATTATCAACGGAAACTTACTGCTACGACAGCATACGTCACTTCCGACATTTCCTAGAAGGCGTTGAATTCACCGAGAAAAGAGATCACAAGCCTTTGATCTACATTTTTTCAAAGAAGTCCGACAAAGCCACCGCTCGTCAGCTACGTCAAATCAGCTTCATATCAGAATTTTGCGTGAATATTGTTCACATCAGCGGCGACTCCAACACCATTGCCGACTCGCTTTCCCGCATTGACTCAATCTCTATGCCAGCGACCGTCGACACCGATGATCTGTTAGCCAAACAAGCCACAGACAGCGAGCTCCAAAAACTTCTCGAAACGAATTCAACCTCCCTGTGCCTTCAACCTGTAAACGTGGGAAAAGCACAATTGTTATTCTGTGACAATTCAACATCTGTCATACGACCCTTCGTACCGATTGCTCTGCGGAAACGAGTTTTCGATGTTTACCACCGCTCATCTCATCCAGGAAATCGTGCCATGTTACGAGCTTTAACAAAAAAGTTTGTATGGCCTTCGATGAGAAAAGACGTCGCCGAATGGACCCGAACATGCATTCATTGCTAGCGTTCGAAAGTCGGGAGGCACACGAAAAACCAATTTCAACCTTTTCAGATGCCGGATAAACGGTTCCAGCAAGTGCACATCGATATTATCGGACCCCTCACGCCATCTCGAGGATACCGCTATTGCCTCACCATGTTAGACCGATTTTCTAGATGGCCCGAAATCTGCCCGATGGTTGACCAATCTGCTGAATCTGTCGCCGAAGCATTTCACTCCACTTGGATTTCGAGATACGGCACACCACGTACCATAACAACTGATCAGGGCACACAGTTCGAATCGGCCCTATTCAAGTCGCTCGCCCGTCTAACAGGATGTCAACGTACGCGAACCACCGCATACCACCCGGCTGCTAACGGTGCAATCGAACGGTGGCATCGATCCCTCAAAGCCTCGATCATGTGCCACGAAGGCAACGTCAATTGGACTGAGCTCCTTCCCACCGTATTGCTTGGCCTACGTAACAGCGTAAAGGAAGATCTCAACGCTTCCCCTGCGGAGTTAGTGTTTGGTACCACCCCTCGTCTTCCCGGAGAATGGTTCCTGGACGACAACCGAAACGTGGATTATCACGAAACAGTATAAATAAATCAAGGACGGTATGCAGGTTATCAGCTCATTTTTGAAAATCGATTGAAGTAGAAAATGTATCTTTTGAAAACATTTCTTGAATTGTATCTAACAAAAAAAACGAGTTTGTCATCATTGTAAACATCATTTTTCCATATCTTTAATATTTATTGTGTTTTGATGAAAATCCTATTTACTTAACAAACGCTTTTATAACCTTTCCTTTTCAAAACATTTTCCACTAGATAAAGCGATACGGACTTAATGAGGAGTAGTTTCAGCTCATAAAATCCTTTCTCGATTGGATTTCCTTTATAATTCTCTAATAAATATGTGGTACTTTACTTGAATTTGTTGAATTCTTAAAATCTCCGTTTTCCCGTTTGGTGTATATTCCTTTTCAAATATATGCTTGTATTTACTAATCCGTACATGGTCACCCACTTTATATTTCAGCTGCTCTATTACTTTAATATTGTTGTACACGGTGGCTTGAAAGGACACTTCGTTTGAGCTATTTACATGAGAAGAGCCATTTTTAGATTCCGAAGTTTTTTGTTATTATACACCTTAATCAATTCATGAACTAGACTAATCCATATATAATTCCCATTCATATTTCCTTCCACATCGTGTTCTTCAGCGTACAATTGAATCGTACATTGACGCCTCAAGTGCACTATAAGTGAAATAGTGTTGTATTTGATATTGTTCCAGAATACTTTTGAAATGTTTGTTGTAGAATTCTTTTCCATTGTCTGTTTGTAAGTTAGGAATGCGCCCCTGCTGAAGTATGTTTTCAATTGCTCTAGCAAATTTTTTACCAATCTTTAATTCGATAGAAACCGTCCATATTAACTTAGAAAACGTGTCAATGATGGTAACAAGGAAATGAAATCCTGTATTTCCGCTAGCATATGCTCTCAACTCAGCTGAATCTACCTGCGAGTCATCCAAGCATTTTAAAATCAGGTGCCATCTCTGAGACTTTTTTCGAACAGACGGATGCAATTCGTTAAGAACATCTCGTTTCTCATGATAAAAAAAGATTAGATTCATGACTTGTGATATATTAATATATGTAACAGAAAAGATTCTTTTAAATCATCATCATCATTATTATTATCGCTGTGAATCTGAATTTTCTTGTCTACATATTTCTTTTGCTTCTTGATATACGTATTAAGGTAAACTTTTATGGTAGCATCATCACCTATAGGCATCCCAAGATGTTTTAATCGTCTAAATCTAAGAAAATTTTCACTGTCTTTAGCTTTGCTGAATCCTACACCAGGATTTCCTTCTAAATTTGGAAATCCTTTTGGACCTGGTAGTCCTTGAGAACCTGTTACTCCTTGACAACCTGGAACCCATTGAGGACCTGAAACCCCTTCAGGGCCTGGTGATTCCTGGTGACCTGGAGGTCCTTGTAAAATTTATCAATACCCATTTCTGAGTAACTTGCGTAAAATGATTTCAATCCTATTTATTCTATTATTTGCAATTCTTTCAATTCTTCAACGATTGATATAGTTTTCTTTTTATGATTTTTGTGAGCCGAAAAGCCTGGCTGTCCACAACTCAAAGTGCCGGGTCAGTATTAGCTCCTCTCCTCCTCGGGCGAGGTGGAGGAGCAGTACGGCAAATGCGGCCTTAGAATGATGCAGGTTTATCTATAGAAACCTCAGCATCACGACATAAGGTTTTATCCACCTCCTTGTCGGATAAGGTTATCTCTTCCTATTTAACCAAGTCTAGGGATTGGAGTAAGTCCGAGCCAACTCCGCGATAGAGCTGTTGCTTCTATCGTCATCGAAGACAACATCTGACTCAGAGAGGTCTACGGTCGGCTCTACTGATGCTTTGTCAGTCACCTCATTCTCTTTATTTGGTTGCTCGGTTTACTCCTTGTGGTATACTCGCAAGGTGGAAGCCGAAAAACCGCATTTTATCACCCCACCCTTCGACTCCAACGGACCTGGCGGCTCTTCGTTAAGGATTGTGAGGGCCTCCCGCTGTCCATTGCTGGGCTTGCTTACCTCGACTATTTTCCAGTCGTCCACCGGTAGATCAGCATCACTGAGCTTGATAAGCTCAACTATTTCCTCCAGTGGGGATGGTTCCACCGGTATACATGTCTTGACCAAGACCAATTCAAGATGTCTTCATTGGAAACAGCGTCAAGCTTTGCTCCGGGTCAGACTTCTTCTGTCGATAGCCTGCCTGTATAGATCCACTGTGCGTTGATCCGTGCAGGCTGTCAGTTTGACGTGACTTAGCTACCATTCAGCGTCACGACAACTTGGTGGAGGGCTTGTGTTTGCCTCCAGTATGGGTCTGTACAAAGGAAGAAGAGCGATTTCCACCATATTTTAGTTTGACGGTGAGGTGATTCCATTGCTACTACTTAACAGCCCATACCCATACCAGGCTGTATTTAAACGCTTCACTTAAACTCCTGCCCTTAACATGATTGTGTAATGGCGTGTAGCATAGTGCGCTCAGCAGCGGCAACCCTGCACCCCATTCAGGGCGATCTGAAAAAACAATCACACCGCTCGAACTCGGGAATCTGGTTTCGCAGCTATCCTACCGGTTCTTGGAGAGAACCGTTATCGGATCGAGAGTAAAGTCGCTGGCGATAGAGAAAGAAAGAAGGGGAGTCTTGTTCATGTCGGTCACCTGGACGCAAAGTTTAGAGGAACGGATTTACTATTCGTGGTGAATGCAACACTGACCAAAGAAAATTTTCGAACAATTTATCAAGATGTTTGTTAAGTTTCTGAAAAATAAAGGTTCGTGTGAGTCCCAATAAAGAGTGATAGTTTGCTTCGAGTCAAATAATCAATTTTCCATTCGCTTCAAAACAAACTCGAAATGTGAAAAAGCGTGGAATCTGGTTCCTAATTGATCCCACGTTTTTCAACTTTTGTGACTAGATTTCAAAGCATCGTTTTATATGCTGAATTTTTGCGAATATTCAGCTCAAAGTGTGACTTTATCTTAACACGTGAAAACTGAAGCATTTCAACGTGACCATGTGAAAAATGTATGGAGGCGTGGACAAGAGCAGATGCAGCATTTGACTCTGGCGGGGGGGGGGGGTTACTGCCTCGAAAATCACAATAAAAGAAGACAATATTGCAAAAAATCGTAAAAAGCACTAGTTTAGCTAGGCTCAGGGGGAGTCCTGACCTCCATGATCCCCCCCCTTATATCCGCCCTTGGGCGTGGATCACGAGTTCTGTCCTTTCGTTGATTTCGAGTGTTTTACAATTTTGTTTGAGAACCGGAGGGGATAACAGTGTTATTTGAAATGAAGATAGTTTGTCAAGTGAATTTTACATTGAACTTTGAACCCGTGCATTTTCTCGAGCTGATGAAGATTTTCACCGAAAATTGTGGAGAAGAGAGCGATGTGTTTGCGTGGGAAACTAATGAACAAACCATCAAGCAGTTTGGGAAGTATCCTATTTAACTAATGAAATGAAAGCATTACGCGTCCTGAAATAGTTGATTAGGCATTTCATCTAAACAAAAAACAGAAAAATCGTTCTTCGCTATTTTATTCTATTAAATTGCAATCGCTAGTAAATATAACATACAACATTGCATAAAAATACTTCACTCTCAAAAATTCATTTGAAGGCTTAACACTAAGTTAGATACTAGATGAAGAGTTCTTCATGAACAGATTGTTGAACAATCACGAAAAATAAGATTCAGTAAATAGTAAGAAATAATTTATAAGAAAACCGTGAATATATATAATCTAAATGCAAATACATAGGCTCGTTACAATAATTTACAAATATTATGTAACCCAAGCAAAGATATCACGAAACGGTGAATGGAGACAGAAATACATAAGTGAAAATATAAATAATTGAATATATTGTAATGATTATTTACTGTGCATTAATTGAGAAAAAAACCAAAAATTTATAAAGATTGAGTAGTAGTCATAGTCGTCGAACTTTTTTTTCTTGTTAAGCAAAATCGATGCTATATATTTGATGTATGTTTATAAATATCCACCACGGAAAGTGAAAGAATTGAATTGAAAATACGAAACATAGGTTTATTAATTCATTTATATGAATATGATTGATGCAAATTGATTATTTTCTATCTTAATGCATAAACCCATGATTAAAAATATTAAAAATCCAAAAAAATTAATCATAAATTGAAAACAGTAGTTTGGAAAAAAACAAACCTGGATTAAAAACCTAATCAGCGAGAGTTTCCCTAAGTGTCCTCCCTCCATCTGACTTTAAGGAACAGGGTTCATCCCGGCTGAGGTAAGTACTTGGTGGGCCTAGTGCGCACAACACATGCTGACACGTAAGTGCTAGGCCATGGAAGAGTGGTCCCAGGCAGTGACATCTGCGCCTGGCGAGCTCCGCTGAAGCTTGTCTTCCTAATCGAGAGTAGCACGGCCACCCGAGAGATTGTCTTGTACGCGATAGTCTTTCATTTTTTCTTGTCTTTTTTTTGAATTGTTTCGTAATTTCACCCGTAGATCGAGGTAACGTGAAAGACTTTTTTTTCTCGAGAAGGTCTGGAACGCGGTATTATCTCTCGGTATTATTCTTTGGTAAAGTAACGTAGGAGGTATAGCCTCGCAAGATGGATAGTATGTTTTGTTTCGTTTGGTCAATTTTTATTGTCGGTATGTAATTGGGCAAATTGATGACTGAATTTCTGGAAATGAGATTCGGGACTGATGCTTGAGAACGCGCCTACGACATTACGTGCCGAGCTGAGCTGACCTGCCAGCAGCCATCACTCCTCTAGCTAGGTAGCGGCCAAACCCAAATTCGCCTGAACGACACAAGAGTTCGTTGCCTCGTTCGCGGGACTTAACGTTCATTGAGGCCAACAAGACAAAAGTCTTGTTGCCTTAAAATTTCGAAGCGATATTGTTTGTCAACTAATCATTTCGTTTCAATTGGTCGTCACTTATCTTGGTGTTATGAAGACCTGCGGCTAGGGACTCGTCTGATTCGGGGCTGCTTCATTAGAATCGCTTTTTTTTATGCGTTGCCTCTTGCATTGGAACAGAGGCTCTGTGAAACTTTATTGTGGTGGTTACCCATTCAAGGAAAATTTTCTCCTGTGAGAGACTATCAAGGTGTAAATCTTTCAGCAGATATTCTGTCCCTGTAAGCGGTAATAGAAGGTTTTTGCTGCTTTTGACATCTGAAGAAGAGCCGGTGCTGAAAGACACACCAGCAACAGTGCGGGACGGTTTATTCGCTGTTGGCTGTTGTTCCCGCTAACAATCGGCTAACCTGAGGGGGTGCATGCATTTCTCGAAGTGGGGGGTAGACTGGTTGTTGTACGATTGGACACGGATTCACGCTCACGATCACGGTCTTATTCTTAACACAAGGACGTGTCACCTACTTCCACTTCCCTTCCGGGCCAAGTGTATCTTTTTTTGTCTATATTCGCTGAGTTCATTGCAATTGGGTCCCCCTCGCAGCCACTGTCTCCACTAGTTGTGCAGTTTCCCTGAAACCCCATGGTTATCTATGCCGAATCAGGGAGGCCATGCGAGGGTTGCCACATTCCCTTATTAGGATATGTACTCAGAGCCGGGCCAGAAACTAATCAAGAGTATGAACTCAACTGAATCTACATGGCCTAACTAGTGGCGACAAGTTTCGAACATACCACAATGCCTGCCAAGTTTACCGGGACGGAGACAGCAGTGGCATTAGCCTGAAAGCCATTTTCGCAGCATGTTGTCCTTGTGTACTCAGGTTGCAGAGTACCACCACTACAAGCCCAAAGCATCAAATGAAGTCGTTAAAACGAAAGAATTGTTCAAGAACAATTGAAATCGCTGTACATCATTTAACGTTATCTTTGATGTTGCGCAGAGCAAAATGCAGCTTTGTTAATCCAATTGATAATAAATACAAAAAATTTAATTTACAAATGAAAAAAAAAATACTTCATTTTATTCATAAATTAAATTACTATTATCATTATAAAAATGCTTTTAAGACATCATTCAATTCCATGCCTTTTTGATTGTCTGCGTTCCAGATCAAAGCAGTGTTGAGATTCTTAATACTTTATTGCTGCAGCTGCCGTATCGGAATAGCAAGAATATCCAATGTTTTTATTCTAAGTTCACAACTATGGAGGCCCCATAGCCCGTTAATACGATACTTCTTACCAATTTCCAAATCAACGATACTTGAAAATGACAAAGGTTTGCAATTTAACAGTTCCGTTAGTGATTCCATTAAACAAGGATTATTTACTTTTGAAGAAAGTTTTCAGGAATCTGTCTTTTTGTATTACTTTAGCATCATTTGCGGGTAAATGTTCTGATTCTCAAGAAATTATTGTAAAATACTTGTAAATTCAACAAGAAAATTTATTAATTATATATTTCATGCGGTTAAAAATTACCACCCCCAAAAGAAAGACTACAACACATCCAAATTTCAATCCCGGCAATCCTCCTTATTCCCTATTTGAAATACAAGAGACCTTGTTCCGTTTTCAGGAGTCATATATACTTCCAGATAAGTTGTGTCAATTCTCACATTGAAAATCCTTTAACTACTCCATATTGCTTCACATATATAATATTGACACATGTGAGACAATTGCATCAGCCAAAAACGTCTGCCTCTTCGGTTTGTCGTCTACCCTATGACTTAAATATATATTAACTAAATAATCGATTTATCCTCAGATGAAAAGTTTCTCCTGTACTTGTGACGTATTTCTAATTAATAACAATTCACAATAATCATATTCCTATCAAATTCAATGGCATATATCGATGGTAAAAGTGTGACACCTCGTAACTGACATTTTTGGCGAAAATCACTTTTTCATGGAAATCTGTCACAGAATCAATTCAGAATCTTCACAAAAATTTTGATATTTGAAATCAGCTTATATTGCAAATGCAATGCATTTTAGTGACAACTTGTAAAATGAAATGATGTGTCTACCTACGAGTGATAACGCCTATATGCATTTACATGTTGTCACAGACAATTAATCTGGATGGGTTACCTGCGATCTCAACCCACATTATCCCTAACTTGTAGTCACAAACACTTCTTACAATGCTATGAAGACCCAATAGGAGGAAGCAGCCATACGAAGTAAAGGTGGTATCTCATAGTATGATTAAAAACTATGATACACACAAAATCTATCCATCGATTAGACCAGGTCGGAAAACTTCTGAACCCACTGTGACTGACATTAAAATTATTAAATATTCTCCGGACGGTTCAATCAACATCAAATTAGCATTCAATGAAGATTGGATACAATTACCAGTCAGACGAGCGTCATTAAGAGAAATCGCTAAATCGTTGTCTAATTTTGATCTACTTTATGAAGAGAGAATTAAAATTTAGTATCAAAAATGGTTGCACTTGCAACAAATAAAACAAGTGATACCGAAAGATTTCCATGACTATTACGATAATCTGCCTCAAGAATTACGTTGTTCTTAAGGTTTTACGATCAACGACACATTATAACTTAAATATAATGTTTCATTACATTCATCATTCTCTAAATATTTACAATGTTTCCAATCTTGATGTAAATTCCCTAATATTGAAAAGATTTTCTATTATATAAGCTAGTTAACTGACTGAACTGAAATGTAATATTATGATGTGTATCCACTAAAATGAATAATATTGAAGAAAATCGAGAAATTTGCCCAAAGAAAGGATTTTTGTTTGTCTTTTTATTACCTTTCCACAGGATTATAACTGAGGTACCACGTATTTTCATAAAAGATGCAAATTTATGTTATGTGGCAACGCGTATGTGCTTAAAACTAAGCAATCATATTGAAATATACACAAAAAAAAATTACATTCACATTCAAAGGCCATTATGATCTCAATCCTTGGAAAAAATATTCTAAAACATGTTTTAGTATAGTTTTATAACGTTTTTCACGTCTCCTGAACAATTTGTATTTTGCTAGTTACGAGGTGTCACACTTTTACCATCGATATGCCACAATTGCTCAATCCAAAACATCGCTTATCTCGACCACTTCTTATCTATTTGACAACGGAAACTCATAGCTCACTATGTCTACAACACGAAGCGGCAGCCAGCATCGCATATCTCTCTTATTAACACACCATTCATATACAACAATCATGAATTAACACTTGCTACTTATCCAAACTAAAAAGACGTTGCTCATACAACGCTACACATTCCACCCAAGCCCTTATCAACACTAATTAACCTCAAACTATTCCTACTGAAGCAGTGACACAAGAATAAAGCCTCCTTCACCCTTATCAACCCAATATCTATAAACCGCAACCACCAACTTATTACTACTACTCATAAATTTAAATATTAAGGGCTGCCCTTATAAATTTCACTTATGAATAAATTTTAACACCGTAACGCCAACTGATAACTTATTACTAATACTCATAGATTTAGATATTAAGGGCTGCCCTTATAAATTTCATAAATTTTAACACCGTCGACTCGAGAACATCTTCAATTATTTCGCGAACTTACACCGGGAACTCTATAAACTGACCACAAAAAATACGTATTCCTCAATACTTTCAGCTGTTGCTAGAAAATATAAGCGATATTGAAATTCAATTGAATTTTCCTTATGCAAATTGTAACTTTTAGTAGACGACAATGACACAAGATCTGTGTTGCAAAGCAAACAACGTTACTATTATTCTAAAGTGTTCTTCCCTCTCATATATTACACTGTACAACCCTTGGAACAGGAAACTAACAGGAACGGAACGAACTGAATGAACGCCTATACGTGTGTGGTATCAATAGAAGGCTGTTCATAAGTGTCAAAGGTGCATAAGTGTCAAACGGCTTTCATTGACAGGTCTTAACAAAAAGAGACCAAAACGCGTATTCATCGAAATTTAGTGGTTTTTTACAAATCCTGACCTTGTTTCGAAGTACTATGTGACAAAAACAAGTGATAACGTCAGATGTAGTTGCCCAAAGAAAACGGTGTTGATAAATTGACGAGACAGATAGTGAAATTCAAGAATTTGCGATATGAAGTGCAAAATTCATGAATGTGAAAATACATCATATTTTCGAGATAAAGGAGTGCATTTTCGTAATCAAATGCATTAAATATACACGTTGTTATCTGTTTAACAGATTGAGTGCTTTTAAAAGCTGTTTTAATTGAAAATTTAATACTTTTATGTGAACTGAAATATCCAATACAAAGAATGACATTTCCCAAAATTGTGTACAATTGACAGTCAGTCAATCAGTGGCGTTTCAGAAATGAATGAGACGAAATAAGTTTTATCAATTATTTACTTCAAATTCGATGTTGGTAACAGCCATAATGCTCCCAAAGCCGGTCCCAAGCCCGGTTGTAAAAGGAAGAGGGTGGCTTTAAAGTTTAACAAGTTAAGTCGAGTTTTGCCGGCTTTTACTGTTAATATTAAATATTGAGTGGTTTACTGCAATATTGACGGGATTTTTAAAGTTTAACATTAACCATAGAAAATCATCTTATAATAAGTCTCGAAAACATATTATTTTAATGTTTTTTTGCTGTGTTTAAATATAAAATTATTAATGTAACATGTATTTGAGTACTCATACGATACGTTCAGTATCTAAACGTTAAGTGAGTGGGCTGTAGCCTAACATGCATAATTAATTTCGGTTTCTATTTGATATTCATGCAAACTCTTTTCATTGGAGGTCCAGCAAGGAGGGGCAGGCCTTCCGGTGGAAGGAGCAATACAGGCACCCATTCTTACACCTAAACTGGGAGCGAAGCCAAAACAAAACCGCTATCAAACTCGATTGCAGGCTTCGTCCAGCCAAGCAAGGAAAGAAGAAGAGTGATTTTCGCGTAATCTAACAGATCCTTCCAATATAACTGACTTCGCACCTGCGAGAGCGCTAGGTCCGCCCGAGCAGCAGCCAGACAATACTTCCGCAGCAGCGGGTATATCTCTTGCCCAAATACAACGCTTTATCGAACAAGAGGTACAGCAAGAACTAGCTCGCCGTAATCGGGAGGAGCAAACCCCGTTATATCAAACGTATTCGGAGAGGTCACCACAAGCACGACAAAGAGGGCCTCCCCAAGGGCTGCAAGATGCCTCTGGATGGAGAACGCAGTCCTCTTACCTTTCGTTGGAACGCGCCCTAACCGTAATTCAGAGTTGGAACGCGAAGTTCAGCGGACGCAGCGGTGCTTTATCGCTGGATAAATTTATATTTCAAATTCAGACCTTGACGAGGACGACCTTAAGAGGTTGCTTCGATTTACTGTGTCAACACCTTTATGTGCTCTTGGTGGAGAAAGCGGCGGAGTGGTTCTGGTGATACATGCGCAGCGTAAAGCGCATCGACTGGTACGCATTTTGCCACGCCTTGCGGCAGCGGTTCAGCGATGGAATGTCTGAGATGGAGATCCATGAGCTGATCCGCAGCCGTAAACAAGGAGTCCATGAGCCGGTCGATGCGTTTTGCGACGCGGTGCTCCGACTCTCCGACCGACTGGTACACCCGATGGGAGAAGCTCATCTGACAGAGCTACTGCGCTTGAACTTGAGGCTAGAGCTTCGTAACAGTCTGTTTCACGTACTAATGTCCTCCGTACAAATGGTGAGAGATTATGGAAGGCGACAGGAGGACGTACTACGCGGCACCCCCAGGCCTCACGTTCATGCGCAAAATGGCCCACGGCAGCTGAAGGAATTGTGTCCGCGAAATAACAACGACCACGGTGGCATATCAAACCCTCGGCATGAACCAGCTCGAAAAAATGACCCCACCTTCTCAGGGGAGTACGCCGAAGACTGTATGGCGGACGCGATGGAAAGAAATTTAATCTGTTGGAACTGTAGAGAGCCTGGCCATTTTTATCAGGACTGTATGGCAGCAAAAGCCGTCTTTTGTTATGGCTGCGGCAGGCCCGACACATACAAACCAACGTGCCCTACATGCAGCGATCCAAAAGAACGGGAAGAATTCGAGACCGCAACAACATCAGCGGCATCTCGATCCACGCCCACACCACCGTTAGCCCGTTCGCTAGCTGCGCACCACAAACCTTGGGAGGATACAGCTGTTCCTGCTGATCCAGATCTAATTAAACAGGACTGCCTCAAACCCATCAGGATTTTGAATAGAAATTCCCCTAAAGAGCCTCTTTTGCCTCCTTCTGAGGACCCATGTCCCACTTTGCCTCCTTCTGAGGACCCATTTCGCTCACAGGCTTCCAGGAACTTTATACCGCGTAAACCTTATCACATCCGTTTATTGGAATATCGGCGAGCCCGGCAGCGCATTTTTGATATGGAGGAGCTTCGCCAAAAGAAGCCAAAACGCACGACCACGCGACTAAGGCGCTTTTGGGAGAAGGTCCTGCGCATCAAAAAACAATATGTAGCAGCAACGATTGTGGATCGCCCGAAAGCTGATTTCAGACCATACGCCGACGTTAATTTATTCGGGGAAGAACTGGTTAGCGGGCTGATCGACACCGGAGCAAGCTTAAGCTGCATCGCTTCGGGTTTCGCGCGACAGGTCCTAGAGCGCTACACGCACCGAGTGGAACAACTACAACTGGGCCTAAGGACGGCTGACGACACCCAACACAAGGCTGTAGGCCGCATCACAGGCACCATTGACTTCCGCGGAAGAACAAAAACACTCGTTTATAATCATCCCCTCTCTGAACCAAGACCTCTATCTGGGAATAGACTTCGTACGCCTCGTCGCCAGCTTTCCGTCTTACGCTCGCGAAGGTTTGGGGCGAACAACGTTAATCATTCATGTGATTGATGTGGGACGCAACCAGTCCATCAAACAGGGGCACTTTTCCATCTCGCCAGCTATAAAAAAGGTGTTATATGCTGAGCTGGATCGAATGCTTGCGATGTGGGTGATTTAGGAGTTGCAGAGCAGTTGGTCGTCTCCTGTGACATTGGTGGTCAAACCTGGGAAAGTCCGAATGTGTCTGGACGCGAGAAAGGTCAACCAGGTCACAGTGATGGATGCCAGCTTGTGCACCTCCCCGGTTCTGCATAGCCCAGATTTCAAAAAACCGTTCGCCATACATTGTGACGCAAGTCAGCATGGTGTCGGAGCGGTGCTTATGCAGAAGACCGAAGAAGGTAGTGAAGCACCGGTGGCTTACATGTCCCAAAAGCTTAACGCTGCTCAGAGGAACTACACCGTCTCCGAGCAGGAGTGCCTCGCCGCTGTTCTTGCCATTAAGAAATTTCGGGCCTATATCGAGGGCCAAGAATTTGAAGTCGTGACTGAACATGCCTCCTTGCAATGGCTGATGACATTGACGGACTTACATGGACGCCTAGCAAGGTGGGCATTGCGACTCCAAGGCTTCAAATTCAAAATCCTCCACCGAAAAGGAAGTCAAAACGTGGTGCCAGATTCGTTATCTCGTGCCTACTCCCCAGAAGGGAACGAAATAGCCGAAGTCAGAGAAGATCACCAAGAGATAACCTCACTTCTCCGCATTTTGGGTCGGTTCAGTACGCGAAGCTAATACAACAGGTTAAGGACGAGCAGCAACAATGTCCACACATGCAGGTTGTCGACGGGTTCGTGTACCGGCGCTGTAAGCATGCGACCGGCAACGTCTCATTAGACCAAAACGACTGGAAGCTGTGGGTACCCAGTGCGCTCACCGAACAACTGATTAAAAGACCACACGATCACCCTATGTGCTGTCATGGGGGAATCGGAAAGACCTTGCAGTGTCTCAAGACGTACTTCTACTGGCCTCATATGAGCCATCAAGTGGCCGAGTACATAGACGCTTGCGAGGTCTGCAAAAAGACGAAACCGCCCAACCAAATACTTCGTGCCCCCATGAGACCCCAATCCGTGGCGAATGCTTCGGAACGTGTCAAGCGGTCCGTCCTGGCCACAATCCGCGCTTATGTACACCCGAGCCAGCGTGACTGGGATCGTCGCTTGTCTGCCATCGGCTGCGCCTTAAGATCCTCTCATCACGTCTCCCTGGGACTCTCCCCGTATTTCGTGGTCTTCGGTCAAAACATGATAGGACACGGTAGTTCGTATACGCCGTTACGTAACCTACAAATACTCCGCGAACCAATCATCGAATTGAGATCACACGAAAGGATAGAACTCATACGGCGCCAGGTCGAGACTCACTTACATACAGTCTGCGATCCCGGGAGCCCCGACTACAAGTTGGCGACACCGCATACATGCGCAATTTCGCAAAAAGCAACGCGGCAACCCACTACAACGCCAAACTAGACTCCAAGTTTCGTAAATGCAAAATCGTGGAGCGTATCGGGGCCGCTTGTTACAAAGTGGAAGGCGAAAAGGGAAAGACCCTGCGTACCTTTCATTCGAAGGATTTCCGGACATAGTGTGAGATATATATGAGATATATATATATATATATATATATATATATATATATATATATATATATATATATATATACTGATGGCGATATTCGAGAATAGCTACTTTTAGAAGGAGTTTTTGTTCGTGGCAGCAATGGCCGTTGGCGTCGTGTTCCGTAGATGTCGGGGCGACAGCACCACAATCCCGAGCTGGATCAAGCGGGATTTCACCTGTTGGTAACGGTATCCGAGTTATCGAAAAAAGAATATTCTCAACATATAAGTAAAAAAAGGTGAGCTGTATGTGGATTCGCCATAAAAAAAATGCAATTTGCTGCAATTATAAAAATTTTCCTTTTATCCACGAAGAAGGAATTGTTTTCATGAACGATCAAACTAATCTTAAATACGTACATATATTTACAGTAAGGAAAATCTGCTAAAAACAGACTATTTATTTTTACTATGGTGAACCCTTGCAATTGTTGCTAGATTAATATAGAAAAGTGCGCAATATCGCGTCGAAAAATCATCGATGCAACCGATTCGTTTGGTTCGGCCTAAACACCACGAATCGCTACGAAATACATAGGATAAAGGAAATATAAAGCATGTGCACTCGGCACGAGGTAACAAGTTGTTAGGTTATTTGAACAATATATACGGTACAAGAGTCTATTGGAAAGGTAAAAATATGTAATGCATGCTGTCGATCGAGCGCATTACAACTCTATTAGATCCGACTATTTGTATATTGAAAAATGTCCATAATCGTGAAACGGATCGACGATTGTTGTCGATTGATGAGCTGTTATTAATTAGTATAGATATTGATGCATGATAATAATTGAATTAAAGCTAATTGCATCAGCAATCCTTTAAGTTAGGTAATAATAATATGGCCCGTTTTGTTTGTAAGCGCAATTTGATTATTTTTGATTAGTTTATTATACTTCAGTTTCATGTATTTTGTAAAGCTATAAAGAACTTAGAGCAGACAAAATACTAATGATCATTATTATATATTGATACAATAGATAAAAATGCATTTTTATCTTAATTTGAAGAAAAACAGTTAATTAAATAATAAATATATATATATAATAAAATTAACTGTTTTTCTTTAAATTAATTGAGACACACAACGAGAAACTCAGACCATTCTTTGATTTAATTTGAAGACGATCATCAATTTCAGTCTACAAATTTAGTATCAATTTAAATATAACCAACAATTTGGCAAGCTCTCGCGCAATTGGCTCCTTTCAAAATAAATTCAACCACTATTTCGGAGATGATACATTTCTTTCAAGTAGACTAAATGAAAAGCCCGGTATAACTCCATGAGTCTGAATTGTTAAAGTTTCGCATATCGTGCAACATGACTTGTAAACGAAAGTGATTGAAAATTATGAAGAACAAAATCCTGAGGAAAATATTATATGAAAGTGAAATCAAAGTGAATTGATTAGAATAAAGTCTTTATTTAATATGATAGTAACTTAGTTTGAAAATTCAATAATTGAAGGAAATGACAGTGTAAAGGTTTTAGTTTCAAGCTAAAACAAAAGATTATTATAGCTCTAATTACTAATAAAGATTGATAGATGCAAGATAATATAAAAAGAACACGAAAAATGTATATTGAATATTGATATATTGAAATCGTATAAAAGAAAATGTACTAGATAGAAACTAAATGTGCAAGTTTTTTCATTAGAAAGAAACGAAAAATTATAAACATAGAATAATAAACCTAAGCAGAGAGTTTCCTCAAGGTTCCTCCCTCCTTTTCGCTTTAAGGAACAGGGTTCACCCCGGCAGAGGTAAGTATAAAGGGGTTTAATGCGCTAGACATGCCTACATGGCAAGCGCTAAGCTAAGGCAGGGAGGGCCCGAACAATGACATCGATTCCGGTGCGCTTCCGGTGACGTCTCCTTCCCTCGAGCACTGACTCAGCCGTCCGAGAGCTAGTTTGGTCGCGCGGTTTATCTTTCGCTCGCTTTCCGTCGGTTTTCTTCGGGTTTTTTGCTGGTAACGTAGGTTATAATTTATCTCTCGGGTAGGCATTGCATTCGCGGTTGTTTTTTTTTCAATGCGCGCGAGAATAATCTTAAAGTAAAATAGGAGGTCGAGCCTCAGAAAGTTTTGTTGTTTTGCTTGAAGTGTTTAGGACTATTTTTGTCGAACGTGTAAATCGGGCAATCTAAATGGCTGAGTCCCTCGAAAAATGAGATTCGAGACTTGGTCTAGGCAACCGTACCCACGACATTACGCGCCGAACAGTGCTGGCCTGCCAACAGCCATCGCCGACTAGCCAAGTAGAGGCCGAACCCCATTTGTCTACACGACCAACGGGTTCGTTGGCTCGTCCCAGGACTTAACGTTCAATGAGGTCAACGAGACGAGAGTCTCGTTAACTTCAAATTTCGTTCCGACTTCGAACGCGAAGTCTTTTCTCATTACAGATTGCTGCGCGAATAAATCGTTTTCTCGGCTGGCAGCAGTTTCTTTTCATATGTAAGTATATCGAAAATTTATGTATTTAAAACCTGCGTAAGTTTACTGAGTGTTATTCAGTCAGAAAAGATACATTTGGAAGCATCCAGTTTGATTTAAATAATATTTGACAATTATGCTGGTACTGTCGAAAAATGCACAGCATTGGTGTTAAAGTTGTTTCTAATTAGTTTGATAAATTTCATGAATTATATTTAGTTTTATTTGACTTTTTTATGAGACCATAGCAAACCCGGAATGAGCGTCACTGCAATTTCACTAAAGCCGGTCTCAAGCTTAATTGAAAAAATGAAGTAAGGCCGAAAAGTTATGAAAGATATGTGTAAAAAAAAATGTTTTTTACCTTAAAATGTAACATGCATATGATCAAACAATTTGTTGAACTATACATTACAAATACAAGGCAATTGGAAAAACTTCACTTCTTCCCAAGAGTGAGTTTGATGTGTTAACATCGTTCTAAACATAAAAAGCAAAAGTTAGCAGACATTAGCGCTTAATCTTATCACAGCATGATGTTTGACCCATTTCGCGAAAATGAGTTTTTCATCAAAGTCTCTTATTTTATATCAAACGACTGACGATCAACAAATTAATATGCAATCGTATGATGAGTATATAGTTTTTTTCTTTATTTATAAATTAAAATTAAGTTTTTAATTAGGTGAAATTCTGAAAAATGAACCTGAAACTTATATATTAACCAATTGATTTAAAACATCGCACTAATTTTACTTTTTAAAGATATTTTCCCGTATGATTATTCGCTTGGTTCTCATTAAAGCTATGAATATCGTAAAAAAAATTTGGATTCTTTTTTCTGTATAATATAGGACTCTTTCATTACTTCATATTGAAGTTGATAATCGATTACATTACCAACCAATTTATACTCATTATATAGGTTCATTTCTAAATGTTCTCCAAATTCAGTTTTTATTCTGGATAGCAATTGTATTTTCTTCGAACTGGTTACAAATAATACACCTAATGGGATAAGGTGTTGGTGATTCACATATAATTCTTCTTAATATTTTTTGATAAAATTGTGACCATATGATATTTACCCGTAGTGCCGCAGAAAGTTTTGCGCCATGCGACACAACAAATCGGAAATGTCATTTGAAATTGGTTTGCCACTAATTCGATTGAAATGAAGATTTTAACCATCTGAACTTCAATACATGAAGCTATCAGAACACGAGCAATTTCACGATTTCACGAGCACATAAATTTGAGCACCACCGTCAGTCGAAAACTCGAATATTTCAATATTTGTTATGCTACACTAAAATTCCTGTTAATTCATTACGTACACTTTTCCGCTCTTTTTCTAAGTGCGCACGACGAAAACACTGTTACGTAACCAAAGATAACGCCCAATTCACATTTTCTCCGACTGCAACTTACATATATTTGGAAAATAAGAATCAAATTTTGGCTCGTTTACGAATTTGGTGTAGTGCTGGAACAACCAAGCTCTCCGTTTGACTTAAGAACATCTTTTCATAAAAGACGTCATGAAATGCCATTCCAGAGTTTTCGCCACTCACACCTATTAGACTTTACTCGGTTCATGCCGTTCTTTTGTTTCCTTCTTCATTAGCTCTTTGCCTAGAATAATAGAGGTAACTATGGAGTGGAACATCAATATAATTTGTGGTAGCAGGTTCACTATGTGTTTTTGACACCTTCATGTGGTGGTGGTTGACATTGGCGGACGGCATCAAAAATTTGAGGGACCGAAATTTTGGCATAAGATTTCAAACATTTTACACATCGAAACATTATTCAAGAATATATTACGGCAATTGTAGACCTTCAATGAGAAGAGTTTGCATGAATGTCAAATAGAAACCGAAATCAATTATACACCATGTTAGGCTACAGTCCACTCACTAAACGTTTAGATTCTGAACATATCCGATGAGTTCTCAAATACATGTAACATTAATAATTTTGTTTTAAACACAGCAAAAAACATTAAAATCAAATGTTTTCGAGACTTATTATAAGATGATTTTTTATGGTTAATGTTAAACTTTAAAAATTCATCAATATTGTAGTAAACCAGTAAATATTTAATAATAACAGTAAAAAACGGGAACACTCGACTTAATTTGTTAAACTTTAAATGCATCCTCTTTTTTCTACAACCGGGCATGGGACCGGCTTTGGCAGAATTATCAACATCCAACATCGAATTTGAAAAAAAATTGATAAAATTCATCTCGTCTCATTGATTTCTGAAACGCCACTGATTGTCAGTGTACACAATTTTCGAAAACGTAATTTTTTGTATTGTATATATCAGAGCACATAAAAATATGAAATTTTCAATTAAAACAGCTTTTAAAAGCACTCAATCTTTTTATCAGATAACGTGTATATTTACTGCACTTAAGTGCGAAAATGCACTCCTTGAATACGAAAATATGAAATATTTTCACAATCATAAACTTCCCACTTCATATCACAAATTCTTGAATTTCCCCAACTGTCTCGTCAATTTATCAACACTGTTTTCTTTGGACTGCTACACTCGAAATTATCACTTGATTTTGTCACATAGCACTTCGGAACAAGGTCAGGATTTGTAAAAAACCACTAAATTTCGATGAATACGCGTTTTGCTTTCCATTTGATTAGATCTGTCAATGCAAGCCGTTTGACACTTATCCCTTTTGACAGCTAGGCTCAGCGCGATAATGATACCACTCACGTATTCGTGTTTATTCAGTTCGTTCCGTTTCTGTTAGTTTTCTGTTCCAAGCCTAGAATGGAAAAGCAGTTGGGTTTGTTGGAAAGCGTCAATGGAGAAGGAGAAGAGGAACGGAACCAAGGGTGTAAGACCCTATACGTGGGATGGTATGAGATTTTGCACAGGCGAACCTTAAATAGTTGCAGGCAAAACTTCATAGTGATGTTAGTTGAAGTTGAAGGTCAGTGGTGTGTTTGGAAAAAATACTTTGGGGCAATTATAGGATATACATTATTATAATTGCACATTATAACAATACTTATGCAGTCACTAATAACGAATTGAATTTATATTTGCTTGTAGTTTCCCATCGGATGAGCCTGTCTTTCAGACACAAAATATTGATTTTTAATCATGCTCTTAATTCAACCTTTTTTTATGAAATCGTAGTATCGGACATCGAAGGATCAACCATATCTCTTAGTTTCCTTTCAATGAAAACTTTACTACATATGCCAATTACATTTATATAATATCTAATGCTGATTGTCGTTTAACTAGGCACAAACACTTCTTTTCCATGTTGCGGATAATTATGCAGAAAATTTAAACGTCAAATAACTATCAATAACAAAGCAACATTTCCAATAACTAGTTACCATAAGCTCAATCGAAAATCATAAACAAAAATATTTCGTTGTTGGTGTTGTTTATGTACGCCCTTGGTAATATCATCACACTTGTTCAACGCTAGGAGCGCGAAGTCGTCAGCTCAAATGCATTGTTTATCCAACTCTCTTGTTAGTTAAGTTCTCATTGGGTAGCGTCTTGGAACAGGAAACTAACAGGAACGGAACGAACTGAATAAACGCCTATACGTGTGTGGTATCAATAGAACGCTGTTCATAAGTGTCAAAGGTGCATAAGTGTCAACCGACTTTTGTCTTAACAAAAAGAAAGCAAAACGCGTATTCATCGAAATTTAGTGGTTTTTTACAAATCCTGACCTTATTTCGAAGTGTTATGTGACAAAAACAAGTGTTAACCTCGGGTGTAGCAGCCCAAAGAAAACAGTGTTGATAAATTGACGCGACAGTTTGTGAATTTCAAGAATTTGTGATATGAAGTGCGAAATTTATGGTTTACCATATTTTCGAAATAAAGGAGTGCATTTTCGTACTTAAGTGTAGTAAATTTACACGCTGTTATCTGTTCAAAAGATTGAGTACTTTTAAAAGTTGTTTTGATTGAAAATTTCATATTTTCATGAACTCTGAAATATCCAAAACAAAGAATGACATTTCCCAGAATTGTGTACAATTCACAACCAGTGGCGTTTCAAAAATTAATGAGACGAAATGAATTTTATCAATTATTTATTTCAAATTCGATGTTGGTAATAGCCATAATTCTGCCAAAGCCGGTCCCAAGCCCGGTTGTAAAAGTAAGAGGGTGGATTTAAAGTTTAACAAATTAAGTGGAGTGTTCCCGTTTTTATTGTTAATATTAAATATTGAGTGGTTTACTGCGATATTGACGAATTTTTAAAGTTTAACATTAACTATAGAAAATCATCTTTCAATATGTCTCGAAGACATGATTTTAATGTTTTTTGCTATGTTTAAAACTAAAATTATTAATGTTACATGTATTTGAAAACTCATCATATATGTTCAGAATCTAAACGTTAAGTGAGTGGGCTGTAGCCTAACATGCATAATTGATTTCGGTTTCTATTTGATATTCATCCAAATCCTTTTCATTGAAGGTCTATAATTGTCGTAATATATTCTTGAATAATGTTTCGATATGCAAAATTTTTGAAATCTTGCGCCAAAATTTCGGTCCCTCAAATTTTTGATGTCGTCCGCCAATGGCAACCAACCACTACATGAAGGTGTCACAAATCCATATTGAAACTGCTACCACAAATTATGTTGATGTTCCACTCCATAGTTACCTCTATTGGTAGCGTAAAAGAAACGAATTAAAATGTCAACAGCGCGGAAATACAATAAAAACAAACAGTGTATTTTGTCTGAAGAAGATTATAGCGCAGTAAGTTAGAAGCATTACAATTAGCAATTTATTACATTTTCTTCCATTAGATAATTGGAAAAATTATTCAGAGAGACTTTTTTCCTGATTTGGAAAGTTTGAGAACTGAGTCACATGGGTCCAAAGCAATTAGATGGAACGAAAGTCAAATCTTAGTTGATGCGCAATATGCTAACATCGAATCAGGTAAAGTAATTTTTATGCTATTTTATAATTTCGTCTAAGTACCCGCGTACAGAAATTTCACAATAGAGAAAATAAAATCGCTATGATAAGAAAAAATACGGAGTTCGATTGCGTTTCATAAGCAGCAGAAGATGTGGTCGCAGTCGTTAAGATTTGATAGTCTACTAACTGTTCTGGCTTCGGGCTAGTCATATATAGAGTAAACTGTATTACATATTCACTTATCTTCCAATATTATTATAAAAAATTGTTTGATTATTCCATTTTTTCGTCGTTGGGAAGTGGAAATATTCAAAAGCTACCGGTTTGCTCATGCTTCTCGGCATGTCCGATTTTTACCGACTAAAAGCTCCCCTTATTGGGCAAAGTAGCTATGTATGTAAAAATTTGCTGCGGCGTTAATCGAATCCATCCCCAGGTGCTCTATCCTAACAAATTTTATGAAAACATTCGCGTTTCTCATAATATAGTCGTTTTCCCCTCATTTTTATCTAGCTTCATTGTTTTTATTTCTCTAGGTGTAAATTTTTATATTTGAATTTTCCTTTTTCCATGTAAATCACTCCGTCTACGTTAAGTTCTTGTAGTATTTTATGTACTTCAGATGTAGCGGCCATTCTTTGCAAGTTGTATATGGTCTTGTATGCTTTGGTTAGTAGTTGTGACATTCTCATGCGGTTATTTTCGGTAGTCTGGTTCCAAATTATGATCCCGTATGAAATGTGTGCATTTTTAGTTTGTATATTATTTTTAACTGAGAAATAGCTGAAACAGTGGAGCAGACCAACGATAACTTCTATTTTTTCCTCATATTTATATGCGGTGTCCAAGTTAGTTTTTCATCGATTGGAAGTCCTAAGTACTTATTCTGTTCAACTCTCTGAAGGGTTTAATTTTTTTAATTTTAGCAGTGGCTCAATATCAGTTTTATTTTTTTGAAGTGACAGTGCAGATTTTATGTGACTAGTAGGAGTTTGGAATGCGTGGGTAATGTAGCCGAGGAGAAATGTGCGCGAAATACAACTTTTGGAGGCTCAGGTATCGAAACCATAAAACAAACCTGTTTTACATTTACTTTAAGTCTTAAAGATTCTTAACGTTATCAAGATGGAGCTTATGCAGATAATCTGTCAAAAGCAATTTTCTTCTCGGTAAGGTTGCCGTGTTGCCGCTCTACACTTAAGTATCCGATGTCATCCATTCGCACTGAATCATTGCGGAGACTGACAATATATGCCCCGCCCACAACTTGCGTTTTGCTTCGAAGGTAAATTATTCATGGAAGTTAGGTATAATTTTCTTTTGGTATCCTCCACGATTTGTTGCCACATCACGCGAGATACAGTCACTTGGAGCAATACTTTGCAACTTGGTAATTAAGGCGGAACATTTTATTGTCTTTGATTGTAAGATGGATCAGAATACGCTCTAAAGTAACCTTTTGAGTTTTAGGCAAACTAATGGCGTATGATAGCATGGAATCCTTGGAAAGCATCGTAGTCAATGCTTACTCTATTACCTGGATGTTGTTTTTGTCGGTTAACCTTTCGATGTGTGAAAGGATTTGTCTAATTTCGGCAGTGGCGAGCAAGTTTCGTGTTAATACACCGCTTAGCTAGTAAATTTTTTTGCATCTCGTCCTTGTGAATACCTAGTTTATTGTTGATCATTTGCTCACTTATCTTTGTTGCGCGGTCTGATGTTTGACACGACACGATAGGCTGCGATGTTACGTTGGAGACATATCGGTTAACATTGTACTGTTGATCATTATTCTGGACTATGTCGTTCTGGCTCTTTTGGATTTCGTTTCAATTGGTTGCGTCGGGATTGCCTGCAATCCACTTCGAAGTGGACCCTCCAAAATACACCTGGTTTAGCTGAAATATTTGACGGTGACACCGTGGGACTAGTATACTGGATTTTTTAGGTGATCTTGAATTGCTGTGTTCGTTTGTATTTGATCATGGTTGCCGAGGTCTATTTAGAGAATGATTTTGAAGTTTCCTTTGACAATCTTGCGGAATCCTTGATGTATTCTTACAATTGTACTCGCGAATTTGCAAATATACAGTGCTCCTTCCGCGCTCCACAGGATCGTCCTAGAATGGAATGGATACTTTAGGTGCAATTTTGCTGGCAATTGAAATCGAAGAAAATTGGATAAGAGCTATTGCGAGGTGAAAAGGATATTTTTTAAGTGAGACTTGTGGATCCTTTTGCCCGTGGTTTTGTGATAGTCTTTCTTTTGAACAGAGTTTTTTCCTTCGTTTTGGTTTGGTTATTTCTTTTTTACACGATTTCTCCCTCTTGGTTCTGCTTTGGTTTTCTACGTTCCAATTTATGGCGCACTACTTGTTTTTTTTGTTCCCGTAGAATTTCGTGTTAAAGATTCTCGTTTAATTTGGTATTGAAAGCGGCCAGTTGCTAGTAGTTTATTCTTTGATCTTCCGACAAATATATCTGCCGGTTTGGCTATGTTCGCTGAGTGATAGGGATTGAGTAAGGAATTATTATTTTTGTCGACTGCTTTTTTTATCGTTTCCTTTAGTGTTAAATCCGGGTGTTCCTTCCGAAGACATCTAAGTATTTTCAGTACGGTCGATTAGACCCTTTCAATTGGTCCGTTAAACCCACTTTTCTAAGGCGGTGCCAAGTATACCTTCACATTCTAGGACTCGGCATAATTCAATATAGTAGGACTGCTTCCGTCGTTGCCCTAGTCTAGAAGCTTTGGAACCTTGAATAAATGCAAAAGTTTGATAGTGTTGGCAAGGAGGAGCAGTGCAGATTTGTTGCAAATATGGAAATATTTGCTGAACTTGCCTACGTAGGCTAGGTACTTTTCACATTTGAGTGTTAGAAGTTGTAGATGTAAAATTCTCGTGGGGTATTTTGGTGCGGGTGATTTTTTGAATTTAAGTTGCAAGCATTGCAAAAATCACGGGTAGTGGAGTACTTCAGAATTCATTTACTCATGCTTGGGAAATAGTATCGTTCCAATATTTGCAGTCTAGTCTTCCTACCGTTCCAATGTGCTTTTCTACGCTCATTGTATATGATATTAAATTTATTTTCTTCATTACTGATAACTTCGACAACGCGTTGTGTGAATTGTATCTTAAGTCTTGAAAAATGTGCCTTCAACGTTCTTGTAGCTTTTAAATTTAATTCTCTAGAATCTTGATTCTGTTTGTTACATTGGAATTCAGGTAATTCCTTAGAGCTAGTACTAAGTTTCCCTTGTCTACCGCATTTAGACAAATGAAATATCTGTGATAGGTTTGATGCAACTTTTCATGAGCTGCTTGCTCTTAGAAAATATTAATAGTATTTTAAAACCATTTACGCAGGATTTTGATAGGGGGGGGGGGGGTCATATTTTTGAAGTCTTGACTAGGTACGTTTGCTAGTGCTTCGGTGTAGATATGAAGATATAATTATGTAATCATACTTGATCATACTTTTTCACCGGTCAAAGTTGGAGTTCTCCAAAAATAATTATATATGTTTTAAACATCTTTCATTCAATTGCCCCAAAAATGGAATAAATGTGGATACACGGAAATACTTTTCCGGTGTGATCAATGGCAAATTTACATTTACTCGATTTTGCTGGCGACCTGCTATACGAGATATTTGGATATAGGTTCCAAGGGGGGGGGGTTTGAACACGTACCCCCTGGGTACGCCACTGATGGGATCATTATTATATTATTATTATTTGCTTCAAGGGGGAGTCTAGAATGGTCATCGGGTATCACATAAGTTTAGCAGACAAGCTCGTAGTTAAATTCGTCGATTTGAACATTAAGCGGGAACGTGAAAGGTAGATGGTCCGGAGTTTTTATTATGGGCACCGCAATTATATGTTCGCAACTTATTTAAGGCCCAGACAATGGCGGTCATTTCTTTTTCTTCTATAGCCTAGTTTTTGTTTGTTCGGTTAAGTTATCTTGATATGTATAAGGTGAGAAGCTCCTTCAGAATATCGAAAGCCTCGATTTCTCGCTGCCCTAATTTTATTTCTATTTTCTTAGATTAATTCGGTTTTATCTGTGCGTTTCACCTTCTGTTACTTGTGCCATGGGCTTCGCAACTTTTGCAAAGTCCTTCATGAATCTTCAATAGTACGAAGCAAAACCAAGAAATGCCACCAAATCTTTCAGGTTTGTTGGAGGTTTGATCCTTTCGATAGCGGCAGTCTTCTTCGGATCTCGTAGTATTCCATTTTTTGAGATAATATATTCCAGAAATTCGACCGTATTTTTAAGGTATGTAGATTTTTCAAAATTAACCTTAAGATGCTTATTCCTTTTGGTTTATATTTCGTATATTTCGTATATTTCTTGAATGTTCTATAGTATCGCTTAGGATTTTTATGTCTTCGGTGCATCCATAGTAAATCTTACCAAGAACGGATGTAACACACCGCCAATCAATCTCTGCAAGATTGGCGGTGCGTTTTTAAGGCGAAATTGAACCTTGTGAACTCGTGCTTTCCATTTTGCGTTGAAAAGAATATCTGTTGAAAAGAATATCGAGTTGTTGCTCCTTTTCTTGAAAAAACGGCCGCATATCTTTATGGTTATCTGAACGCTACCTGCTGCGGATTGTATACATGTTTTCCGACAAAATTTTTGTTAGCCGCTGGGTCAATCAAAAATTTAAACGTTCGCTCGTCTCCCGCAGCATATTCTACTTATGGAACGCTGGACAGTCGTCCATCATAAAATTTATATCAAATTTTTCCTGAAGGCTTTCGCGGTGATCTGAATAGAGCGAACATGCTAGAGCGGCGATCATCTCCTTTTAGTAGTCTTTGGTTTTGATTGATGATCAATAAGAACAGTTGCGTAATATTCATCAAAACTCATGATTCTTTGTTACTCGTGTGCAGTTGATGCTCCAAAGTTCTCACATTTCGCATGTCAGCATAGCGAAGCTGCCCCAGTCGTCATCAAAAATGTTGCAGGAAAAAAGACTGAATCGGCTGTCTCATATGCCCTAAAATGGCTATGTATATCAGTTTATCCTTTACAATTTGGTAATCAGTGAGGATCGCTTCATCTGTGAACCCAAGATATTTAATGCGCTGGTTCCCCTCAAAATCATGTTAATCACGCACGCAACCTGGAACTTTCTTGATAGTCTAAATTTCTCGGTTCTAGGATTAGAGAGATTTTGCTGTGATCGTGAAGCTTCCTGTTTTCTTTCAAGATGAAATAATCTCTGATTAAGCTTCCTAATTTGCTCGATCTGAACATTAAACGCCCCAGTGAGGTGTTTCAGCGATTCCTGTATATTTCTTTCTATCTTAAGAATTCATCTTACAGACTAACATAGCCCAATTACAAGACAAGAACAAGCCGCTAGGTGCGACCCTTGTGGTCCACACGGTCAAGTTCTCAGTAATATTCAAAGCATATGATCTTGCAAAGTATTGACTGCAAAACATTTTACCATTCAATGCGTTGATTACCACAAATGCAAATTTCATTGAATTTTTTTGGTTTTTTCATTAAAATAAAAACACGGTACAGTGAGAACCATTGAAAATCTGAGCGGGACCGGTTTTATTCGACGCGTCATTACGTAACTTAATACTGAATGAGCTTTCAGCAAAATCGGTGGACCCGTTTTTTATTGGGGATGAAAAAAAAACTAAAAAAGAGACAAAAAATTGCTTAATTTTTAAACTGTTGAAATGCACTATTAATTCGTGCAGATCCCAAATACCTTCATAGTAATATTATTTTTATTGTGTGTTTTAGCAAAATTATGATCAAATTTGTAAAAAATGTAATTTGAAAAAAAAAATCAAGATTATTTTATAAAATTACAAACTTATATTATCAGATTTGGGAGAATGGGAGGAGACGCTAATGCAGTTAATAGTTGGATATTGTTATAAATATTTTAATTTTGTTCATAACAATAAGATATTAGTTATAGTTTGATATTGTAAATATAAAGTCAATTATAATTATTCAGTAACGATCAAACATTCAATGTGGTTTCGGGGTGTCGGATGGCATCCTCTTCAGGTGCTGTCATTTACCATCCGCCACCAGACAGCACGACCACGGTAAGGCTTGTTGATGGGTTAAGCTCGTTATATTTTAGCTATTTTATTATTTGTATCCGCGAAGTATATCGACTGTCAATTTGTTCGTATATATGCCTACGTCGCTATTCTATTAGTCAGTTTATCATGGGTTAGAACCTCCTAGTCTAGTCAGCAACTTTCGTCTTCTAGCGTGCTTTTAGTTAGCGACTTGCTAACACTATTATTGCACATTAACATCTAAACCATGATAAACTGACTAATAGAATAGCGACGTAGGCATATATACGAACAAATTGACAGTCGTTATACTTCGCGGATACAAATAATAAAATAGCTGAAATATAACGAGCCTCACCCATCAACAAGCCTAACCGTGGTCGTGCTGTCTGGTGGCAGATGGTAAATGACAGCACCTGAAGAGGATGCCATCCGACACCCCGAAACTACATTTCCCATTTAATAATATACCGGGCAAAGCCTGGAAACAAGAACCTCTATTAATGTGCAATAATAGTGTTAGCAGGTCGCTAACCAAAAGCACGCTAGAAGACGAAAGTTGTTGACTAGACTAGGAGGTCCTAACCCATGATAAACTGACTAATAATCACTGGTTTTTATCTACTGCAAACTATAAACGCGTTTTTCTCAAAGTAGTACTTTTTCAAATTCCGTACAAAATATCTTAAAAAATATTGAACCGATCCGGATTAAATTTATACCAAATCTACAAAAGAGTCTTATGTACTAGGTGAACCTGCATGTTTTTGTAATTTCGGAGAAATAATTTGTTTATTAATGTTTAAAACGCGACTTTTTTGAAGAATAACCGATTTTTTTGTTTAATCTAAAATTAATGTAAAAATTACATTTTTTTTTAAAATTTTATTGGTCAACCTATGAACCATACATCTCATTTACATACTTTTCTTCTTCTGAATGTTGTTGGATCTCCGGAAATGGCGTTAAGTTGTACGAGACATTATTTGAGGTGTTTTTTTCATTCGTTCGCATTTTGTGTTGAAAAATTATGAAAAAAATATTTTCAAGTACTTTGAGACATTTACTCTAAGAATTTCATGTTAAAAATCTTCTAAATAAACAACATATATTTTTTAAATCAATCTGAAATTAGCATTTTTTTAAATTTTACATGTATTTCCCCCCTTAAACAAAAATCATCGTTTTTCATGTTTGCAAAACATATTCATACAATAACAATAATCCATTAATATTTATAATGAAGAATAATATTACCTACTTTCACATACTCTAATGATGTGGTTGTGGTATCGATCGATGCGTATTATCATTTCTACGACTTGTTCGAATT
The DNA here is from genome assembly GCA_963942545.1 of Oxycera nigricornis. Classification (NCBI taxonomy): domain Eukaryota; kingdom Metazoa; phylum Arthropoda; class Insecta; order Diptera; family Stratiomyidae; genus Oxycera; species Oxycera nigricornis. The sequence continues at coordinate 57,939,414 of OZ012662.1, forward strand.
TCCAATAAATTCAGTGCAGACGTCTTTTAATGGCTCACATGATTTCAGTTACTTATTCCTCTATCTTACGTAAAATTCAATATGCCCTACAAAGTGAACAGCGATTATTTGCTGCATATTAAATGTTTTTTTTCAAGATCGACTGCCAAATCTGAAATGATTATTATTCGCTACTATGAAGATTATCGGTGATATTCATTACATGATAGCCACTGCCCCACAAACCGGTGATCTCAATAACTGAGTTGAGTTAAGGGCTACTGTACAATGATTGAAATTGACTTTTTCCGTAATTTGTCGATAACATGATAAATCTTATGACGAAGATTAGAGCTAATATTCTGTGTTTTAACCCGTATTTAAATTAATGGTACTTCTTAATACATATTGAGATGTATGATACCAATTTTGAGTGTATAATACACCAAAGATGTGAAGCCAAATAAACGGCTAGTAAGGACAAACTCCTAAATCACCATACATTTCGGTAGGGTGTCAAATATTGAGCTCTAGTTCAAATTTCTGGTGTCGCATGCCTCCATCCAGCCGCCATCTTGAAAAGAATTAAAAATTTGGATCTACCTATATTTCGAAAACCCTGCTCCCCACGGAAAAGTTGTGTATGACAAATTTTTAATTCAAAATTTTCAGCAACCTGCACATACACTAATTGTTAACTTCCCAGTATATGGGAAGTTCTTGTAATCGCCTCGAAAATCGAAATTGAAATTTTCAACATTTCTTTACGTTTTGAGGTCTATAGAGTATATATAAAGTGTTTTTAGAAAGGGAGATGTATGTGTGTGTGTGTGTGTACGTACGTACGTACGTACGTATGTACGTTCGTGGACACTTTTCTACGACGATAACTCACGTAAACAAAGTCGTATCAACTTCGTTGAGGTGTCAATCGAAGCGTCTTTGCAAGTTTAAAAGCTGATTAGTTTTTGGAAAACTTCGGTCGGGGGGGTTTGCTGTTTTGCCCGTTTGAAGGTCATTTCTGTCATGCGTTATATCTCGCGAACCTAACGTACCATTTTCTTGAATAAGGTGTCAATCGACGCGTATTTGCATTTATGTGATTCTATCAAGTTTTTAAAAAATTTCTTGGAGCCGTTTTTTAATTTTTTTAAAAAAAGTGCAAAAAATAACGGTTTTTTTTCAAAAACAATAAATTTTTAACCTTATTTAGAAATGCAAGTAATCAATGTTTATATTATTTATATACTCCAAACAGTTCTATTGAAAATGTTATCAAAGTTTTTTACTCGTGACTACAAAAAAAATTAAATAAAAAATAAAAAAATCATTAACAGTCATCATGTTCTTCAAGGCCATTTCTGTCATGCTTTATATCTGGCGAACCAAACATACGATTTGCATTGTTAGGCTTGATCCACACTATAGTGCCGGTCACAGTTCGGTCTCGGTCCGGTCTCGATCTCGTGTAATCTGGTTGTATTCACATTAGCGGTCTGACTTCGATCAAGGTTCAATCTTGAATCGCCAATAGTCGAGGTCGCATATGTAAATACCTTTCTCGAAAGTCCCAGATATTTCAGACATTGCACGCATTTGACTAATTAAAATTATATTTGATTGTATTGAATTTTACAAATCAACACATTTGTGTCTTTTACTAACAAAACCTGACTGAACCGAGAACGAAGAGCATTCACACTATCGGTACAGTCCATCACAAGTTCGATCTCGATCAGCGAAAATTTCTTTGAGATCGATCGTTACTGGAGCGGTACCGGACCGGGACTTGACTGTTACCGATAGTGTGAATGCACACATTTGATTCTTAGTTGAGGATATTTTACCAGACCGAGACCGAACTGTGACCGGCACTATAGTGTGAATCAAGCCTTAAGGTGTCAATCGACGCGTATCTACATTTGCGTGAATCTATCAAATTTTTATATAAACCGTTGAAGCCGTTTTTTAATTTAAGAGAATAAAGTGCAAAAAATTAGATTTTTTCTCATAAACAATAAATTTATAACCTGATTTGCGAAATATAGTAATCAGTGTTTATAAAATTTATATATTCCAGACAATGTTTGTAGAAACAATTTCAAAACTTTTCCTCATGATTACGTCAAAAATTAAATTACAAATCAAAAATAATTAAAAGTCATCATGATTTTCCAGGTCATTTTTATCATTCACTATATCTCACGAACCAGATATAATATTTGCATTATTAAGGTGTCCATAGACGTGTATTAACATTGCTGCAATTTTTTTAACATTACATAAAAATTGTTTCAGCCGCTTTTTAATTTAATAAAAGAAAATGCAAAACATTAGGCTTTTAGGGTTTTAAGGTTTTTTCATAAAAATAATTTTTTAACTTGATTTGCACAGCACAGTAATAAATGTTTATAAAATTTATACAATCTTATCAGTTTTTGAAGAGAAACCAGCAAAATCATAATACATGATTATAAAAAAAACTAAATAAAAATAAAAAATCATTCAAAGTTATTATGTATATAGGGTTCATACGAATGACACTAATTTATATCTTTTATTCTAAGGAAATTGTTGTAAATTCAATCGAAGTTTTATAATACTTGCATAATTTGAGCAGATTTTTAATAGTTTTTACAGTGTTTTAGTGTTAATAAAAAAAACTGCTTAAATGTTGGAAGTCCAAAAAAACCCTTGCGTAGATGATATGATTAATATCAACTCATTCCTGTTGCTGCTATGAATACCTCTCATTATTATTATTTAAAGTAGTAATATTTTTAAAATTATTATTTTGTTTAATATTTTTAATGTTTATCTAGATATTACTGGGAAGATGACCGTGTGGACCTCAAGGGTCGCACTTCGCGGCTTGTTAGTAACTATAATAACAATAAAGTTATGAGATGAAATTCGTCTAAAATCAAAACCGAAATGTTCAACATATTTGTGCGTTTTAAGGTCTTCAGTGTATATTTAAAGTGTTTTTAGAAAAAAATTGTGTGTGTGTGTATGCACGTACATTTCTAAAGTAGTCATTCTCGAAGGAAAAGTCGTATCAACGTCAATGAGGTGTCAATCAAAGCGTATTAGCAATGAAATGAGTTGATTGAATTTTGGTACGATTCGAGTTGGGCTTTTTTTTGGGTTTTAATACATGGAAGGTCATTTATGTCAAGCATGATGTCTCGCGTACTGAACTTGCGTTGAGGTCATTAAGTTTTTCATCGAAATGAAATGGTTATACCATTTGTGTCATTCAAAAGACAATACGCCATTTGTATCATTCCGCTAATTTTCCTACTTCCTCCTAAAATTTGTTTAAGTTGCCGATATATTGATTCGAGTGATATCATATTATCTTTTTGAAAAATATGCTTGTTTTTGATTTGTTTTTTGAGAGCTTTTTTTACGAAATTAGAGTGATATCTTTTGACCGTTTCTTTTTCACGCGTTTCTGATATTTATATAATTTACATATAAATTTTAGCAAACATAAACAAACATTTGTTGACGTTTTGTGTTACATAATCGTATAGTATAGACCTTTAGTAAATGTTTTACTTTTGAGAATTATTTTTTTCAGATACATTGAACAAGGTTTGTTGGAATATCTCCCACTGGTGATGGGGCGGAGATACCCTAGATGCACTATAATCCTCAAATTATAGTGATTGCAGGTACCTTAAACCTCGCTATAATCCTTAAATTATATCGAGATGTTTAAGGCTCAACTAACTCTACAATCCTTAAATTGTAGAGCGATATACCTACGCTGTAAAACGAAAAGAGGAATATATCGGGAAGACAAATGAAAACACACAATTTACGCTGTGGTTGATTTGATTGACTCCGGCGAGCGGCGTCAATTTCTTTAATTTATAGATCAATAATTGACCTGTCAGCACAATGCCGCTGGCAGGTCAATATTCGTTAGTCTAAAGTACAGATACAAACAGAAGTGGGTCAGCGAAAGTACGAACGGAAATTGGGTAATGTGCACGCTTGCACATTACATTGCTCGCGCGGGTATTCAACCTGGGCATTCCCTCAGATGCATGGTCGTTGCATACCTGGAAATGCGCGGGTTGAATGTACTTAGAAAATATGGGAACATACCGCCCGCCAAGAACCTCTGTTCTTAATCATAATAACCATTATTTAATTTGGTTCCGGAGTTTGGAGCTTTGGAGTTTCCTCCTGTTCGTACCATCGCGTGATCGTCCTATTGTTACACTTTCCCTTTTTGGCATGACATATATATAGCAATACAATAATTACAATTGCAAAGATTATAATTGATATGACACTAGATGAAATTAAAGTTATGTGATGTGGCTTCCAGATCGCCTCTTGATGCTCATCGAAAGTTCGTTGGGCTTCGTCAATGAGTGCTGAGTAGCCTTCGGATGCCTTGATGATGTTGACCCTTGTAAGTATGGGGGCTCGTTCATGCTTCACTGATAGCGGGATTTCTTTCTGTTTGGTGGATATCTGGATAACATCACCACGGCGTTCGCGTTCCGGGATGAGAATGTGATCGTGTGTTATCAATGTGCAGCCCGGTGATACAGACAGTAGTCCAGTGCTGCGAAGGAGAATCTCTTCGCGAGATCCTTCGCAAACGACATGAGCTGGCACCGCGTGCGGAGCCACGAACAACCATTTGTTCCTAGCATATAATTTTTTCCAAATAACGTTAATATCTGGACCTAGAGCGAAAGTTCGGGTTGTGCAATTACTTCCTTCATACAAGTTGTAAAGCTCCTTAATGATGCAATGTGGCTTATTCCTTAAATCAAATAAAGTGCTGGGCAGTACCACGTACGTTTGGTTGGAGATACTTTGTGCTTCTCGTAGCTCATCTTCGGAAATTTCGAAGTAGGTTTGACCATGAAAGTCTACTCCAAGGATATTCGCTGATATTTCATATACGGCATACGTGCGATTGAGAAGAGAGTGTGGGATCGTTGTCGTTTTTATCAGCTCATAGCGCTGCTGATCGATTATTTGCAGGTAACCAATGATGTAACACGCATCTTGTTCGAAATGGACTGCAACCTCGTTCAGAGGAAAATGCGACACTTTCAATGACGTTGGGAGAGCAGATTCTGTTTGGTTGATTATTGCCATCAATTCTGCAGGCTGTACTAGATCTAAAATGCGTCTGCCATTAGAGACGACATTGAGTATGGCTGCATACTTGCTTTGCACTTCCGTCATGAAGTTTAGCGCTCGCTGGTAGATCCCCAAGAATTGAATGTTAAGTTCATTGTGATCCACTGTGGACAGTCAGGAGTCGAATTTCTTAACCTTTTGCATTGCTACGTTAAATCCATTGTTGAAGAGGGTTAATTGTCTATTTATCATGGAATTAGTCTTGTTTAGCTGCTGTGTTGCTCGTAGAAATAGCCTGGTTTCTTTGTCCACCGTATGTTTCAGGGTTGTTGATTTGCGTGTATTGTTTCGATGTCTCGGTAAATGTCATCATTAACGCCAAACAGAGTGGTTAGCATTTTACCCAGTAGACCACGCCTTTGCCTGCTCCGGACGAAATGCAGTTTATGTATCTTATGTATAATATCGTCATTGATGGTAGATACATGCTGTATGAGATCCTCGCAAGGTACTCTATCAGAGTAAGTGAGACTAGTGCGACATAGCTGAGTCAAATTATCAAGAGCCCTTTGAACGTTTCCTTTATCCTCTTGCATATCAGCCCATGCAATCTTAACGTGAATTTGTAGAGAGCCGCGGTTTAAATGGGCGTTTCCGATATGTTCCACAACAAATCCGCTATTAACTGGAGTGACACTCACACCAAAGGTGTGATTGGCAGATTTCGCAAAAGGAACAGAACAGATTACGAACAGGAACATAAGCAGACTTGAGTACGAACGAGCGTCTCTCACAGATCTAGCTTGCCTGTGTCGCATCGTGGTGTCTTCTACGGGCACAGCAGGCTGTTCATTGCTTGGTTCTGACTCGCCGGTTTCTGTCGTCTGTTCAAATTGCTTCAAGGTTTCCTTCTCTGCTGTGGGTATAGGTAATGGGCATATCTTGACGATTGGACGTTCAGTTAGGCGTCCATTGAGACTAATCGTCACGGCTCTTACTAGACCGTCTTGGCCCGGATGTGTTTTAATTATTCTTGCTAAAGGCCATTTAGCTGGAGGATAATTTTCACCTTTGACAAGCACTAGCTGTCCGACGCGTATGTTCTCATGGGCTTGCATCCATTTGGGTCTGTTTTGGAGCCTTGAGAGGTATTCGGTAGACCAACTCTTCCAGAAGTTTTGGACTGAAGCAGTGGTAAGGCGCCATTTTGTTAGGAGGCTGACATCTTCACTGATAGGTTCTTGAGGAAGAGATATCAGTGGTTGTCCAATAAGAAAATGTCCTGGTGTCAGAGCTTGCACGTCGTTGATGTCGCTAGATAATGGTACGAGAGGGCGACTGTTTAAAACTGCTCCGATCTGAGTCAAAACCGTATACATCTCTTCGATGTTCAACAAAGTTTGTCCAATGGTTTTGGTTAGATGAAGTTTTACTGACTTCACTCCAGCTTCCCACAAACCTCCGAAATGCGGACTGGCTGGTGGGTTGAAGTGCCAGTTGATTTGCTCTGGGGCAAGATATGCCTGCGTGGATCCCTTCAGCTGTTCAAACTGTGCTTTAATTTCCTTACTAGCTCCAACAAAGCTGGTGCCACAATCGCTGTATATGTCACTACATAGCCCTCTCCTGGACACAAATCGCTTTATTGCGGCAATGCATGATTTGCTGGTGAGATCACTGACCACCTCTAGATGCATTGCCTTCGTGGATAGGCAGATAAACAATGCTATGTAGGATTTTGTCGATTTGGAACCCCTTCCAAAGGACCATTTTATGCGGATGGGTCCAGCAAAATCTAATCCTACCTTAATGAACGCCCTTGATGGAGTTACTCTCTCCTTGGGCAACGCTCCCATAAGCTGCGTTAGCGGTTTGGCATTTGATTTAAAACATACCATGCATTTGTGAATGTAGCTTTTTACCAGTTTTTGAACTTGAGGTATCCAAAACTGATCTCGAATAGCTGCTACTGTAAAGCTGCTATGAAAAGCCTTTACTATTAATGTGGCCAGCGGACAAGTCGCGCTGATAATAATGGGATGCTTTCTTGAATCGCTAATATCGGCGTTCTGCAACCGTCCACCTACCCTGATTATCCCTTCAGTGTCGAGATATGGAGCTAATGGTAGCAATTTTGACGTAGGTGGTATCGGCTGACGGCGATGCAATCGTCGCACTTCCTCTTGGAAAGAAGCTTGCTGCGATAGGCGAGCACAGGTTAGCTTCGCTCTCTGTAACTCCTGGGAGGACAAAAACCTTGGATGCCTATCACGATACTTGACTCTAAGGCAATAGGCGACTACACGAATGAGCTTTTGGTAGTTCGAGTATTTCGATAAGATTGATGCTGTGGGTGGAGCTCGAAGATTGGAACATGCATCCTTCAGCGATGGTGGTATTTCACCCGATTCATAAGTAGTAAGATGTACCTTGGGCTCTTTCTTCTCTAGATTGTTGTTAGTTAGCGTGGCTTGTGAATTATATTCCAAATTAGGAAAGTGCAACCACTCCGGTCCCTTCCACCATAGTTCATAATTGATGAGTTTCGATGGGGCTAAGCCTTGCGAAGCGCAGTCAGCTGGATTATACTGCGATTCCACGTGACGCCATTGGGATGCTTTAGCGTGTGAATGAATTTCGCTCACTCTGTTTGCTACATATGTTTTCCACTTACTTGGATGTTCGGACAACCAAGCTAAGACAATGGTCGAATCAGTCCAATAATAAGTTTCCGTTGCATCATTCATATGTAACGTTTTTTTGACTTTTCTCATCAGTTTGGATAGTAATACGGCCCCGCACAACTCCAGTCGAGGAATGCTTTGCACCTTTAAAGGGGCCACTTTAGTCTTCGATGTCAGCAGGTGAACTCTAACCTCGTTCAGGGAATTGATCACCTTTAAATATATTGCAGCTGCAAAGGCATCCGTTGATGCATCGCTGAAACCATGCAGTTCCACCTTTTCTTTGGCTGTGTATCCAACAAAAGGAGGAATGCTGATGCCTCCAAGAGCATAGCAGTCAGATAGATATTTCTTCCAATCATCAATAATGTCCTCTGGGAGCTGGTTATCCCAATCGACTTTAACGAGCCACAGCCTTTGTAATAATATCTTTCCTATGACCATAGAGGGCTGTAGCCAACCCAGAGGATCGAAAGCTTGGCAATGCTTGATGCTACTAGCCTTTTTGTCACCTTTCCTTTATTAAGCTCATGTAGCGATATGCTAAAGGTGAAAACGTCTAGGAGTGGATTCCATTGAAGATCCAAAGTTTTAATTGAATTCTCAAAGTTTATTGAGATAGGCCCTGGAAGAGCGCGGTCCTTTTCGGGTATTGAATCCAATACCTCTGGACAGTTTGAAGACCACTTGCGGATGCTAAAACCTCCAGCTGCCAGTAACTTGGTGACGCTTTTTTGTAGCAATACGGCTTGGCTTATATCATTAGCACCAGTGAGTACATCGTCCACATAGAAATCGCTCAGAGCCACTTCGGAAGCCTGCTCGTGCTTGAATCGCTCATCCTGAGCTAATCTTTGGAGCACCTTGACAGCTTGATAGGATGCGCACGCCGTACCATAAGTGACGGTATTCAAGCGGTAGTGCTTAATTGGTCCTGGAGTGACTGGTCTGCAGACTATTCTTAGATAGTTGCGATCTCTGGGATCAATTTTAACTTGTCGGTACATTTTCTCGATGTCGCCGTTTATAGCTACTTTATGAAGCCGCCATTTGAGAAGGATCGAAACAAGATCATTTTGAATAGTGGGCCCCACCATAAGCAAGTCATTTAACGACCTTCCAGTAGACGTACGATGTGACGCATCAAAAACAACTCGCACTTTAGTGGTTGTGCTGCTTTCCTTGATTACAGCGTGATGAGGCAGATAATAGGCGGGTTGTTCATAAATTGCATTGGTTTGAACTTCTTCCATGTGCCCCAAATCTAAGTACTCTTGTAGGAATTCGTTGTATTGCGCCTTTAGGTCAAGATTCAACTCTAATTTCCTTTCAACTTGCTGCCACCTTAATATCGCATCCTTCATGTTGGATGCCAATGCCTCACCGGGCTTTGTCTCTGCCTTGAACGGAAGACGCACAGTATATCTTCCACTATCCACGTCTCGGCGAGTGGTTTGGGCGAAATGAACTTCGCAATCTGCCTGCTCGGGGCTTAACTGCTCGGATGAAGCTACTTCTTCTAATTCCCAAAACTTCTTTAGGCTGTCACTCAGCTCTTGAGTGCTGACCATGGAGACATGAATTCTCGGCGGGGTTCGGGTGCCGATAGGGCCTGACATGATCCAACCAAATCTGGTGTTCTGAGTAACCAGTTGACTGTTGGAAATCATCTTCAGCCCGGGTAAAACGAAGTTTCCGTATGCGTCAGCTCCCAGAAGTATATCAATAGATCGGGTCTGTTGCCCATAGTTAATTGGCTCACTTCGCATTAAGGAATTTCACCTGTTATTTTGGCGAGTATAAGTAAATCGAAGCGCAGATAGTCAGTTGATCCCCTTTGTTTGCACTCTATATTAACGATTCCTCGAGCTGAAGTTCGTTGGCTGCTTATACCATGGATATCAACCTTGGCGAATTTGCGCTTCAATCCTAACTGTTGAACTGCCGACTCAGTGATGAAAGATCGTTGCGATCCCTGATCAATTAAAGCTCTCAGTGGCAGAAACGTTCCATAAATTGTCTTCACTTCAATGATAGCTGTAGCTAGTAACACCACAGAATGAGCTTCGTCTTTCTTAGTGACGGCGTTGAGAGCCGAAGTTGAAGGATTCGAATTCTGAGATTTTATCTCCTCTGGCAGTTGTTCAATATGCAACAAGCTATGGTGCTTTTTGTTGCAAGATCTGCATCGCTTATTTGATGGGCATGTCGATACGGCATGATCGCTGCGCAAACAGTTGAAGCATAGTTTGTGCTTTTTAACCAATTCGACTCGATTTCTTACATTGGCCTCACGAATCTTGGAGCACTGCAGCGTGCCATGACTACCCTTGCAAACTTTACATGAGTCAGTCCTGCTGACTTCCGCGACATGAACGCCATATTTCGGACGTTTCTCCGTGCTTGTTGTGGCTTCTAGGATCACTAGACGTTGTGTGAGAAACTCCACAAACTGCGATATTGTCGGAATCTCGTACGAAGCCCCAATGTGCTTCTGCCATTCGAGAGAAGTTTCCCCATCTAAGCGTTGTTGCAGATGATAAGTAAGCATTACATCGCCCAAATTTCCTGCTACAGTTCGCATACCACTCAAAACCTCATTCGTTAAGTTGAGCATATTTTTAACACCACTGGCGTTATTAGAACTTGTAGGCTTAATGTCCCAAAGCAGTTTCATCAGTGCGTTTGCAGTTACGCGCTTGTTGTCATACCTTTTGCACATCAACGCCCAAGCCGCCTCGTAGTTGCTGCCCGTAATACTCAAATGCTTGATGAGCTGTTCGGCTTCGCCCGACATTGATGCCCGCAGATAATGCATCTTTTGCACAGCACTAAGTCTCTCACTTGTATGAACCAAAGTGGAGAAAAGGTCTTGAAATGACGCCCAATTTGCGTAATTCCCATGAAAATGAGGGATCTTGATGCGCTCTAACGGCAGATCCGCTTCATTACTGAGCTGGGTTGCGGCAGGTCCTTGTGATCCTGTATCTCTAGATGAACCGTCATACTCCTTCAGTCGCGATCTGAAGATGACCGCATATTCATCGTGCAACGCCTCAGCTGCCTCGAATTCAGTCATGTAATCGATGAGTTTTTTAGCATCGCCAGCCATGCTAAACTTGACCCTGTAGTGACACTCTTCACATGCTTGCCATTTGCTAGCCAAATTATCAGCCTTTAACTCGAAATACTCCTTGCTGTATCGAGCTTTGGAGTCCTTCTTGTGGTTTTTAATAAACCTTTGCAGTTCTTCCAGGTTATGTCGCTGAGTGTCGATAGCATTGGCATTTTCGATACTTCCACTTGTAGCCATCGTGAAGCGAGAATTTGCCCACTATTTGATAAACACACACGACACTAAACTCAAAACACTAGGTTTGCGACGTTAAATTCTCGTCGCTAATATTGCGCCGGGATAAGATCCGGCTCGACGGACCAATGTTGGAATATCTCCCACTGGTGATGGGGCGGAGATACCCTAGATGCACTATAATCCTCAAATTATAGTGATTGCAGGTACCTTAAACCTCGCTATAATCCTTAAATTATATCGAGATGTTTAAGGCTCAACTAACTCTACAATCCTTAAATTGTAGAGCGATATACCTACGCTGTAAAACGAAAAGAGGAATATATCGGGAAGACAAATGAAAACACACAATTTACGCTGTGGTTGATTTGATTGACTCCGGCGAGCGGCGTCAATTTCTTTAATTTATAGATCAATAATTGACCTGTCAGCACAATGCCGCTGGCAGGTCAATATTCGTTAGTCTAAAGTACAGATACAAACAGAAGTGGGTCAGCGAAAGTACGAACGGAAATTGGGTAATGTGCACGCTTGCACATTACATTGCTCGCGCGGGTATTCAACCTGGGCATTCCCTCAGATGCATGGTCGTTGCATACCTGGGAATGCGCGGGTTGAATGTACTTAGAAAATATGCGAACAAGGTTTAACAGAAAACTTAGATAGGACTTTGGCAATGTCAAACCTTTTCGATCCATTAAACGAAAAAAAATCATTTTATTTTGTTTCACTGCGATGTACTGATTGTTTAAAAATGTTCTACAGTTAATTTTATTTTGTTATAGATAGAGAAAAATTTATTCTCTAAGCTCAAATAATTCACGGTTTCTAGCTTATCTGTGCTGGGTCTGGTAGGATTCTGTCTAGGTAAAACTTCATCAACTGCGGCTCCTTGGCGAAGAAAACTTCCGCCGAGCAGTGTTGCGGCAACTGAACTTGATTATGCATTGGGGTCACGCTGGACCTTAAGCCGTACATGCATGATGAATAGCGCTGATACTCAATTCGATTGTCTTTATTGCTTGGGCTCAAACAATTTTCGATATTCGGTGTTAATAGTGTCATCAAAACCAACACTCTGAAAATATGTGCCAAACAAATGCGTACATTGTAAAAATAAGCTCCGATCAGACGAAGATTTGCAATCACAATTCCAATTTTATATTTAGCTAAGTACGAACATAATTGAATATGGAGTTTTCGATTCGATATCTAACGATTTCAATGTTCACTCAGACAAAATATTTATAATTAGGCTGGAAAACTGTTTTTGTAAGATGCCAAATTAATTATTCCGTATCGCGATTCCACTATAAATGTTGAAAGAGCCAAACACTGCGATGTCAGCTTTTACCTCACTCATGACTCTAGTGTGCATTTGACCTACGAAAATGCGAATCCATTCGACGCAAATCAATCCAATGTTTTTCTCAACTTTCAAAGTTTTAATATGTCATTTTTCAACACAGTTTAAGAATGATTTACTCCAATGAAATTTGATGAAGTTTTAAAATCAAGAAAGTTACTGCACTTATTCGTTTACGGTATAATGTCGTCTATTTATTTATAATTTGCTAATTTATATAATAATAATTAAAATGTTTTGTGCTGGAACGAGAATGGATCCTCTTTTCAAATGTCTCTTAACTGATTTCTCGATTATGAAACGCGCATTGTCGCCTTCATTTAGCGCCTAGAAATTAAAAATTTGTGAATGGTGGACTTGATTTTTGTTAGAGTACCAGCATGTTTAAAGATTACAAGAAGGTATCTGGTCTTCTATTGGTCGCAACAGTTATCACTGTAGAAAATTAATTCTAATACATCGTCATGAGCAAAATTGGCAGTATTTTCTAGTATTTCCAAACACAACTGCCAATCTGAATAGTGTCTGTATTTGCCTCACCTTCATGCCAAGTATAGCATTCAAAAAAATCAGAATTCAGTTGACAAATTGTGAAGTCATAGGTATTCGATTTAGATTCGTAAAAGCACAGATCTCCCCCTGGGTACTGGTAATACTGCTTGAAGATAATTAGTTTTTAATGTCAAACTCTAATTTTGCTTAGTTAATTTTTTGTCCATAATTTTTTCAATACATTAAAATAATTTTTCTTCATAATGCGTTTCATATTTCAGCACTAGAGCCTATTTTTCTTCATTTTCGACATTTTTAAAAACATCACATAATTCACATTGGTCTTCCTATGGTGTGAAAAATAAAATGTTCTATTCAGTATCGAAAATATGGGCAAACATGCTCACCTCATCTATAGGGAGGCATGGATCACCACAATTGATTAGTCTCGGTGTATATCAGCAACCGTTTTCCCACCTTTAATTCGCAATATTGAGTCAATATGTTTTCTTATGCCTTTTTTTTATGATTTATCAGTACGTTTATGATTTATGTGAATTCCTTGGAGATCTTTCTCTGTAAAGTCATCCTTGGTTTTTTTGGATAACCGTGCGAATAGGCTGATCATTGACATCAAGCGTTGCTTTGAAAGAAAAATGCATACTCTAATGATCTGACAATCAGCTTTAGAAAATACATGGTTAAAAGATCGATCGCTTCCAGACATTTTGTAGCAGTAATTAAATGTAATTGTCTGCATATATTTGCTACTAAATCACGTTTTCAAGTTAAATTTTGCAAATTCTAATATTGGAAGGTAGCACTCATGTCCAATTTTCGTTGAATATTGGCGTCTACATTTTTAACCACATGACGAACGCAAAGATTTTCCACTAACCAGTTAAGATTTCGGCATTATAAAAAAGTTGAGCTTTCTTCCTTTTCCACTCACTTGGCTTTGTAATTAGTTTATTCGATTTTTTACTTGCACCATTTTAGGCAGATTAAATTCGCTGATTTATAGATATTTTCCTCGAAAACTCTTAGTTTGATTAATATCTGAATCCGATGTTTCAAGATTCAACATTTAAAATTGGAATCCGTATCGGAATCAGCAGTAGTTTCATCATCGGACATCGAACTATCACTCTTGACAACTTCAGTTGGTCAATGCTCTGTTAGATGGACTTTTAACTTTCCATGTGAAACACGATAGTTCTTTTGAAAAGTTCGTGTTTCTGTTTTGTATATTTCATTGTTTTCGTCCTCACTAATGTTCAACTTAGTAATATCATATTCTTTATTTTTCCGCCTCTTGACATCTCTGTTTTCACTGCTATCTCTGTTTCTTTTGTAAAATCTGTTTCTTCGATGATATCTGTTGACATCACATTATTTGCTACCCTTTTGATATCATCTCAACCTGTCTAACACTATGGTGATGCTCTATTGAGCTTCTTTCTTTCAACATTTTTAGATCTGCATCATTCATAGTTCGACCACGTAAATGGAACATTTTGTCTATAAAATGGTTAGTCTTATAACTCGCAAATCACACACTTCTAAATAAGTTTCGATCAAACTGTTTACTGACTAGTGAGTAATAGACAAATATCAAAGGCAGACGCACAGCATATGGAAAGACAGCAGATAATCCGCCTCAGTGAAATGTGCTATCAACTTTATGCCGCTCACTTACACGTTTTTCACTGGAATTTCATGGGATTTTGGCTGGTTGAAGTGTCATCTGCTGGAAGTCCTAGCGGCGATTCTTGGAAGAGAGTAACGACCTTGACGGCTCAGTTTGCGCACAGCCTATTGTATACACTGTGGGTAGACGTCGGCGAGATACGTCCCGGTGTCCCGGCGGCCCAGCACGAGCCTGAGCAGCATCCTGTCACAGCTGAACAATTTTGACTTATGCCACTGTTTCAATAAAAAGGCAGACTCAAGTGACACTATTCCACTAGCTATTCCTTAAAGGAACAATGACAGTAAAATTTGTGACACTTCCACCATGTAGACATCATAAATAATCATCCTTCTGTGACGTTAACTGAAATTTACTACTTTTTTGATTGTGAAAGTATTCTTCTAGGTGTGTTATATGTTTTAAATTTGTGGGAGGCTGGTGTCATCAGTTCAATACCATCGTCGAATCAATTTATGCATGAATCTATCAGCAGACTCCTGGAAATATAGTCGTAATTTAAGCAACGACTCTGAAAAGAAGCATCCCATCTTGGCAAAGCCATCTTTTTTATAGGTACCACACGAGTTTTCGCTGTCAATAGCAATACATTAATTCCAACTTCAGATTGAACACGTGAATTAATACAAGTAGAATACGCTCATTCATACGCGTCCGAGAATGCATGCTTCTGGGTACATAGTGTTCCTCTACTTAAGTATATCTATCTTGTAATTTGAATTTGGTTGCAGTGTTTGAAAGATTGCCGAAAACGATTCTGAATATCGTTGAATGTCTGTAGATACTTCATCATCCCGAGCAATTTTCTGTCACCACAAACTTTCAACTTGACTGTGATGACCACTAGTGCGATTCATCCAAGTTAGGCGAATATTTATGCTGCTTTCCTAACGATTTGTATTTTCATTAATTGACTATTTGTGGTTTGAAAATTGAAGATTTGATTCGAAATGCATAATTTCTAGTGCTCCAAGTGTTTTGATTTCTTTGGTTTCTAATGTCCGCCAAAGTTGATCCGGCTCGGTTTGTAATAGATGGTCCGGTAGATCCTGCAGTATTTCACCATCGTGAAATCGTTAGACGATCACTTCCATATATCGAACCCACCTTCACTAAGCAACGCAATGATCTGATCCCACAAAACGTTACATTCCTTGATATAATCTGCTCCACGCAGAATATCAACATAAAGATTATTTGAAACCTTTTGGTTCCTTTTTGGAAAACGATGTGCTTTCTCCGTTGCCAGATGTTGAACAGTTTAATTGCTAAATCCGGAACGGAAGCTGTTCCAAATGTCAACGTTTTCAGCCGATATTCGTTTAGCGAGCCCCATTGGTATTTTCTCTTAAAATAAGCTGTGACAAGTATAGATCCTTTCGTAAAACAAGTCTGACATACATAATTTGAGTGATAATAATAATAATACATTGTCAACGCATACTAAAAACAATATTTTATTGAATTATTATTTCACACAAAATGGCTGCATTGTCCGTGCCAAATAAAAAATGTATATTAAACGGTGCCAATGATTCTAAAGCGAGAAATGATCTGAAACAAAAAATTCAAAAAGGTTTTATTTGAAAAACCAGTGGCTATCGTTTGAACCAAAATTATCAGATAATATACAATAATAACAAAATTGCGAACAGTTAAAAATAATTTTTCCAAATTCGAGTTTTTTTTGTGATTTTTGGGTTAAAAAAATAGAAAAAAAATCAACATTTTGCAACGTCCGTGGTTGACACGATAACTATACATGTGCTCAATGAATGGTGAAATTTTTAGAAGCTTCGGTTCTGTAGTTTCGAAGAAATCATTGCCACGGCATGGAAAAAATGGTTCGGAGAAAAATGCATTTAAAGTTTTGAGAGAGATAATTTTCCTCCAAAATTCAAAACGTTACTAGTATTCAAAATATCGGTTGAGCAAGGTTATGAGGCCAGCATTAAAACAAGAATAATGAGCTCGTCAATCAGTTACCTGACTATCAGAAAGTGCGAAGAGTGAGGAACTCCTTAAGGGGGAGATCGTTCACCGCTACTATGGCTTGGGCAATGGGCAATCTTTTGACTACGTGGTCACCAGATTCATCAGCCTGATCGTGGCTAAAAAACGATTGAAAAGTGTCTTAGAATATGCAATAATAAGGCTACCGTAGACGGAATTAAAATAATATATTAGGTTTGAAGCATAACTCCGAGCCAATACCGAAAGCAACGACGACCTTGAAGTTAAGGAGCACGCAAGTAACTCAAGAAAGACAAGGTTGAAGTTTTGTGCATGGACATTTATAATGAATCTTTTGAATCCAAAACCGAACAAATGCTCACTAATAGCGTTGACACATTGACCCATCATCAGTACGAAAAGTGTCATCAGCACAAAAAAAAAACCATCATAATGACAGAGAGATAAGCACGGAAAAAGACCATACTTATCTCGATAAGTACGAAAAATTGCCATCTATGTTTGGGTAGAATAATTAGAAACCATCTGCCGTGAATAGAATTTGACATTATTTATATCAGCTGTTTAATATTTTCGAACCAAATCTGACGTGCCATCGCGGACAGTTGACGTTTTTCATCGAAACGACACCAACGACCTTGGAACAGGGAACTAACAGGAACGGAACGAACTGAATAAACGCCTATACGTGTGTGGTATCAATAGAGCGCTGTTCATAAGTGTCAAAGGTGCATAAGTGTCAAACGACTTCCATTGACAGGTCTTAACAAAAAGAAAGCAAAACGCGTATTCATCGAAATTTAGTGGTTTTTTACAAATCCTGACCTTATTTCGAAGTACTATGTGACAAAAACAAGTGTTAACCTCGGGTGTAGCAGCCCGAAGAAAACAGTGTTGATAAATTGACGCGACAGTTAGTGAATTTCAAGAATTTGTGATATAAAGTGTGTGGTTCATCATATTTTCGAAATAAAGGAGTGCATTTTCGTACTTAAGTGCAGTAAATATACACGCTGTTATATGTTTAAAAGATCGAGTACTTTCAAAAGCTGTTTTAATTGAAAATTTCACATTTTTATGAACTCTGAAATATCCAATACAAAGAATGACATTTCCCAGAATTGTGTACAATTGACAATCAGTGGCGTTTCAGAAATTAATGAGACAAGATGAATTTAATCAATTATTTATTTCAAATTCGATGTTGGTAATTGCCATAATTCTGCCAAAGCCGGTCCCAAGCCCGGTTGTAAAAGTAAGAGGGTGGCTTGAAAGTTTAACAAATTAAGTCGAGTGTTCCCGGTTTTTACTGTTAATATTAAATATTGAGTGGTTTACTGCAATATTGACGGGATTTTTAAAGTTTAGCCATAACCATAGAAAATCATCTTATAATAAGTCTCGAAGACATATGATTTTAATGTTTTTTTGCTGTGTTTAAAACTAAAATTATTAATGTTACATGTGTTTGAGAACTCATCCGATATGTTCAGAATCTAAACGTTAAGTGAGTGGGCTGTAGCCTAACATGCATAATTGATTTCAGTTTCTTTTTGATATTCATGCAAATTGTTTTCATCGGAGGTCTAAAATTGCCGTAACATATTCTTGAATAATGTTTCGTTGTGAAATTTTTTTGAAATCTTGCGCCAAAATTTCGGTCCCTCAAATTATCGATGTCGTCCGCCAGTGTCAACAAACCACTACATGAAGGTGTCACAAACACATAGTGAAACTGCTACCACAAATTATGCTGATGTTCCACTCCATAGTTACCTCTATTCCAACGACCGAATGATAATGACGAAACCAACGACGAAAACATGTGTGTCACCCCGTCATTTGAAGTTTCGTGCTGATAACACTTTCCGTACTGATGATGGGTCAATGTGTCAACGCTATAAAAGTCCGAGAGTATAATGTTTTTGCCCTTATGTTGATGGATTGTCACAGTTAGCAGTCATTTGTTATGATATGGATAAATGGCCGAATTAGATAAATCATCGTCGCTTAATCTTCCAAATCACATGACATTTTTCTGAAATTTTAACTCAAAATTTAACTGATCCACACAGCGGAGTTACTGGCAAAAAAGTGTTCGTATTTTTTTGATTGATTTGGCAGGAAATGATCGTACAGTTAAGATTGGGACGGAACAGTAGTAGAACGATTAAAGAAGCCTACAATTCTAGTGGCAGAAGCCGGAGCGATAAATTCAGCCCATCTCGGGACTCTACTTACGGTGGGTGCTTAAATGTAATCTTAAACAGAATTTCAAAGAAACCGTGATGCCGCTACAATTTCGTCGCCAGCTGATAACTATACTGAAACATGCTATGGAAACACTTATAGATGATACTCCGCTCTGTGATTCACGATAAACTGAATGGAAATGAAATACCAATGAAGCAATAAATGTATTTATTTATTAAGAATTTGCCTTACAAACTAACATAATCCAATACAAGGCAATACAAGAAAAGAAGAAAAAATGGAAAAAATTAAAGAAAAGAAATACATAGTATAGTTAAATTAATTAGTTAAAGAACTCTTTACATTCTGCTTATGAATGTAGAGTGAGTGAGGAAACGGACCAAGTGTGAATATGATGTCAGATCTGGCAGGGCGTTCTGAAGTACGATACTCTAACCAATCAGAGATGTTAGAGTTTAATTGATGGTGGTGAAGCCGAAACAGAAAACACTTATCTAAAAGCAGTCTGCGGGGTTACAAAGTAGGAATTTGTAGCAAGGAAAGGCTCTTCATATGGCATATATGTAATAATCAATCTGAAAATGAGGAAACGAGTGAATTTGTGCTGAACTGATTCAATCATAGAATCTGTTGCGGATCATTGTATTAAATTTTTCTTTATTTTCTACCAAAACGATATTCAATTTAAATTGCATCGTTACACTGTCAAATAATCACCATTGGCAGTACTTAAATCCAATTTACTAATCCACCATTCGCACTGTCTCTCGAGAGAGGTGAGAAACGCGTTTCTGATGTGTTGAGTTGAGGTGATCGAGCGAGAAGCGGTTCTCTTAGGGTGCGGTCGCCCATCTGATTGGTCGAATTAGCAAATTGCCATATATGGGCATAATGTTCCGTCTCGAGACGAGGTGAGAAGTTTATGGTGTGAGTGTAAAGGTGAAAAAAAGCAGTCAGAGAGTTGTGATCGAGGAATCGGGTAGTATAAACGCGATTTTATTTCACTTAGCGATTGTCGAGGAAAAACGCCAAGTGCAACAGAAAATGGTGCTACAAACTCAACAAGCTATTTGGATGGTGCCGATGGGAGCGAAGGACACCTAATAACCGAAGATAGGGTTGTGCTACGCCGACGACTAAAGACGGGATCAACTACAATCACACGAAGATCGGGAAACAAAAGATCTCGTGCCAAACTGAAAAGACGTTGCTCAATGAATGGACATTTTTATAATCGCGAAACTTCGTTCTTTACGCCCCCATACGGTTCGCAAATGAGCGTTTGGGTGACGTCCTTAGTTAGGGCCCAGGAAGTGATCAATTTACTTCTGGAAAAATATAAAGTGGACAGCAGACCGTCGAACTTTGCTCTGTTCATTGTTCGTGACGATGGCGAACAAAGACGCTTGAAAGACGAGGATTATCCTTTCGTAGCGCGTATTATGTTAGGACCACATGGAGATGTGTCCCTACTGTTTCTTATGGATGCTCAAGAAACGCAAGAAATAAGTAATGAGGTAGCTCAATTTTTACACCTTTCTATTCCCGAAGGTCGAGCGATTTTGGATCGTTAGGATTTTGCAATGGAAAAATGAAGGACTTTTAGCGCGATACAAAGGTGTCCCGCCTGTTATACTGAGAGCTTTTCCATCGAATGCCGCTTGTTTTAATGATTTTGAAGATTGATGAAAATTTAAATGCGGTCGCATCTGAATTGTATTGAGAAGTGTTAGAGTAGAGTTTAAGATCGAATAAAGTGAAATCTAAAATGAAGTGAGTTTTTTTTCACGGTTTCTCCCCTCCTCAGTTTGTGCGCGATTCGGTTTGTCCGGTTCTTTATTGGTTTTGTGATTTTGATTAGCCCACGCCTCGGTAAGCTAGCCGGTTTTTTTTAAAAAAAATGTTACTCTACGGTCGCCACTATGCGGCCACAGTTAGTGGGTGCTCCGCACGGGGCCCACTCTCGGCAATCATCTTTCATGGGGCGTCCGAATTGACGGGGCACATGGAGGATGATTGGCTGGAGAGGTGTGGTAGTGGGAGCACGCAACAAATCTAGGTATTGATAGTGTGGTGACCATGCTTGCGAGCAATCTTCAAGAATTGGTCTAACGAGGCTAGTGTATAGGTTGACCGAGGAAGAAAGGTCAGTAAACATATGAGAGTGTCTTAATACGAACCCGGAGACGCGAGAGGCGCGTGCGGCTGTAGCCGCAATTTTAGGCTCAAATTTAAGTTTCGGGTCGAAAATCACTCTCAGATCTTTTATTTGAAAAACCGGCGCAAGTGGAATATCATGTAATACGTAAGTATAATCAATTGGACTGGGCTTTAAGGAGAAGGACATTTTGTAACATTTCTGGATATTCATGGAGAGAAAATTAGTTTCACTTCAAGAAACGATCGCGTCAAGATCCATTTGGAGAGCAATACAATCCTCTTCTGAGCGAATAACGCGGTAAATTTTTAAGTCTGCAGCATACAGAATACACTGAGACGCTACGACAGTAGGAATGTCATTTATATAGAGTATGAAAAGAAAAGGGCCAAGGGCCGTAGGGGTCTAAGGAACGCCTGAGGTTGGATGGAAGAGAGAAAAATGTGCTCCACATAGGCTAACACGGCAATAACGAGGACTGATGTAGGATTCAAGCCAGGAAAGTAATGCTCCAAACAGGTCAAAGTGAGCTAGCTTCCGCTATAGAACATTTAGGTTGACAGTATCAAATGCCTTACTGAAGTCAGTGTACACTATATCAACTTGAGTACGGCTGTCAAGAGCGACAGTTTGGGTAAGCTCAAGGAGATTCGTGAAGGTCAAACGGTTTGGAAAAAATCCATGTTGGAACAAGGACAGCCTACAGTTAAGAGCTTGGTATATTTTATTGTAGACAATGCGTTCAAGAATTTTGGGAAAACAGAAAAGAATCGAAATGGGACGGTAATTGGACGCATTAGAAGAGGATCCAGATTTGAGTACAGGAAAAATGTTAGCCAATTTCCACAAATTGGGAAAGATACCGGAGGATAAACTAGCATTGAAAATATAAGATAGTGGAATGCATAATGAGGAGGACAAGGATTTCATGAATACATTCGGAAGTCCGTCTGGCCCGGGCCTACGCTGGAATCTAAAGAATTGATCAAATTTTGGATTTCAGTTGGTTTAGTGGAGATAAGATTTAGAATAGGGGGGAAGTAAAAAAGAGTATCAAAAGAATTTGGGAGAGTTGTGGCAGGATATATTGACGAAAAAAACTGAGCAAATATCTCGCAAATTTTTTCAGGAGTCGAGCTTTGCTTACCGTCCCAGGAAACAGTATAAGGAATACTGAACGAAGATTTAAGGAAATTGACATAAGACCAAAACGGCTTTGTTTAGTTAGAGTGCAGCGATTTTTCGATATTGGCGAAGTAATTACGCATAGCTCTTTTAATTTCCAGTTTGGCTGAAGCACGTTGATTTGAAAAAGCAGTATAGTTTTCCGTAGTATTAATAAATTTATAACGCTGTTTTTTAATTTCAAGATAGCTAAGACATTACGGGTTAGCCAGGGAGGATCGTTTATCGAGGTACGATAAATGAGAGTGAAGCGAGAGATGAGGTCATAGAAAAAAGAGTAGAATTTAACGAGCGAATCGTCACAGCCAATACTGTCAAAAAAAGATGCCCAGTTAACCGATTTGAGTTCTTCCGACAAAGCAATGTAATTCGATTTCCAAAAGTGTATTCTGAGCTTTGGGGAAACAAAAGTCGAGTTCAAACAGTAGAGGTGGATGATGGGGATCCGAACATAGGAAAGAGAAGCAGTGGTTAAAGTTAAGTTATCAGGAGCAATCTTCGATATAACAAGGGCAAGAAGTCGGTCGTTCAAGTTAAAGGCATGGTTGAATTGGTAAAAACCCGACAATGAGAGAAAATTGGAGAGAAGTTTCGATGATCGATAAGAAGAGATAATTTTAATATGAGGAACAATTTGCCAATCAATGGAGGGAAGATTGAAATCACCGCAGATGATAATACGAGACGTTGTATTAAGAGAGAGGCAAAACGAGGTAATAGACTCAAAGAAAGATTCATAAAGCTCAAGTGGAGAGTTACAAGGGAAGTATGTATAGATATACAAGGGAGTGGAAGGGTCAGCTAATACTTTGGCGAAAACACATTCTATTGGAGGGGGAGGGAGGAAATCTTCACAGAGAGCGCTGGAAAGACAATTCTTCACAGCTATTAAGACTCCAACATCATTTTTAATGGATAGGTGAAGATCGGGGTCTTTACGATATGTAGTAAAACTAGGCAAAAGTTCAGAGCTAAAGATGCCAGAGTGTAGCCAGGTTTCTGTCAAATAAATAATAGAGTCGTTCGACAACAGGCACGAAAAATTAAATTGCTGCAACTTGGTTCGTAAGCCACGTACATTTTGATAATAGATACTGTTGCAACCAGCCTACGGACCTTTTTGTGCCTAGACTCGCTGAACAGCAACAGAGTTCCGTGGCTGAGTAATAGCATGTTAAACGGTCGCGTGAGAGGCCTGAGTTCAAATCTAGGTGGAACTGCGTTCTATATTTTTTTTTTCTTCCTTCGTTTTCCTCAGTGCAAGGGTCAGTTTAGGTCGTGGCACGGCCGCTGACCTTTCCGACAAGGAAACAGCTACCAGCAACGGAATAGGGGGTCAACGACAGATGTGACCCGCCGTTGTCGGACAGCTGAGAAACAAAAAAATGAATGCGGAGGGGGGCAGTCAAGTTTTGGCGACAAAAGGTCGCACATCGGTGAAAGATTTGATAAAAACTTTTCCCGTAGCCGGGATAAAACACAAAGTGACTGATTGTAAGAGATTGAAAATCGCAAATTGAAAATTAAAAATTAGGAAAGGAGACAAGTTATCGTGAAAAAAGAAAAAAAAACTCTGAAAATATTAGTGAAAAGAAAAGGTGAACTCTGAGAAGACTGAATTGTTTTATATGGTGAAGTCATGCAAATTACTAAATACCAACAACGTTGTGCTGCTGACAAATCAAAGCGAAAAAAAAGTGTATTACAAAATAACAATTGAATTTAACAACGGAAACAAATGCATAGTGAACACAGTAGAACAAAAAAAAAACAAAGACAAGTTTAACTAATAATCGAAGGGCCAAAGTGAAATAGTACATAGTTGATAATATGGAACAGAGCCGGAATTCCTAAAGTAGGAAGAAGAAAAAAAAAGTGAATTAACAATAGATTTTCTAAGGAGTATTGTCTATAATTGAAGTATTGTACAAGGGAAACAGAAAAAAAATTAATTAATTTTCAATTTACTGCCGAATCAACGGCATCATTGGTTTCAGGCTTGAGCAGACCACGCAAATGGAGAGCGCTCCTCATCGGCAGCTTAAACGTGAGTTTAATTATTCTATTGATTTTGTTTAAGCATTTGAAGCATTATTATTTGATTTTTTTTTTTCTTTCCATTTTATTTTTTTTTATTTTTACATATACCTATTAAAGTTTTTTTTTCTTTTTCTTCCTTTTATTTTGAATTTTGTTTATACATCTTAATCTAGTATTAGTTGTATTATTATTTTTCTTGCTTTTTATTCGTAATTATATATTTTTTTGGTCTTTCATAAATTTTGGCGTTTCACTGATGGAGTAAAAAGCGAGTGATTTTTTTTCAGGCTCAGTGAACTCTCCCTCATCCCAATCCCATTCCTTCTTTTTCGTTTTTTCTTTTTTTTCCTCTCAGAGGATGGTTCGGCACGGGCCTAGTTCTTCCTCCCCTAAAACAACCCACACCCACGCGCTGAAGCTAGCCGGCTCAGTTGCGCCATCCTGGGGTGTGGGAGACTAGGCCAAACAAATTGTCCGCGACCGCAGTGCCATCACTGTGGGTTGCAACATATGGCGCCCAACTGTATTGTGGTAATGAGGTTTTGACTAGTTAACTTCGTTGGTTCTAATGTAGAGTAGAGTAATTTCAACATATCTATATGGCAATTTCGCATTTCCATTAAATAGATTTTTATTTTCGTGTTAGTATTATTTTAAATTTTTCCTGTAGCAGTAATGTTTTTCTTGTAATTTTTTTTTACTCGTTTAATTTGTTAAAATATTGTGCAAACGCTTAACTTTTATAGTTTTTGAGTTTTCTTTCTTTTCAAATAATTAATGATTTAATGATTGGATACTGCGGTCGCGGTGGCGCCCACAAGTGTCGCATATAGTAGTGATAGTCATGCTATTGTGACTTTAGCGGGTATGTTGGAGTGGTTAACAGGTGGGATCCATCGAGTTTTGTGTCGCGTCTACATCTCCTGATTTGGATTGAGTTAGACGACGCTCTCGATACACCTGGGGACTATTCATTGTGTGAGGGAGTCGTCCTGCGACTCTTGTCCGGCTTATTCCATCATATAAAATGTAGAATAAGACCGTTGTCGGCCTACATGAAGACATTAGAGGGAGATACGTAGGGAAGCTTCCTCGCACTGTAATACACATGCAACTTCTGAGTCTGAAAAAAAACAAACAAACAAACTTAATCTATCCAACGCATTTTAAAACACGATTTTTTTTTGAGTTTGGTTTCGTTTCAGTTTAAATTTATCTATTTTCTTAATTTCGAAAGGAAAATATTTTATTGAGGGTTTTTCATTCATTGATTTAATTATTAGTTTAGAACCTTTGCAATGCCGAACACAGTGCGTCGTCCGGACGACTCGGGAATAGTTCGTCTCACACGTGGTTTGGACCGCCTCACGCTTTCACCCGTAGATACAGCTGCACAACAGCCCCATAGGGAGACACGGGACGCGGAAGTGATGTTTGCTCCATCTGACAACCAAACTTCAAGTGCCACCACGACCCCAGTACTAGCGCGAGAAGGTCGAGAGTCCACACCTCACCGACCCAATCCAGACTTATCCAGCACCATGGTGCATCCCAGCCGATCTGCAGTTCATCTTCCGATGACAAAGTGGAACCTGAAGTTCGATGGAACTTCTCAGGGAATGGGTGTTGACCGATTTATTTTTCGGGCTACACATTTGGCCAATATTTATGGTGTGTCCCGAGAAAATTTGGCAATGGATCTTCATATCCTCCTACAAGGGCCAGCTGAAGAATGGTACTGGCGATATCTGGAAATAACTCCTATACCACTCTGGAGTCACCTGTCTGCAGGTTTACGCGAGCGATTTGAGGCCAGACGGTCGGACGTGGACATACGAAGAGCTATAGATGCTAGGACCCAGCGGCCGAAGGAAGTTTCCGAGATTTTTACGATGCCGTCGAAGAGCTAATGGTGCAACTAAAAAATCCTCTTCCGGATGCCGACATTCAATATGTTCTATTAAGGAACATGGATCCTAGGTTTAGTCATCATTTGGCCGGACTGGAGTTCCGATCGGTTCGAGAACTAATTCGACGATGCGTTGCTGTTGAGGCGACATGGTGGCCCGACGGGAAAAACACCGGCCAGAACAGCGCTTTCCATCAAAATCGACCCTCTCACAGACGATCACTAGCATTAAATGAAGTATATGCAGAAGAAGACTGGATGCGAGAAGATACAGTCGAGGCGATGACAGGCTGCCATTTCGATCCCACACCAGCTCGGACTAGACTTCCGATGCCGCCTGACCAGTCTGGTTATCAAGCACAGCGTCCACACCAAGAATTCCACCCGCAGGCTGATCGACGCCACGGTGACGCGAACGAGTACCGTGTGTGTTGGAATTGCCAGGATTTGGGTCATTCTTTCATGGAATGTCCGCAATCACACCAGCGGCAATTTTGCTACGGTTGTGGAAGACCCAATACCGTGAAACCAACTTGTCCGAATTGTCGATCGGGAAACGGGCAATGGGGAATGAGGAAAGCCGGAACCTCAAGTGCTCCCCAGAGCCGGAGACCAACAGCGAAGACGACCGAAGCTGCTGCCAATACGGATCCCGAGCTAAGGCGGAGGGTCTAATAGGCACCCCTTTTATGTGTGACGTTGGAGTCCAGACTGTGGAGACTGTTAACGCTGTCACCCAGACTGTATTATCAGTAAACAGTTCTCCTAAACAACCTCAAACTCCTCGAGCACCACGTTTTTTTCGGGCTTGGAAATATTTTGAAGATCGTAAACACCTACGAAGTGCCTGCCGGGAAACTATCGTAGCGCAGCACGGAGACAACCGCCCTTTTGCTCAAATCACAATCAAAGGGCGGAAACTTATCGGTCTGTTGGACAGTGGGGCCACTGTCAGCATACTAGGAAAAGGGTCCATTGAACTCATCAGGGATTTAGATCTCTACCTGCAC
This sequence comes from Oxycera nigricornis, assembly GCA_963942545.1. Lineage (NCBI taxonomy): Eukaryota > Metazoa > Arthropoda > Insecta > Diptera > Stratiomyidae > Oxycera > Oxycera nigricornis. The sequence continues at coordinate 57,966,564 of OZ012662.1, forward strand.
ACCATGAATGGCAAGGTTCAAACTGCCGCGGGTCAAAGTGCCTCTATCCTGGGATTCGTCAATGTTCCAGTGCAGTGCAATAACCGCATACTCCCTTTCGTATTTTTGGTAGTGCCCACGCTAGCCAATCCCATTTATCTTGGCATGGATTTTTGGAATGCCTTTAAAATTACCCCTGTACCCTTAGCTGTCGTTGATGCTCTTACGACACCGACATCCAGTGGCTTCCATCACTTGTCCCCGGAAGAGCAGAAGCGTCTCGATTTCGTCAAACAGCAGTTTCCATCATTTAATAAGTTGGGTTTGGGAAAAACTGATTTATTGTCACACTCTATTGATACCGGCCCAGCAGTGCCTATCAAACAAAGACACTATGCGGTTTCCCCAGTGGTGCAGAAACTGATGTATGACGAACTCGATCGAATGTTGTCTCTGGGGGTAATTGAAGAAAGCCACAGCGCTTGGAGTTTCCCCGTCACGCTGGTAAGAAAACCTGGAAAAGTGCGCCTATGCTTAGATGCCAGACGCCTGAATGCAGTGACTCTCAAAGACGCATACCCGCTTCCTCTCATTGAGGGCCTGCTGGCCAGGCTGCAAGACACCAGATACATCACCAGTCTGGATTTGAAGGATGCTTTCTGGCAGATTCCGCTTGACGCGAGCGCTAAGGAAAAAACCGCCTTTACCATCCCTGGGAGACCCCTGTACCATTTCACAGTCATGCCGTTCGGCTTGTGTAATGCACCGCAGACAATGTGCCGGTTGATGCACAAAGTGATACCGCACGAACTGCATGATCAGGTTTTTGTATACTTGGATGACTTGCTGGTAACAAGCTCAACCTTGGACGAGCACCTTAAGCTGTTGTCCACAGTTGCCCACTTACTCCAAAAAGCAAACCTCACGATAAACGTTGAGAAGAGCAAGTTCATTCAAAAGGAGATCAAATACTTAGGCTATGTAGTTAGTGATGGGGTACTCAGTACTGACCCCGAGAAAGTATCTGGCATCCTGGCCTATCCCGTACCGCGAACGGCCAAAGATATCCGGAGGTTCATGGGTATGGCAGGCTGGTACAGACGGTTTATTCCGAACTTCGCAGCAGTTACAGCACCACTAACGGACCTTCTTAAAATCAAAAAACCATTCGTGTGGTCCGAATCTGCTAACCTGGCCTTTATCCAGACGAAGGAACTACTCGTGTCCGCTCCAGTCCTGACCAACCCAGATTTCACGCGACATTTTTACATCCAGTGTGATGCCAGCATTACGGGCATCGGAAGTGTCCTCTTCCAAAAAGATGACGATGGTGAGGAGCACCCGATCGCATATATGTCCACCAAGCTGAACTCTGCCCAACGAAACTACAGTATAACTGAACTTGAATGTTTGGCTGCCGTGCAGAGTGTCAAGCGTTTTAGAGCCTACGTTGAGGGGTTGCCATTCACCATCATCACGGATCATGCCAGTCTTAAGTGGCTTATGTCAGAACAGGACTTATCTGGCCGATTGGCCCGTTGGAGCTTGAAGCTGCAGGGGTTCAACTTCAACATCGAGCATCGAAAAGGTACGCAAAACGTGGTACCTGATGCACTATCCAGATCGTATACCTTGAGTGAACTCGTCACGGATGTAGCTGAAGTTATCCCAGATACCGCCTTTTTAGATCCGGAGTACCTGGACTTGATCACTCAGATTAAGGCAAGCCCAGAGCGTTACCAAAATCTGTTCACGGAGGAAGGGCGAGTCTACATCCAGACCACTTCTAACAGTTCTTTGTTTTTGGACATACCGCAACGCAAATTATGGGTTCCTAAAAGCTATCACAGGGAACTTATTTCCCAGGCCCATGATAAACCTATGGCTTCGCACCGAGGAATAAGAAAGACACTGGAGCTATTACGTAGGAATTATTACTGGCCTAGTATCGCTAATGATGTTCGTAACAACATTGCTTCTTGCCTTACGTGCAAACAATGCAAGCCATCTAACCGCACGATGAGACCTCCAATGGGTTTACTGCGATGTTCCGAACGACCAATGCAGCGAATTTTCATTGATTTTATGGGGCCCTATCCACGTTCTAAGAGTGGTAATGTCTACCTGTTAGTCGTGCTGGACCACTACACCAAATTCATTTGGCTCAAGCCCATGGTGAAAGTCACCGCAGAAAACGTGGTCAAATTTTTAACCAGTGAAATATTTCTAACCTATGGGGTACCGGAAATCCTGCACACGGACAACGGCGTTCAGTTCACCTCCAAAATTTTCACCCAGCTGCTAAACAACTTTGGGGTCGAACATTGCTTCACGCCCTTATATAGCCCCCAGTCAAATGCCGCAGAACGCACCAACCAATCCACGCTAGCCGCTATACGCTCATATGTTGGCGAAGATCATCGCGAGTAGGATGAGCATCTTGCGGAGTCCTGCGCCTCGTTCCGACATGTGATACACGATTCAACAGGATACTCGCCGCACTTCCTGATGTTTGGTTATCAACCAGTAAGGCACGGATCAGAGTATGCTCTGCTGCGTAAATTAAAGGCTTTAGAAGATTTCACGCGACATTTTTACATCCAGTGTGATGCCAGCATTACGGGCATCGGAAGTGTCCTCTTCCAAAAAGATGACGATGGTGAGGAGCACCCGATCGCATATATGTCCACCAAGCTGAACTCTGCCCAACGAAACTACAGTATAACTGAACTTGAATGTTTGGCTGCCGTGCAGAGTGTCAAGCGTTTTAGAGCCTACGTTGAGGGGTTGCCATTCACCATCATCACGGATCATGCCAGTCTTAAGTGGCTTATGTCAGAACAGGACTTATCTGGCCGATTGGCCCGTTGGAGCTTGAAGCTGCAGGGGTTCAACTTCAACATCGAGCATCGAAAAGGTACGCAAAACGTGGTACCTGATGCACTATCCAGATCGTATACCTTGAGTGAACTCGTCACGGATGTAGCTGAAGTTATCCCAGATACCGCCTTTTTAGATCCGGAGTACCTGGACTTGATCACTCAGATTAAGGCAAGCCCAGAGCGTTACCAAAATCTGTTCACGGAGGAAGGGCGAGTCTACATCCAGACCACTTCTAACAGTTCTTTGTTTTTGGACATACCGCAACGCAAATTATGGGTTCTTAAAAGCTATCACAGGGAACTTATTTCCCAGGCCCATGATAAACCTATGGCTTCGCACCGAGGAATAAGAAAGACACTGGAGCTATTACGTAGGAATTATTACTGGCCTAGTATCGCTAATGATGTTCGTAACAACATTGCTTCTTGCCTTACGTGCAAACAATGCAAGCCATCTAACCGCACGATGAGACCTCCAATGGGTTTACTGCGATGTTCCGAACGACCAATGCAGCGAATTTTCATTGATTTTATGGGGCCCTATCCACGTTCTAAGAGTGGTAATGTCTACCTGTTAGTCGTGCTGGACCACTACACCAAATTCATTTGGCTCAAGCCCATGGTGAAAGTCACCGCAGAAAACGTGGTCAAATTTTTAACCAGTGAAATATTTCTAACCTATGGGGTACCGGAAATCCTGCACACGGACAACGGCGTTCAGTTCACCTCCAAAATTTTCACCCAGCTGCTAAACAACTTTGGGGTCGAACATTGCTTCACGCCCTTATATAGCCCCCAGTCAAATGCCGCAGAACGCACCAACCAATCCACGCTACCCGCTATACGCTCATATGTTGGCGAAGATCATCGCGAGTGGGATGAGCATCTTGCGGAGTCCTGCGCCTCGTTCCGACATGTGATACACGATTCAACAGGATACTCGCCGCACTTCCTGATGTTTGGTTATCAACCAGTAAGGCACGGATCAGAGTATGCTCTGCTGCGTAAATTAAAGGCTTTAGAAGATGGCGAGGTAACGCTCCGACCCTGCGACAGGCAGCGTATCGCATACGACCGAGTCAAAGCGAAACTAAGCGAGGCGTACAGCAAGGGAGCGCAACGTTATAACCTGAGAACGCGTACACAACAGTTTACTCCCGGACAAAGAGTCTTTGTACGTAATCACGTACTTAGCAGTGCGGCAAACCGCTTTGCAGCCAAGCTAGCGCCTGTGTTTTATAGCGCAGTAGTCCGTCGGAAAATTGGGCAGGTGTCATATGAACTGGCGGATGAGGGTGGAAACCGGATTGGTGTATTCCATGCCCAGGATATTCGCTGCTAAAGCTATTTGCGCGGCGTGATGAGACCCACCTCCTGGGTCAGGTCGTCCCCACGTTTGTTGCAACCAGCCTACGGACCTTTTTGTGCCTAGACTCGCTGAACAGCAACTGAGTTCCGTGGCTGAGTAATAGCATTTTAAACGGTCGCGTGAGAGGCCTGAGTTCAAATCTAGGTGGAACTGCGTTCTATATTTTTTATTCCTTCGTTTTCCTCAGTGCAAGGGTCAGTTTAGGTCGTGGCACGGTCGCTGACCTTTCCGACAAGGAAACAGCTACCAGCAACGGAATAGGGGGTCAACGACAGATGTGACCCGCCGTTGTCGGACAGCTGAGAAACAAAAAAATGAGTGCGGGGAGGCAGTCAAGTTTTGGCGAAAAAAGGTCGCACATCGGTGAAGGATTTGATAAAAACTTTTCCCGTAGCCGGGATAAAACACAAAGTGACTGATTGTAAGAGATTGAAAATCGCAAATTGAAAATTAAAAATTAGGAAAGGAGACAAGTTATCGTGAAAAAAGAAAAAAAAACTCTGAAAATATTAGTGAAAAGAAAAGGTGAACTCTGAGAAGACTGAATTGTTTTATATGGTGAAGTCATGCAAATTACTAAATACCAACAACGTTGTGCTGCTGACAAATCAAAGCGAAAAAAAAGTGTATTACAAAATAACAATTGAATTTAACAACGGAAACAAATGCATAGTGAACACAGTAGAACAAAAAAAAAAGACAAGTTTAACTAATAATCGAAGGGCCAAAGTGAAATAGTACATAGTTGATAATATGGAACAGAGCCGGAATTCCTAAAGTAGGAAGAAGAAAAAAAAAGTGAATTAACAATAGATTTTCTAAGGAGTATTGTCTATAATTGAAGTATTGTACAAGGGAAACAGAGAAAAAAAAATTAATTAATTTTCAATTTACTGTCGAATCAACGGCACCATTGGTTTCAGGCTTGAGCAGACCACGCAGATGGAGAGCGCTCCTCATCGGCAGCTTAAACGTGAGTTGAATTATTCTATTGATTTTGTTTAAGCATTTGAAGCATTATTATTTGATTTTATTTTAATTTTTTTTTGTTTCTTTCCATTTTTTTTTTATTTTTACATATACCTATTATTAAGTTTTTTTTTCTTTTTCTTCCTTTTATTTTGAATTTTGTTTATACATCTTAATCTAGTATTAGTTGTATTATTTTTTTCTTGCTTTTTATTCGTAATTATATATTTTTTTTGGTCTTTCATAAATTTTGGCGTTTCACTGATGGAGTAAAAAGCGAGTGTTTTTTTTCAGGCTCAGTGAACTCTCCCTCATCCCAATCCCATTCCTTCTTTTTCGTTTTTTCTTTTTTTTTCTCTCAGAGGATGGTTCGGCACGGGCCTAGTTCTTCCTCCCCTAAAACAACCCACACCCACGCGCTGAAGCTAGCCGGCTCAGTAGCGCCATCCTGGGGTGTGGGAGACTAGGCCAAACAAATTGTCCGCGACCGCAGTGCCATCACTGTGGGTTGCAACAATACTAATTTTTTTTACGTAAAATTAGGATAAGAAGCACTTGCAGATGATGGCGTGAAATCTGTTGAAGTAGTTGTCGAAACTAGTCCTGAGATAGACGAAGACGTGGCTGGTGAAAATTCGTAGAACGACGGACGGTCAAGGCTTGGACCAGTGTTCCATTTGGCCAGAAATCACTTTTGAGTATCGACTTGCGCTCGGGAGGCACAGTCAATTTAAAAGAGGCAATGACTTTATTTGCAATATTTTCCTTAGTTAGTTTTTTGCAACTAAGGAAGAAGGGAGTAAATCCAAGTCTTGCAATAATATAATTTTGTACGTCACTGACAGACTGACGTATGCTAGCCGAGAGACACAGATTTAGATCGGCGGAGCAACGACATGCAATGTTGAATTAAGAGATGGCACCGAATCCAAACCTTGTGGCTCAGCGGTAGCAGCAACGTGCATTGCAGACCTTGGCGCAGCGGTAGTCGCAACATGTAGTGCAGGCGTTGTTGACGAAGGTAGCATCAACTGTAGTGGCTTGACTGGAGCATCATCATAATCACCAATCAAAGCAAGAGTTGTGAGGGGCCGTGGAGCAGGCTTTCTTGATTTGGGTATGACCCCACGACTTAACTTAGGCGAGTTCAGATTATCTATTATTATTATAAAGTAATACGAAAAATTAAATTAAATATGTATTTCATGCAAAGCGAAACGCATTTGCTTCCAAAATCTCATTTCAAAAACGTTGACGGTTAGTTTTGCTCTATTATTCAATACCACCCAAACTAGACAACTAATTTTTTCAACTAAATTAGTCAGTTGATTTTGTAATATCGTAGAGTTTCAGTAATCTTGGGCAACCCCAGAAGCGGCAACCCCGCACCTCAAGCCGTCTCGAACACAAGTTACTCGACCGGTTCTCTGGAAAGAACCGTTGTCGGGTCCGGTCTCGGGTGTTGGATCGCTGACGAAAAGGGAGAGCTTTGTCTTTTTTCGATGTGAGGTGAATCGGATTGGATGGAACACGTGTTGAGTTCAGAGTAGAGGCGATTCCAGGGGACTTTCGGCGGACGGCCGCTTTCGCGACGAGCAATTGAGTGAAAAAAAATTAAAAAAAGAAACGAAAAGAATTTGAGCGCTGGTTCCGCGGACAAATGTCGGTGGTGGCCGCGGCGGCAAACAAATAAAAGGAAAAAATACGAAGAAAAAAAATATAGCGAGCGTCGCGAGTGCCTGCGGTTTGAAGTGTCTGACGTCCCCGGAACCGGAATTAGTAGCCTGAAAGAAAAGGATTAAACAAGCCAACGTCAAGGAATTATGGTTAGCAACAAAAATCGTCCAAGCAAGTAAGCCAGGAGATAATCATAGCGGTATCTGTAATGATGAGGACAGTAGCGGACCAGTGAAATGTCTACAAGAATCTGCAAGGTCGAAAGCTTCCGGAAATAATTCGCAGGTAAAAGTCGATAAAATCGAAAGGGATGAGGCTCGCAGTACTGTTTTAGTATCGACGGTTCTCGTTATACCTCCACAGTGCAAGTAGTGAGTATAACTGTTAGTATCTTCAAAAAAAAAATTACATCCCGATCTACGACCACGTGAACTCGAAGAAATACTAAATTTTAACGTGCTCAAATCCTAACCTAGAAATGCAAGGTCCAGTTTCGACTAGATAATGAAGTTTTAACGTGTGGTAAAGGTCCGAATTGAAATTACATTGAGAACTTTGAAAAAAAAAATGAATTTAGATAAATGATTTGATTAGAAACACATTTAAATACACACACATATATACAATCTTGAAACAGTTTCTATTTAATTCGTAAAATTCCCTATCTTATTGATTCGAGCAAATAATTCTAAGGTTAGGTTATTTTGGAGGCGCTCTAATGCAGATTTAATATTTTATCAACTAAGTTGCTGCAATGTTATTTTTCTTGTATTGTTAAAAGCTTCCCCTCAAGGCCTCGAAAGAAAGTTTCATCAAATTTTGTACACGTATGGCAAAAGAAATGAAATTGTTAATATCTTTTAAATCGAGATGAAAATTTACGATACAAAAAAATTATGAAAACTAAAACCAGTTCTATAAAACATTGATTTTATCTTATATAAACTATGATGTAAGACAATTTATCGAATTATGATTATTATTGCTGAATTTGCTCTTATTATAATAGAAAGAAAGAAAAAAAACATGCCAAAAATATAAAAACTCGAAGGGCGTAGATAATTTTTTGGACACGTACATAGGTAAATTTTTATTAATACTAATGTTATATGATAAGATTGAAATATATGTGTAAAGAGAAAAAAAATTAAATAATTATTAATTGCACGTACTTAAAAATAAACATTGAGTAATAAACATCAACAGAGAGTTTCCCTAAGATTCTTCCTCCGTCCGGTCTTAGGAAACAGGGCGTCGTTTCGGCAGGGGTAAGTATAGGAGGAGCTTAGCGCGCTACACATGCCTACTTGGCAAGCGCTAAGCTAAGGCAGAGAGGGCCCGGACAGTAACACCGATGTCCGGCGCGCCTTCGGTGACGTCTCCTTGCCTCGAGTAGTGACTCAGCCGCCCGAGAGCTAGTTTGCTCGCGCGGTTTCTCTTTCGCTCGCTTTCTGTTGATTTTCTTCGGGTCCGTCGCTGTTAACGTAGATTGTAATTTATCTCTCGGGTTGGCGTTGTATTCGCGATTGTTTTTTTTCGATGCGCGCGCGAGAATAATCTTAAAGTAAAGTAGGAGGTCGAGCCTCAGAAAGATTTGGTATTTTGCTTGAAGTCCTTAGGACTATTTTCTTGTCGAATTTGTAAATCGGGCTACTTAGATGGCTGAATCTCTCAAAAATGAGATTCGGGACTTGGTATAGGCAAACGTACCCACGACATCACGCGCCGAACAGAGCTGGCCTGCCAGCAGCCATCGCCGCCTAACCAAGTAGAGGCCGAACCCAATTAGTCTACACGACCAACGGGTTCGTTGCCTCGTCCCAGGACTTAACGTCCAATAAGGCCAACGGGACGAGAGTCTCGTTGCCTTGCAATTTCGTCGCGATCTCGTTCGTGACAACTTTCTCATTACAATTTTTCAACTACTAACGTGGTTGAAATATTTCGTTGAGACCGCTCTTCTGGCAGCTCGGAGTTGCCTGCTCACTCGCCTCGGTAAAGTTAGAGAATTTTTTTGTCGGGAATAAATTTTGTAATGAACAATGAGCGCTCTCGTCGGAGGGAGGACTTCATTGGAGGCTATTTGCCTCTGCCGGGGCCCTGGGTTTTGGTTGAGGCTGGAGGAATCGTACAGGAAACTTTCGTAAACTCTTCAAACACTAATTTTTCAATAGTAACAAGATATATAACTCAGCAGTCATATATCTAAGTCGCATTTCATAGACGCATTCTTTATCCTTTGTATACACACGCAATTTTCCTTTTGTCGATACTCGTGATATTCATAGATATCATTACTAACGGTTTTTTTGAAATTATCTTGAAGACAAATTTGAAAGCTAAACTCACATTTCGATGTCGCTTCTTCATAGCCCGAAGGCAAGCAATATGGCACCAGATGCTGGTTGTAGTATCTGCTCCGAAAAAGGCGAGGAAGGCGAAATCTGGGTGCAAACACCATGCCTGCATTCCTTCCACGCTACCTGCATGGAGAAGTGGTTGAGCAGCCACCAGAGTTGCCCTTTGTGCTGGAGGACGTGTCAACCCCGCGACCTGAAGCTGTTTTCGGACCGGGTCCAGCAAGGAGGGACAGGTCTTCCGGTAGAAGGAGCTACACCGGCAACCCATTTTAAACCTAAACAGGGAGCGAAGCCAAAACAAAACCGCTATCAAACTCAATTGCAGGCTTCGTCCAGTCAAGCAAGGGATGAAGTAGAGGGATTATCGGGTAATCTAACCGATCCTTCTGAAATAACTGACTTCGCACCTGCGAGAGCGCTAGGTCCGCCCGAGCAGCAGCCAGACAATACTTCCGCAGCAGCGGGTATATCTCTTGCCCAAATACAACGCTTTATCGAACAAGAGGTACAGCAAGAACTAGCTCGCCGTAATCGGGAGGAGCAAACCCCGTTATATCAAACGTATTCGGAGAGGTCACCACAAGCACGACAAAGAGGGCCTCCCCAAGGGCTGCAAGATGCCTCTGGATGGAGAACGCAGTCCTCTTACCTTTCGTCGGAACGCGCCCTAACCGTAATTCAGAGTTGGAACGCGAAGTTCAGCGGACGCAGCGGTGCTTTATCGCTGGATAAATTTATATTTCAAATTCAGACCTTGACGAGGACGACCTTAAGAGGTTGCTTCGATTTACTGTGTCAACACCTTTATGTGCTCTTGGTGGAGGAAGCGGCGGAGTGGTACTGGCGATACATGCGCAGCGTAAAGCGCATCGACTGGTACGCATTTTGCCACGCCTTGCGGCAGCGGTTCAGCGATGGAATGTCTGAGATGGAGATCCATGAGCTGATCCGCAGCCGTAAACAAGGAGTCCATGAGCCGGTCGATGCGTTTTGCGACGCGGTGCTCCGACTCTCCGACCGACTGGTACACCCGATGGGAGAAGCTCATCTGACAGAGCTACTGCGCTTGAACTTGAGGCTAGAGCTTCGTAACAGTCTGCTTCACGTACCAATGTCCTCCGTACAAATGGTGAGAGATTATGGAAGGCGACAGGAGCGACTGGACGTACTACGCGGCACCTTTAGGCCTCACGTTGGTGCGCAAAATGGTCCACGGCAGCTGGAGGAATTGTGTCCGCGAAATAACAACGACCACGGCGGCATATCAAACCCTCGGCATGAACCAGCTCGAAAAAATGACCCCACCTTCTCAGGGGAGTACGCCGAAGACTGTATGGTGGACGCGATGGAAAGAAATTTAATCTGTTGGAACTGTAGAGAGCCTGGCCATTTTTATCAGGACTGTATGTCAGCGAAAGCCGTCTTTTGTTATGGCTGCGGCAGGCCCGACACATACAAACCAACGTGCCCTACATGCAGCGATCCAAAAGAACGGGAAGAATTCGAGACCGCAACAACATCAGCGGCATCTCGATCCACGCCCACACCACCGTTAGCCCGTTCGCTAGCTGCGCACCACAAACCTTGGGAGGATACAGCTGTTCCTGCTGATCCAGATGTAATTAAACAGGACTGCCTCAAACCCATCAGGATTTTGAATAGAAATTCCCCTAAAGAGCCTCTTTTGCCTCCTTCTGAGGACCCATGTCCCACTTTGCCTCCTTCTGAGGACCCATTTCGCTCACAGGCTTCCAGGAACTTTATACCGCGTAAACCTTATCACATCCGTTTATTGGAATATCGGCGAGCCCGGCAGCGCATTTTTGATATGGAAGAGCTTCGCTAAAAGAAGCCAAAACGCACGACCACGCGACTAAGGCGCTTTTGGGAGAAGGTCCTGCGCATCAAAAAACAATATGTAGCAGCAACGATTGTGGATCGCCCGAAAGCTGATTTCAGACCATACGCCGACGTTAAATTATTCGGGGAAGAACTGGTTAGCGGGCTGATCGACACCGGAGCAAGCTTAAGCTGCATCGCTTCGGGGTTCGCGCGACAGGTCCTAGAGCGCTACACGCACCGAGTGGAACAACTACAACTGGGCCTAAGGACGGCTGACGACACCCAACACAAGGCTGTAGGCCGCATCACAGGCACCATTGACTTCCGCGGAAGAACAAAAACACTCGTTTATAATCATCCCCTCTCTGAACCAAGACCTCTATCTGGGAATAGACTTCGTACGCCTCGTCGCCAGCTTTCCGTCTTACGCTCGCGAAGGTTTGGGGCGAACAACGTTAATCATTCATGTGATTGATGTGGGACGCAACCAGCCCATCAAACAGCGGCACTTTTCCATCTCGCCAGCTATAAAAAAAGTGTTATATGCTGAGCTGGATCGAATGCTTGCGATGGGGGTGATTGAGGAGTTGCAGAGCAGTTGGTCGTCTCCTGTGACATTGGTGGTCAAACCTGTGAAAGTCCGAATGTGTCTGGACGCGAGAAAGGTCAACCAGGTCACAGTGAAGGATGCCTATCCTTTACCCCTCATTGACGGTATCTTAGGTCGACTGCCGAGAGCACAATTCATCTCCAGCTTGGACCTAAAGGACGCCTTCTGGCAGATACCACTTGATGAGGCCTCGAAGGATAAGACGGCTTTCACCGTGCCTGGGCGGCCCCTTTACCACTTTGTTACCATGCCGTTCGGACTGTGCAATGCGCCACAAACAATGCAACGACTAATGGACAAAGTGATTCCAGCACACCTACGCGGTCAGGTATTCGTTTACCTGGACGATCTTCTGATTATCACCTCTACCTTTGACGAACAGATCTCTGTTTTGCAGGAAGTCTCCGCAGCTATGAGAAAATCGAAAATGCGAGAGGTAAAGTATCTCGGCCACATCATCGGCGACGGCACTATACGTACTGACCCCGGGAAGGTGGAGGCCATCAAAGACTTCCCCCGGCCGCAAACCGTCAAACAACTACGACGATTCCTGGGTATGTGCGGTTGGTACCGTCGTTTTGTGCCGGGCTTTGCCGAGATAGCGACCCAACTCACAGAACTCCTTTCTAAGAGAAAGCCCTTTTGTATGGGACGAGAACAGCATATCCGCATTTGCGACTCTCAAGGACAGCTTGTGCGCCGCCCCGGTTCTGCATAGCCCAATGCTGCAATGTTATTTTTCTTGTATTGTTAAAAGCTTCCCCTCAAGGCCTCGAAAGAAAGTTTCATCAAATTTTGTACACGTATGGCAAAAGAAATGAAATTGTTAATATCTTTTAAATCGAGATGAAAATTTACGATACAAAAAAATTATGAAAACTAAAACCAGTTCTATAAAACATTGATTTTATCTTATATAAACTATGATGTAAGACAATTTATCGAATTATGATTATTATTGCTGAATTTGCTCTTATTATAATAGAAAGAAAGAAAAAAAACATGCCAAAAATATAAAAACTCGAAGGGCGTAGATAATTTTTTGGACACGTACATAGGTAAATTTTTATTAATACTAATGTTATATGATAAGATTGAAATATATGTGTAAAGAGAAAAAAAATTAAATAATTATTAATTGCACGTACTTAAAAATAAACATTGAGTAATAAACATCAACAGAGAGTTTCCCTAAGATTCTTCCTCCGTCCGGTCTTAGGAAACAGGGCGTCGTTTCGGCAGGGGTAAGTATAGGAGGAGCTTAGCGCGCTACACATGCCTACTTGGCAAGCGCTAAGCTAAGGCAGAGAGGGCCCGGACAGTAACACCGATGTCCGGCGCGCCTTCGGTGACGTCTCCTTGCCTCGAGTAGTGACTCAGCCGCCCGAGAGCTAGTTTGCTCGCGCGGTTTCTCTTTCGCTCGCTTTCTGTTGATTTTCTTCGGGTCCGTCGCTGTTAACGTAGATTGTAATTTATCTCTCGGGTTGGCGTTGTATTCGCGATTGTTTTTTTTCGATGCGCGCGCGAGAATAATCTTAAAGTAAAGTAGGAGGTCGAGCCTCAGAAAGATTTGGTATTTTGCTTGAAGTCCTTAGGACTATTTTCTTGTCGAATTTGTAAATCGGGCTACTTAGATGGCTGAATCTCTCAAAAATGAGATTCGGGACTTGGTATAGGCAAACGTACCCACGACATCACGCGCCGAACAGAGCTGGCCTGCCAGCAGCCATCGCCGCCTAACCAAGTAGAGGCCGAACCCAATTAGTCTACACGACCAACGGGTTCGTTGCCTCGTCCCAGGACTTAACGTCCAATAAGGCCAACGGGACGAGAGTCTCGTTGCCTTGCAATTTCGTCGCGATCTCGTTCGTGACAACTTTCTCATTACAATTTTTCAACTACTAACGTGGTTGAAATATTTCGTTGAGACCGCTCTTCTGGCAGCTCGGAGTTGCCTGCTCACTCGCCTCGGTAAAGTTAGAGAATTTTTTTGTCGGGAATAAATTTTGTAATGAACAATGAGCGCTCTCGTCGGAGGGAGGACTTCATTGGAGGCTATTTGCCTCTGCCGGGGCCCTGGGTTTTGGTTGAGGCTGGAGGAATCGTACAGGAAACTTTCGTAAACTCTTCAAACACTAATTTTTCAATAGTAACAAGATATATAACTCAGCAGTCATATATCTAAGTCGCATTTCATAGACGCATTCTTTATCCTTTGTATACACACGCAATTTTCCTTTTGTCGATACTCGTGATATTCATAGATATCATTACTAACGGTTTTTTTGAAATTATCTTGAAGACAAATTTGAAAGCTAAACTCACATTTCGATGTCGCTTCTTCATAGCCCGAAGGCAAGCAATATGGCACCAGATGCTGGTTGTAGTATCTGCTCCGAAAAAGGCGAGGAAGGCGAAATCTGGGTGCAAACACCATGCCTGCATTCCTTCCACGCTACCTGCATGGAGAAGTGGTTGAGCAGCCACCAGAGTTGCCCTTTGTGCTGGAGGACGTGTCAACCCCGCGACCTGAAGCTGTTTTCGGACCGGGTCCAGCAAGGAGGGACAGGTCTTCCGGTAGAAGGAGCTACACCGGCAACCCATTTTAAACCTAAACAGGGAGCGAAGCCAAAACAAAACCGCTATCAAACTCAATTGCAGGCTTCGTCCAGTCAAGCAAGGGATGAAGTAGAGGGATTATCGGGTAATCTAACCGATCCTTCTGAAATAACTGACTTCGCACCTGCGAGAGCGCTAGGTCCGCCCGAGCAGCAGCCAGACAATACTTCCGCAGCAGCGGGTATATCTCTTGCCCAAATACAACGCTTTATCGAACAAGAGGTACAGCAAGAACTAGCTCGCCGTAATCGGGAGGAGCAAACCCCGTTATATCAAACGTATTCGGAGAGGTCACCACAAGCACGACAAAGAGGGCCTCCCCAAGGGCTGCAAGATGCCTCTGGATGGAGAACGCAGTCCTCTTACCTTTCGTCGGAACGCGCCCTAACCGTAATTCAGAGTTGGAACGCGAAGTTCAGCGGACGCAGCGGTGCTTTATCGCTGGATAAATTTATATTTCAAATTCAGACCTTGACGAGGACGACCTTAAGAGGTTGCTTCGATTTACTGTGTCAACACCTTTATGTGCTCTTGGTGGAGGAAGCGGCGGAGTGGTACTGGCGATACATGCGCAGCGTAAAGCGCATCGACTGGTACGCATTTTGCCACGCCTTGCGGCAGCGGTTCAGCGATGGAATGTCTGAGATGGAGATCCATGAGCTGATCCGCAGCCGTAAACAAGGAGTCCATGAGCCGGTCGATGCGTTTTGCGACGCGGTGCTCCGACTCTCCGACCGACTGGTACACCCGATGGGAGAAGCTCATCTGACAGAGCTACTGCGCTTGAACTTGAGGCTAGAGCTTCGTAACAGTCTGCTTCACGTACCAATGTCCTCCGTACAAATGGTGAGAGATTATGGAAGGCGACAGGAGCGACTGGACGTACTACGCGGCACCTTTAGGCCTCACGTTGGTGCGCAAAATGGTCCACGGCAGCTGGAGGAATTGTGTCCGCGAAATAACAACGACCACGGCGGCATATCAAACCCTCGGCATGAACCAGCTCGAAAAAATGACCCCACCTTCTCAGGGGAGTACGCCGAAGACTGTATGGTGGACGCGATGGAAAGAAATTTAATCTGTTGGAACTGTAGAGAGCCTGGCCATTTTTATCAGGACTGTATGTCAGCGAAACCCGTCTTTTGTTATGGCTGCGGCAGGCCCGACACATACAAACCAACGTGCCCTACATGCAGCGATCCAAAAGAACGGGAAGAATTCGAGACCGCAACAACATCAGCGGCATCTCGATCCACGCCCACACCACCGTTAGCCCGTTCGCTAGCTGCGCACCACAAACCTTGGGAGGATACAGCTGTTCCTGCTGATCCAGATGTAATTAAACAGGACTGCCTCAAACCCATCAGGATTTTGAATAGAAATTCCCCTAAAGAGCCTCTTTTGCCTCCTTCTGAGGACCCATGTCCCACTTTGCCTCCTTCTGAGGACCCATTTCGCTCACAGGCTTCCAGGAACTTTATACCGCGTAAACCTTATCACATCCGTTTATTGGAATATCGGCGAGCCCGGCAGCGCATTTTTGATATGGAAGAGCTTCGCTAAAAGAAGCCAAAACGCACGACCACGCGACTAAGGCGCTTTTGGGAGAAGGTCCTGCGCATCAAAAAACAATATGTAGCAGCAACGATTGTGGATCGCCCGAAAGCTGATTTCAGACCATACGCCGACGTTAAATTATTCGGGGAAGAACTGGTTAGCGGGCTGATCGACACCGGAGCAAGCTTAAGCTGCATCGCTTCGGGGTTCGCGCGACAGGTCCTAGAGCGCTACACGCACCGAGTGGAACAACTACAACTGGGCCTAAGGACGGCTGACGACACCCAACACAAGGCTGTAGGCCGCATCACAGGCACCATTGACTTCCGCGGAAGAACAAAAACACTCGTTTATAATCATCCCCTCTCTGAACCAAGACCTCTATCTGGGAATAGACTTCGTACGCCTCGTCGCCAGCTTTCCGTCTTACGCTCGCGAAGGTTTGGGGCGAACAACGTTAATCATTCATGTGATTGATGTGGGACGCAACCAGCCCATCAAACAGCGGCACTTTTCCATCTCGCCAGCTATAAAAAAAGTGTTATATGCTGAGCTGGATCGAATGCTTGCGATGGGGGTGATTGAGGAGTTGCAGAGCAGTTGGTCGTCTCCTGTGACATTGGTGGTCAAACCTGTGAAAGTCCGAATGTGTCTGGACGCGAGAAAGGTCAACCAGGTCACAGTGAAGGATGCCTATCCTTTACCCCTCATTGACGGTATCTTAGGTCGACTGCCGAGAGCACAATTCATCTCCAGCTTGGACCTAAAGGACGCCTTCTGGCAGATACCACTTGATGAGGCCTCGAAGGATAAGACGGCTTTCACCGTGCCTGGGCGGCCCCTTTACCACTTTGTTACCATGCCGTTCGGACTGTGCAATGCGCCACAAACAATGCAACG
This sequence comes from Oxycera nigricornis, assembly GCA_963942545.1. Lineage (NCBI taxonomy): Eukaryota > Metazoa > Arthropoda > Insecta > Diptera > Stratiomyidae > Oxycera > Oxycera nigricornis. The sequence goes on from OZ012662.1 coordinate 57,983,328, forward strand.
ACTAATGGACAAAGTGATTCCAGCACACCTACGCGGTCAGGTATTCGTTTACCTGGACGATCTTCTGATTATCACCTCTACCTTTGACGAACAGATCTCTGTTTTGCAGGAAGTCTCCGCAGCTATGAGAAAATCGAAAATGCGAGAGGTAAAGTATCTCGGCCACATCATCGGCGACGGCACTATACGTACTGACCCCGGGAAGGTGGAGGCCATCAAAGACTTCCCCCGGCCGCAAACCGTCAAACAACTACGACGATTCCTGGGTATGTGCGGTTGGTACCGTCGTTTTGTGCCGGGCTTTGCCGAGATAGCGACCCAACTCACAGAACTCCTTTCTAAGAGAAAGCCCTTTTGTATGGGACGAGAACAGCATATCCGCATTTGCGACTCTCAAGGACAGCTTGTGCGCCGCCCCGGTTCTGCATAGCCCAGATTTCAAAAAACCGTTCGCCATACATTGTGACGCAAGTCAGCATGGTGTCGGAGTGGTGCTTATGCAGAAGACCGAAGAAGGTAGTGAAGCACCGGTGGCTTACATGTCCCAAAAGCTTAACGCTGCTCAAAGGAACTACACCGTCTCCGAGCAGGAGTGCCTCGCCGCTGTTCTTGCCATTAAGAAATTTCGGGCCTATGTCGAGGGCCAGGAATTTGAAGTCGTGACTGACCATGCTTCCTTGCAATGGCTGATGACATTGACGGACTTACATGGACGCCTAGCAAGGCGGGCATTGCGACTCCAAGGCTTCAAATTCAAAATCCTCCACCGAAAAGGAAGTCAAAACGTGGTGCCAGATTCGTTATCTCGTGCCTACTCCCCAGAAGGTAACGAAATAGCTGAAGTAAAGTATGATCACCAAGAGATAGACCTCGCTTCTCCGCATTTCGGGTCGGCTGAGTACACGAATATAATACAACAGGTTAAGGACAAGCAGCAACAATATCCAGACATGCAGGTTGTCGACGGGTTCGTGTACCGGCGCTGTAAGCATGCGACCGGCAACGTCTCATTAGACCAAAACGACTGGAAGCTGTGGGTACCCAGCGCGCTCACCGAACAACTGATTAAAAGACCACACGATCACCCTATGTGCTGTCATGGGGGAATCGGAAAGACCTTGCAGTAACTCAAGACGTACTTCTACTGGCCTCACATGAGCCATCAGGTAGCCGCTTGCGAGGTCTGCAAAAAGACGAAACCGCCCAACCAAATACTTCGTGCTCCCATGAGACCCCAATCCGTGCCCGAACGTATCTTTCAGCGCCTGTACACGGACCTGCTCGGTCCGTATCCCAGATCTTCTACAGGCAATACTTGTATCCTTGTAGTCCTGGATCATTTGTCCAAATTCGTGTTCCTGGAACCACTTCGAACGGCGTCGACCAAATTAATAGCCGAATTTTTCGAAAAGCGCGTATTCCACACATACGGTGTTCCAGAAACCATCGTTTCGGACAATGGACCTCAGTTTAATTTCAAAGATTTCAACCACCTGCTTCAGGACTACGGGATCCGGCATGCCTACACGGCCGTGTATGCTCCGCAGGCGAATGCTTCGGAACGTGTCAACCGGTCCGTCCTGGCCGCAATCCGCGCTTATGTACACCCGAGCCAGCGTGACTGGGATCGTCGCTTGTCTGCCATCGGCTGCGCCTTAAGATCCTCTCATCACGTCTCCCTGGGGAACTCCCCGTATTTCGTGGTCTTCGGTCAGAGCATGATAGGACACGGTAGTTCGTACACGCTGTTACGTAATCTACAAATCCTCCGCGAACCAACCATCGAATTGAGACCACATGAGAGGTTAGAACTCATACGGCGCCAGGTCGAGATTCACTTAGAGAAGGCATCACAGGCGCAGGCAAGGACATACAATCTTCGATCCCGAGAGCCCCGACTACAGGTTGGCGACACCGCATACGTGCGCAATTTCGCACAAACCAACGCGGCAGCCCACTACAACGCCAAACTAGACTCCAAGTTTCGCAAATGCCGAATCGTGGAGCGTATCGGGGCCGCGTGTTACAAGGTTGAGGATGAAAAAGGAAAGATCCTGGGCACCTTTCATTCGAAGGATTTTCGGACATAGTGATCTCAGGCACGAATGCTCGTGAGCACTTGCATTCTTGCCTGTGTTGTAATATCGTAGAGTTTCAGTAATCCTGGGCAACCCCAGAAGTGGCAACCCCGCACCTCAAGCCGTCTCGAACACAAGCTACTCGACCGGTTCTCTGGAAAGAACCGTTGTCGGGTCCGGTCTCGGGTGTTGGATCGCTGGCGAAAAGGGAGAGCTTTGTCTTTTTTCGATGTGAGGTGAATCGGATTGGATGGAACACGTGTTGAGTTCAGAGTAGAGGCGATTCCAGGGGACTTTCGGCGGACGGCCGCTTTCGCGACGAGCAATTGAGTGAAAAAAAATTAAAAAAAGAAACGAAAAGAATTTGAGCGCTGGTTCCGCGGACAAATGTCGGTGGTGGCCGCGGCGGCAAACAAATAAAAGGAAAAAATACGAAGAAAAAAAATATAGCGAGCGTCGCGAGTGCCTGCGGTTTGAAGTGTCTGACGTCCCCGGAACCGGAATTAGTAGCCTGAAAGAAAAGGATTAAACAAGCCAACGTCAAGGAATTATGGTTAGCAACAAAAATCGTCCAAGCAAGTAAGCCAGGAGATAATCATAGCGGTATCTGTAATGATGAGGACAGTAGCGGACCAGTGAAATGTCTACAAGAATCTGCAAGCTCGAAAGCTTCCGGGAATAATTCGCAAGTAAAAGTCGATAAAATCGAAAGGGATGAGGCTCGCAGTACTGTTTTAGTATCGACGGTTCTCGTTATACCTCTCCACAGTGTGAGTATAACTGTTAGTATCTTCAAAAAAAAAATTACATCCCGATCTACGACCACGTGAACTCGAAGAAATACAAAATTTTAACGTGCTCAAATCCTAACCTAGAAATGCAAGGTCCAGTTTCGACTAGATAATGAAGTTTTAACGTGTGGTAAAGGTCCGAATTGAAATTACATTGAGAACTTTGAAAAAAAAAATGAATTTAGATAAATGATTTGATTAGAAACACATTTAAATACACACACATATATACAATCTTGAAACAGTTTCTATTTAATTCGTAAAATTCCCTATCTTATTGATTCGAGCAAATAATTCTAAGGTTAGGTTATTTTGGAGGCGCTCTAATGCAGATTTAATATTTTATCAACTAAGTTGCTGCAATGTTATTTTTCTTGTATTGTTAAAAGCTTCCCCTCAAGGCCTCGAAAGAAAGTTTCATCAAATTTTGTACACGTATGGCAAAAGAAATGAAATTGTTAATATCTTTTAAATCGAGATGAAAATTTACGATACAAAAAAATTATGAAAACTAAAACCAGTTCTATAAAACATTGATTTTATCTTATATAAACTATGATGTAAGACAATTTATCGAATTATGATTATTATTGCTGAATTTGCTCTTATTATAATAGAAAGAAAGAAAAAAAACATGCCAAAAATATAAAAACTCGAAGGGCGTAGATAATTTTTTGGACACGTACATAGGTAAATTTTTATTAATACTAATGTTATATGATAAGATTGAAATATATGTGTAAAGAGAAAAAAAATTAAATAATTATTAATTGCACGTACTTAAAAATAAACATTGAGTAATAAACATCAACAGAGAGTTTCCCTAAGATTCTTCCTCCGTCCGGTCTTAGGAAACAGGGCGTCGTTTCGGCAGGGGTAAGTATAGGAGGAGCTTAGCGCGCTACACATGCCTACTTGGCAAGCGCTAGGCTAAGGCAGAGAGGGCCCGGACAGTAACACCGATGTCCGGCGCGCCTTCGGTGACGTCTCCTTGCCTCGAGTAGTGACTCAGCCGCCCGAGAGTTAGTTTGCTCGCGCGGTTTCTCTTTCGCTCGCTTTCTGTTGATTTTCTTCGGGTCCGTCGCTGTTAACGTAGATTGTAATTTATCTCTCGGGTTGGCGTTGTATTCGCGATTGTTTTTTTTTCGATGCGCGCGCGAGAATAATCTTAAAGTAAAGTAGGAGGTCGAGCCTCAGAAAGATTTGGTGTTTTGCTTGAAGTCCTTAAAACTATTTTCTTGTCGAATTTGTAAATCGGGCTACTTAGATGGCTGAATCTCTCAAAAATGAGATTCGGGACTTGGTATAGGCAAACGTACCCACGACGTCACGCGCCGAACAGAGCTGGCCTGCCAGCAGCCATCGCCGCCTAACCAAGTAGAGGCCGAACCCAATTAGTCTACACGTCCAACGGGTTCGTTGCCTCGTCCCAGGACTTAACGTCCAATAAGGCCAACGGGACGGGAGTCTCGTTGCCTTGCAATTTCGTCGCGATCTCGTTCGTGACAACTTTCTCATTACAATTTTTCAACTACTAACGTGGTTGAAATATTTCGTTGAGACAATAATAACTATTAATTGTTAGTTGATCGGGTTATTCAACTAAGTTCAAGTGAGCTTCGTCCCACCCTGCACGTTAGAATCGTGCCACATTCTCGAAAACAGTCTTAAGAGCATCTGAAAACAAATGGTAAACAACCCTATACAGTAGTGGCTTAGCACACAACTAAACTAATGGACTTAAGTTTTAATTGTAAACATTTTTTTTTTTGATTTTTTTGAAAAGATTTTGACACATAAACTATAATTCTAATTTCCTCGAGAGCCAGTCGCTCGTTATTTTTGGTGAACCGCGGACTCGGAGAAAAGGGAAGTGCGAGTGGAGTGCGACCAGGAGGCCGCCCGAAACAAGCTCCAGCAAGAAGTATAGAAGCGACGCATCGCCGACAAGTCCCAGCAAGAAGCATAGAAGCGACGCATCGCCGAAAAGCCGCAGCAAGAAGCAATGAAGTGATGCATCGCCGAGGAGCCCCAGCAAGAAGCAAAGAAGCGACGCATCGCCGAAGAGCCCCAGCAAGAAGCATAGAAGCGACGCATCGCCGAAACGCCCCAGCAAGAAGCAAAGAAACGACGCATCGCCGAGGAGGCGGACTGAAGAGACCCGGACACAAATCAGAAGCATCGCACCGCCAAGAAGGTTGCCCGAACCAACCCCAGCGCAGCGTGTGGAGAAGCTGCGTGGCCGAACAGGAGTAGGCAATAAGAAGTTGATATCTTAAAATCATTAATTTAAGTCATAAAGAATCTATAATTTAAGTCATAAAGAATCTACAGATTGAATTATAAAAGTGAGTGAGTGGTGGCGAGGGACGCGAGGTTGTAGAACGTTACTTTACGTTATAATTTTCTTTTCGTTGTCAATAAAAGTCGTGAGCCGGAAAGTTGTTGTTTTTTGTGAGACGGAAACAAATTTCAGGGTAACATCGGTGAGCCGGACTCTCGCCTATTGAGTGGGGGCGGGGGGCGGGGGGCGGTTCTTCCACCAAGCTGACCGGCACCCGAAGACTGAACCGATCGATTAAGAACCGATTTAGGTCCTTAACCGAGAGGTAACGGTAACACAACTTTGTGTATAATCTCAAACTAATAGATAATGTTCGTACAGCACTAAACAGCAACTTATCCGACACTTTTATAATGCTTGAAACAACTCTTAATCAGATATAATCAACTATTACGGTAGCGAGTATGCCGCTTCGCTCAGTACTCTAACGTAAAAACTGTCATAAATAACATACTACAAAGAATAAATTTCGATACTGATAAGCGAATTTATTCAATTGCGAATCAACGAGCTAAGTGAAAATGCAACATCCACCTAAAAGCATACAATTACGTGTTCGAATGATACTCACGCACTCAAAATATTCAAGAATGGTCTAAACGATCAATACAAAAACACTTTCCCGGCTAGACCACAAAATTTGACTGAGACCATTATTTTGGTGTTGGAATAAGAGAAGCACAATACTACAAAAAATCACAAGTGAAATAACAGAAATCATCGATAAAAGAGTAACTTCAATAGAAACGACGAAAGTAATTGTTATAGTAACAATCGTGACAACTGTACGTAAAACTATAATAATTATAATAAAAAAGACATGAGTAGCAGGTATAAAAATGGCTATAATAACAGCAGAAGGTAAAACTAGAACCACAACAGCAATCAGAGAAATAGAAATATTAACATCAATGTAAACATAAGGAATAATAACAAATTAAACAATAACAATAATGATAGAAAAAAGAAGCATTTTCATTGTCATTATCCTTTCCGGAATATCAAGGAACTTAAAGATGTAGCCTCCTTCCTGCTAATAACACCATATGTATAGTACAATACTTAGTAATTGCAATATTTGTAAAGATCTGGTTAGCTATCTGAATTTCCTGGTAGACACAGTAGCAGATGCTTCTATATACAGTCATGTGTATAAGTGTTAGACATCCTGTAATAAATGAGACTGCGGGTGTTTGGGAGGTGGAAAAAAAGAAACCAATCTACAATTTCGATTCAAAATGTTTAATTTAATGTGTTATTAATATATGATAATTCCATCTTTGGATATAATGATGGCAGCAACCCTTTGTCTTCTTGTGAGATTTGATTCCATTCTTGTAAAGCTTTTAGCAGGGACTGTTTGTTCGCTATTGAGTGCCGCCGTATGTTTTTCTTTAAAATAAACCACAAATGTTCAATCGGCTTTAAATTTGCGGCATGTAGCATTATCTTGCTGAAATTTCACATCTTTGGAATTTACACGCCAAAAACTAGGAACGTTGATGGAGCAAGAGCTGATTTCAGCACTCCATCATATTTCGTGCTATTCATGTGCCCTTCACAGAGGACCATTTTTTCGGCCCCACTAGCAGCTATACAACCCCATATCACAATACTCCCTCGGCCATGCTACACTACCGATACGACGCACATCGGGTTGTACTCTTCACTCGGTTTTCGCTTCACATATGTCACACCAGGCGTGCCAAACACCTGAACAAGAAGGAAAAAATCAACGATTTTTCATCAAATCTTTATTGCCACAGTAAATATTTCATAGTTTTTGAAAATATATTGTATCATACTGGGATGATATAAATATACCGCAAAGTTAGACTCTTCGAACTACAATATGTTGGACCAGTCTTCCACATTCTATATTTGCGAGCTCACTGCCAGCGAATCTGGTTATTTTTCCACAGGCACAGCTTCTTCCTTGCCTTGCATCCTCTAAAGCCAGGTTCTAGGAATCTCCTCACCGTACACACAGCGAGCTCTGTAGAAGTTTTTTTTCCTATATTGAAGGCAATGTCTAAAGAGCAATCGAACCTCGCGTTCTGTGGTTATTCTTTTTCGGTCTGTTCTTGATATATTCTGGTCAGTAATAGTCTCCTTGAAGCGATTCCCAGCACAACGCGAGCACTCTACTTCCTGGGCTATTTTCGCTTGCGGCATACCTTGTTCCGCTAACACTTTAACTTTTAACTTCCCAGTATATGGGAAGTTCTTGTTAGCGCCTCGAAATCCAAATTGAAATTTTCAACATATCTTTACGTTTTAAGGTCTATAGAGCATATATAAAGTGTTTTTAGAAAGAGATATGTATGTACACGTACGTGCGTTCGTGGACAGTTTTTTCTACGAGCATAACTCACGTAAACAAAGTCGTATTGACTTTGTTGAGGTGTCAATCGGAGCGTCTTTGCAATCTTCAGAGCTGATTAGTTTTTGGGATACTTCGTTCGTTTTTTTTTGTTGATTTGACCCTTTGAAGGCCATTTCTGTCATGCGTTACATCTCGCGATTTGTATGATTAAGGTGTCAATCGACGCGTATTGATATTTGTGTGATTCTATAAAAAAAAAATTTAAAAAAATCGTAGCCGTTTTTTAATTTGTAAAAAAAAGTACAAAAACTTAGGTTTTTTTCCATAAACAATAAATTTGTAACCTGATTTGCAAAACACAGTAATCAATGTTTATAAAATTTATATAGTCCAAACAATTTTTGTGAGAAAACCAGCAAAACTTTTTCTAATGATTACCGAAAAAATTAAATAACAAATAAAAAATCATTTTCATCATTCTCTATATCTCACGAACCAAATATGATTTTTTTTCAACGTTGGAAGGTGGAAATCTTCAAAAGATACCGATCAGCTCCCGCCTCTCGGCATGCCGGATTTCTACCGATTTAAACCACCTCCGTTTCCTTCCATCACTCTCTCCATCAAAACTTAGTAATTCTCCGTATTTAAAATTTTAGGACATAGTACTTCCCAGACGATAAGAATCGGTATAAGGGATAGTACCAAATTTGTAAGTTTTAGTGTCATTTTAGTTAGATTAATAGTTCAGACTATATGTTTATGAATTATTTCCTGTTGAATACATGTTTGGCTTTGAGTTTAGTGGCGCTGATTGTACTTGTAACTTACTTCGAAAGTTGGTGTTGAAGGATATATTTTTATTTGCATCATTAAGGTGTCAATCGACGTGTATTAACATCATTGTGATGTTTTTAACTATATAAAAAAATCGTTTCAGCCGTTTTTTAATTTAATAAAAGAAAATGTAAAAAATTAGGGTTTTTTCATAAAAAATAAATTTTTAGCGTGATTTGCACAGCTCAGTAATGTATGTTTATAAAATGTATACATTCCTATCAGTTTCTGAAGAGAAACCAGCAAAACTTTCTCCATGATTCTGAAAAAAAAAACTTAATTAAAAATAAAAAAAATATTCAGAGTTACCATGTAAAAAGGGTTAATACGAATGATATTACCTTATATTTTTTATTCTAAGGACTTTGTTGTAAAGTCAATCAAAGTTTCATAATATTTGCATAATTTGAGCATTTTTTCAATAGTTTCTACAGTGTTTAAATTTTAATAAAAAACTGCTTAAATTTTGAAAACCAACAAAATTTCAATCAAATTTGCATTTGTGGTAATCAACGCTTTGAATTGTAAAATGTATTGTATTCAATACTTTGCAAGATCATATGCTTCAAAAATATTTATTCTTTAGAAGAGGATGCCATCCGACACCCCGAAACCACACTTTCCATTAAAATATTCTTTAGTGTTCGTAAGATTTCAATTACTTCCTCCATCATTATGTGTAAAACATTTTACTTTTTACATGCAATTAAACTGATTATTGACTGCACATTGAATGTTTTCCAAGACCAACTGGAAATAAGAAATAATTATTAGTCTCATTGATGTAAAATCGTAAAAAAAAAATACAAAGTCAACGGTTATGCCGAAGTCATGGCAATTTTGAACAAAATTATTTAAAATGGATATCTCGCGAGAAAATCTCTTCAGTGGGCGTAATAACAAAAACTGCATTTATTTTTGCTAGCGCTCTTTTGTCCTTCAAGCATCGATAAAAAAACGTAAAAAAAGGCTTTGTAGCCGGCTCTTCTCCGATTGATCCGCGTGAATATTCAATCAAACCAATCAATGGACGCTCCAGTAGATGATATGATTGATATTAACTCAATTCAATTACTGTTATGAGTACCTCGTATTATTATTATTTAAAGTTGGATTATTTGCATAAATATTTTTTTGTTAAATATTTTTAATATTCATGTAGATATTACTGGGAAGTTGGCCGTATGGACCTCAAGGGTCGCACCTCGCGGCTTGTTCAACACCTTTCTGCACCAAGTTCAGATTTTTTGAACATTTTCGATGGAAAATCGATCGTTTTCCAAAATACGGCAGCAGTTTAAGATATTGGTTTATACTACCTTGATCAAAAAGTTCCCGGAATTTATTCAGAAAATTAAAAGTACAAGTTTATTCATCTAAATCTATATTGTCCCTTTCAAAGTAGTTCCCATCGACTGCAACACACTTATGCCAGCGCTTGATCCAATCCGCGAAACATTTTTTATATTCGGTTTTCGATATGTCCATCAGTGCTTCCCGCGGTTTTTCCATTACTTCCTCTCGGCGGCTGAAACGCGTTCCCCGTAATGATTTTTTAACTCAATTGAACAGAAAGAAGTCACAGGGAGCCAAATCGTAATGGTAAATTCGATGGCTGTTGGATGGCATTTGTTGCTTTTTTCGTCAAAAAATTATGAATAATGATGGCACTGTGCGACGATGCGTTATCATGGTGCAAAATCCACGAGTTTTCTGCCCACAGTTCTGGTCTCTTCCAGCGAATTGATTCGCGCAAACGTCTCATAACACCCTGAAAATACTCTTTGTTTACTGTCTGGCCTTCTGGCAAAAATTCATGATGCACTACACCGTTGTAATCTATGAAAACCGTGAGCATTAGCTCCTTTTTTGACTGAAAACGACGTGTTTTTTTTTGGTCTAGGCTCTTTTGGTGAACGCTATTCACTTGTCTGATATCTGAATTGCATGTCGTACTCATAGACCCACGTCTCGTCTCCAGTAAAGATCCTTTTGATTAATGTGGGATTGGAATCAGCCTCGCAAATCATGTCTTTTGCGACGTCAACACGGTCTCTTTTTTTGCATGAAATTGGTGTTTTGGGACCAACTTTGCTGCTACATGACGGAGACCCAAATCATTAACCACAATGTCTTGGACGGATCCATAGGCAATGTTCAAGTCCTCAGCTATCTCTCTGATGGTTAATTTGCGGTTATTGACCCACATTTTTTTACTTTATCAATGTTTTCGTCGGTTTTCGATGTCGATGGTCTGCCACTGCGTTCATTATCTTCGATTGACTCACGACCGCTTTTGAACCGCTCCTGCCACTGATAAACGACCGTTTTCTTTAGAGAATCGTTGCCGAAACACTTTTCTAACATTTCCAACGTTCGCGAACCATTAAATCCGTTTTTTACGCAAAATTTAATACAAGTTCGTTGTTGTAAATTTAAATCCATTTCTAAAATTGTAAAAAATCGCCAACACACACAAAGATAGATGTACTCTTGGCTACGTAACTTTTGCAAATGTCAAGCTATGACGCTAAGATTTGGAGGGAATATCAACAACAGATGTACCAACTTAACAACAAAAAACATAACTCAAATCGAACGATGGGAGCGCCACACGGTGGTTATTCCGGGAAGTTTTAGATCAAGGTAGTATGTTTTCATTACGATCACTTGCAAAACACTTCATATTGAAATCGCTAAACACTCAAAAGATAAGAAACATGTTTCTGTGTTTTATTTTCCTGAGCGTAACAACGGATTGATCTGAATAGTTTGATCGGTGGAGAGTACGTGCTTGTCATTAATAAGCAAATAGGTAAACGTATATCTGGAAACAAAGCAGCATCACAACTGAAGCGACTAATGCACTGACTGTGAAATCACTGCGTATGAAATCGATTCTAAATGGATAGAATTGAGGCCAATACAAACTAACACGATACTGGCGCCGTCGCCTAAATCTTCAAACATCAACACTAGCCATGTGTAAGTCATTGACTTTAACTGCGATGATGCCTTGACTCCAACGCCAGTCCCGATATCAGCCACGACGCCATAGAATATCTTGACTGACTCACTAGCCACAATTTTGCTTCGGTACATGCATAACGCACGTATCAGAGTTCTTGAATTACGTTGCTCGATGCGTCGAATTAGATTTTTGTATTGAATTTTCACTTTGATTATCCCTTCTGCTACGCTAACGTGATGCGCTACTGTGACTTATTTCTGGAACAGTCTCACAGTCAACGGAGAGCCGTCAGTGTGACTAATTGTCAGCAGCAAACGTTAACCCTGAACGCCAGACGATAGCCTGCAAATGACCTAATTACGGTGGTATAAAATGATATAGAACATGCCTTCGAACTTCATCAGTGTAAGATGTGTGAAGAGATTCGTCAACATAACACTATACCACTGTAGTCTGATCAATATTTAACATAAAAAAAAATATTACTGAAAGAAAAACAGTAAAGTCAACCTTACTGCAATTGTCGCTGTCATGAGTTCTATCCGTAGTATTGTACTGTTTTTGAAACAGTGAAGTCAACCTTACTGCAATTGTCGCTGTCATGAGTTCTTTCCGTGGTATTGTACTGTTTTCGAAAGTATACATGATTTCTTGACTTTTACATAATACCCCTTTTCTACGCATACGAAAACTGTAGCAACACACGCTACTGCACTAGCGTTGCGAATGGCGTGGACGGTCAGGCTATCTTCACCAATTTCCCGTTCAACTCTAATCTTATTCATTCAATGTAATTCTTTCATCTAACGGGAAATAAGCTCGACGTTTTCCCCCAATTTCCATACTTCAATCTATTTACTCAATCCATAACTCTTGAAGTATATAAGTTTCGACTGCAATGTCGCCGGACATGTGTACCCAATGGAATCAAACATTTTGTAGATAATGTTCATTTATTAATCGCGTTGAAATGTTTTTAATTAAAAATTTCTGAGTTAATCGAAACCGTATCTGTACTTCATTTCACAGTAACTTCAATACACTGTTGATTATATTTTCTAAAGCATCGCCTGCGCTTTTCCATCCTTGTAGAGCAAAACATTTAAAATCGTTATATCGAACGTCCAACATTTAGAACGTGTTATCTCCTCTTTTCATCATCGCATCGACCCATGTCATTTTACACGTCTTGCACAATAACATTGACAATCGCTAAAATGAAGGGGCTACACGCTAATCCGAATATAATGCGTCTATAATAGAACAGAATTACCTCGCCATCAGTTTCCCAAAAGATGCGCCATTAAGTGTCTGTAAACAATGCTCCGGTATTTTTATAAATGCAACGAGCTTGTTTTCCCGCACCAACTGCTCATTATGCAAATTATTTTCATGGTGTAGCTTCTTAGAACCATCATGTTACACATTATCAAGGAATACCTTCGCGCACATCAACATCTTACGTTCACCTTATTTTCATCGATATGTGACCTCGCCGTAAACAATTGAAGAGCGCGCTTGGCTTCCGACTGCAATCTTTTTTCTGTTCGACTCTCATTTTCTTGGCGCCGTCAAAAATATATCTGTCATGCTTACCATTACAAAATACACATGTACGAACTTTTGTAATATCTTTGATTACAAAAAGAGTGCTGGCATTAGTTGCCCTCCGCTGCGATATTTGCTTACCATTATATCTGATTTTGAATTATTATGCGCAATCTATTGAATCGATTTTGATGAAAATTTGTTTACTGTTTTATTATATTGAAAAGATTTTTTAGGTGAATTATGTAGTTTTCAAGTGCAATATAAGTGGTAAATATTTTAAATATTTTATCAAAAATTCTTACACCACAATTTTCCACAAGCAAACATAATTTTAATTGAGTCATGATTGCTATTATCCCGCATTTCATGATGCATGGTCCATATCCTTACTCGTACCTTTTATATGTTTACGGTATCCTAACAAAGACCATGCTCCAAAATTTCGACGAAAAACGATGATTCCATCAAAAAGCCGGCACGTGTCTGTCATTTCGCTCAAGTTATTGAGAGCCCGAACATTGTAAACACTGCAAAGAGACAGATACTGTATACTACCTGCTGCTAGGCTCTTATACTTATAACTTATTTAATTGACTTCAAAATGGTAAATACTCGTGTACACTGTTTCTAAACTTTGCCAGTTTGATTTTATGCAACTCCGGGTGCCGAAATAATTGAAGTGCAATTTTCTTCCAAGATTGCTCTATTCGTATAGGAGTTTGCCCGAAAATGCGTCTCGGAGTCTTATTCTATTTCTAAGCGTTAATCATTTTACGACTTTATTATCGTTGTCCTGTTATGGTCGCCCCTTTTATGTTAGTTTTCGATTTGAATCTTTGAAGGCGCAAGGAAAACAATATTTTGAACCAACCTATATTTTACTATCGAATACTTCGCACAAAGAGCGTTAAGCACTTCTGAATACACAGAATCATTGAATCCAAAAAATTGCTTCAAAAATGATTCATATGTTCACTTTGCCTTTAGCAAACGCGTTCTTCTAGTGTAACAAGAAAATGGCACGACCTCGTCCTCTGAGATCGTGATGAAATTTGGGACATCAGTAGGGACTAACGACTAATTCGCGATCATAGGGACGTTTGTTCGATTCCCGACCGGTGTATTTTTTTTTCGAAATAAATTATGAATGTCATTAGTTTTAAGGTGTATCAACAAATAATAAATCGAACTCCTATATCCCAGCAAGCGTGGATACCACGATAATATTGAATATGGCAAACTTTTTGTTTAAATTTTGTAGCAACTTGTATACACATTACTTTCACATTCAATAAAAAAAAGTATAATCGAAAAGCGTTTCGAGAAAACGAGAGTGTGTGTGTGTGTTCTCGTTAACCGCGTAAACATACATCACTTTTTTGTGGGATTCAAGGGCTTTCATTTATCGTATTTAAAGATTCATAGCTCCTCCCCTTCCCCACGCCGTTTAGGTAGACTCAGATTTCCTTCTTTCGAAAATTGTAACTCTTGCTCGTATCCAGCTACGTGAAAATGCGTACGTTGTCGAATCCGCCTATCAGCCAATTCAATTCAAATTTTAAAAAGTTAATAAAAGCAAATTATATGTAGAAGTTCTAACATAACTAAAAATTCAAATTTAAACTTTTGGAACATATTTATTGCTTAGTATGTTATCACAATACAAACCACTTTTGAAAAACCATCAAGTTGAAAATATTGATACAACATTCATTTTTTTACGGTGCTCCCTCGTTATCTGGCGAACTTTGTCTTCGTCTCTAATAACGTTTGAGAAATCGGACCAAACATGAATATCATGGTTTAAAGCCATGATACGTTGATCGGGCCAAACGCTAATTACGCTATTAATAACACGTGCCAGGCTCGTCGTGTGGAGATCGCAAGTAGATAAAACCGCGAAATGGTTGGACGTGTGGTCCGAACCTAAATCGTCGAGCGAGAGTTAATATTATGATATATTGGGTAAAATATTTTTCCTGTCAAACTCAAATTAGAATCATAATTTTCGTTATGTTTTTTCTCAATTTAGGAAAATTTGTTATTGCTACTAATTACAGCTCACTGCCTCGATCAGTTTACCGCTAAAAAAGGATACTGTATTTATAAATCGGTCATTAACATGTATCAACTCAATTAATTTCAATCTAGAGTTTTGTTATTAATTTTTTTATAAAAAATATCATTTTCAATTTTTAGATAAAAGTCCTGTTACATTCGAAACTCCCATCAATGCTAACGCGAGCTTGGAAGATAAAATTTGCCGATTTAAAATGATAAAAGACGAGGCTGGAGAAAAAATACCACTTATTGTAAATAAGTATAATCTTGACGGATTCTTAAAAACGCATACTAGTGAAGATAATGAAAGTTTTCAAAATATTATTAACATAAATGGAGACAATATTGGAATAAAACTTGATAATAGTGTGTCCACATCATCAACTTTCGAGTCAGACACAATCTTACAAATAAAACAAAACGGAATAAATTCTGTAAGTATCTAAAAAGTATATAAATAATATTAAAACCTCATTGTTAATCTTAATTAATTAAATTTGTTTAATCGTTTAATATATTAAACTTCTAGCTTTAATTTTGAGTGTTACATATATGAAATGTTTAAATTGCCTTTTGGAAATCTACTCGTCAACCTTTGATAAAGCCTGAACTTTATTTAAATGTGAATACATAAATGGAAAACTGAAACTCCATAAAATAGAGATTATCATTATTTATTATTCTTATTATTATTATTAAAAAGTTCGCAGTTTCGTGTGCAAATATGAAAGACAACTAGTGCTGCGACATCGATTTTTTTTATATGACATCGGTGATAGAAAATAATCGGAATAAATCAATGAAAATTCATAACTACCCATTTTTTAAACTTTTATCTCACTACAAGGCTGCATGCTCCTAAAATTGATACGAATCTATAAACTACTATGCATATAATTGATATGAAAGACTGCCTTCGTTATTTTCAGTTATTATTTGTTGGAAAACCCCAGAAATTTCATTAATGTCATCAAAAAACCAATCATCAATTCAAGCATTTGAAAATATTTAGTTGCATGCTCAATATGTCTTGTCAATTGTCTGCAGAAAACGAATATAATGTAACTTTTCCCTTTTAAGGAAACTTATGTAAGCATTGATTATATTTTCCAGTGGCTGATAATAATCGCTCAATTGGAATGGAAGTTGCCACGAGAGTCAAATACTTTTTCGCAATCTTCAACGAAGGAGAGTGAGTCTTGAAACACGAAATGCTTTCGCCCGCGTAGTTTGCAAATGAGAATTCTGGAAACATGCTGCTGTCATTCTTTGGACATTTTGAGAATTTAGCTAAGACGGTGGCATATATAGGGTGCTTTTAGGGGTATATTTCCGATAGGAAAAAAAAACAGCCATTGTATCAATCAGATTTCGTGTCGTTTTGACTTTATGTTTAATTTACTTTTGCAAATTACCATGCAAAGACTTACACCAGAACAACATCTTGAAATAGTGGAAATTTATTTTTGAAATTCGCGATCTGTTCACCAAAGATATAGAGCACTTGTTCAATTTATGTTGCTCATAATCGTCCATTTAAGAAGGTTATACGCAATGCCGCCTGGTTTGACTCGATTGGAATACTTTTTATGGGGGTATGTCAGTTCACTTGTCTTTGCTTATAAACCAGCAACTATTGATGACTTGGAAGCCAACATTCGACGCGTTATTGGCGAAATAAGGCCGGCTATGTTGTAAAAGTGGTGCAAAAATTGGACCTACAAGATGGCCTTCCTAAGACGCAGTCGCGGTGGTCATATGCCAGAAGCGTAGCTCAATAGCGAAACATGGGAAACCATTTACTGACGGCGAATCGATTTAAGAGTGAATGATTGCTACTTTATTTAAAAACATCAGTTTGCCAGCTCGAAGAGCAGATAATATTGCAAATAATTCTCTAAACTTTCGGACTTTTCGTGCATAAATCAACAGATGTTTCAGATACTTCCCAACTGTTACTATTTGTTCGAGAGATTGATTGAAATTTTGAAGCATATGAAGAGCTTTTTGATCTTCATAGCTTTCACGGCACGACCACTGAAAAATATATTTTTAAAGGAAAACTTGAAGTGTATCACTGCTGATGGCAGCAAAAACATATGTGGAAAAAATAAAGACGTCGTTGCTTTCGAATTACATGTAGAAAATTACTGTGATTTAAAACCATTAATCGTACGACGCATAATTCATCAACAGTCTTTGTGTGGAAAACTCATTAGTATGTCAAATAAAGCTGTTAATTATATCAGATCACATGGACTCAATCATTGTTCATTCCGCGAATTTATTGATGGTATTGGAGAAAATAACTTACATATTACTACCAGCGGAAAAGTTTTAACACGATTGTTTGAGCTCCGAGTAATGATCGAAATTTACTGGAATGAAAGAAATCGTCCTCTGACTGAGTTACAAGTAGTTATGGAAGTTATTTATACAGCTTGAACTAAGCATAAGAATGACCTTAATTTTATATTACAAGGAAAAAATCAGCTTCAGCGTGCTATTCGAAATAAATGTTTTGTTCCGATCCGGTGGATTTTGCAATTGAAGACTTTTGTGTTTTAAATTTGTTTATGTGTTTCAGTGAGGATTTTCAGATTTTCATGCAAATCCAGACGATATGGAGATTTTTCAGAATCTTTATAACGTCAATATAGAAGCCCTTGCCCCATAACTTCAAATGAAAATGATTGATTTGCAGTGTAGCGATATTTTTAAAGCTGACAGTTTATAAGAGCCTTCCAATCATACAGTTTGATCAGTTGCATAAACTTGCTCGTGGCTTTTCCGCCGCAAAGTAAAATATACTAAAAATATTTACAGATCCAAATTAACTGATGAGTATTTGAGGTCCACAAGATCCACAACTGCAAACAATTCGCAGTGGAATGTTGCAACCATATGCATCTCATTAATCTTAATTATAATGTTATTTATTCTAAGTTTTTAGGATAAATCTCTTATCATTAATTAATGTTCAATTTCATTGTGATTGTTAGTTATTGTGTTTTTAATTAGTCATTATATAAAAACATTCGATTATTATTTTGTATGCTTTATTTACATTGTAAGTTTTACAATATAATTAAAATAAAATATAGCTGGTCTGGGCACGTCCGCCCCACTATCTCGCGCCCGATTGGTGGTATTCACCACCCGTAGTTTGGAAACCCCTGATGTAAACTATCAAATCAGGAATTGTTATTTTGTTCCAACATTTTTTCGAGTTGTTTCTTGCAAAGCTATAGGATGTAGAACTGGAAAAAATATCTATTTGCTGAGATTGGAACATTCGCTTCTGACTTAGTAAAAAGATTCGGATCAGTGATATGCATCATTTGGAACACTGAATCAGAAGAGATGATTGGTAGCATGTGTTAGAAACAAGGTATACAAACAGATATGCACAGTACGCTTCTTCGAGCTCCCAAACTGGTTCGTTCTGTGCACCGCTTCTATCGTGTCGGGACAGTAATGAACTAGCTCAACAGGGCTGGCAGAGGGTAATATGTTCTGGGCTTGAGAAAATTTCATTGAATAGAAAGAAATTTGCAATATTTAACGCGCTATAATTCCTAATGAGCTTTCAGCATTGAAGAAGAACTCGAATCTGTAAGCCTATATTTGACTGGAAACCTGGTAAAACATAACTGCAATGAAAATTTTCACACAAAATTTATAGAAGCACAATCGCACCTTTTCCGTCTAACAAAAGCTAAAAACCTTCATTTGCAAATCATATAATATTGTATGATATTGCATTTTAAATTAACAAAATGAAAACTTCAATTATATCTTAATATATTTGTAAACTATGTCTGGCAGCCTTATGTAAACATATTACCCCTTATACATATTCATCGCTATGTCCATTCAAATGCACGCAAAACCGCCTCTGAGTGTGCAAACAATCTACCTTATCAAAATAAATTGTTTTATGTTTTCCGCTCGCTCGCTACGACCTCAACTCAATCTCGTAACTTAGCTCGCGTCCGCGGTATGCGTCCTCAAATGATGCACAGTGAAGTGAGCAAGCAATCTAAAAGGATATTTACTTAGAATAGTCAGTTTAAGTCGTAACTGGATTACTAGATTTAGATTACGTTGTTCTTTTATTTTATATTTCATGTTCCCAAAAATTTCTTTGCAGGAAAATGTGAATAATGGTGCTTCATGTGCAATTTTGAATGTTAGTGAAGTCATGTCGTTGAACCAGCCTTACAAGATGGCCGCACCTGAACGAAAAATTAAAATAATTCATGACAATACCAGATTTTCACAAAAACATATACCAAAATCAGGTGCAGACCAGATTGTTAAAAATGTTGCGGATTGCTTGCAAAAACAAGATTTTTTGAATACACCTTCAATTTCTCCTGGCGTGCCATGCACCCCTATCATGACTTGGGGTAAAGTAGAAGGTACGCCTTTCAAATTAAGTAATGCGGACACTTTAATATCAAAACAAGCATTCCGTATTAACAATACATCCAAAAGAGAAGAAATTGCGCTGAAGTTAGTGGAACGGGCAGCAGAACGACTGCGAGGACAACAGCGGCGTAGTGGAATACATACAAAAAATGTGCCAATGTTTTTTCACAAATCAAGCGATCGCTTGGCATCACTGTCGCCTGCTGCAAAACGCTTAGCTAATGAGAAATTGGGTCTGTGTACGCCAAATATGACGCCGTGGAAATCTGGATTTTACCCCGTATTGTCTCAACGATTCACGCCAAATTTAAAACAAATTAAAAATAACCTTCGTTCAGAAATGATCGATCCCACTCCTAAAGAAAATAACCATGTTGCTTTAACCGACAATTTATTAAAAATACCACATCACCGAAAAAAAGCATGTGAATTCTTTAAAGACACATAATTTCTAATTTACTAGATAGTCGTATCATCGCTCGTAAATAGTCGTTGTTTTAAAATTACTACAGGCTGATTAATACTCAATTCATATGTTTTGCACGGATGAATTTCAATGTAAAACCTATAAGCTTGTCATCAAATCGAATGCCAGCATTCAAGCTTCACGTCAAGCGAATGACCATGTACATAAAAAATACTTCGAAGCTCGACAGGATACACGAAGTTAGACGCGGGCTCTTATACAATGTTAAGGTCTCATCCTCGTAATAGAGGAGAAGTGGGCAACAAATTATTTTGGTTGACGCTACGTAACAGGAAGATTATAATTTGACAAATAACTAATCAAAATTTGATATTTTCACAATGAAATACATTCCGTAAAAGCAAAACTTTCAGCTTCCAAATTACTGCTGCAATCAATAATTAATAAAGGTTATTTGAAAGTTAGATTGTTTTTTTGGTTTTCTTATTACAGAGTTTTAGATAACAGGTAAGATTAAAATTTGGAATCTTGAATTTTTTTCGACGAGCGCTCATGCTAATATCATGTTTTGATAAAACCAGCGAATTGGCTTTGGGAATCATTGCGTTTTGTTCTCTCCTGGATGAGAGTATCTATTGTGCTGTTGAAGCTAACAGAATAATACCAGTTGCAAGATAATACCAGATGCAAGTGCAAATCAAATTAGAAGCATAGCTAGACTCTAGATAGCACTGATTTTACGCAAAATTTGATACAAGTTCGTTGTTGCAAATTTAAATCCAATTCTAAACTTGTAAAAAATCGCGAACACACAGAGATAGATGCACTCTTGGCTACGTAACTTTTGCAAATGTCAAACTATGACGCTAAGATTTAGAGGGAATATCAACAACACATGTACCAACTTAATAACAAAAAACATAACTCAAATCGAACGATGGGAGCGCCACACGGTGGTTATTCCGGGAAGTTTTAGATCAAGGTAGTATGTTTTCATTACTTCAAATCATCTTCATCTTCAAACATCAACACTAGCCATGTGTAACTCATTGACTTTAACTGCGATGATGCCTTGACTCCAACGCCAGTCCCGATATCAGCCACGACGCCATAGAATATCTTGACTGACTCACTAGCCACAATTTTGCTTCGGTACATGCATAACGCACGTATCAGAGTTCTTGAATTACGTTGCTCGATGCGTCGAATTAGATTTTTGTATTGAATTTTCACTTTGATTATCCCTTCTGCTACGCTAACGTGATGCGCTACTGTGACTTATTTCTGGAACATTAGTCTCACAGTCAACGGAGAGCCGTCAGTGTGACTAATTGTCAGCAGCAAACGTTAACCCTGAACGCCAGACGATAGCCTGCAAATGACCTAATTACGGTGGTATAAAATGATATAGAACATGCCTTCGAACTTCATCAGTGTAAGATGTGTGAAGAGATTCGTCAACATAACACTATACCACTGTAGTCTGATCAATATTTAACATAAAAAAAAATATTACTGAAAGAAAAACAGTAAAGTCAACCTTACTGCAATTGTCGCTGTCATGAGTTCTATCCGTAGTATTGTACTGTTTTTGAAACAGTGAAGTCAACCTTACTGCAATTGTCGCTGTCATGAGTTCTTTCCGTGGTATTGTACTGTTTTCGAAAGTATACATGATTTCTTAACTTTTACATAATACCCCTTTTCTACGCATACGAAAACTGTAGCAACACACGCTACTGCACTAGCGTTGCGAATGGCGTGGACGGTCAGGCTATCTTCACCAATTTCCCGTTCAACTCTAATCTTATTCATTCAATGTAATTCTTTCATCTAACGGGAAATAAGCTCGACGTTTTCCCCCAATTTCCATACTTCAATCTATTTACTCAATCCATAACTCTTGAAGTATATAAGTTTCGACTGCAATGTCGCCGGACATGTGTACCCAATGGAATCAAACATTTTGTAGATAATGTTCATTTATTAATCGCGTTGAAATGTTTTTAATTAAAAATTTCTGAGTTAATCGAAACCGTATCTGTACTTCATTTCACAGTAACTTCAATACACTGTTGATTATATTTTCTAAAGCATCGCCTGCGCTTTTCCATCCTTGTAGAGCAAAACATTTAAAATCGTTATATCGAACGTCCAACATTTAGAACGTGTTATCTCCTCTTTTCGTTGCACACTTGCGACACAATTGTCTATAGAAATCGAGATGTGCAATTTGGCAACTGATTCTCTGCTCCATCGACCGGCATCGACCCATGTCATTTTACACGTCTTGCACAATAACATTGACAATCGCTAAAATGAAGGGGCTACACGCTAATCCGAATATAATGCGTCTATAATAGAACAGAATTACCTCGCCATCAGTTTCCCAAAAGATGCGCCATTAAGTGTCTGTAAACAATGCTCCGGTATTTTTATAAATGCAACGAGCTTGTTTTCCCGCACCAACTGCTCATTATGCAAATTATTTTCATGGTGTAGCTTCTTAGAACCATCATGTTACACATTATCAAGGAATACCTTCGCGCACATCAACATCTTACGTTCACCTTATTTTCATCGATATGTGACCTCGCCAGTCATATCCCAGGAAATATCAAAATTGTAATGATCAAAGAGTATGCATAACGAATCACAATATAATTAAGTTTGGAAATTGTAAATTAAGCATTGATGGTATAACTTTTATTAATAAGGAAAATGTAATCAATAATAATATTATCCTACCAAATGTAATCAAAAACATTACCTATAAGGAAAAGAATAATTTTACATTGGAATAAGTATACGCCCAAAATGTTGAAAATTTAAATCATATACATTTACTACAATTAGAACATAATACAAATTTATGGACCAGTTTTGCAACTGACACAATAATTGTAATTATTATTCTTGCAATTGCGACAATCATATATTTTAAATTTCTCAGAAAAAACTCTAACATTAAAAGAAAAATCAATTCTTTGCGCGAGGACACGCATTCTAAGGAGGGAGGAGTCATATCCCAGGAAAAACCTATGACATCATCTCCAATTTCGCAACAAAATGCAATATTTTGATTTCGCAACAAAAGGCAATACTCTGAGTCATATCCGAAACACATTACCCCACATACCTAAACTCTGAATCATTTCCGTTTTTTGTTTAAAGTTTGCATATCACAAAACCACAACAGTTATAACATTGCATTTGAAATTTGATCGGGTCAAATAAAGTTCAAAATAACCAAAATGCCAATTACCGGAAATTCCACAGATAAGATAAAATACGAAAGGTTGCATTATTGCGAAATATATAAATCAGATCGGCATAACGTAAACAATTGACCTTATTTGAAAGGTAAAGATAAAAGTAGGAAATAATAAATAAAGATTAGAGATGGGCTAAATACAAAATTATAGCAATTATAATATTAAGTTACCTTTAAGGAATTTGTAGGATAAACAATAGAATTATATAAAAAGAGAAAGAACCCAACAGGATTCATTCCATTTGCTTTTCTGCGTTATAAGCCAGTATTCATTCAGAGTGTGATTATATTTTATACCTAGCTGAGAAATAAAAAATATAAAAATACTTTGTGAAAAAGTTGTGTAAAATAAAAGTGATGTTGGATAAAAATAAAAACTAATGAATTATTATTATTGGCGCAGTCGGTAGGATGTGTCAAGTGCAATAACTTTAATAACGAGCTTCTAGAGAAAATTTATTTTAGTGCGAACGGTAAAGCTCAATTCAGGAGCGCAAACCCTGAACTAACACTAATAAATTATTATAAACTTTGCACGTGAGTTTTAACTCTTAGTGATACATTCGAACAAATAAGTCTTTGCTAAACGGGTATCAATTAGCGAGTGTAAGCGGATATTATACTCAGTGAAATTTGTGAAAGACTACAACTTTAAAGGTACGTGTTATGTGGAAGTAAACGAGCCAATAACCAGTCAACAACAACACATTATTTTTCATCATAATATTTGGACCCCTGATGTAAACTATCAAATCAGGAATTGTTATTTTGTTCCAACATTTTTTCGAGTTGTTTCTTGCAAAGCTATAGGATGTAGAACTGGAAAAAATATCTATTTGCTGAGATTGGAACATTCGCTTCTGACTTAGTAAAAAGATTCGGATCAGTGATATGCATCATTTGGAACACTGAATCAGAAGAGATGATTGGTAGCATGTGTTAGAAACAAGGTATACAAACAGATATGCACAGTACGCTTCTTCGAGCTCCCAAACTGGTTCGTTCTGTGCACCGCTTCTATCGTGTCGGGACAGTAATGAACTAGCTCAACAGGGCTGGCAGAGGGTAATATGTTCTGGGCTTGAGAAAATTTCATTGAATAGAAAGAAATTTGCAATATTTAACGCGCTATAATTCCTAATGAGCTTTCAGCATTGAAGAAGAACTCGAATCTGTAAGCCTATATTTGACTGGAAACCTGGTAAAACATAACTGCAATGAAAATTTTCACACAAAATTTATAGAAGCACAATCGCACCTTTTCCGTCTAACAAAAGCTAAAAACCTTCATTTGCAAATCATATAATATTGTATGATATTGCATTTTAAATTAACAAAATGAAAACTTCAATTATATCTTAATATATTTGTAAACTATGTCTGGCAGCCTTATGTAAACATATTACCCCTTATACATATTCATCGCTATGTCCATTCAAATGCACGCAAAACCGCCTCTGAGTGTGCAAACAATCTACCTTATCAAAATAAATTGTTTTATGTTTTCCGCTCGCTCGCTACGACCTCAACTCAATCTCGTAACTTAGCTCGCGTCCGCGGTATGCGTCCTCAAATGATGCACAGTGAAGTGAGCAAGCAATCTAAAAGGATATTTACTTAGAATAGTCAGTTTAAGTCGTAACTGGATTACTAGATTTAGATTACGTTGTTCTTTTATTTTATATTTCATGTTCCCAAAAATTTCTTTGCAGGAAAATGTGAATAATGGTGCTTCATGTGCAATTTTGAATGTTAGTGAAGTCATGTCGTTGAACCAGCCTTACAAGATGGCCGCACCTGAACGAAAAATTAAAATAATTCATGACAATACCAGATTTTCACAAAAACATATACCAAAATCAGGTGCAGACCAGATTGTTAAAAATGTTGCGGATTGCTTGCAAAAACAAGATTTTTTGAATACACCTTCAATTTCTCCTGGCGTGCCGTGCACCCCTATCATGACTTGGGGTAAAGTAGAAGGTACGCCTTTCAAATTAAGTAATGCGGACACTTTAATATCAAAACAAGCATTCCGTATTAACAATACATCCAAAAGAGAAGAAATTGCGCTGAAGTTAGTGGAACGGGCAGCAGAACGACTGCGAGGACAACAGCGGCGTAGTGGAATACATACAAAAAATGTGCCAATGTTTTTTCACAAATCAAGCGATCGCTTGGCATCACTGTCGCCTGCTGCAAAACGCTTAGCTAATGAGAAATTGGGTCTGTGTACGCCAAATATGACGCCGTGGAAATCTGGATTTTACCCCGTATTGTCTCAACGATTCACGCCAAATTTAAAACAAATTAAAAATAACCTTCGTTCAGAAATGATCGATCCCACTCCTAAAGAAAATAACCATGTTGCTTTAACCGACAATTTATTAAAAATACCACATCACCGAAAAAAAGCATGTGAATTCTTTAAAGACACATAATTTCTAATTTACTAGATAGTCGTATCATCGCTCGTAAATAGTCGTTGTTTTAAAATTACTACAGGCTGATTAATACTCAATTCATATGTTTTGCACGGATGAATTTCAATGTAAAACCTATAAGCTTGTCATCAAATCGAATGCCAGCATTCAAGCTTCACGTCAAGCGAATGACCATGTACATAAAAAATACTTCGAAGCTCGACAGGATACACGAAGTTAGACGCGGGCTCTTATACAATGTTAAGGTCTCATCCTCGTAATAGAGGAGAAGTGGGCAACAAATTATTTTGGTTGACGCTACGTAACAGGAAGATTATAATTTGACAAATAACTAATCAAAATTTGATATTTTCACAATGAAATACATTCCGTAAAAGCAAAACTTTCAGCTTCCAAATTACTGCTGCAATCAATAATTAATAAAGGTTATTTGAAAGTTAGATTGTTTTTTTGGTTTTCTTATTACAGAGTTTTAGATAACAGGTAAGATTAAAATTTGGAATCTTGAATTTTTTTCGACGAGCGCTCATGCTAATATCATGTTTTGATAAAACCAGCGAATTGGCTTTGGGAATCATTGCGTTTTGTTCTCTCCTGGATGAGAGTATCTATTGTGCTGTTGAAGCTAACAGAATAATACCAGTTGCAAGATAATACCAGATGCAAGTGCAAATCAAATTAGAAGCATAGCTAGACTCTAGATAGCACTGATTTTACGCAAAATTTGATACAAGTTCGTTGTTGCAAATTTAAATCCAATTCTAAACTTGTAAAAAATCGCGAACACACAGAGATAGATGCACTCTTGGCTACGTAACTTTTGCAAATGTCAAACTATGACGCTAAGATTTAGAGGGAATATCAACAACAGATGTACCAACTTAATAACAAAAAACATAACTCAAATCGAACGATGGGAGCGCCACACGGTGGTTATTCCGGGAAGTTTTAGATCAAGGTAGTATGTTTTCATTACTTCAAATCATCTTCATCTTCAAACATCAACACTAGCCATGTGTAACTCATTGACTTTAACTGCGATGATGCCTTGACTCCAACGCCAGTCCCGATATCAGCCACGACGCCATAGAATATCTTGACTGACTCACTAGCCACAATTTTGCTTCGGTACATGCATAACGCACGTATCAGAGTTCTTGAATTACGTTGCTCGATGCGTCGAATTAGATTTTTGTATTGAATTTTCACTTTGATTATCCCTTCTGCTACGCTAACGTGATGCGCTACTGTGACTTATTTCTGGAACATTAGTCTCACAGTCAACGGAGAGCCGTCAGTGTGACTAATTGTCAGCAGCAAACGTTAACCCTGAACGCCAGACGATAGCCTGCAAATGACCTAATTACGGTGGTATAAAATGATATAGAACATGCCTTCGAACTTCATCAGTGTAAGATGTGTGAAGAGATTCGTCAACATAACACTATACCACTGTAGTCTGATCAATATTTAACATAAAAAAAAATATTACTGAAAGAAAAACAGTAAAGTCAACCTTACTGCAATTGTCGCTGTCATGAGTTCTATCCGTAGTATTGTACTGTTTTTGAAACAGTGAAGTCAACCTTACTGCAATTGTCGCTGTCATGAGTTCTTTCCGTGGTATTGTACTGTTTTCGAAAGTATACATGATTTCTTGACTTTTACATAATACCCCTTTTCTACGCATACGAAAACTGTAGCAACACACGCTACTGCACTAGCGTTGCGAATGGCGTGGACGGTCAGGCTATCTTCACCAATTTCCCGTTCAACTCTAATCTTATTCATTCAATGTAATTCTTTCATCTAACGGGAAATAAGCTCGACGTTTTCCCCCAATTTCCATACTTCAATCTATTTACTCAATCCATAACTCTTGAAGTATATAAGTTTCGACTGCAATGTCGCCGGACATGTGTACCCAATGGAATCAAACATTTTGTAGATAATGTTCATTTATTAATCGCGTTGAAATGTTTTTAATTAAAAATTTCTGAGTTAATCGAAACCGTATCTGTACTTCATTTCACAGTAACTTCAATACACTGTTGATTATATTTTCTAAAGCATCGCCTGCGCTTTTCCATCCTTGTAGAGCAAAACATTTAAAATCGTTATATCGAACGTCCAACATTTAGAACGTGTTATCTCCTCTTTTCGTTGCACACTTGCGACACAATTGTCTATAGAAATCGAGATGTGCAATTTGGCAACTGATTCTCTGCTCCATCGACCGGCATCGACCCATGTCATTTTACACGTCTTGCACAATAACATTGACAATCGCTAAAATGAAGGGGCTACACGCTAATCCGAATATAATGCGTCTATAATAGAACAGAATTACCTCGCCATCAGTTTCCCAAAAGATGCGCCATTAAGTGTCTGTAAACAATGCTCCGGTATTTTTATAAATGCAACGAGCTTGTTTTCCCGCACCAACTGCTCATTATGCAAATTATTTTCATGGTGTAGCTTCTTAGAACCATCATGTTACACATTATCAAGGAATACCTTCGCGCACATCAACATCTTACGTTCACCTTATTTTCATCGATATGTGACCTCGCCAGTCATATCCCAGGAAATATCAAAATTGTAATGATCAAAGAGTATGCATAACGAATCACAATATAATTAAGTTTGGAAATTGTAAATTAAGCATTGATGGTATAACTTTTATTAATAAGGAAAATGTAATCAATAATAATATTATCCTACCAAATGTAATCAAAAACATTACCTATAAGGAAAAGAATAATTTTACATTGGAATAAGTATACGCCCAAAATGTTGAAAATTTAAATCATATACATTTACTACAATTAGAACATAATACAAATTTATGGACCAGTTTTGCAACTGACACAATAATTGTAATTATTATTCTTGCAATTGCGACAATCATATATTTTAAATTTCTCAGAAAAAACTCTAACATTAAAAGAAAAATCAATTCTTTGCGCGAGGACACGCATTCTAAGGAGGGAGGAGTCATATCCCAGGAAAAACCTATGACATCATCTCCAATTTCGCAACAAAATGCAATATTTTGATTTCGCAACAAAAGGCAATACTCTGAGTCATATCCGAAACACATTACCCCACATACCTAAACTCTGAATCATTTCCGTTTTTTGTTTAAAGTTTGCATATCACAAAACCACAACAGTTATAACATTGCATTTGAAATTTGATCGGGTCAAATAAAGTTCAAAATAACCAAAATGCCAATTACCGGAAATTCCACAGATAAGATAAAATACGAAAGGTTGCATTATTGCGAAATATATAAATCAGATCGGCATAACGTAAACAATTGACCTTATTTGAAAGGTAAAGATAAAAGTAGGAAATAATAAATAAAGATTAGAGATGGGCTAAATACAAAATTATAGCAATTATAATATTAAGTTACCTTTAAGGAATTTGTAGGATAAACAATAGAATTATATAAAAAGAGAAAGAACCCAACAGGATTCATTCCATTTGCTTTTCTGCGTTATAAGCCAGTATTCATTCAGAGTGTGATTATATTTTATACCTAGCTGAGAAATAAAAAATATAAAAATACTTTGTGAAAAAGTTGTGTAAAATAAAAGTGATGTTGGATAAAAATAAAAACTAATGAATTATTATTATTGGCGCAGTCGGTAGGATGTGTCAAGTGCAATAACTTTAATAACGAGCTTCTAGAGAAAATTTATTTTAGTGCGAACGGTAAAGCTCAATTCAGGAGCGCAAACCCTGAACTAACACTAATAAATTATTATAAACTTTGCACGTGAGTTTTAACTCTTAGTGATACATTCGAACAAATAAGTCTTTGCTAAACGGGTATCAATTAGCGAGTGTCAGCGGATATTATACTCAGTGAAATTTGTGAAAGACTACAACTTTAAAGGTACGTGTTATGTGGAAGTAAACGAGCCAATAACCAGTCAACAACAACACATTATTTTTCATCATAATATTTGGACAACAAGCAACAGAATGGCAACTGAATCAGGTAATGTTAACACCAAAATAAGTTTAACTCTGGATCCCATAAAACATGTTTCGCACATCCCGATATTCGATGGCAGCAGGGATCAATTAAAAAACTTCACCGACATGGTTGACGTCATGGTTTCTATACTCACGAAGTACGAGTTACCATCACAAATTATAATCGGAAACGTGATAAAAAGTAGAATAGTGGGTAGAGCTAAATTAATTTTAGATGCTAGTCCACATATTATTGCGTGGAACGACATAAAATGTATTTTATATGCTAATTTCTCAGATCAAAGAAAAAGCACTTAATTATTAAACGAATAACGTACAACGGAATTCAGAGGTTCAGTATAAGACTTTATAAATACAATCCAGAAAAGATTAACAAATTTAAATTTAAAAGTAGAACAGGAACATAGTCATAACTACAAACAACTAATATTGGATAACCAATTAGTCGCTTTAGACATTCTTAGAAAAAATATTCCATAACCTAGTCGAAGAATACTGTTTTGTCGAAATCCAGACACATTAGAAAAAGAAATGTTTATTTTAACAGAAACTGGTCATTTATATAACAATAAAAGTAATAATTCAAATAAAAATTTTTCAAATCATCAAAATTCCCAAAAACCACGTCAAAACTTCCGAGAACCTAATCGAAATTTTCAAAACTCTAATTATCGTAACCAAAATCCAAATTTTCATAACCAAAATTTACAAAATCATAATTATCGTAATCGAAATTTCCAAAATCAAAACTTCCATCAAAATTATAAAAATGAGAAGTTCAAAAACCAAAATCAAACTTAGCGAAACCGATACTCGAATCCTTTCCTGCAAAATTATGTTCAAAATCGTATCCAACAATTCGGATATCCTCAACCAATGGAAGTGGATAATTCAAAATAAATTGTACATATTAATCAGCGGGAAAATTTTCAGAAACCTGCCTCGGAACCCCCAACTTCAACAACGTTCCATATATCAGAATAAATTCTTATGGGACTCCTCTCAGGTTTTTAATAGACACAGGTGCAGCAATAAACGTTATTGACCCAAACCTTTGCCATCCAAGTCTGAGAGTTCCGAATGTAAATTCCAATATTCATACATTAAATTCTCAATTATCTTTTTCGCATACAGTACAAATAAAACCGTTTAAAGAAATCGGCGGTGACGAAAAATTTACATTTATTGAATATAAATTCCATAACTTACTAAATGGATTAATCGGAAATAATATATTTAAAAACTGTAATTGTGAAATAAATCTACATAAACAATATATTAAATTTAACGATAAATATTTAAAACTATATTATTCCTTAGAAGAGGAAGACATAGATGAATTGTAGCGTATGTAATGAGATGGCAGGATCGCCATGTAATGTATGTCATGTATGTAAAGTATGCGATGAGATTATTGTTGTCTCATCGTGCAGGCCAAGTGATGAGCGTCTTCTTTTATAATCCTCTAAAGTTATAATCTTCTTCTCACTAGAAAGAAGTTATACTCAGAAAGGATAACAATATATATGTGAGGAGGACCTACCGGCATTCCGAAGATTGCCACATGTTTGGCGCAGTTCAAAAGAACAGGCGGCCGATATTTCGATATAATCGTAATTGCCGAAATTTAAGGCAACTTGTAGTCTGCTGAGCTTTCCAAGGCAGACTCTGCTTAAACGTTCCTTTCAATCACTTTGCCGATATGAAGGCAAAGGCTGCTGATTAAAACTAGCATTTTTGTCTGGCTATGGAACAATTCTGATTCAGTGCTAGCCTCGTCCCTTCCTTTTATTTACAATTTTCTTTGTACATTAAATTTGCTTATTCTATAAAATTCTTACTCTAGTTTTAAATCTACTTACCATAACCAATCGAACGCGATTCAAATAGGTTCCCACGGAATTCGTTGCTTGCAATATTGCTTGCACTGCATTGACCCAATTGTACTTTTGCTTACTCTGGGTTCAATGCTCTACTAAGAGTTTCTCACGTAAATTTAGATTGACACACGGGTTCGAGAATGTGCTTATTAGAGAGTTTACTGAAATTTGTGTGGGACATCACAAAAACTTGTTTAGGACATCACAAAAGCTTGTTTGGGACATATTTGTGTATTGGCTAGTTCCTGGTTTGGAACTGGGAATACACTACACCCCTTTCCTTTAGAAGAGTATTTGTAGCAAATACGACTGATTGGTTGTGGTATTTTGTTTTACAGTTATGCTTATTGTTACGTGACTCTGATGATGAGATATAATTTCGTATTAAGTATAGAGTGTACAATAATTTTACAATGATTGAGTGAATCTTTTATATAATTTAAGTCTATTATTATGTATCCATTTACATTTGTCTTCTATATTTAATAGTGTATTTACATTTTTTGTGTTTATTACTTTATATGGGCCTTTATACGGTTTCTGGTTTTTCTTTCTGTTTTCTACTGTTATCAGTACTAGATCACCAATATTTAAATGAAGAGGTTTTGTATATGCTGTTTTATTGCTCCTAGCTAATTTTGTTTTCTCTATTAATTCTCTGGCTTTTGATGCAGATATTTTTAATCTTAGCTTCAACTCATTCGCGTAATTTTCAATATCATAGATTCTATCTGTATTTTCTAAAGTGTCGTTTGGCAAATAAGAAAGTTTTCCGAAAAATAGTTCGTATGGTGTGTAGTTAGTGTCCACGTGTGGGGTTGTATTATACGAGAATGTATAACATGGTATCCATTCGTCCCAGTTATTCTCATCAACGAATGCTAACAGGTATTCATTGAGGACACGGTGGTTTCTTTCTACTACACCTAACGTCTCGTGGTGGTAAGGGGTTGAAAAAATTTGTTTATCTTTAATAGATTATTAGTAAATTCTGTTCCTAAATCGGTTTTTAAAGTTTTGAAGTGACCGTATTGCAGTATAAAATTGTTTACTAAGGCCTTTGCTACTGTCTTAGCTTCCTTACTTTCTAAGGGTATAGCCGTGATATATTTCGTTGATTCGCATTGTATAGTTAATATATATCGAAAATTGTTTGAAAGTCTTAATGGACCTACGATGTCAGCGCTTACTATTTCAAAACTAGTAGAGGGTGTATCGGTTTTTATCATTCTTTCCTTTGTGTGCCTTGTGATTTTGTTATATTTGCATTTGTCAAATTGGCTAATGTAGTGTTTTATCATTCTATTCATGTCCCTCCAACAGTATCTTTGTTTCAATTTTAAAAGTGTTTTACGGATTCCTGTATGTCCTCCGTGTGGCGATTCGTGGAATTCTTTTATAAGTTCGTTTTGTTTGGCGAATTCATTAATTTTTTTTTTGGGGGTTTATATATCATAATCTTTAACTGGATATCCATTTTTCGTTGCAACGTATTGAATAATTTCTTAAATTCTTCTTTGGGTACGTACCTGAATATTATATCTTCCATAGATAGAGCTAGCTCGTTTATATTATGATTCCGCGAATAATTCAGTAACTTCTTCACTACAGAAACTAGTTTCGTGTTTGAATTATCGTTACAGTTATTGCGAGATTTCACACTTTGCTTGTCGCTGGCGGAAACGTATTTCTCGTGAGCTTTATCGCTAAAGTGGACCATTAAGTAATCTTTCTCCTTTGAGATTATTATACTTCCTTTATCGTTGCGCAACATATTAAATTTTAGTTTTAATGCCCCTGTTATATCGGATAGTGAAATACAATCGAACGCATAGAGGTGATCAATCTCCCGTTTTCTTTTGTCGCTTTCGTTATCGATTTTTGTGCTTGTTTTATCACCTTGTTGTTTTGTTGCCATGCTTCTTGTTATCGCCATAAGTTTCTTGCTGATACTTT
The DNA here is from genome assembly GCA_963942545.1 of Oxycera nigricornis. NCBI lineage: Eukaryota > Metazoa > Arthropoda > Insecta > Diptera > Stratiomyidae > Oxycera > Oxycera nigricornis. The sequence goes on from OZ012662.1 coordinate 58,016,713, forward strand.
GGTCATTGGTTGGGGGTATCATTGATTTTAGTATTTCTGAGTCTATTTGTATCCTTGATAATGCATCGGCATTTGTGTTGATATTACCCTTTTTATACACAATTTCAAAATCATAATCCGATAAATCTAATCTGATTCTTGTCAACTTCGAGGATGGGTTTTTGTGTGTGAACAACGATACTAAAGGCCTATGGTCTGATACTACTGTAAACTTTCGTCCATACAAATATGGTCTGAAGAAATTTATTCCCCAGTGTATCGCCAAAGTTCCTTTTCAATGATTGGTTTGTTCAGTTCATGTTTGTTCAACGATTTACTCGCGTATGAGATTGGTAAATCAGAACCGATCTCTCCTTGTGACAGAATCGCACCTAGTGTAAAATTTGATGCGTCAGTGGTCAATACAAAAGGTTTTTCAAAATCTGGATACTGTAGTATTGGTGGTGACATCAATTTTTGTTTTAGTAGATCATATGCTTTTTGCTGTTCTTCTTCCCAAATAAACGGTGATTTTTTCTTCAATAAAGAGTTCAAACTCTTTGCCGTTTCTGCAAAATTTGGGATGAAGCGTCGGTAATAGTTACAAAAAGCTACGAATCTCCTGACGTCATCCGCGTTTTTAGGGATTGGATAATTCTTTATGACCTCGTGTTTGGCAGGATCTGTTCGTATCCCGTCTGCTGTAATGAGGTGTCCCAAATAGATTACTTCCGATTTTAAAAATTTGCATTTATTCGCATTCAGTTTGAGGTTGTATCTGCGTGATCTTTGTAGAACTTTCGATAGATTATCATTATGGTGTTTGATGCTGCATCCAAAGACCATAATGTCGTCGACATAAAGAAAAGCAGAATGACTTAACCAGTTAGTGCAATGGTAAGCATTCTTTGAAAACTGTTTGAGGATATTTTAAGTCCAAATGGTAGCCTTTTAAACTGATAGTGTCCGTTGCTAGTGGAAAATGCTGTCAAAGGTCTGGAGTCTTTTTCTAGTTCAATTTGGTGGAAGGAACTCATATCTAAGGTGGAGAAGTATTTTGCTCTACCTAGTTTGTCGAGCACATCTTCCAACCTTGTCAATGGAAATTTGTCGTTTACTATCTTGTCGTTCAACTTTCTAAAGTCAACAACAAGTCTCCATTTCTTTGTATCGTCAGAGCTTTTCTTTGGTACAACTAGCAATGGTGAGTTGTATGGGCTTATTGAAGGTTCTACAATGTCGTTATTCTCCAATTCTTGGACTTGTTTCTGTATTTCTTCGTTCTGAGTGTGAGGTAACCGATAATTTTTTATGTATACTGGTGCATCGCCAGTGGTATTGAGCCTTTGCTTGTAAAAGTTGTTCTTACTTAGTTGTTTCCCTTCAAGGTGAAAAACATCTTGATATTGTTTAATAATATCTAGCAAGCTCGTGTTTGCTTGTTCATCTAAGCTATTTGTGTTTATGACGTTCAGTAATCGGTTCAAACGTTTGTTGTCGAATGTTTGTTTAGTTTTCAAAATGTTATAGTTTTTCAAAGGTTCTAGTTCTAACTCGAAGTTTTTGAGTGTTATATTGTGTTCACTAGTGTTTAACACTTAAACGTGACATACACCTCTTGCTGGGATAATGCAGTTCCCTAAGAATACTTCGTTTTGGATTTCTTTGTTAAAAAGACGCTGTCTTCGAATCTGTTAATTTCTATTGGAATCATGGCTTCAGTTCTTGCCGGGATGACAATTTGTGCCATGTTGATTTTTCTGGTGTACATGGGTATTGTAATATCTCTGTCAAGGATGCAAAAGGTAATAGTATGTGACTCGAAATTTATTTTGCACATATATTCACCGAGTGTATCTCTTCCTAATATGCCATCAGTTTCAATTGGAAAGTCCTCGTCTACTACGTGAAAAATGTTAGTTATCATCTCGTTTTCGATGATAAATTGTTGCTTGGTAGTTCCTTGAGACATTGTTGTCTCGTCTGTTATACCCGTAAGTTTGCATTTATTTTCGGGTTGTAGATCGATATTTTTGCGAAATAAACTATTATTCTTGAGTATCGAGATATCTGAACCTGTGTCTACTAGTAATTTCATGTATCTTTTTTCATTATTGTTATATATTTTTACAAAATTAGTGCTAATACCCGTTATTCTATATATTCTGTTAGTATCATTACGTCTATTTATATGGATATTGGCTTTATTTACTATTGCTCTACCGGGAGGTTGCCTAGTTCCTCTCGGGAGGTTGTCAAGTTTCCCTGGTCTGATATTATGTGGATTCTCCTATTATTATCTCTATTATTGTAGAAATTTCTACTATTGTTGTTTATATTGTTTCCATATCTGTTATTGTTGAAATTTCTATCTGTGGGCGAGTTTCTAGCACCGTTGAAATTTCTGCTGTTGAAATTTCGGTTAATGGGTGGTCTACCATTATTAAGATTTCGATTGAAAAAAATATTATTATTCCGAATACTATCGCGTGGTTTTCGTTGAAAGTTTTGAGTAGCATATCTAGTTCTATTATTGTTTGGGTATTTGTTATTGAAATTTCTGTTATTTCTGTGAATGTAGAGTATGTTATTTTGTTGGGTTTCCATGCTTTCTACTTCTACGGCTAGAGAGATTGCTTCGCTCAGGTTTTTAGGTCTTGCTGCAAATATCGTTTCCCTTATCTGGTCGTTCAGACCGTTTTTGAATACTGTTAAAGCGTATGTATCATTTACGCTGTGTATTGCTTGTTTTGCAGCCTGTATTGGGTTTGTACCTAGTTCATTTATTTTTAGTTGGTTTAGCTCATTAACCAAATTTAGTATTTTGTCTTTATATGTGGAAATAGGTTACCGTTTTTGTGTAATGGTTGATAATTGTGTGTGGATTTGAGGGACTTTTTTTGGGTTTTTATATTTTAGTCTTAGTTCGTTTTCCAAATTTTCTAAATCTGTTACATTTGATGTGTTTAATGATGTTCTTACATTAGGGCTAAGTTTCACATGTAAGATGAAATCTAGCAATTCGGTTTTTCCTTCTTGCGTTAGTTTTTTGCCAATGAGTTTTACTACTATTAAAAATATCTCGAGCTCAGAGAATTCACCGTCAAAACTTGGTATGGTTTTAATAGCTGTTTCAATGTTAAATTCCGCCATTGTAGTGTAGGTAATATCCTCATCTATTTTTACAAAAATATTTTCGGTGTTCAGCCGTTGGATTAGACCTGAAATCGTTGCCTTACTAATGTTTGAGATTAATGATTTGAGTTCTATTTCTGTGCCTTCTTTGAGTTTGCTAAAAATATCTAGAAATTCATTTTCAATTTCTATTGTGGATTCTAATTTTTCTTTGAGTGTTCTAACCTACAGGTCTTTGTTTTCTTTAGATTCGATAAGGCCGTTTGTAGTTCGACTAACAACTAACAATCTGTTTGTAGGCATCTGAGGAGATTTTTGTGTTTAATTTTCTAAACATTATTCCTTCCTAAGATAATGTTTCTATCTACTATTTTTCTAGCATACTGTTTTTGTCTGTTGTTATATATGTATAAGAATGTTAAGATGACTAAAAAGAAGACCGTAGTACTTATTGTTTGTTTATATTCAATGAATATATTTGAGTTTGTGCTACAATTATTGCTTATTTTATTTACGATTAACTTCTATTATTTCTATATAATTTTTCCCCCTTTTTTATATTGAATTTTATTATATACTATTTGTGTTTATGACTATCTAACCTATTGGTGAATTTAATTTTACATTCTCCTGTCGAGATGTGAATTAATCGATGTAAAATCGCCTTTTCGCGCCTTTGATTGTAGGCTTTGCCTCCTCGTCGTCGTCGCTTCAACTTGGTAATTTTCGGTGGCTCTGCTCTTATAAATTCCTCAATATTCCTGGGTCGTGGTCCGGGTAGTGGTGTTGGACCCTGTGTTTATGCTGCTTTGATTCGTAGTATTTCGCGCCTTGTATCAAGCATCTTTCGAATGCTCGATTGAACTCCTCGTCTGTACCAATTTCATTTATCTCGCCTTCTTCTATGTCGTCTAGTGGGCCGGAACGTGCAGAATCGCGGGTCACAGGATCGCCATGTAACGTATGTAATGAGATGGCAGGATCGCCATGTAATGTATGTAATGTATGTAGGGTAGATCGCCTCCTCGTGGTGCATCCTGGGTAACGCTAAATGATCTACCACGGCACGACTTTCGATTGTTTTCTTGGACAACTCTCTCGTCTTAACGACTATATCTGATGCTTTGGGCTGGTAGCAGTGGTATTCTGTCACCTGAGTACGCAAGAGTGACATCTTGCGGAAATGGCTTTCAGGCTAATGCCAATGCTACCTCCGTCCCGGTAAAAACCTGGCAGGCCTCACGGTACGTCCATAACTCGTCGCCACTAGTCTGGCCGTGTAGGTTCAGTTGAGTTTGGACTCCTGATTAATCCCCGGCTCGGCTCTGAGCACATATCCTCATAAGGGAATGTGCCAACCCTCACATGGCCTCCCTGCTTTGGCATAGATAACCATGGGGTCTCAGGGGAACTGCACAACGAGTGGAGATAGCAGCTGTGAGGGGGGACCCAAATCGCAATGAATTCAGAAAAAATTCAAAAGGAAGATCCACTCGGCCCGGAAGGGAAGTGGACGAAGGTGACGCGTCCTTCTAGTGGGAAGAAGACCGCGATACTCAGCCAACCCCCTACTTCTTCGAGGGATGCATGCACCAAGGCAGCTATGCCAGGAGCAAGCACCTCCTCAGTCAAGCCTACTGGCGCTAGCGGTAACACCAAGGTAACGGCGAACAAGCTGGCCCACACTGTTTCCGGAGCGCCCTCCAACACCGCTTCCACTTCAGGTGTTAAGAAGCAACAAAACCCCTCGGTTATGGCTTACAGAGACAGAAGGTCCGCCTTCAAAGTCCTGAAAAGGCTGAAAGATTTACTTCCGGATGGTCTTTCCCAGAAGGATAAAATCTCCCTGAAATGGGCAACCACCACGGTAGAGGCTTACAAAGCCTCTATTCCGAAGAAAGAGGCAACTCATAAAAGATGTAGATCTAATGAGTCTGCCCCAATTCAACCAAGCGTCCAACTGCCGGTTAGTAAAAGACCAAAACTGGTCACACCCAATCCTGCTAAGGGCAGGAGTTTCAGTGAAGCTGCCAAGGAAAGCCTGGTATGGGCTGTTATCGACAGAAGCAGCAGCGATGGCACCATCTCACCGTCAAACTGGAAGATGGTGGAAATCGCGCTTCTTTGGGTGTACAAGCCCATACTCGAGGCAAATCCTGGCCCTCCACCAAGCTGTCGTGATGCTGGCTGGTACCAGGGTCACGTTAAGTTGATAGCCTGTACAGATCAACGTTCAGCGGATCTTTACAAGCAGGCTATAGGTAGAGTGGGAGAAGTCTAGCCTGGAGCAAAGCTGGACGCTGTCTCCAGGGAAGATATCCCGAATAGGCCTCGGTCCAGGGCGTGGATACCAGCGGAGCCATACACACCGGAGGAAATTGTTGAGCTAATCAAGCTCAGCAATGCTGACTTCCCGGTGGAAAACTGGAAGGTAGCTAAGGTTAGTGAGCCCAGCAATGGACAGCGAGAGGCCCTAATAATCTTGAACGAGGAGTCGCTAGCTCCATTGGAGTCGAAGAGCGGGGTGACTAGCTACGGTTTCTCGGCTATCACCCTGCGAGTATATCGCAAGGACCGTACTGGGAAGGCAGTACGGGAACCGAGCAAGGAGAGTGGAAGCGAGGGAACTGTGGAAGCATCAGTAGACCCGACCGTGGACCTCTCTGAGTCAGATCTTCTCTCCGATGACGGAAGAAGCACCACCTCCACTGCGGGGTTGGCTGGGGACCTTCTCAGATCCCTCAACCTGGTCGAGGAGGAGGAGATGTCCTTATCTGACGAAGAGGCGGATAAAACATTGTGTCGCGATGCTGAGGTTTCTGCACTCCAAGGCGGCATCCGCCGCACTGCTCCTCCACCTGGCCCAAAAAGGAGAGGAGCTAATACTGGCCCAGGAACCTTGGGTTGTTAGAAACCGGGTTTGCGGGCTCAACATGAAGGGATACAACACAGTATCCTTCAACACAGCAGGTAAACCGAGAGCTTGCATAATTGTAAAGGAAGGCTTGAAGTTTTTAACCTTGTATAATTTCAGTGACCAGGACACCGTTGCGATAGCAGTGGAAAGGCAGTCCAAACCTCTTTGGGCTGTCTCCTGCTACATGGCGCATGATGTTCTGCCACCTCCAACTAGCCTGCAGAGGATTACAAGGGAAGCCACTGCAAGAGGCATCCCTTTAATAGTCGGAGCGGACGCCAATGCTCATCATCGCATCTGGTGTAGCACCGACACGAATAAACGGGGTGAGTCACTATTTGAATTCATTTTATTACATGACTTAGCACTGGCTAACAAAGGTGAGGATCCTACCTTCATCACGGCAAGCCGTAGAGAGGTTCTGGATATCACTCTGACGAACGAGCACTTGAACCAAGCTATCAAGGGATGGCACGTATCACAAGAGTGCTCGTTCTCCGATCATCTATACATAAAGTTCGATTTGGCATCTGACCCTCCGACAAATCCAACCTTCATTAACAAAAGGAGGATGGATTGGGTCAAATACCAATCGGTATTCGAGTCCGCGCTAGAAGGCGGACCTCCAGAGATTGTAGACATACCCGGTCTTGAGAAAGCCGTTGGGACCCTTACATTGGCCTTCAATGACGCAGCAAGGTCTGCATGTAGTCCAACGAAGCCTAGAAGGAAGTACAAGCCCCCATTGTGGAATAGTGACATTGCGGAGCTGCGGAAGGAATGTAGGCAGTCCTTCAACCGAGCTAAAGAAACAAATGACTGGTCTTTTTATAAAACAAAACTGAAGGAGTTCAAATCCTCTATCAGCAAGGCCAAACGGACCTCTTGAAGAAGCTTTTGCGCAGAAATAGAACACTCCAAGGATGTCAGTCGCCTGCGAAAAGTCATGACGAGCTCCCTCTCATTTCTAGGGTCCGTTAAGGACGCAAATGGAGTCTGGGCGAAATCCAGCTCCGAGACTCTGTCTGTTCTCGTGGATACGCACTTCCCGGGCAGTGATGATGTGGCTGACAAAGCGGATCTACACACGCTCCCGGATTGTATGCCAACTACTGTGCCTGTAAATGACAGGCTCCTACGCTGGGCAATCAGCTCATTTCAACCCTTTAAATACCCTGGCATGGATAACATCTCACCTATTGAGATCCAGCAGGGTATCAATATAGCACTGCCATGGCTGAACGCCATTTTCAAAGCATGTGTACGGATAGCTTACATTCCACAGCAGTGGAGAGAAGCAAAAATAACTAAACTAAACTTTGCCCTAGGTATTCTTACCAAATGGAGCAAAGAGTGTGGTCTAAAGATCAACCCGCAAAAGACGGAATTTATGCTCTTCACAAGAAGGTATAAAATTCCACGATTTGTCCCACCTAAGCTTGAGGAGATAAGTCTCAACCCATTTCATCAGGTCAAAGACCTAAATATCTAATTCTGCACTCTAAACTCGCATGGAAAGCGAACACAGCAGAAAGAGCATGCAAGGCTGCATGCGCAATCTACTGCTGCAAACGAGCTATTGGGAAAAGGTGGGGATTAAAACCCAAAATTGTATCATGGCTCTATACGGCGATAGTGGAACCAATTCTTTTGTATGGCGCAGTTATTTGGTGGCCTGCTATGGCGAAAGCATCAAATGTAAACCTGCTAAACAAGGTCAGAAGGATTGCGGCTATTGCAATCACCGGGGCTCTACGGACTACCCCGACAAAGGCATTATTTATGCTATTAAATTGGCTTCCGACAGAGCTACTTACGAGACAGCAGGCCAAGTGCACTGCTGTTCGATTAAAAGCTCTGCGACTATGGCATGAGGATAACTTTGGTCACTCCACAATACTACGGAGTGATGGGCCAACGTCAGGGAAAGTGGACCTTGCATCTCAGATTCCCTGTTTTCATCATGGTTTCAGGTCAGTCATCCCGAATAGGGAGGACTGCACCACAGAAAGAGATGGGATACAGGAATCGGTCGACATCTACACTGATGGATAAAAAATGGAGGGAAGAGTTGGCTGTGGCGTGTTCTCAGAACAGCTAGACCTGAAACTATCCTTCCGATTACCAGACCACTGCAGCGTCTGTCAGGCAGAGGTCATTGCGATTTATAAGGCAGTTGACTGGCTGAGAAGTCAGAAAATTTTCATAAGAAATTTAAACATCTTTTCTGACAGTCAAGCTGCCATCCAATCATTATCCAGCGTGCATACTTCATCTAAAATTGCGATGGAATGCCGCTCACAACTGAACGTGATGTCGCTTCACTGTGAAGTGATTCTTTGTTGGGTACCGGGGCATAGTGATATACCTGGAAACTGCGAAGCAGATGCCTTAGCGAGAGTTGGCACCGAGCTTCAGGAATATACACTTAACCCTGAAGTCGGTCAACCTCTTGCTTCCATAAAGGTAGGATTTAAGCAGCACTACGTGGAGGCTGCGAATAGGGCCTGGCTGCTCGAAGAAACCTGTAGCACAACCAGGCAAACTTGGCACGCACTGTGCTCCAAACGCACCAAGCGGCTCCTCAACATAAGCCGCGAAACCCTGAGTTCCGTCCTTTCCGTACTGACGGGACACTGTTTGATCGGCAGACACGCAGAAAGACTGGGTGTCCCTTTCAATGATTTCTGCCGGGGTTGCAGATCAGAGGAAGAGGAAGAAACTATTAAACACTTTTTGTGCAAATGTCCGGCGCTGTCCAGGAAGCGCATGCAAACCTTGGGCGCACCCTTCCTAGACAACCTCACGGAAGTAGCCGATTTGGACATTGGCTGCATAGCCGGCTTTATTCGAGAATCTGGATGGTTCTCGTCATCCCGCAGGTTCTAGTGCCGCTCTTATATTCTGTGGTATCACAATGGGCATCTCGTGGCCTAAGTGAGCTACCTTTGGATAAAAAGGGGCTGCCACTACAACCAACCAACCAACCAACCAACCTATCATAACCAATCGAACGCGATTCAAATAGGTTCCCACGGAATTCGTTGCTTGCAATATTGCTTGCACTGCATTGACCCAATTGTACTTTTGCTTACTATGGGTTCAATGCTCTACTAAGAGTTTCTCACGATAAATTTAGATTGACACGCGGGTTCGAGAATGTGCTTATTAGAGAGCTTACTGAAATTTGTGTGGGACATCACAAAAGCTTGTTTAGGACATCACAAAAGCTTGTTTGGGACATATTTGTGTATTGGCTAGTTCCAGGTTTGGAACTGGGAATACACTACAAATATGACAATCAAATATACTTTACGGATACTTATGATGAAAGTAGTCCTTTATCAATGCTACGGACAGAGCATTTAAGTCAGCAAGAGAATAAAAGTCTCATAAATCTATTAAAAAATTATAAAAACATGTTTTTTGAAAAAGGCGATAATTTGACCTTCACCCATGAAATAAAACATGAAATTAAAACTACATATAATACAGCAGTTTATACTAAATCCTATAGATGCCCACAAATGCATCAAAAGGAAGTGGAAAACCAAATCGAGGAAATGTTAGAACAAGGGATTATACGGCCAAGTAAATCTGCCTATTCTTCACCCATTTGGGTAGTACCCAAAAAAGCCGATGCTTCAGGGAAAATGAAGTGGCGAATTGTGGTGGATTATAGAAAGTTAAATAGCATAACCATCGATGACAAGTTTCCTATTCCTAATATTGATGACATTTTGGATAAACTAGGAAAATGTATGTATTTTACAACTTTAGATCTAGCCAAGGGATTTCATCAGATTGAAATCAAAGAAAAGTACATTCAAAAAACTGCATTCTCTACTGACAAAGGTCATTACGAGTTTAATAGAATGCCTTTTGGTCTAAAAAACGCCCCTGTAACCTTTCAGAGACTAATGAATGACATTCTACACGAATATATTGGAATAATCTGTTTTGTCTACATGGACGACATAATAATCTTCAGCACTTCATTAGAAAAACATATACTTTCACTGCAGAAAATCCTCGACGCGTTCAAAATAGCTAACTTAAAAATACAAATAGACAAAAGTGAATTCCTTAAAAAGGAAACCGAATTTTTAGGTCATATAGTGACCACCGACCACCGTATAAAACCCAATCCAAAAAAAATTGAAGCTATTCAGAACTTCCCAATCCCGAAAACAGTTAAACAAATAAAATCATTTCTCGGACTAATTGGATTCTATAGAAAGTTCATTCAGGATTCCCTAAAATAGCAAAACCTTTAACTCTTCGTCTGAAAAAGGACAGTAAAATCAACCCACAGGATTCAGATTACATAGACTTTTGGAAAGCGTCTACGTAATCTTCTTTTTTTAAAACTTTTAATAATATCTGAACCTATATTAAAGTACCCAGATTTTAATAAAACATTTACCCTTACTACAGACGCTTCTAACTATGCTATTGGAGCTGTACTTTCTCAGAATGGTCATCCCCTCTGCTATGCTTCACGCACTCTTAACGACCATGAAACCAGATATTCCACAATCGAAAAGGAATTATTAGCTATCGTTTGGGCGACCAAATATTTTAGACCCTACTTATATGGTAGAAAATTTACAATAAAAACGGACCATAAACCTCTAACCTGGCTAGCTAATCTCAAGGAACCCAACTCTAAGCTACAGAGATGGAAATTGAAATTAGAAGAATTCAATTACGATATTGAATATATAAAAGGCAAAGAAAATTACATCGCAGATGCTTTATCACGGCCTCCGATAAATAATAATTATGTTGAAATAATAAATACTAATGAGCTTATTAATGAACAAAATAATGAAAGCAATGAATCTTTAGCGACATGCCACAGTGCAAACGAAGATAATTTAGAATATATATCTATATCGGGAGGACCACTAAATATGTTTAATAATCAATTAATAATTAAAGAAGGCAGAGAAAATAGAATAAAAAAAGAAAAATATTTTGGGAAAAATAGAACTGTTTGCATCTCAAGAGAGATAGACGATAAATACCTTCAGTATATATTAACCCGCCAGCGGTGACGCAAAATTATCTTACATAGTTGGTGACGTGGGTATTAGAGACCGAAAATTTCGATTGAAGGTCAATCCAAAATAACACAATTTCTGTGAATGTAGCAAATTGAACTTTAAAAATACAAGGTTAAAGTATAATAAAACACAACAAATTATTACACCACATCACGTTTATTAATAATAATAAAATTCCTCTGCAACACTAAAAAATTGTGTTATTTTCATACACATATTTTTAAGTTTAAATCTAAAGAATTTACATATCATTAATTTACTCAAAACAGCCTTGGATACAGTTTGAAGACTAAGCAATCTTCAAAAAAATTAAAATGTTTTAAGTCATTGAGTAAATAATAAGCCACAAAATTATTGGAACTTTCATTCACTTTCCACTGAAACTGTATTGCACAATATGGCTTAATGTAGTCGCAAATAAAAGGATTTCGGATTAAAATTGTGGATGATTATACAATATTATGTAAGGATCACATACGATGATGTTTTTGTCTGAAAGTTCTTTGTACATTTGGCTTGCGTTTTGTTGCGGACCATATGTACTCGATACGTGTTTTCAAGTCCACCACAACAACAGGTACGCAAAATTATGCACAAGTATTATTTTTAGACATTTGAGATACCATTCTTAATCAATTCATTTATAGGTAAAATTTGAGATACTACATTGGAATCATTTGATGATCTGGTATAAACTTCCTCATAGAAAAATGCCAGCCAATACATAGCATACTCAAGTGACCACACATGTAAAAAAAACACTCAATTGAATCATTTCACTTACGTAAATGGTGACGTCGGTCTTACAGACCGGTTTAGGGCTTATCTCTGGAATCCGCACTCACGTTACCGTTACTTGATCGACTATCAAGTGGAGATGTCCGATCAGGCAGCTATGCAAAATTACAGCCAGCATCGACAAAGGATTAAGAAATTATTCTATGTTTTCTACGAAACCGGTCTCACAGACATATGCGTCACCGCTGGCGGGTTAAACAATCATACGCCTCGAAAAGGACTTATAGCAGTTTATATCCCCAACTTTGCGATATACACTCGATTTCAAAGCTAATATTTGAAATGGAAAAGTCCCCACACTAAACTTGAAATAGTTAAGTGTAATTATGTACTTTTTGATTGCACCAATAAAGGGCATATCCAGGAGGAAATCTTAAAGGAACATAAGGCTAAAAACCATAGAGGTATTGAAGAAGTATACAAGGGATTAAAAACAAAATATTATTATCCGAAATTAAAAATTGAAATAACAAAAATAATCAATAATTGTAATACATGCCAGTTAAGTAAATACGAGAGAAAACCAGCAAAATTATTATTTAAAAAACCTCCAATACCGGATCAACCTCGTGATATAGTACACATGGATATTTGGTTCTTAGATAAAAACCATTTCTTTTTAACCTTAATCGATAAATTTTCAAAATACGGACAGGCATTAGCCATAAAATCAAGAAATTGGATAGACATTCAATCTGCTCTTAATCAATATTTTGGAACTTACGGAAAACCTAACCATATAATAGCAGATAACCCTTACCAGTAATTTAGAAAACTTTCTACAAAACGAAGGAGTAACTCTTCATTTCACAACTCCGGGAATTAAAACAGGAAACGCGGATATTGAACGACTTCATAATACACTCAACGAACATGTACGTCTAAAAATCACAGAAACTAAACTTGCACCTTCGTCTATTGATATGCAAGAAATAATAAAATACTACAACAATACAATACATTCCTCACCAAATCATAAACCAATTGAAATAAGTAATGGAATAATACCATCTTCAGACTATGCAGCAATTAGAAATAGAATAATTAAAAAACAGGAAAAAAGCTTAGAATATAAAAACAAAAACAGAAAGAATGAAGAAATAAACCCTAAATCTATCAAAAATAAATTCAAACGTAAGAAACACGACAGACCATTTATTTCTAGACCCCTAAAAAATAACAATAACCAAAATAAAAAACTCTCCATGAAACTTAAAAAATTCCAAAAATCTATCCCGCAGGTATCATCATCTTCTTGTTAATTTGCTTAAAATCAACTATATCAGAAAAACACATCGAAGTAACCGAAATTCCTCAAGGAAACGGATACACCCTAATACGAACGGGACAAATACCCATTATTCAGAATTTTTCCACAGTAATCCATGTAATTGACCTACAAAAATATGAAAACATATTGTTAAATATTGAAAATACAACTTCGTCTGACATACTCAAAAAATTCCCCAGCATATACATGCTAATTAAAAAAATTAAAGAAAAGCTATTTACATTAGAACCCCATAGATTCAGGAGAACAATATTCAGTCCTTACGGATCCTTTTTGAAATGGTTTGGTGGTGTGATGGATGATAATGATCGCGAATACATAAAAAGAAATTTTAATAAAATCGAAACAAATATGAAATCTTTCGTTGATAATAACGAAAAACAAATTCATATTAACCAACAAATAAATAACAATATTCAAAACTTAGCCAATCACATTAATAAACAGCAAGATATAGTCATTGAAAAAATTAATCAATTACAAAACGAAAATTCCGTTTTTACAAAACAACTATTAGATTTTGAAACTTATTTTCTGGTAAAAGAAAATTTGCAAACACTTTTGAATTCTCTAATGGAAATCGAGGAAATAGTATTGCTATCACGATTAAAAGTTCTGAGTTGAGATATTCTTACCATTGATGAAATAAAACATTTCCAAGTTAACGTAGAAAAACTAACAAACATCAAAGTATCAGTAGCACAAAAATCCATAACAATATTGATTGTTTTTCAAATCCCCAATTTTACAAATAAACAATATTACAAAATTTCCATCATCCCAATTCCCAACAAAAACCATTTAGAACTAGTAACACCATATCCAGAAATCTTAACTACCAGCAATAAAGTATTTGTATCCAATTACGAAATAGAAGATAGCAAGCTATTTAAAATAAACGATTCATGTATCAGTAACATATTAGATGAACCTCACAATTGTACTATGAAAACAAATAAACAATCTAGCATTCAGAGAATAACAGAAAATTTTATAATAACAAAGAATCTAAATCAAACCATGTTATATCAAAATTGTAATGATCAAAGAATATGCACAACGAATCACAATATAATTAATTGTACTATGAAAACAAATAAACAATCTAGCATTCAGAGAATAACAGAAAATGTTATAATAACAAAGAATCTAAATCAAACCATGTTATATCAAAATTGTAAAGATCAAAGAATATGCATAACGAATCACAATATAATTAAGTTTGGAAATTGTAAATTAAGCATTGATGGTATAACTTTTATTAATAAGGAAAATGTAATCAATAATAATATTATCCTACCAAATGTAATCAAAAACATTACCTATAAGGAAAAGAATAATTTTACATTGGAATAAGTATACGCCCAAAATGTTGAAAATTTAAATCATATACATTTACTACAATTAGAACATAATACAAATTTATGGACCAGTTTTGCAACTGACACAATAATTGTAATTATTATTCTTGCAATTGCGACAATCATATATTTTAAATTTCTCAGAAAAAACTCTAACATTAAAAGAAAAATCAATTCTTTGCGCGAGGACACGCATCCTAAAGAGGGAGGAGTCATATCCCAGGAAAAACCTATGACATCATCTTCAATTTCGCAACAAAATGCAATATTCTGATTTCGCAACAAAAGGCAATACTCTGAGTCATATCCGAAACACATTACCCCAAATACCTACACTCTGAATCATTTCCGTTTTTTATTTAAAGTTTGCATATCACAAAACCACAACAGTTATAACATTGCATTTGAAATTTGATCGCGTTAAATAAAGTTCAAAATAACCAAAATGCCAATTACCGGAAATTCCACAGATAAGATAAAATACGAAAGGTTGCACTATTGCGAAATATATAAATCAGATCGGCATAACGTAAACAATTGCCCTTATTTGAAAGCTAAAGATAAAAGTAGGAAATAATAGATAAAGATTAGAGATGGGCTAAATACAAAATTATAGCAATTATAATATTAAGTTACCTTTAAGGAATTTGTAGGATAAACAATAGAATTATATAAAAAGAGAAAGAACCCAACAGGATTCATTCCAGTTGCTTTTCTGCGTTATAAGCCAGTATTCATTCAGAGTGTGTTTTTATTTTATACCTAGCTGAGAAATAAAAAATTATAAAAATACTATGTGAAAAAGTTATGTAAAATAAAAGTGATGTTGTATAAAAATAAAAATTAATGAATTATTATTATTCGCCGTAAACAATTGAAGAACGCGCTTGCCTTCCGACTGCAATCTTTTTTCTGTTCGACTCTCATTTTCTTCGCGCCGTCAAAAATATATCTGTCATGCTTACCATTACAAAATACACATGTACGAACTTTTGTAATATCTTTGATTACAAAAAGAGTGCTGGCATTAGTTGCCCTCCGCTGCGATATTTGCTTACCATTATATCTGATTTTGAATCTATTAATTGTCCACTACTTTGCCATGCTCCAAAAATATCGACTGAAAACGATGATTCCATCAAAAAGCCCGCACGTGTCTGTAATTTCGGTCAAGTTATTGAGAGCCCGAACATTGTGTCAACTTTGGCCGATCTGGCAACATCGACTTTGCCGGAGAGTGTCGACCAACTACAAGTTGGGCATTGAGTAGTGAGCCGTCGTCGCGAATGGTTATTGTCTCGTGTAACTATCTACCATTTCAGCCATCTCTGACAGATCAGAAGTGGGATTGTAGCAAAAGTAATAACATTTGCGGTTTTAGATTCGAAAACTCGCGAGCTGCTCTG
The DNA here is from genome assembly GCA_963942545.1 of Oxycera nigricornis. NCBI lineage: Eukaryota > Metazoa > Arthropoda > Insecta > Diptera > Stratiomyidae > Oxycera > Oxycera nigricornis. The sequence continues at coordinate 58,032,669 of OZ012662.1, forward strand.
TCCCGAAAGGTTCGGTCGTTCGGTACAACGTGTAGAAACCTGTCGCGCATCGTGCCGTCATTCATATTGCGAGACCCGCCCGTCGCCATTTTCTACACACACCGCCATCCATTACGTTTGCGGACCGACATCAATTCGCTCAACAAGTTCCAACGTGCAGGAATTTGTTGTAAAACTCCGCTACGTCAGCGTTCTGGGATTTTGCCGATAAGTATTATTTCGACGTGAGGCCTTCCACCGACCATGACTCTGGTGAAAATTGATTCGCTCTCAGTGTCAGTGATGAAGGACCAACTAAGGTCACGTGGGCTCAATACCTCCGGCAACAAGGCGACATTGGTATTGCGGCTCACCGAGGCCATAGGCAGTGCTGATATCGAAGTTGACGAAGTGGATGACCCCGAAGTTTCAGAAATGCAGCAATCAATCGCGAATCTGACAGCAGTTGTCGAACGACTTAGTGCCGACGTCCTTCTGTTGAGCGGAAATCAACGACTCGATCAAACGTCAACTCCATTCCCCGAAAATGCAGGCGCTACATCGAATTTGTTTCTTGGCGAGCGAACCGACTGCCGATCAATGTTTCACAACGTGAGAGACGTAATTGACCTCATCCCGGACTTCGACCCGCGAAAAACCAGCTCATTATCCGCGAGTGCTTTCGTACATCGGGTTCGAAAGTTAATGAGCGCATACGGATGGGATGGGACCGTTGTGATTTTTGCGATTCAGGCCAAGTTAAAGGGCCCCGCAAAACTCTGGCTGGACTCGAACAGTGACGTGTTTGTAAACTTTGAACAGTTTACAATCGAATTCTTGCGAACATTCCCGGATAATGACGAAGAATCAGACGTTCATTTACGTATGGCCGCTGACATGAGAGAAACCAGAGACCCCGTATTGGACTATCACTTCCGAATGTGTGCTGGGGGAAAAAGGGGTGGATTGTCGGAACGATCCATCGTGCGGTACATTCGCCGCGGACTAAACTATCCGATACTACAAAACTCGATAGCCTCCTTCAATTTCCAGGACACAAACGAACTATATATGTCCATTTCACGATTCCTCGCAAACGTTAACAAACCGCCCGAAGTTAAACTAGTGAAACCTCCACCAATAGTTTCGCCCGCACCCCAACAAACGGTCGAAGGACAAAAACGTATAAACCCGACCAAGGGATTGCGTTATAATTGTTTCAAACCGGGGCACATTTCAATTAATTGTCCAAACCCGCAGCGTCGCGCCCGTTGTTCGAAGTGTCAGAAAGTAGGACATTCCGTTGATAATTGTTCTACGCGCCGTGATGGACAAATCAACAAAGTAGACGCTGTACTGGGTTCGAATCAATCCGGTCGAGTCGTTAAAAAGGTGCTTTTGAACAATCGACATGTCGATGCACTGATCGACCCGGGAAGTAGCCGTTCGTTAATCCGTGAAAGCGACTCCTCTGACGTGGTCGAATGCGTTCCAATCACACTCGAAGGTTTTGGAGGTGGTACTTACATGTGCACGGGGAAAATGCAAACACGACTAAAAGTGGATAGTTGCACACTACCAGCCGAACTACTTGTTGTCGAAAATGAGTTAATTCCCACGCCGATATTATTGGCAACCGACGTGCTCATTCACGATTCGAGGTAAGTTACCCTACAATCTGGAATGTGTTTGATCGAGGATATAAGTAAGCCGATCGTTACCGTAAAGTCCGAGCTCATGGAATCCGAGTCATTCGAATTTAGACAGTTGTTGTCCAAATTCCGATCATGTTTTGCCGACAAAACATCCGAGATGGGACGAAGTAAGTCATCGGTGATGACTACTCAACTAACGTGTGAGAAACCGATTCAAAGCCGCCCGTACCGGATTCCATTTGCCAAACGAGTATCCGTAGATTCAATAATCGACGAACTACTGGCACACAATATCATCCGCCGCAGCGTATCTACATATTCGTCTCCGATCGTGCTTGTGAAGAAACAAAACGGATAGGACCGACTATGTGTAGATTTCCGAGCCGTCAACGCAGTCACGCAAAAGACTCCGTTCCCGATGCCGATAATCGACGAGATACTCTCGCAAATAGCTGGGAACAAGTATTACACGACACTGGACTTGTTCTCAGGCTATTACCAAATACCGTTGGACAAAAATTCGATGCGATACACAGCTTTTGTGACACACAGTGGTCACTACGAGTACACCGTCATGCCGTTTGGGTTAGTGAACGCGCCGATGGTATTTCAGCAGATGATAACGACGATCGTCCGTAAACTTCATTCAAAAAAAGTCGTTAGCTATATGGACGAAGTGATTATTGCGAGCGATACCATTTCCGAAGGAATCGAGCTGTTAGCGGAATTCCTCAAGGTACTCGAAGAGGAAGGATTGACGTTGCGAACATCAAAGTGCATTTTTTTTTGTTTTTGGGACACACCATCTCGTGTTCCGGAATTAAGCCGGGAAATGTGAAAATCAAGGCCGTCATCAACTTCCCGACACCGACGAACGCCAGAGAAGTCAGAGGATTCTTGGGATTATCTGGCTTCTTTCGAAAGTTCATCCAAGAGTACGCTGTCATCGCCCGGCCTTTAACTGCGTTGTTAAAAACGAAAAATCAACCGAAATTTGACTGGACACCGGATTGCGATAGAGCCTTTGAAAAATTGAAGACTCTGCCTAGTGCTGAATCGATTTTAGCATTATACGATCCATCGGAATGTCACCAAGTCCACACCGATGCCAGCACGATTTGACTTGCCGCCGTGCTGTTTCAATCACCAGACTAGGTGATGTGGAAACCCGTCTTTTACTACAGCCGCCAATGTAACGACGCAGAACAACGATACAGTAGTCACGAATTGGAAGTGTTGGCAATTGTCGAGGCACTTGAACGATTTAAGTTTTACTTGCTGGGTAAACATTTTCAAGTAGTGACAGATTGCCAAGCCGTATCGACAACCAAGCTCTTGACTCCATTGAACAACCGTGTTGCACTCTGGTGGCTTAAACTTCAGGAGTTTGACTTTGAAGTCACACACCGAGCAGGCAATCGTATGTCTCACGTAGACGCTCTAAGCCGAAACCCGACCGACGAACCTATTGAGCCGAAATCCGTTGCCGAGAACATGTTGGTGATCGGTACGAACGAAAACGATTGGTTGCTATCAATGCAAAAACGAGATAAACAGTTAAACTATATTATCAACGTCCTACGCGACCAGAAAACTAGTCCACAAGCGAAACAAATAAAAAAGGACTACGTAATAAAGGGAGGACAACTCATGCGAAATTGTGAGAACAATCCGAAGTTTGTTGTACAGGCCGCTATATGATGGAGGATTGTACGAAGTTGTCACGATGAATCGGGACATCCAGGCTGCGAGGGTACGATCCAACGAATCCAGAAACGTTTCTGGTTTCCCCGAATACGTCGCTACGTTAAGTCTTACGTCAGCGCTTGTATCGACTGCTGTCTCAACAAAACACCAGCCGGAAAGCGAGAATGGCGAATGTTCATCGAGGATGTCGTACCTATACCTTTTCGGGTCTTACACGTGGATCATTTGGGTCCTTTTCCGAGAAGCAAACGTGGAAACGTCCATATAATAGCACTGGTGGATCCATTTACCAAGTATACGATACTCCGAGCTGTTCGAGATACTAGCGTCAAACACATAATCGCAATGCTACGAGACGTAAAAACTTTCTTTGGGTTGCCGATGTGCATCATATCCGATCGTGGATCCTCTTACACTTCGAAAGAGTTTTCCGAATTCTGCAGTCGGCATGACATTCAGCATGTACAAGTACCCGTACGCACTCCACGTGCTAATGGACAAGTGGAACGTATTAACCATACTGTACTCACGAGATTAAGATGCTCGACGATAGACCGTAAGGACTGGGATCAACATCTACTAATGATTCAGTGGACTCTGAATACTCAACCGCATTCCACCACGGGATTTACGCCGAACCAGTTGTTATTCGATTTTCAACTACGTGGTGTAACAGCCAATCGAGTGGTGTTAGCCCTGAATATCGACGATGAGACCACTTCAACATCCGACATTCGACAAATTGCAGCCGACCGTATCTTTCATGCAAAACAGCGTTGGAAACAACGTTTCGACGAAAAGCACAAGCAGCCGCACCAGTACCAAGAAGGAGACCTAGTCGTGGTCGACAACGTTCCTACCGCTTGTGGGGATTCGCTGAAACTCGAGCCGAAGTATAAAGGACCGTTTCAAATCACGAAGGTTCTTCGTCACGATAGATACGTAGTGGAAGATATGCCCGATATGCGAAACCGAGGACGAAAATACAGCGGGGTGTATACCGCCGACCGACTCAAGCCGTGGTGTCACCTCAGCCCGGAACTTGACTGTCTTGATTTCGAAGACGAGGACGATCATCGGGACGATCATCGGGACGATGATGAGTCAGGAGTGGCCGAGCTGTCAACTTTGGCCGATCTGGCAACATCGACTTTGCCGGAGAGTGTCGATCAACTACAAGTTGGGCATTGAGTAGCGAGCCGTCGTCGCGAATGGTTATTGTCTCGTGTAACTATCTACCATTTCAGCCATCTCTGACAATTGTAAACACTGCAAAGAGACAGATATTTTCATACTACCTGCTGCTAGGCTCAAAAGCGCGTTATCATCTCGGCCAAAACGGTCATACAAGCAATCGGCAGCGTTCTTATAATATTTATCTAAAGTGGAGAGCTACTGTCAAGCTCCCTTGCTCAGGTACCGTGCTTTATAGCAAATATTGAAGTTTGTCATCCAGCGACAGACTGGTACCTTTATGCAACTTATTTAATTGACTTCAAAATGGTAAATACTCGTGTACACTGTTTCTAAACTTTGCCAGTTTGATTTTATGCAACTCCGGGTGCCGAAATAATTGAAGTGCAATTTTCTTCCAAGATTGCTCTATTCGTATAGGAGTTTGCCCGAAAATGCGTCTCGGAGTCCTATTCTATGTCTAAGCGTTAATCATTTTACGACTTTATTATCGTTGTCCTGTTATGGTCGCCCCTTTTATGTTAGTTTTCGATTTGAATCTTTGAAGGCGCAAGGAAAACAATATTTTGAACCAACCTATATTTTACTTTTGCCGGTATTATTGGTAATGATACTTTGAAAAATTTACAGGCTATCATCGACACAAATAAGGATTACATGACAATAAAAACAACTCTTAACATTCCTTTGAAACAACAGCTTTCCCAAAATATCAATCATATCAACATTCGCACGAAGCATATGACTTTCTCCCAAGAAAATCAGTTGAAAGCTATTTTGAAAAATTGTCACAATGTACTCTCCGATCCTAATCTAAAGCAAACCTTTGCAACAACGGTTAAAGGAGAAATTCGTATGAACACGAGCGATCCTGTATATTCAAAATCGTACCCATATCCTCAAGCTCTTAAAAGTGTAGTCGAAGACGAAATTCAAAAGCTCCTAAGCGACGGAATTATCAGACCGTCAAGATCCCCTTATAATGCCCCTGTTTGGGTGGTTCCCAAAAAGGAAGATGCATCTGGACAAAAAAAGTTCAGACTTGTTTTTGATTACAGAAAATTGAATTCTATTACCATCACAGATTCATACCCAATCCCAGAAATAAATGAAGTTCTTTCTAATCTGGGTAACAACAAATTCCTTTCGATTATTGATCTTAAAAGTGGATTCCACCAAATAACTCTTAGACAATAAGATATCGAAAAGACAGCGTTTCCATAAACAATGGAAAATATGAATTTGTTCGATTACCGTTTGGACTAAAAAATGGTCCGCCCATTTTTCAGCGTGCCTTAGATGATATCCTTAGAGAACACATCGGCACAAGATGCTACATTTATATTGATGACATAATTATATTCGGCCAAAGTGACGAAGAACATTTCAGAAACCTTGAAATTGTCCTCAAAACCCTAGAAACAGCTAATATGAAAATAAATCTCGACAAATGTTAATTCTTAAAAGAAGAAGTTATATTCTTAGGTTTTATAATAAGTACTAAAGGGATTAAAAGTAATCCAAAGAAAGTAGAAGCCATTGTTTCTTTCCCGCCTCCGAAGACGCTCAAACAACTCAGATCGTTTCTTGGTATGTCAGGCTATTACAGGCGCTTTATCCAAGACTACGCTCGAATCGCCAAACCCTTGATATCCCTTTTAAGGGGGGAAGATGGACGCGTGTCCAAAAATCTGTCTAAAAATAAAGCTATTTTTCTTGGAAAAGAAGCATTCGACGCATTCGAAAAGTTAAAAAGGTCTTTAGCATCCAAAGAAGTGGTTCTAGCACACCCTGATCTCTCAAAACCCTTTGAGCTAACCACTGATGCGTCTAATTTTGCTATTGGTGCTGTTTTGGCACAAGAAGAAAGACCAATCTCCTTCCTATCGCGAACACTTAGCAAAACAGAAGAAAACTACGCGACCAACGAAAAGGAGATGTTGGCCATAATATGGGCACTCAGCTCGTTGAGAAATTACCTGTACGGTTCTAAAAAGGTGATAATATATACAGATCACCAGCCCTTAACTTATGCGCTTAGCCATAAAAATACGAACTCCAAAATGAAGCGCTGGAAAGCAATTTTGGAGGAATATAATCACGAATTGAAGTTCAAACCAGGCAAAGCCAACATTGTCGCAGACTCACTTTCAAGGCCACCGAATTCTTCAGAAGTCAATTCAATGACACCCACTGAACACAGTGCGGACACTTCACCCCATGATCTCATAGCCATAGTAGAATCTCCGATTAACGTTTTTCGGAATCAAATCATTCTCAAAAAAGGAAACAAAAATAGTTATCAAGTCGTAAATCCTTTCCAGCACTATATAAGGCATACATTCATTCAAGAATCCTACACGTAACAACAGGTCATTCAAATTCTAAAAAGATATTTAAGTCCAACAGCAATTAATGGACTATGCACAGACGAATCCACATTAGGCATAATCCAATCAGTCTATCCAAATCACTTTAAAAACTATAAAGTAAGATTCACGAGAAAAATTGTAGAAGATGTTCCTAATGAATTTGAACAGGAAGATCGAATTCTGCGCGTGCATAAAAGAGCACATAGAAACGCAGAAGAAAACCGCAAACAATTGTTAGAAAATTTTTAATTCCCAAAAATGGCTGCCAAAATAAAAAGATTGGTAAAAAGATGTATTGTATGTAAGGAGTGCAACTATGATAGGCACCCTAACAAGCCATTTATTCACGCAACCCCAATTCCCAAATATCCGGGTCACACGATACATATTGACCTATTTGCCACCGAGAAACACCGTGTTCTCACGGCAATAGATGAATTTTCTAAATTTGCGATTGTTAAGAAAATCGCTTCTAAATCAGTAGAAAATTTAAAAGACCCTCTAAGAGACATTCTTTTTTATTTTTGTATACCAGAGAATGTGGTAATTGATAATGAGGGAGCGCTCAGATCCCCCACATTAATGTTCATGTTGGAGGATGAATTACAAATAAAAACCTATCGGACCCCTCCTTATAAAAGTGAGGTCAATGGCCAAATAGAAAGATGGCACTCAACATTGACTGAAACAATGCGTTGTTTAAAAAGGGAAGAACCAACAAGTTCTTTTGACCAGCTTTTAGAAAAAGCAGTAATAGAGTATAATCACTCAATTCACTCCGTCACTGGCAGAAAACCGGTAGACTTATTCTTTGGACGTTTTAGTAGCGCCACGTCTGACGACATCGAAAACATTCGTAAGAAAAATATTGAAAAGCTTTAGGCTAAGCAAGATAAAGACTTGCATTTTCACAACAAAACCAGACAACCTACAAGTAATTATGAGATAGGAGAAATAATATTCGTTAGGCAAAACAAACATAAAGGCTCTAAACTCACACCTCGATATCAACAAGAAAAAGTAAAAGAAAATAATCATACGACCGTACTAACAGAATCCGGAAAAATTATCCATAAAGATAAAATTCGTAATTGATTCTTTCAGGTTGATACTTAAAATGGTACAAACAAAAGTGCAAATCCTCGATTTTACGAACTCCCAAGTGGTGACCCATCATTTAGGCCAGACACGAATTCAAAACGGAAATTTTTTATTAATCCATAAAGTCGATTTATACCAGTATGAAAAATTCATAATAAAAACGGAAAATATTTTAAATTTATCAGTTGTACAGTATCCTCATCCACTCGCGCGATATTTGGCACAGGAGTTAAGCCAATTTGAAAATAATTTGAAACCACGAAAAATGAAAAGGTCACTAGATTTTATAGGAACAGCCTGAAAATGGCTTGCAGGTAACCCCCATCATGAGGATTTCACTACTATTACGGAAACTGACGATGTATTTGAAATGTTATTAATAAAACCGATTAAGAAAAATAAATGTGTAAACGAAAAATAATAAAATAACGTAATGCAATATTTGAGATAAGTAATGAATGTAAAAGTTTTAATTTCTTTTCAATTTGTAAAGAAAAAGATTTGTTAGATATAAGTTACACATCTTGTATACCAAATCTGCTGAACAGCCTAGAAGCGAATTGCAACATTATCAATAATAAAAACATCCCGACCATCGACAACATCTCTCCTGGCATTTTACTCCTCAACAATTTCCATGGCGACCTAACAACAGAACATTCCTTTCAACAAGCGCCGAACAACCAGCTTCTCAATCACCAGCAGGATCAAGTAACTTGGATGATCCAGCTGCTAACTATACTTCAATACTAAGGTTCAATAGCAGCCTATATCTTTGACGATTGAGGACCATCGTCTTAAAAGGGGGAAGAGTTAACGCCAAACATGATCAAACGCTTGAACAACATCTATGAAAAATGCGACGATCAACGTAAGCATTTTCTACAAGTGCATCTTCTTAGGAGGAATCAAATACTACCATCAACCTCTATCGAAAATGCAACGATCAACGTAAGCATTTTCCACAAGTGCATCTTCTTATGAGGAATCAAACACAACAATCAACTTCTATGAAAAATGCAACGATCAACGGAAGCATTTTTCACAAGTGCATCTTCATTGGAATTACGCTAGCCACGGATGGATTCGCCAGACGCTGCATCAGCAGTATTTTTTAATATAAGTAGCTAAGATGTAGAATGTAAGCTTCTTCTTGATTTGTAATTCAAATAGTAAAGACGCTTGTCTTGTTAATAAAGATAAGTTTCAAAAAGAGAAAAAGGTGTTGTAAATTAACTTGCACAGTGAAGTGAGCAAGCAATCTAATAGGAAATTTACTTAGAATAGTCAGTTTAAGTCGTAACTGGATTACTAGATTTAGATTAGGTTGTTCTTTTATTTTATATTTCATGTTCCCAAAAATTTCTTTGCAGGAAAATGTGAATCATGGTGCTTCATGTGCAATTTTGAATGTTAGTGAAGTCATGTCGTTGAACCAGCCTCACAAAATGGCCGCTCCTGATCGAAAAATTAAAATAATTCATGACAATACCAGATTTTCACAAAAACATAGACCAAAATCAGGTGCAGACCAGATTGTTAAAAATGTTGCGAATTGCTTGCAAAAACAAGATTTTTTGAATACACCTTCAATGTCTCCTGGCATGCCGTGCACCATTATCATGACTTGGGGTAAAGCAGAAGGTGCAAAATTAAGTAATGCGGTTCAAATTAAGTAATGCGGACACTTTAATATCAAAACAAGCATTCCGTATTAACAATACATCCAAAAGAGAAGAAATTGCGCTGAAGTTAGTGAAACGGGCAGCAGAACGACTGCGAGGACGCCGCTGTTGTCGTGGAATACATACAACAAAAAATGTGCCACTGTTTTTTTCACAAATCAAGCGATCGCTTGGCATCACTGTCGCCTGCTGCAAAACGCTTAGCTAATGAGAAATTGGGTCTGTGTACGCCAAATATGGCGCCGTGGAAATCTGGATTTTACCCCGTATTGTCTCAACGATTCACGCCAAATTTAAAACAAATTAAAAATAACCTTCGTTCAGAAATGATCGATCCCACTCCTAAAGGAAATAACCATGTTGCTTTAACCTACAATTTATTAAAAATACCACATCACCGAAAAAAAGCATGTGAATTCTTTAAAGACACATAATTTCTAATTTACTAGATAGTCGTATCATCGCTCGTAAATAGTCGTTGTTTTAAAATTACTACAGGCTGATTGATACTCAATTCATATGTTTTGCACGGATGAATTTCAATGTAAAACCTATAAGCTTGTCATCAAATCGAATGCCAGCATTCAAGCTTCACGCCAAGCGAATGACCATGTACATAAAAAATACTTCGAAGCTCGACAGGATACACGAAGTTAGACGCGGGCTCTTATACAATGTTAAGGTCTCATCCTCGTAATAGAGGAGAAGTGGGCAACAAATTATTTTGGTTGACGCTACGTAACAGGATAAACATTAATCAATGAAGATTATAATTTGACAAATAACTAATCAAAATTTGATATTTCCACAATGAAATACATTCCGTAAAAGCAAAACTTTCAGCTTCCAAATTACTGCTGCAATCAATAATTAATAAAGGTTATTTGAAAGTTAGATTGTTTTTTTGGTTTTCTTATTACAGAGTTTTAGATAACAGGTAAGATTAAAATTTGGAATCTTGAATTTTTTCGACGAGCGCTCATGCTAATATCATGTTTTGATAAAACCAGCGAATTGGCTTTGGGAATCATTGCGTTTTGTTCTCTCCTGGATGAGAGTATGTATTGTGCTGTTGAAGCTAACAGAATAATACCAGATGCAAGTGCAAATCAAATTAGAAGCATAGCTAGTCTCTAGATAGCACTGATGTGGCCATGGGAAGGGTCCCGACCCCCTGAAGGATATAGAAGAGTCTAATGTTTTCATTGCTGTTTCTATGTGTATCATTAGGATGTGGTTTAAAAATCATGTATTTAATAATTGCAAAATTATAAAACAGAATCAGTTTCACTGAAGTCCTAGAAGGTGGAATATACTCTCTAATTTGGACGCCAAGACAGAAAAGTGTTCTTGTGTAGTGATTCTCGCAATCGCCCCCAAACATGTATCTTCAATTGTTGCCAAACGACGTCTCCATAATAAAGGCTCGTAATCTGACAATGATTCTTTATATTCTTAATAAGATATATTCAGCGCGACATACCATTAAAATTGAGGAAAAATATTTTGTCGGTATACTCGATCAGCCATTTGAATTTGCTTAAACTACCACTAATAACAACAACTAAAATTCCAGCACTGTTGAGTAGGTAAATGTCTTGATTATCATACCCCAAAATAGAAGACGCAGTTATGAACGGTAAGAGGTGTTTGTTTTGGTAGAGTAACGTCATCCACGAAAATCCTGAATCAGTTTGTAGCATCCATTCAGACCACGGGAAAGCAATCAAAAAATTGATGTTCACAGCAAATAGTAAAACTATTGAAAGAGCGTATTGAATACAGAAAATTTATTTTAACTTTCTGTCTTGAAACATTGAAGATGTGGCAAGCCAGTAAAAAAGTCGACGCACCAAAGAACGAGAAGAAACTAGGAAAGATATCAGGAATAATTTTGTTTTAGTCAGAATGTAAACTTTGTTTGAAAGAGGATGACGATTTTGCTTACTGATCTTTAAAAACGTGAAAAAGAAAAGCAAAAATCAGCTGACCTAATGCAAGTGTGCGTAAAATCCACCAATGCGGCAAGTACCCGATGCGAATACGCGACTGATTGAAGCGTTTAGGGCATCGTGATTTTAAATCGCAATAAATGTTATTGAAAAATGTTACGTATAAATATTGAAGAAGTTAAATATGGTATTTTAGCAGAACAAATAAATTGCGAATTCCCAAATTTTTCGCTTCATTGAGTTTTTCAAAGTTCTGTGTTTTGACGGTAATACCTCATAAGCCGAACACCTTCCTTTCTTCAATAACACTCACTGAATTGCAAATTTTAGTTTCTGCGAGGTATGGGTGTGCTGCGAGCGGGGGCGAAAAATAAAAAAGAATCGGCTAGGACGTAGCCGATGGGAATCAAAAGTAAAAAAACGATATTTAATTTAGCCAAATTTTTATTGGGATCTTAGCGATTGTATAGGTAGACGGCGTGAGCGATGCGTCGGTAACTGGGGCGAGAAGCTCATGTGTCAATCATTTTATTAACATAAAGTGCTGACCTAGTGTCTGCACTTGTGCAGGTGTCGGATTCACCCTTTTGGTTTTGTCTGGAGTTATCTTTAAGATACTTTGTTGCGTCAGCTAAAATAGTATCTATGCCAGAAGAAGCTAATGGAGATGGATACATAACTTATCCCCTCTTACAAGATGAATTCTCCTGAATTCTGTTGCCAATCTTAATTTCAACATTTTGTTTTCTGAAATATATTACAAGTCGTATAATAAAAAGGGTAAGTATAACAATCAGTACCATGTTAAATCCATATGATACACTTCTATGATATTTTAGTTCTTTGATTTTCTTAATGTTATGTTCATTGTGAAAAACAAGTTCGTCAAAAGTTATTTTATTAGTAAAATTTTTAAATTTCTAATCCGAAGAACAAAAGAATCATTCCTGAAATCTTTGTTTAATATTTGTATAATATTTATTAAATGCTTGAATAGTGCAGTTATTGAAATGAATAAGTGAATTTTGTTCCAAATTCAGCTTTCTTTCGTCGCAATTTTGATTTATTTTTAGATTTTCAGCATTTTTGATAAGAATTGCTTCTGGGTCTATTTCAATTACTTCTGTGTTATTATTCGTTATTAATTTACAATTCTTACGGTATAAACAATTTTGACTTAGTGATAATTCATTCAAATATTTCGTTTTTTCATATTTATACATTTGTTTCTCGTATTCAAAGACAATGTCAGTTGGTGTTGGTATTAAAAGCTTTAGGTTAGCTGTGACAAATGCTTAAAGTACTTTAATGGCAAAGATCAGTAAATCTTTTTTTATATTCTAACATTCCTAACTTTACATCTTCCAATTTAGTTAGATCTAAATTATATGCCTGCATTTCATCGTCTGTTAAAATATTTGGATGTATAATACCATATTTTGCTGAAACTATATTGTCTTGGATATGTTCGATTTTGCTTTTTAAGAGTTGAATTTCAAAGAATTGATCGTAATATAGACTATTGTTGATTACTTTGCTATCAATGTTATTCATTTTGCTCCTGATAAGGGCTCTATCCTTTTCTAAAATTGCTTTAGGCTGTTTAAATGTCTCATTGAAGTGATTGCTAATAATAACTTGCTGGTTCAAGGTTGTAATTGTGTTGTGAATGTTAGTGTCTACTGTTTTTAAATGATTGTCAATATCTTGGTCATCCATTGTCCCAAATAACCATTTATGTGTGTTGCCCACTAGATTTATTAGGCCTCGTGTTGCTTGTCTTTGTGGTCTCGTCATTGTCATTACTTTGTATGTCAAATGTATCAGTTATGTTCTTGTATGTCAACGATGTGAACTATAAGGTCTGTTTTACTGACGTTGTCTATTTGATTCAGATGCATTTCTGCAAATCCTGTTTGTTATTGTGTTTTGTATATGTTTAGTAGTCCCGTCACTGTCACGACATTAACAAGAGTGATAATACAACTGTGAAAATCTGTAAATGTTTATAGGGTGCTGGTTAAAAAATTCTATTTATAGAGGAAAGAGTAATAATGAGGCTCTCGTTCTTCTTCTTATACTAGCTAGTTTATTTCTATTTATTCCTATATTATTCAAAAAACAATTTCCCTTGAATAATCTCTAGTATCATTCTCTGTCGAAAATATTCCATATTTCTTTGCGAAAATGTAATTTCGCTATTTCTTGCAATGCACTCCGCAAACATGCATGTGAACACTCCGCAATCATTGTTGTTTCCTTGCTGTGGTATATCGTTCATGTTTTCTATAATAAAATCTGATGTATCAATTGGCTCGTTATGTTTGTTGATTGATTCTTCTTCCAGATATTTACGTAATACCTCTAATAACTTTGTATTTGGTCTTCCTCTCGAATCGTAGTATTCAATTCTTTTATTTTCCAGATTGATAACCGCTAAACACCAATGTGCGTTATGTACGATAACAGGGATCACATGAATTATTAAATTCATATAAAAGTTAATGACGTTGTCATTAAGCCAACTACTTCCGATTAACGAAGCAATGTCTTTTCTCGTTATATCCAAATTATATTTTGAAATTAAAATTTCATCTGGAGGATCTTCTCTTATAGCTTCTCTTAACAGTGATTCCTTTTTCTCTGTAAAAGGTATAAAATGTTCATCCTGATCGGCAAATTTCGGTTTTTTGTTTCATATTTACGAGATGAATGTTATTCAATTTAGATTTTCTAAATTTTGGTTTCTCTTTATGCCTCACTGCTTTGTAGTTTTTAATGAATCCCGTTGTTCGTGTTTCATTGTAATCTTCCCTTTTGGCGTTCTGGTTTAGCAAGTTTTTCTCTTTTACTTCTTTTAGATTCCGTCTTACTTTATCAAAATCTACCGCAGGGGTTTGTATGGCCTTTGGAGTGCATTTGACCGTTGAATGAAATCTTTCGTTATATATTCCTATCGCTTGCTGTACGGCTCTTTTCGGGGAAAATTTTGTTTTGTTTAATGTCAATATTCTAAATTTTTCGGCTATGCTATTGTGTAATTTTTCAATATCTGCTAACCCTGTATGGCTTGGTTATTTGTAAAGTAACTTCTTTCGACCGTAGAAAATCTTTTATTTGCAATGCATTGAGCTCGTTCCCTGCGACAATTTTGAATGGCTTATCTGTCTTTGTGAAATGTTCCTCTAATTTTTTGTATTATGGTTGGATGGTTTCTGTCCGGAAGATAATATGCAAATGGGAATTTTGAAAACTTATCAATGATCCTCGTTGGCAGAGTGAATCGTGGCCATAGTAACCTCATCATCTTCCACATTGAACAACATTCCTAAGTCTGAATACGTATTCGCCGTACTGGTAGCTTTGGTTGATTCCGTCTCTTCCGATTGTTTAATCCTACTCAAAAAATCTGCAATTTTATTCTCGCGACCTTTTATATAATCGATTTCGAACTGGTACTCTCCTAGTTTCAAAAGCCATCTTTGATGACGTGGTGACAAATCTTTGCCCCTATACTTATCATGCAAATATTTTATGGGCTGATGGTCTGTATAAATCTTGAAGATCTTCCCATACAGATATGGTCTAAAATAATTCACAGACCACATGATGGCAAGGAATTCTTTATCAGTCGCTGCGTAATTCCTTTCGTGGGAATTCAGCGTTCTTGATGCGAAGCAGATAGGATGTCCATCTTGAGACCTATTGCATAATTGGATGCATCCGTAGTAAGGTGAAACGTTTTGTTAAAATCGGGGAATCTTAATATTGGTTGCGAACATATGAGGGTTTTAAGCTTCTCGAAGGCCTCTATGTAATTAGGATCGTGAGGGTTAATTCTAGTATTCTTTTGCAAATATTTCGTCATTGGTTGCGCAACTTTCGCGTAATCGCGTATAAATTTTCTATAGTAGCCGCTGAGACCAAGGAAACTTTTCAATTGTTTTTCCGTTTTCGGCAGTAGTACATTTTCTATGGCACTAACTTTCTCTGGATTTGGTTTCAGCCCGTCTTTTGTGACGATATGCCCAAGAAATGCGGTCTCCTTTTGTATAAACTTGCATTTATTTATTTGCACCTTCAATCCATGTTGTGCTAGTACCTTTAAGATCGATCGGATGGCTTGCGCATGTTCTGCTAACGACGTACTAAATATCAAGATGTCGTCCAGATAAACAATGCAATTAACATTAATGTACTTCCTCAAAATTTGGTTGATGAGCGTTTGGAATGTTCTTGGGGCATTTTTAACCCAAACGGCATCCTTACAAACTCATACAGACCTTGAGGAGTCACGAAAGCTGTTTTTTCTCTGTCTTCTTTTCGTATTAGTATTTGACGGTATCCTTTCGCTTAAATGAGAGTAGAGAAAAACTGTACGCTTCCTAATTTGTCGAAGGCAGCCTCAATATTTGGTATTGGATATTGATCATCGATAGTCACTGCGTTTAAAGCTCGATAATCTACGCATAAACGGTATTGTTGTTCATTTCCGCTTTCGCTTTTCTTAGGAACCACTACTAGCGGACTGGAATATCTCGAAGTGATTTTCTGGATAATTCCTTGTTTTTCCATTTCTGCTAGTTTTCTGACCTCTTGTTCGTGAACAGGAGGGTATCGGTAGAGTTTGGAGTTAATTTGCCTATCCGTTGTAGTTCTAATTTGGTGCTGTATGCTATTCGTACTGGTAAGTATATTAGCTTCATTGAAAAATATGTGTTCAAAATCGTGTACCACTTTTAAAATTTCCCTGTGATCTTCTTCCTTTAAATGTTTTAAGTTTAAATGTTTTAAATAGTCATTTCCAACTATCTGAAAGGCACATATTTCGTTCAAGTTATAAGGGTAAAGATCTTCTGGAAACTTGAAAACATTATTATTTATTGTAACCGTTCTATCTTCTAAATTTACCTTGGCAGCTAAATTTTTTAATAAGTCAATTCCTATTATAAATTGGTATTTTCGATTATAAAGGTTTTGGCTTTCCACCTAACCATAGATCCTGAATGTGAATTAAATTCAAACGGAATATGTACCTCGTATTTCACTACATCCCTACTATTTATTGTGGTGAAATGAAGTGGCTTAATATTTCTTTGAATGATCCCTTCTATACTATCATCTATGATACTAAATGAAGACCCTGTATCTAAAAAAGGCAATAAACTTAGCGTTATTTATAGTTATTTCGATTTTTGGCAATTGTTCCGAGGCTAATTTATAAATAAAATTCTTTGAGTATTGTTGCTTCTTTCGCGATATTGGTTTATCCTATTTTGCTGTTGCCAATGGCTCCTTCCTGACGTCATAGGCTGATTTTGGATATTATCTTTTTCCATAGGGTCTATTGCCTGTTGTCTATACTGCCCCGAATTATATCTCTTTTGATCCAACGTGCCATTTTCTCTTCTATATTGGGTTATCCGTATTGTGTTTCCTGTATTGGCCTGAATTTTAGTTTGTGTAGTCCCCTCGTACATTTTGATTACCTTGTCTCCCAAAACATCCCGAATTGTTATGCAAATAGTTTGAATTAAAATTCTGTTGCCTGTTTTGCGTTATGTTATCTGCGTTATTGTCGTTCATTTGTTGCGTCTGTCGTTGGTAAAAACGCCTTAACCCCTGATAGTTATCATAACTTCTACTTTTATTGGAATTTATGTTTCTTGGAAAAATTTTCACTTCTTGACGATCTTTATCTAGTTTTTTATATTATTTTTTAATCCAATAATTTTCGAACTTCCTTTTTTGCATGATATCTTTTATTTTTTCCAAATTCTTTCCATCATAAATTTTTTCTAACAAGACAACTTGTGTCATTTCTTTCACTGTATTCATCAGAATTGATTTAACATTCGTTAGGTCAATACAATTATCATTTTTAAAATACAGTTTTGATTCGTTTGCCTTAACTTTTAATTTAAACACTTCTAAAGCTAAATCACTTACTGTATTCGCTCTCAAATTATTTATTTGTCTGTAGATTTTGTACGGCTCGATGTCTGGTCAGTAGCATAACTTCAGTTTCTCCTTTATGGCTTCCCAATCTCCCGTGTCTCGTACATCGATGACGGCCTGTTTCGCATCTCCTTGCAGTTTTTCGTAAAAAATAACTCTCGTTGCCAGGCTCCTAAGTCCCGGATCGTCTATACTATTAACGAAGTACTACGTACTGGTTGCAAAAGAGTTAATTGAAACATCTCCGCCGGTGGATGTGTTAGTGTGTCGCAATTTTTTGAGCACTCTGTCCGTTGAAATTCCTGCTTCTTGCTGGATTCTTTGTCCTTGTGGTCGTTGGATTTGATGTTCCTCCCTCAGTTGCTCGAACGCTCTTGCTAGCTGTTCGATCTGTTCGTCTCGTTCACGTACTTGCTGTTGTAGTCTCTCAAGCTCTGCTTCCATTTCTAGATGTAAATAAAAACTTCTATCTTTGTCGCAATTGGTTTTCCTTTCTGCCGCTCTTCTGCTCATCCACTTTCAATTTAATTATTATTATTTTGATTATTATTTTGTTAAACTCCCTTCAATACTCCGTTCAACTGCCTCCAATTCGGCGAACGGATCTTTCTTGTATCGGGAGTGACTATATTATTTAGCACAATTTCCGTTATCGGATCACGGGTTTTGAACACTTTATTGGCACTATTTTAAGTTTAACCACTTTTTTTATTGGCTAGTATCTTCGCGATTTTCTAACCTGCTTTACCGACTGCGCCAGTTATGGGTGTGCCTCGAGCGGGGGCGAAAAATAAAAAAGAATCAGCTAGGACGTAGTCGATTGGAATCAAAAGTAAAAAACGATATTTAATTTAGCCAAACTTTTATTGGGATCTAAGCGATTGCACAGGTAGACGGCGCACAGTGTGTCGTCCTGAACAAGCTAGGTGGACAAAATTATTTTTCGACATTGTTGAATTTATATCGATTGGTTTGGTAATATTACAAGAATATAAGGCATCGTAGTTAATAATACGCTTTATTTTTGAGCATTGTCATAAAAAAATGTAAAATTCAGAAAATATTAATTTTATTTGAAAATATAAAAATACAAAATACTAATAAATGAGAAAATAACCTAAATAACCTTAAAGACTATCAATACACTGTGTTTTTTCGAAATACAAATTGAATACAAAGTAATAATAGAAGAAAATAATAGCATTCTATAACTAATCTTCGTCCTCGGAGTCGTCCGAGGTATAAGGCAACTGATAGTCGATTTCATTTTGAGGCGCAGGCGCTGGTTGCGAATGTGGAAGAGGTCGAGGCTCTATTATAGGAGCTATAATCAGCTTTAAGACTTCAGGACATAAGTTACCCGTCTTCTTGTTAGGAACTTCTCGGAGGCTATTTATCAGAGGATCCGATGTTATAAGCAACATGGAAAGTAAGTCTCTATTCGTGGCAATACGTGAACGCTTTCTCGTGCTATACTGCCGGAACCTACGACAATCTTTGTTCCTAGCTTCCTGGGCTTCTTCCGAAAGCTGCCCAATTGGAACAATTGCAGTTTTAATGACTTCTGTGCTATGGACCAGTATTTTATGTACAGTAACAGGCATATAATACCACGAATAAAGACGAAGGTAATGTTTTCTGGTGTCCAGACAACATTTGTTGAATTCATCTAAATTTATCTCGAAACCAGAAGATACCGTTCTCAGTAAAACATCGAATTGCTTGATGAGTGAAGCATCCAATCCTGTAATCTGAGCACTCAATTCAGAGTTGCTAAAGAAACGGCGAGCAGTGTTTCCATCATTAGTTGAACCAAATCCTGGCTTTGGTTTGTCCACAATGAGTCCCATTTCGTTCTTGAATCGTTGTTTAATTTCCTCGGATCGTTTTTTGATACTAGCCTTGTCTTCGGCAGTTCTCGCCTGCCATTTTTGAATATCTAACTTATAACTTATGTGTAAAAAGCATTCGAAACAACGAATCCATGCATGAAGTGTTGACAAACCAAAGCCAAAATGATCTTGGTTGCTTTCGAAATGCTTTGATTCCTCGTTCATCATTTTGGAGGTAGCACCACAAATGAAACATTTCTGTGAGGAAAGAGTTTCAGTCAAGGCGTTACATACTTTTCCGTCAGTCATCGTCAGCAGAAGTTCATGCTTGATAGATATTTGAGAATCACCAGTGCTGCAAATTGTTGGAAGTAAAGTCTTTATATCTTCCAAGACCTTCATAGTTTCTGCTTTCGTTAATTTCGTGGTTTCTTTAGCAAAAATAAATTTAATCGGACGAAAAAGCATCGTGGATGATGGCCGAGGATTCTGCCAATGGATGGTGTTGCCATCGATTAATCGAATGGGAACAAACGAAAATACGAATAAGAATTCGTCAGTCTCCTCACTGGTTTCAAATTTCTGTTTATAGGCACTGTGCCCAGAACTTCCGTCACATCCCCATTTAATTATAAGAGTGAACGATGCATTTGGAATCACACTATTTATTACTTGTTTCTGAGCTTCGACTAAGCGTTCAACAGTTTTATCTAGCACGGCTTGTGGTTTCACTTCAGCTCGAGTTTCTGTCTCTACTATGTGCTCCTCAGGAGGATAACATGCCTTTTTCGACTGACATAAACAGTGAAACGATGGAAACACGTGATGGCCTGCCGTCATACACCACTTTCTAGTTTGCTTGTATGAATGCGTTGTAGATTTAGAGTCTACGTAATAGGCTAATGCCTCGTCACCACTTAATTGTGTAGCACTCTCTGAAAAACTGATATTTTCAAAACTTACGGAAGCACTTGGGGATTCTGAACTTTCCCTAATTTGCCTGATCACTGTGGCAATGTTTCTATTTCCTGTCGAACGCACAGCTACTTTCGCCGCAGTCATCAATTCCCCAACGCTACGCAATTTAACAAGGTCTTCAACTCGACGTTTTCTCGTTTTGAATGATGCCTCCTTGAATTCCTTTCGAGGTCTTCCAGAATGAGTAGCAACTTGAAATGATGTAGAAGGTCGCGGTATAGTAGTTCACACACGGAAATTAATGTCTTCATCTTCCAACCAGCTTTTATACTTAGTCAAGAAACGCGCCTTTGACTTTCCTGCAGCAACCCATTTGACAGCAAATGTCGACGAATAGCTCACCAATTTCATTTTGATATCTCTTTGTGAGTCCGCATTAATATCATTTAAATGAAATTTAGTCGAAAGAAACTTGAAAACTCGAATGTTGTTTTCAGCCTTTTCATGTTTGAGCCATTCTTCAAAAAACTCAATTTTTGAAATAAAATACATGTGCTCTGCAAAATATCAAAAAAAATTGGTTGCACTCAATTGTGCTGTCTATTATACATATTTTTGTCAGCAGAAAAGGTGCAGCTAGGATTTATATAAAATTTAGCCTGGATACATGTGTGTACATATTATTTACAGACTTCGAAAGTTGTAAAACGACGAAAAATAACAAGTATTTTTCAAGTATCTTCAAAAATTTTTTATCATATCGTTTTACTAGCTGAGATCATTTTATTTATTTAAGAAATGTAGTACTTACCCTCCAAATTACGATCCATCACTCAAAACTTCCACAAAAATACTCACTGCTACAGTTCGATGTTTTCCAAAGTATCGCCAAAATATAACTGACGTATTATTCGATTTCACTTACATCATTAGTTTACTTTTCATCCTTATGACTCATCACTGTGCAGTCTAGGACATACGAAATCTTGTAAAAAGGTGTTTAGAGGTGTTGTTCACCTTACTTAATTACCCATTAGTGAGAATTTGGAAATGACTTTTGTCCACCTAGATAGTATGGATGACACACTGTGCGGCGTGAGCGATGCGTCGGCAACTGGGGCGAGAAGCTCATGTGTCAATCATTTTATTAACATAAAGTGCTGACCTTGCGTCTGCACTTGTGCAGGTGTCGGATTCACCCTTTTGGTTTTGTCTGGAGTTATCTTTAAGATACTTTGTTGCGTCAGCTAAAATAGTATCTATGCCAGAACAAGCTAATGGAGATGGATACATAACTCGCGCTGTACCAGTCACTCAGAGCTGATAATCGGTAACGAACGTGAAAACCATACAAACGTAACGTTACAGCGGAGTCTTAACCTATAATTTCACCGATCAGTTGATACCTACACGGGTTCGTTGGCAACAAGTTCTTACTGATTCTGTGTTGCAGTTCCTAGGAAATGCAACGCCTTCTTCGTTGCTCTATATTTATAAATAAATAGAACACCAAGGAAGGAACTTTATTACCTTTTTGTAAAGCATCAGTTACTTTTTCACACTGTTTCAAGTTATGGTCATAAATACTTTTTCGTAAATTACACGTTGCTTAGTGGAGCACCGATGATCACATATTTCGAACGCGTGATTTTCTTTCTCGCACTTATCACTATGATTTGTTTAAATTTTCATTGAAAAAATCCACAATTCTATTACACACGATATTCCGATCGCAAAGTGTGAAATATACAATGACATTTCTTGCTGTCAGTTGCCATTTAACGAATTAAGGAAACCAGCTTCTATGTGCATCTCCGTCTTTCGTGTACGAACCATTCACATGCAATTTGCTTACTCAGTTACTGATGCTAATGTACACGGATATGCAGTTTACCAATACTAAACACAGCCTGACACTTTGGTGGTATAAAAGATATGTGGCAAATTGGCTGAAGTGTCCGTGCTATGCATTCTTTATGCTATGGTAAAGGCGAAGGAAGGGCTGTGTCCCTACTACTATGGCATAAAAAGGTCGCGGCTGTCACAGCCCCATGAGAAGTTATGGGAGTTCCCCACTAAAAGTGATTATTTTGCCTATTTTCAGAGATCATATGAACCGTAAAATTGATCTGTGAAGTGATTTGTAGACTTGTTTAGTAGTCGGAAAGACTAAAAAAAGATTTTTTTTGTACAAAATATAAAACATAAAAAATTAAAACATCATAAAAAAATCGATGAATGTCATTTTTGCCATAAATGTAATATAAATGAGAGTAACATTTTAGACACACGTTTTGCACCCCTCCCGCCGCCTTCCGGTCCTTCCACCGGGTGGCTGAGGGGACCGGAAATAAACATTGCAGCCAAAGCATAAAGAATATATAGCACGAACACTCTGAGCTGACAAAATAAACATGAGATAAAACACGCAAATATTACCCTTCCATCAGAGAAAGCGCTCTAGCTTTCGTTTCCAAGCTCGCTTCAGCTATATTTCTTGTATTATGAATTTACAAAAAATATATTTATCAAACTCGGTTTTTTAATTGAAACACTTTATAATTAATTTTATTTGAACACTTTTTTAAACTGCACTATACTTATAAATAACAACTGACTTGCTAACAGATTGAAGTTCTGAATAACAGTTGTAACTTGTGACTCGAATAATAACTGATTGCTACTGTCTGAATGATAACTGTAACTGAACTCTCTAATGAATGACAACTGACTACTCGATCTAGATGATCAATACGTATTTATATGTTTGAAGACGAAGAACCCAAAATTGCAGCTATGCAATGGCCTGTGGGAAATAAAAGAAAAGGTGATCAGCATTTAGTGAAATTGGATATGAAAAGCTATATCAGCATTTTAATAAAAAGTCCTCAAGTGATGCGCAGTGAAGTGAGCAAGCAATCTCATAGGATATTTACTCAGAATAGTCAGTTTAAGTCGTAACTGGATTACTAGATTTAGATTACGTTGTTCTTTTATTTTATATTTCATGTTCCCAAAAATTTCTTTGCAGGAAAATGTGAATAATGGTGCTTCATGTGCAATTTTGAATGTTAGTGAAGTCATGTCGTTGAACCAGCTTCACAAGATGGCCGCACCTGATCGAAAAATTAAAATAATTCATGACAATACCAAATTTTCACAAAAACATAGACCAAAATCAGGTGCAGACCAGATTGTTAAAAATGTTAATTGCTTGCAAAAACAAGCCGCGAGTTGCGACCCTTGAGATCCACACGGTCAACTTCCCGGTAATATCTACATAAACATCAAAAACATCAAACAAAATAATAATTTTGAAAATAATTCTACTTTAAATAATAATAATGAGAGGTATTCATAGCAGTAACAGGAATGAGTTAATATTAATCATATCTTTTATATTTTCCATTGATTACATAAGGTTTTTGGTCGATGGGGACAAATTGATTTGATTGAAAATTCACGCGGATCAATCGATGGGGGCCTTATCTACGTTATTTGTTATTTTCATATCGATGCTTGAAGGACAAAAGAGCGCTAGCAAAAATGAATGCACTGAAAAGATTTTGTCGCGTGATGGTCATTTTGAAGAGTTTCGTTCATAATTGCCATCACTTCGGCATAATCACTGAGTTTATATTTTTTCACGATTTTACATCAATGAGGTTGATAATTAATTTTGAATTTCTGTTGGTCTTGAAAAATATTGAACATGCAGTCAAAAATAGGTTCAATTGCATGTAAAAAGTAAAATGTACTGCACATGATGATGGAGGAAGTAATTGAAATCTTACGATTAATAAAGATTAAATCTACTAAAAACTCCCCCAGTATATGGGAAGTTCTTGTAATCGCCTCGAAAATCGAAATTGAAATTTTCAACTTTTCTTTACGTTTTGAGATCTATAGAGTATATATAAAGTGTTTTTAGAAAGAAGTATGTATGTGTGTGTGTGTGTGTATGTACGTACGTACGTACGTGCGTTCGCAGTCAGTTTTTCTACGAGCATAACTCACGTAAACAAAGTTGTATCGACTTCGTTGAGGTGTCAATCGAAGCGTTTTTGCAATTTTAAGAGCTGATCAGTTTTTGGGATACTTCGGTTGGGGGGGTTTGCTGTTTTCACCCCTTGAAGGTCAACCATGTTATGCGCTATATCTCACGAACCAAATATGCGATTTTCATTATTAAGGTGTCAATCGATGGATATTAACATTTTTATGAATCTATCAAATTTTGAAAAAAAGCTTTGGATCCGTTTTTTAAGTTTTTTAAAAAAAGTGCAAAAATTTTTAACCTGATTTTCAAACCTAAGTAATCAATGTTTATATAATTTATATACTCCAAATAGTTTTTGTGAAAAAATCAGCAAATTTTTTTTTCATGTTTACAAAAAAAATTAAATAAAAAATAAAAAAATCATTAAACGTTCAAGGTCATTTACGTCATTCATTATATCTCGAGAACCAAATATAATCTTTCCATCATTAAGGTGTCAATCGACGTGTATCAACATCTTTATGATGTTTTTATATTTTAAAAAAATTGTTAAAGCGTTTTGTACGATTTATTAAATTTTTTTTAGAAAAGTAGTGTTTTTTTCATAAAAAATTCCATTTTTAACCTGATTTGCACATCGTTATAATAAATGTTGATAGAACTTATAAACTTTTATCAATTTTTGTAGAGAAAGTAGCAAAAACTTTTCTCATGATTACAACCAAAGTAAATAAAAAATAAAAAATCATTCAAAGTCACCATGTACAAAGGGTTTACTCGAATCATTATACCTTAAATCTCTTATTCTAAAGACATTGTTGCATAGTCAATCAAAGTTTATTATTATTTGCAAAATTTGAGCAGATTTTCAATAGTCTTCACAGCACCATGTTTAACTTTAATGAAAAAAACTGCTTTGTAACCTGTCCTCCCTCCGATTGATCCGCGTGAATAATCAATCAAACCAATGCACCAAAATCCTTACGTAATCAATTGACGCTCCCGTAGATGTTACGATTAATATTAAATCATTCCAATAATTCTTATGAGAGGTACATTTTTATTATTTGAAGTGGTATTATTTCCATAACTTTTATTGTGTTTAATATTTTTAATATCTATGTAGATATTACTGGGAAGTTGACCGTGTGGACCTCATGGGTCGCACCTCACGGCTTGTTTATTTTATGAAAGCTTTTTAAAGCATATGATCTTGCAAAGTATTGACGACAAAATATTTTACTATTCAAAGCGTTGATTACCACAAATACAAATTTGATTGAAATGTTGGTTTTCAAAATTTAAGCAGTTTTTTATTAAAGGTAAACACTGTGAAAACTATTAAAAATCTGCTCAAATTATGCAAATATTATAAAACTTGAATTGAATTTATTCCAATTTCCTTAGAATAAAAGATTTACTTTATATCATTCGTCTGAACCCTCTATACATGATAACTTTGAATGATCTTTTATTTTTATTTTGTTTTCTCATAATGATTAAAACTGGTTTTGTTGGTTGCTCTTCAGAAAGTGATAAGAATGTATAAACTTTATAAACATTTATTACAGTGTTATGCAAATCAGGTTAAAAAATTATTTTTTATGAAAAAACCCTAATTTTTCGCATTTTCTTTTATTAAAATAAAAATCCGCTTAAATTTTTTTCTATAATGTTGCAAGCATCACAAAAATGTTAATACACTAATATAGACACCTTAATGATGCAAATATTTTATCTGGTTCGTGAGATATAGTGAATAACAGAAATGACCTTGAAGGTCATGATGACTGTTAATGATTTTTTCTTTTTGTTTTTTTCCGTTATGATGAGAAAAAGTTTTGATGTTGTTTTCACAAACATTGTTTCGAATATATAAATTTTATAAACATTAATTACTATATTTTGCAAATCAGGTTAAATATTTATTGTTTATGAAAAAAACCTAAATTTTCAAAATACAACCTGCCATCCAACCAACTACAATAGAAGTCAAGCAAGCACAGGAAATTCCAGCATCAACTTCATTGTCATCTTCAACTCCAACTTTCGATTTCCAACCGACAAATTTAAAAGTAAGCTTATTTTAATGGAAAGTGTGGTTTCGGCGTGTCAGATGGCATCCTCTTCAGGTGCTGTCATTTGGCATCTGTCGCGAGACAGCACGACCACGGCAAGGCTTGTTGATGGGTTAAGCCCGTTATATTTCAACTATTTTTAATATTTGTATCTGCGAATTATAACGACTGTCAAACTGGTTCGTATATATGCTACGTTGCTAAGTTTTTAGTTTGTCATGGGTTAGAACCTCCTAGTCTAGTCAACGACATTGTTTTCTAGTTTGTGCTTTTTGGTTAGCAACTTACTAACACTATTGTTGCACATTAATGGGAGTTCTTAGCTTCCAGATTATGCTGGTTCATCATTTATTTAATGGAAAGTGTGGTTTCGGCGTGTCGGATGGCATCCTCTTCAGGTGCTGTCATTTGCCATCTGTCACGAGACAGCACGACCACGGCAAGGCTTGTTGATGGGTTAAGCCCGTTATATTTCAACTATTTTTAATATTTGTATCTGCGAATTATAACGACTGTCAAACTGGTTCGTATATATGCTACGTTGCTAAGTTTTTCACACTTTTCATTAAAATAACGATGAACTAGCATAACTTGGAAGCTAAGAACTCCCATTAATGTGCAACAATAGTGTTAGTAAGTTGCTAACCAAAAAGCACAAACTAGAAAACAATGTCGTTGACTAGACTAGGAGGTTCTAACCCATGACAAACTTGAAAGTAAGGTTCAACGACATTCGATACTTCTAGTGATTAAGGGCAATCGCATTTAAACCCGGGTGAGTTAACGGGGGAAGTACCTTTAGACACTTCAAAAAATCGATTTTTTTAAACTAGTTTAATCGATAGATATATCGCCTATAAATATCATGTCAAAGTTTCAAAAACTAGTTCTCGAAACTGTGGAAGAGATGCATCCCGGAAGCGCCTAGCGCCGAGCCCGCATAGCTCCTGACCACAAATTTTAAACGGCCTTTTCTCGAAACGTTTTTTAACATTGTGTAAGTGATAATAAAAAAACTAGTGAATCGATTATTCGATTATTCGTCAAAATCGAATTTTTTTTGAGCCTGTTTTGAACGGCTAATTTTTTGCAAATATTTTATTCTATCTACTAAAAAAAAACCTTTCGAGTAAGAAAATGTTTGGCTTGTTGATTTCAGATGAAAATTGTAACCAGCATCGCTTACGCAATTTACGACGTCAGCGACGACATGCTTTCAAGATCTTTGAAAAATTTATTAATTTTCAGATTTCACTTTTGTAGAATATGTTTTTTTTCAACGTCAAACATTGCCTAAAATAAATATTATACTGATTTAATGAGAACTGTTTTCATTTCCCCACAAATCAGTTGCAAAAAGGACCTTTTTTCGGCCTCTAAAGGTACTTCCCCCTTTAACATCTGAACGCGGATCCCAAAAATGCTGACGACATGGCTGCACTACTTTCTCGAGCGATCGATGCTAAAATTACACATTTCGCACAAAATGCATTGTAAACATTTCTAGCATAGGTGACAATATTTATTGTGATTAAAATTAGTTCTGTTCGATTTGTAACGTTGAGTAATAAAGAACAGGTTTCAGCCCTGAATTATATTTTTTTAAACAATTAGTATTTGATTAAATTAACTGGCACCCGAGCAGGGACCGCTTTTCGTGCGGGTGAAGAGTATTTTGGATAGACCAAATTATTTAACCAATGATTAAGTCTACACTATTCCTTACATCGTGCTGAGACTGGCAGATGGTCCATATACTCTAGTTCGTTACAAAATCTGCAGAGTTTTCGAGAGTTAGTGAGTGCGGCAGTTGTGGCGCAACAAACCAACAGGAGCAAAAACCAAGTTCCGAAGCACGTGCATCTAACGTATAAGGCCCCCAGAATTGGAGAGTTGTAGTCATACTGTCAATGTAAGTGACTTAAGATTTCATGTAATCAAAATCCGAAGATTTAGAGTTATTTTAACTATCTTCAAGAATTCTTAAAATTTGCAAAGTTTTTCACCATAAAAAATAAAACAACCAGATTCATTCAAACAACATTTTATTAAAATTAATACATTCAAACAATATTCTTTTGAATTTAAACATAGTCAAATAAGAGTTTACTATTGTAAAGTGAAGTGAGTGTCTGCAATCATTAAAACCGAAAAGTGATTCTGTGCCAACCAATCGTGGAAAATTGATGTCTTGATTTTTGTTAAATATGTCTAATCCCAGTAATTTGGTCCAACCAGCACGACTAAATCTTGATAGTCTCGCGGAAGCCCTGCCTAATCTAGATCCCCCTAGTAATGTACCAAATAACGACATGGTACAAACAATCACGCGAGTAGTCGCAGAAACCCTTCAAGCTCAAGGGAGGCAATTATTCAGTTCTTTCATGAGCCCAGCATCTGACATAAATAATGATGTCGATGTCCCAATCAACGTTGGTACAAATGGGAATTTATCAGAAATGGATAAAATCCCAGATGTAGTGAAAAGTTTGAGGACTTTCTCTGGAGAACCAGAAGAATTCAGTTCCTGGCAGAAAAGCGTTGATCAAATACTTCAAATAGACGATCATCTCAAAGGTACACCGAAGTATTACGGAATCCTGACAGTAATACGCAACAAAATCGTAGGTCATGGAGATATCGCATTAGAATCATATGATACCTCCTAAATTGGACCAAAATTTCAAAGTGTCTGACTCTGCACTATGCAGACAAAAGGGATTTAGGTACCTTAGAGTACCAGATGACCACTTTGGTGCAAGGCCAAAATACGATTTCACAATTCTATCAGGAGGTTTATAACCACCTTTCACTCATCCCTAACAAACTTCAATAGAAATGGGCCAAGATTCAATGAACATCATGACACAATCCTATCGGTATAAGGCTCTCGATACCTTCGTGAGAGGATTAAAAGGCGATTTACCAAGGCTACTGAGTATCCGTGAGCCCGTAGATTTATCACAAGCCTTGCACTTGTGTTTCAAACTCCAGAATATGGACTTTCGCGCCCAATACGTGAACACATGTAATCCAATATCGCGAAGAGCACATCCTAACATTCCGGCCCCAATTCCTCCACGTAGAATTACAACGAATTTTTCTGGGCCAAAATCGATTCCAGCTCCGAGACGTGAGTTTCATCCAAAATTGGTCCATACTCCTCAGGCTTTACAGCGACCACGATTCTATCAGAAAATTTTCCAACAGCCTCAGCATAGGGATTTCTATAATAAATAGCCCCCACGACCACCGCGAGGGCCAGTACCCATGGACGTGGATCAGTATATAAGCTCACATGCTCTGAATTATGCCAACAGGCCGCAAAACCAACGGTGACTCCAAAAGCGCCCCCAACAACCTTCGCAAAGAGCTCACGTACCCGTTAAAGCACAACGAGTGTACTACGCCGAACTTGAACAAGACGGCGACGTTAGTGAAGAACAATACGAAAAGGATGTGAGTGAAGCAGACGAAAATTGTGAACAGTCTTCAGAAGACTACATGAACCCAAGGGAGGAGCAAACCCCGGATCATTCCGAACATCTAGAAGAAATCTATTTTTTAGACTTAGACGCTCTTCGCTTTCATATTTCGAGCGTATTAGAAGAAGCGGAGTGCTGCTCAGATTTCTAGCCCCGACATATTAAAAATCCACTGTCTAACAACAAGTATTTCTTTGCACATTCTGTAGGAGGCAGCATCAAAATCACGCACCACGCGTTCGTAAATTAATTTGGTCCGAATACCAATAAAATCCAATTTTTTATCCTTCCGAGCCTAATATCATTTGACAGCATCATTGGTAATGACATACTAAAGCAGCTTAAGGCAATCATCCACACAAATGAGAATTTCATGATCCTTCACCCCAATTTATACATCCCGCTGAAACAGCACATCTCGAAAGCAGTCAACAATATCGATATGAGGATAGCACACCTCAACAAAGAACAGTCTGCCAGATTGAAACAAGTCATTCGAAATTGCTCCAGATTAGGTAGATATTAAAAATATTAAACACAATAATAATTATGGAAATAATACTACTTCAAATAATAAAAATGTACCTCTCATAAAAGTTATTGGAATGACTTAATATTAATCATAACATCTACGCGAGCGTCAATTGATTACGTAAGGATTTTGGTGCATTGGTTTGATTGATTATTCACGCGGATCAATCGGAGGGGGGCACAGGTTAAAAAGCAGTTTTTTCATTAAAGTTAAAACATGGTGCTGTGAAGACTATTGAAAATCTGCTCAAATTTTGCAAACATTAATAAACTTTGATTGACTTTACAACAATGTCTTTAGAATAAGAGATTTAAGGTATAATGATTTGAATGAACCGTTTTTACATAGTGACTTTGAATGATTTTTTATTTTTAATTTAATTTTTTTTGTAATCATGAGAAAAGTTTTTGCTGGTTCCTCCACAAAAATTGATAAAAGTTTATAAATTCTATAAACATTTATTATAACGATGTGCAAATCAGGTTAAAATGAATTTTTTTATAAAAAAAACACATATTTTCCATTTTTTTTAATAAATTAGAAAAACCGCTTTAACGATTTTTTTAATATAAAAAAATATCATGAAAATGTTAATACGCGTCGATTGACACCTTAATGATGGAAAGACTGTATTTAGTCTTCGAGATATAATGAATGACTTAAATGACCTTGAACATTTAATGATTTTTTATTTTTAATTTAATTTTTTTTGTAATCACGAAAAAAACTTTTGTTGGTTTTTTCACAAAAACTATTTGGAGTATATAAATTATATAAACATTGATTACTTAGGTTTGAAAATCAGGTTAAAAATTTTGTGTTTTTGAAAAAAACCCTAATTTTTTGCACTTTTTTTAAAAAAAAATTGAAAACCGCTCCAAGAATTTTTTAAAAAATTTGTAAGAATGACATAAACGTCAATGTGCGTCGATTGACACCTTGTTCAAAAAAAATCGTACGTTTGGTTCGCGAGATATAACGCATGACAGAAATGACCTTCAAACGGGCAAAACAGCAAATCCCCCCGACCGAAGTTTTCCAAAAACTAATCAGCTCTTAAAATTGCAAAAACGCTTCGATTGACACCCCAACGAAGTCGATACGACTTTGTTTACGTGAGTTATGCTCGTAGAAAAAAGTGTCCACGAACGTACATACGTACGTACGTACGTACGTACATACACACACACACACATACATCTCCCTTTCTAAAAACACTTTATATATACTCTATACACCTTAAAACGTAAAGAAAAGTTGAAAATTTCAATTTCGATTTTCGAGGCGATTACAAGAACTTCCCATATACTGGGAAGTTAACAAGTGCGAGTTCTTTAAAAACGAAATAGAGTTCTTAGGATTTGTCGTTAGTAGCGACGGTATAAAAACGAATCCCAAAAAAGTCCAGGCAATTGCTAAC
The DNA here is from genome assembly GCA_963942545.1 of Oxycera nigricornis. Taxonomy (NCBI): domain Eukaryota; kingdom Metazoa; phylum Arthropoda; class Insecta; order Diptera; family Stratiomyidae; genus Oxycera; species Oxycera nigricornis. Next base: position 58,064,537 of record OZ012662.1, read on the forward strand.
ATGCCCTTACCTAAAACATTGAAAGATCTGCGTTCGTTCCTAGGAATGTCGGGATACTACCGGCGTTTCATACAAGACTATGCCAAGATCGCGAAGCCCCTGACTTCTCTTTTAAGAGGGGAAGATGTACGAGTGTCCAAAAACATCAAAAAACAGAATCATTCATCTAGATCCAAGAGCCATAAATGCCTTCAACACATTAAAAAACTGCTTTATTTCCAAAAAAGTCGTACTGACTCATCCCAATTTCGAAAAAGAATTTCAACTGACAACGGACGCTTCTGACTACGCCATTGGCGCCGTCCTTTCTCAGGAAAACAAACCAATTTCTCTCCAGGACGTTAACCAAAACCTAGAAGAGTTATGCTGCCAATGAGAAAGAGATGCTTACCATCATATGGGCACTCAACTCATTGCGGAGCTACTTTTACGGATCCCGAAAGGTGAAAATATATACCGACCATCAGCTCCTGACCTATGCTCTCAGCAACAAGAACACGAACAGCAAGATGAAGAGATGGAAGTCCATCCTGGAGGAGTATAACCATGAGCTAGTGTATAAGCCAGGTAAAGCTAATGTCGTAGCAGATTCTCTTGCGAGACCTCCGAAGTCAACATTAGTTAACTCCCTAACTCCCACGGTTCATAGCGATGAAGGTTCATCACACGATCTTATTCTCACAGTAGAAACGCCCATCAACGTCTTTCGGAATCAGATTATTTTAAAAATTGGCGATGAAGATAGCTACCAGATTCAGAATCCTTTTCCAAATTACTCTAGACACACATTTATCAAACCGCAGTACAGTTGCAACGATATGATATGCATTTCTAAAAGGTACCTCGACCCAAACACCATAAACGGTCTTCTAACCAGCGAAGAAATTATGAGGCAAGTTCAAAAAATTTACCCCAACCACTTCAGGAGTTACCGAATGAGATTTACGCAAAGAATAGTAGAGGATATCCTCAATGAAGCGGAACAGGACGAAAGGATCCTGCGAACTCATAAAAGAGCGCACCGCAATGCCGAAAAAAATCGGTTACAGCTTCTCGAGAATTTTTACTTCCCACGGATGCACTGTGTGTCGTCCTGAACAAGCTAGGTGGACAAAATTATTTTTCGGCGTTGTTGAATTTATATCGATTGGTTTGGTATTATTACGAGAATATAACGCATCGTAGTTAATAATACGCTTTGTTTATGAGGATCGCCATAAAAAAATGTAAAATTCAGAAAAAAATTATTTTTATTTGGAAATATAAAAATACAAAATATCTAGTTATACATAGTTTCTGCTTTCGTTAGTTCCATGGTTTCCTTTGCAAAAACAAATTTAATCGGACGACAAAGCATCGTTGATGATGGCAGAGGATTCTGCCAATGGATGTTGTTGCCATCGATTAATCGAATGGGAACAAACGAAAATACGAATAAAAATTCGTCAGTCTCCTCACTGGTTTCAAATTTCTGTTTATAGGCACTGTGCCCAGAACCTCCGTCACAACCCCATTTACTTATAAGAGTGAACGATGCATTCGGAACCACACTATTTATTACTTGTTTCTGAGCTTCGACTAAGCGTTCAACAGTTTTATCTAGCACGGCTTGTGGTTTCACTTCAGCTCGAGTTTCTGTCTCTACTATGTGCTCCTCAGGAGGATAACATGCCTTTTTCGACTGACATAAACAGTGAAACGATGGAAACACGTGATGGCCTGCCGTCATACACCACTTTCTAGTTTGCTTGTATGAATGCGTTGTAGATTTAGAGTCTACGTAATAGGCTAATGCCTCGTCACCACTTAATTGTGTAGCACTCTCTGAAAAACTGATATTTTCAAAACTTACGGAAGCACTTGGGGATTCTGAACTTTCCCTAATTTGCCTGATCACTGTGGCAATGTTCCTATTTCCTGTCGAACGCACAGCTACTTTCGCCGCAGTCATCAATTCCCCAACGCTACGCAATTTAACAAGGTCTTCAACTCGACGTTTTCTCGTTTTGAATGATGCCTCCTTGAATTCCTTTCGAGGTCTTCCAGAATGAGTAGCAACTTGAAATGATGTAGAAGGTCGCGGTATAGTAGTTCACACACGGAAATTAATGTCTTCATCTTCCAACCAGCTTTTATACTTAGTCAAGAAACGCGCCTTTGACTTTCCTGCAGCAACCCATTTGACAGCAAATGTCGACGAATAGCTCACCAATTTCATTTTGATATCTCTTTGTGAGTCCGCATTAATATCATTTAAATGAAATTTAGTCGAAAGAAACTCGAAAACTCGAATGTTGTTTTCAGCCTTTTCATGTTTGAACCATTCTTCAAAAAACTCAATTTTTGAAATAAAATACATGTGCTCTGCAAAATATCAAAAAAAATTGGTTGCACTCAATTGTGCTGTCTATTATACATATTTTTGTCAGCAGAAAAGGTGCAGCTAGGATATATATATAAAATTTAGCCGAGATACCTGTGTGTACATATTATTTACAGACTTCGAAAGTTGTAAAACGACGAAAAATAACAAGTATTTTTCATGTATTTTCAAACAATTTTTTGCATATTGTTTTACTAGCTGAGATCATTTTATTAATTTAAGAAATGTAGTACTTACCCTCCAAACTACGATCCATCACTAAAAACTTCCACACAAATACTCACTGCCACAGTTCGATGTTTTCCAAAGTATCGCCAAAATATAACTGACCTATTATTCCATTTCACTTACATCATTAGTTTACTTTTCATTCTTATGACTCATCACTGTGCAGTCTAGGACATACAAAATCTCGCAATAAGGTGTTTAGGGGTGTTGTTCACCTTACTTAATCAACCATTAGTGAGAATTTGGAAATGACTGTTGTCCACCTAGATTGTACGGATGGCACACTGTGGGATGTCAGCAAAAGTGAAAAATATGGTAAAACGCTGCTCTAATCTTTATTAAACTCTACGCCGATTCCTTCATTCCCCGGCCATACAATCCACATCGATCTTTTCAGTATTGAAAAGCATCGCGACCTCACCGCCGTGGATAAATTCTCAAAATTTGGCCTAGCCAAGATAATTGCTTCGAAGTCTATTGAAGACATCAGACAACCCCTGATGGACGTACTTTTCTTTTTTTGCGTCCCAGAAGTCGTCGTTATTGACAACGAAAGTTTGCTGAGATCAGCCTTCATGACCTCTTTGATGGAGGATGACCTCCAAATCAAAATGTACAAAACACCCCCATACAAAAGCGAGGTTAACGGTCAAGTCGAATGATGACACAGCACTCTAACCGAGATTATGAGGTGCCTAAAAAGGGACGGGCAACAGTTTTGACTGAATCTGGAAACGTCATTCACAAGATCATACGTAATTAAAATTCACTTTTCAGACTCCCGCTTTACCTCGCCAATGCTAAGGTTGAAATCTTGGACTTCTCAAACTCTGAAATGATTTCTTTAGCATGGGGTAAGCAAAAATACAGGAAAGAAACTTTAAACTTATTCATGCGATCGAAATTGACCAGTATGAACGCTTCATATCTGAAATCGAACCATTTCTTAATCTTTCTGAAGTCGGACACCATCCTGTCTCACATCATTTATCCTACGAACTTCAGCAAATTCGGAACATTGTTAGAAACCTAACTACCTAACTTTATCCTAACTTTATCGGTACAACGTGGAAATGGATTGCAGGCCATCCCGATCACGAAGATTTCATCACCATAAAATCAAAAATCAATAATGCACTGCGAAATAACAATAGACAAAATATGATGAATCAGTTATACAATGATAGAATAAACAATATTACCAAAATAGCAAACGAAATTCATAAACTATTCAAAGAAAATAGCCAAACACACTATAACATAATTTTAGACATACAGTTTAGATTGTCTCTAATAAAAGATGAACTTAGAAACATAAACTTAGCAATCCATTGGGCCAAGTTAGGAGTAATAAATTCAATAATTTTGTCAAAAGCAGAAATAAAGTTCGCAACAGACATTTTGGATAAAGAATTACTGATATACTCTACTATAGAAGAGGCCCTAGACTTCGCTGAAGTAAAGATTATAACAAATACTTATGTCATCCTTGTCAATATTCCATTAACTACAAGTTTTACTTATGACACTTTATTGATCAAAGCTATAAAAAAATCATTAGATTAACGATATACCTTTCAACAAAGTTCTGAAAAATAATAAGCAAATGTTTGGCGTAATTACAAATTGTAACAAGCCGTGAGGTGCGACCCATGAGGTCCACACGGTCAACTTCCCAGTAATATCTACATAGATATTAAAAATATTAAACACAATAAAAGTTATGGAAATAATACCACTTCAAATAATAAAAATGTACCTCTCATAAAAATTATTGGAATGATTTAATATTAATCGTAACATCTACGGGAGCGTCAATTGATTACGTATGGATTTTGGTGCATTGGTTTGATTGATTATTCACGCGGATCAATCGGATGGAGGACAGGTTACAAAGCAGTTTTTTTCATTAAAGTTAAACATGGTGCTGTGAAGACTATTGAAAATCTGCTCAAATTTTGCAAATATTAATAAACTTTGATTGACTATACAACAATGTCTTTAGAATAAGAGATTTAAGGTATAATGATTCGAATAAACCCTTTTTACATGGTGACTTTGAATGATTTTTTATGTTTAATTTAATTTGATTGTAATCATGAGAGAAGTTTTTGCTAGTTTCTCTACAAAAATTGATAAAAGTTTATAAGTTCTATAAACATATATTATTACGATGTGCAAATCAGGTTAAAAATGTAATTTTTTATGAAAAAAACACTACTTTTCTAAAAAAAAATTAATAAATCGTACAAAACGCTTTAACAATTTTTTTAAAATATAAAAACATCATAAAGATGTTGATACGCGTCAATTGACACCTTAATGATGGAAAGATTATATTTGGTTCTCGAGATATAATGAATGACGTAAATGACCTTGAACGTTTAATGATTTTTTATTATTTATTTAATTTTTCTTGTAAACATGAAAAAAAAATTTTGCTGATTTTTTCACAAAAACTATTTGGAGTATATAAATTATATAAACATTGATTACTTAGGTTTGAAAATCAGGTTAAAAATTTTTTGTTTTTGAAAAAAACCCTAATTTTTTGCACTTTTTTTAAAAAACTTAAAAAACGGATCCAACGATTTTTTTTAAAATTTGATAGATTCATAAAAATGTTAATACCCATCGATTGACACCTTAATAATGAAAATCGGATGTTTGGTTCGTGAGATATAGCGCATAACATGGTTGACCTTCAAGGGGTGAAAACAGCAAACCCCCCCAACCGAAGTGTCCCAAAAACTGATCAGCTCTTAAAATTGCAAAAACGCTTCGATTGACACCTCAACGAAATCGATACGACTTTGTTTACGTGAGTTATGCTCGTAGAAAAACTGACTGCGAACGCACGTACGTACGTACGTACGTACGTACATACACACACACACACACACACATACATACTTCATTCTAAAAACACTTTATATATACTCTATAGATCTCAAAACGTAAAGAAAAGTTGAAAATTTCAATTTCGATTTTCGAGGCGAATACAAAAACTTCCCATAAACTGGAAAACCAGATTATTGAATACACCTTCAATTTCTCCTGGCGTGCCGTGCACCCCTATCATGACTTGTGGTAAAATAGAAGATACTCCTTTTAAATTAAGTAATACGGACACTTTAATATCAAAACAAGCATTCCGCATTAACAATACATCCAAAAGAGAAGAAATTGCGCTGAAGTTAGTGGATCGGGCAGCAGAACGACTGCGAGGACAACAGCGGCGTAGTGGAATACATACAACAAACAAGCCGTGAGGTGCGACCCATGAGGTCCACACGGTCAAATTCCCAGTAATATCTACATAGATATTAAAAATATTAAACACAATAATAATTATGGAAATAATACTACTTCAAATAATAAAAATATACCTCTCATAAAAGTTATTGGAATGACTTAATATTAATCATAACATCTACGCGAGCGTCAATTGATTACGTAAGGATTTTGGTGCATTGGTTTGATTGATTATTCACGCGGATCAATCGGAGGGGGGTACAGGTTACAAAGCAGTTTTTTCATTAAAGTTAAAACATGGTGCTGTGAAGACTATTGAAAATCTGCTCAAACTTTGCAAACATTAATAAACTTTGATTGACTTTACAACAATGTCTTTAGAATAAGAGATTTAAGGTATAATGATTTGAATGAACCCTTTTTACATAGTGACTTTGAATGATTTTTTAGTTTTAATTTAATTTTTTTTGTAATCATGAGAAAAGTTTTTGCTGGTTCCTCCACAAAAATTGATAAAAGTTTATAAATTCTATAAACATTTATTATTACGATGTGCAAATCAGGTTAAAATGAATTTTTTTATAAAAAAAACACATATTTTCCATTTTTAACTTCCCAGTATATGGGAAGTTCTTGTAATCGCCTCGAAAATCGAAACTGAAATTTTCAACTTTTCTTTACGTTTTGAGATCTATAGAGTATATATAAAGTGTTTTTAGAAAGAAGTATGTGTATGTGTGTGTGTGTGTGTGTATGTACGTACGTACGTACGTACGTGCGTTCGTAGTCAGTTTTTCTACGAGCATAACTCACGTAAACAAAGTTGTATCGACTTCGTTGAGGTGTCAATCGAAGCGTTTTTGCAATTTTAAGAGCTGATTAGTTTTTGGGACACTTCGGTTGGGGGGGTTTGCTGTTTTCACCCCTTGAAGGTCAACCATGTTATGCGCTATATCTCACGAACCAAACATGCGATTTTCATTATTAAGGTGTCAATCGCTGGGTATTAACATTTTTATAAATCTATCAAATTTTAAAAAAAATCTTTGGATCCGTTTTTTAAGTTTTTAAAAAAAAGTGCAAAAAATTAGGGTTTTTTTCAAAAACACAAAATTTTTAACCTGATTTTCAAACCTAAGTAATCAATGTTTACATAATTTATATACTCCAAATAGTTTTTGTGAAAAAATCAGCAAATTTTTTTTTCATGTTTACAAGAAAAATTAAATAAAAAATAAAAAATCATTAAACGTTCAAGGTCATTTACGTCATTCATTATATCTCGAGAACCAAATATAATCTTTCCATCATTAAGGTGTCAATCGACGCGTATCAACATCTTTATGATGTTTTTATATTTTAAAATAATTGTTAAAGCGTTTTGTACGATTTGTTGATTTTTTTTTAGAAAAGTAGTGTATTTTTCATAAAAAATTCCATTTTTAACCTGATTTGCACATCGTAATAATAAATGTTTATAGAACTTATAAACTTTTATCAATTTTTGTAGAGAAACTAGCAAAAACTTTTCTCATGATTACAACCAAATTAAATTAAAAATAAAAAATCATTCAAAGTCACCATGTAAAAAGGGTTTATTCGAATCATTATACCTTAAATCTCTTATTCTAAAGACATTGTTGTATAGTCAATCAAAGTTTATTAATATTTGCAAAATTTGAGCAGATTTTCAATAGTCTTCACAGCACCATGTTTAACTTTAATGAAAAAAACTGCTTTGTAACCTGTCCCCCTTCCGATTGATCCGCGTGAATAATCAATCAAACCAATGCACCAAAATCCTTACGTAATAAATTGACGCTCCCGTAGATGTTACGATTAATATTAGATCATTCCAATAATTTTTATGAGAGGTACATTTTTATTATTTGAAGTGGTATTATTTCCATAACTTTTATTGTGTTTAATATTTTTAATATCTATGTAGATATTACTGGGAAGTTGACCGTGTGGACCTCATGGGTCGCTTCTCACGGCTTGTTTTTTAATAAATTAGAAAAACCGCTTTAACGATTTTTTTAATATAAAAAAATATCATGAAAATGTTAATACGCGTCGATTGACACCTTAATGATGGAAAGATTGTATTTAGTTCTCGAGATGTAATGAATGACGTAAATGACCTTGAACGTTTAATGATTTTTTATTTTTAATTTAATTTTTTTTGTAATCACGAAAAAAACTTTTGTTGATTTTTTCACAAAGACTATTTGGAGTATAAAAATTATCTAAACATTGATTACTTAGGTTTGAAAATCAGGTTAAAAATTTTGTGTTTTTGAAAAAAACCCTAATTGTTTGCACTTTTTTTTAAAATAATTTGAAAACCGTTCCAAGAATTTTTTTAAAAATTTGCTCGAATCACACAAACGTAAATGCGCGTCGATTGACACCTTGCTCAAAAAAATCGTATATTTGGTTCGCGAGATATAACGCATGACAGAAATGACCTTCAAACGGGCAAAACAGCAAACCCCCCTGACCGAAGTTTTCCAAAAACTAATCAGCTCTTAAAATTGCAAAAACGCTTCGATTGACACCCCAACGAAGTCGATACGACTTTGTTTACGTGAGTTATGCTCGTAGAAAAAAGTGTCAACGAACGTACATACATACGTACGTACGTACGTACGTACATACACACACACACACACACACAAATACATCTCCCTTTCTAAAAACACTTTATATATACTCTATACACCTCAAAACGTAAAGAAAAGTTGAAAATTTCAAATTCGATTTTCGAGGCGATTACAAGAACTTCCCATATACTGAGAAGTTAAAAATGTGCCACTGTTTTTTCACAAATCAAGCGATCGCTTGGCATCACTGTCGCCTGCTGCAAAACGGCTAGCTAATGAGAAATTGGGTCTTTGTACGCCAAATATGGCGCCGTGGAAATCTGGATTTTACCCCGTATTGTCTCAACGATTCACGCCAAATTTAAAACAAATTAAAAATAACCTTCGTTCAGAAATGATCGATCCCACTCCTAAAGAAAATAACCATGTTGCTTTAACCTACAATTTATTAAAAATACCACATCACCGAAAAAAACATGTGAATTCTTTAAAGACACATAATTTCTAATTTACTAGATAGTCGTATCATCGTTCGTAAATAGTCTTTGTTTTAAAATTACTACAGGCTGATTAATATTCAATTCATATGTTTTGCACGGATGAATTTCAATGTAAAACCTATAACCTTGTCATCAAATCGAATGCCAGCATTCAAGCTTCACGTCAAGCGAATGACCATGTACATAAAAAATACTTCGAAGCTCGACAGGATACACGAAGTTAGACGCGGGCTCTTATACAATGTTAAGGTCTCATCCTCGTAATAGAGGAGAAGTGGGCAACAAATTATTTTGGTTGACGCTACGTAACAGGATAAACATTAATTAATGAAGATTATAATTTGACAAATAACTAATCAAAATTTGATATTTCCACAATGAAATACATTCCGTAAAAGCAAAACTTTCAGCTTCCAAATTACTGCTGCAATCAATAATTAATAAAGGTTATTTGAAAGTTAGATTGTTTTTTTGGTTTTCTTATTACAGAGTTTTAGATAACAGGTAAGATTAAAATTTGGAATCTTGAATTTTTTCGACGAGCGCTCATGCTAATATCATGTTTTGATAAAACCAGCGAATTGGCTTTGGGAATCATTGCGTTTTGTTCTCTCCTGGATGAGAGTATGTATTGTGCTGTTGAAGCTAACAGAATAATACCAGATGCAAGTGCAAATCAAATTAGAAGCATAGCTAGTCTCTAGATAGCACTGATGTGGCCATGGGAAGGGTCCCGACCCCCTGAAGGATATAGAAGAGTCTAATGTTTTCATTGCTGTTTCTATGTGTATCATTAGGATGTGGTTTAAAAATCATGTATTTAATAATTGCAAAATTATAAAACAGAATCAGTTTCACTGAAGTCCTAGAAGGTGGAATATACTCTCTAATTTGGACGCCAAGACAGAAAAGTGTTCTTGTGTAGTGATTCTCGCAATCGCCCCCAAACATGTATCTTCAATTGTTGCCAAACGACGTCTCCATAATAAAGGCTCGTAATCTGACAATGATTCTTTATATTCTTAATAAGATATATTCAGCGCGACATACCATTAAAATTGAGGAAAAATATTTTGTCGGTATACTCGATCAGCCATTTGAATTTGCTTAAACTACCACTAATAACAACAGCTAAAATTCCAGCACTGTTGAGTAGGTAAATGTCTTGATTATCATACCCCAAAATAGAAGACGCAGTTATGAACGGTAAGAGGTGTTTGTTTTGGTAGAGTAACGTCATCCACGAAAATTCTGGATCAGTTTGTAGCATCCATTCAGACCACGGGAAAGCAATCAAAAAATTGATGTTCACAGCAAACAGTAAAACTATTGAAAGAGCGTATTGAATACAGAAAATTTATTTTAACTTTCTGTCTTGAAACATTGAAGATGTGGCAAGCCAGTAAAAAAGTCGACGCACCAAAGAACGAGAAGAAACTAGGAAAGATATCAGAAATAATTTTGTTTTGGTCAGAATGTAAACTTTGTTTGAAAGAGGATGACGATTTTGCTTACTGATCTTTAAAAACGTAAAAAAGAAAAGCAAAAAACAGCTGACTTAATGCAAGTGTGCGTAAAATTCACCAATGCGGCAAGTACCCGATGCGAATACGCGAATGATTGAAGCATTTAGAGCTGCCCGATCAATACGAACAACGAAACTACGCGGCATCGTGATTTTAAATCGCAATAATTTTTTTTGAAAAATGTTGCGTATAAATATTGGAGAAGTTAAGTCCCAATTTTTCCGCTTTATTGAGTTTTTAAAAGCTCTGCGTAATGACGGTAATACCTTCATAAGCCGAACACCTTCCTTTCTTCAATAACATTCACTGAATTGCCAATTTCGGTTTTTAGCGCGCTGTGCCCGTCACTCAGAGCTGATAATCGGTATCGAACGCGAAAAGCATGCAAATGGAACGTTACCGCGGAGTCTTAATCTATAATTTCACCCAGCAGTTGATACATATGTACACGAGTTCGTTGGCAAGAAGTTCTTACCGATTCTGTGTTGCAGTTCCAAGGAAATGCAAGGCCTTCTTCGTTGCTCTATATTTCTAAATAAATAGAGCACCAAAGAAGGAACTTTATTTCCTTTTTGTAGAGCATCAGCCACTTTTCCACACTGTTCCAAGTTATGGCCATAAACACTTTTACGTAAACTACACGTTGCTTGGTGGAGGGAGCACCTATGATCACATATTTTGAATGCGTGATTCTCCCGTATCTGTCACTATTATTAGTTTCGATTTTCATTGAAAAGTTAAAAATAATATTGCATACGGTATTCCGATCGTGAATTGGCAACTACACAAAGACTTTCTCGCAGTCAGTCGCGATTTAATGAAACTAGCTTCTATGTGTTTCGTGCATGCGGTTTTAACTTTTGATATAAAAGTGACTATGTGAATTGAACTAAAACCAAGTTTGACAACGGTTTCTGTTTTATTCAGATCTGCGGAGGCTAGTCTTCTCCATTTTATTTAATTTGAATGAAGTAGAAGTTTTTGAGTTTTTATTCTGTTTAAATAAACTGACTTCGTTTCCCTTTTTGAGATCTGTAACAATAAGTGATAAGTTTGCCATTTATGAAATATCTAGTTTCAGTGCAGTGCGGTGAAATTCAATTATTTTTTTTCTGTTTCTTGGTAGAAGTGAGTGTCGCCTTTGACGATGGGATTTGATAAGAATAACTCATTGCGAGATAAATATTAATGAGTTCAAACCACTAAAAGGGACAAATTTTATTTCTTTGCTAAGGTATTTGGCTCTAAAACATGCATGTGTGAATGTAAAGAATAGGGATATTTACTGTTTCAAGTGGAGCATCATTTTTGCCCTGTATTCTGTGGCCAGCAACCCAGAAAAAACTTCATCATAAAATGCTAGCAAAGTTACTCGATTAAATAATTGCTTAGAAATCAATTTTTGGGGTCTAAAAGTGCAGGACATTGTTGTTTTCGAGGAGCTGAATACAACAATCAGCATTGATTTGTTTGGATGGGATACCGAAATAAAAAAAGTTGTTGGGCCGATTCAATAAACAAAAGAGGATAAAAGGTTTTACATCAATGTAGGAAAAATTACATAGGTTTTCTTTCAGAGGATTGCATATATTGTCGAAAATAAAGACAGATTGTTTCGCTCAAAACAAACGTCACACGGCATCACAATATATGTGTGCAACACGAGCTTGTAGTAATTTTTATTCTGCGATAAAGCTGGGTCGTCACAAAGGTGAATGTAACAGAACTGTGACGAAAATGGTAGAACAGAAAAAATCAACGCTGGAGTATACACATTTCGAGCGGCAACTAGATTTACCATTTGTTGCCTAAGCAGATTTTCAATGCCTTCTGCAAGATGGTGAGACTTGCGAGCCCTACCCAAAGATATCGTCAACAACAACAGTTCAAGAACACATACTGTGTGCTTTTGCTTATATATTAAACGTTCATTTTATTCTTTTTAGATAAGTTTAGGATTAACAAAGGAACCCTAAAAATTTATGAATTCTTTAATTTATGATCTAAAAGTGTTCTACAGTAATCATTTATAGAATCCTTAATCAATGAATACTTTAACTTTGGATGAAGAAAAAATTCAAAGAGTAGCAATATTATGTCATATTTGTAAGAAAAATCTTGATAGTGATAGAGTGTGTGACCATTATCACTTGACCGGGAGATATAGACGTCCGGTTCATAGCTCATGCAACCTTTTGTTTCGCGTTCCTCAATTTTTCCAATTGTGTTTCACAGGGTGCAGGGTATGACTGTCATTTATTTGTCGAAAAACTAGGAATCATTGATGGAAAAATTTTGATAATACCCATCAATATAGAACTTTACGTTTCATTGTCCAAAATAATGTCAGTAAATAGTTTTGAAACAATTGTGCTTCGATTTTTGTATTCAGCCAGATTCATGCATAGTAGTTTGGATGCCCTTGTAAAAAATCTGGCTCCAGAAGATTTGAAAACTGTCTTAGCATATGGGGACAGATAAAAGGTTCAACTTTTTACGCGAAAGGGTGTGTTTCCTTATAATTATATAAACTCGTGAGACCGACTGAATTAAACTTTTTTTTTCTTCTCGGGAGAAATTTTCCAACAAAATGACAAATACTGAGTGCAAAGAAGCAGATTACGACCATGACTAAAATGAAATTTTTGAAAATGTTTGAATTGGCCCTTGTCAATATTATACAACTGCAAGATTGTCGTGAGATGCTTTGCTTAAAACTACATCTATAAAGCTGGAGCTTCTGACAGATATCGAAATGGATTATTTTGTGGAAAGTGGAATGTTCTCATGGGCATTCAAAAGCAAATTATAAATACATGAAAGAGTTTGTATGAAAATATTTAATGTACTTCGACGCAAAATATTTATATGGCTGTGGAATATCACAATCACTTGCATATGCTGAATTTAAGCGGGTTCGAAGAAATTAATCATGTTCATATTTAAAATATTGCTGCAGATGCAGTTGAAGTTGATTTGAAGTATCCAACAATATTACACGAACAACACAATGATCTATCTTTCTGTTCAGAATTTTTTTTTTTGCTGTGACCGTAGAACAGAACAGACGTGTTTTGTCTGTGCTAATTAAACAGTAGGTGTTTTCACTTCTTGTAACTACATGTATGTTGCAAGCATGCAATTGCTTACATATTACCGCTAAAGCGTATATGTGCACAAAGTTATGTTTGACGCGTGTGTTTTTTTGTCGGGTTTACAATTGTAAAAACTAATATCACATTAACCAAGACTGTGACTAATCGATTATTTGTGATAACAATTAATAATTATGAGTGTCAAGTACAGCATGGAGAACTGCATTGCGTTCGACAACACCTTCAAACATGTAACGTGCAGGGCATTTTGTAACAGAAAATTTCATGGGGCTTGCATAGATGCGCCTAGAGATTGGTATCATCCCTAGATGGACAGCAATTTCATTTGCTCGGACTGCCAAAACACCAATAAACTTATGAAATCCATGTACGACAACATCGTTAGTCACATCGATAAATTGATGCAAGAAACTGCAATCATAGTGACAAAACGACAAGCCCAGACGAAAGCAAACGACATCAGCTTTGCGGAAATGGCTAGCTGCTTTGACGCCATGACAACAGCTATTTCCGCCAATGACAAGAAAAATGATGACAACAAAGCTCTCAAAGAGCTGCATACGCAAGTCAATAATGTTGACGAAAAATTAACCGAGCTGAATAAATCGTTAATTTCAACTCATTCCAACCGAAAAGCTGAAGGACGTAAGGCTGATATTGAAAAGCACATGATAGATCCAGTTAGTGATCATATGAGGGCCTTGAAAACCCAACAAGCATCGTGGATTGAACGCGGAGAAAATAGACTCGAAGATGCGATTAGTAAGATTTTGTGCGAAAATACCACTAGCTTAGGTCTCTGTGGACGGCCCTTAAGCCATGAAAACTCAGAAGCTGACCTAATTGCTGCATCAAAAAGCCCAACTCATGATAAAGCAACGACACCTATCAAGCTGGGAAATAAAAAATAAAATAAAAAGTATATACTGTGGAATGGTGTTGGTAAATAAACGACAAAGTCCTTGTGCTGCTCTGTGAAATAAAGGTTCTTTTATTAAAACTTTTAACTATTTACATTTATATTACACATTTACCTGTGAAATAAAGAAACGACAATTAAAGTCTATTCTTTATTACCAAACACTATTTACACTATTGAATTTAATTTCTTAAACAATCGACGTGAGGTTTTTATGTCAACATGCACTTCTGTGCTTTATCCTATTTACCGCCTGCTTGACCATGCGAGCTGGTATCTGTAGTACCGACGAGGGCGGTAAAATTCAAATTAAGAAATACATTTTTTTATATCTCTCTCATTTAGAGAGAAACTTAGTTATACTATTTTCTAATTATCATAATCATATTTTTCTTCTTCTATTGCACTTGCTGGGATAAGCTTCGTTATGTGGAACAAGTTTGATTCCATTTTTTATGTCCTGTGTTGACTTTTTATATTGAACTTGATATCTTTTCCGTGATTTGGTATGGTCCAATTCTGAGTTCTTTAAGTTTTTTCCTATTGAGCTTGTTGCCATTTTCGACGTAGACTTAGTCTTTCACATTAAAATCAAATTCTCTCCAGATCTTCTTATTGTAATTATGTGATTTGATTGTGTTTTTTAGTGCAGTTTCTTTGTCTTCCATCCAGCTTTCTTCTGATTTTTCTTGTTTCAATTCGGTTGAGAAAATTGTTGTGTCTATTCCGAACAACAAATATTTGGGAGTAAAGCCAGTAACTGTATGTGTAGTTTCATTATACCTCTTTACGCATTCTTGAGCGATTGTTTTCCATGCTTTTTTCTTTGCCCTTTCGTTTATTCTGCATCTAATTTTGTTGACTAGAGTTTGGTTTAATCCCTCATTCAATCCGTTTGAAAATACTGCATTTACCGCTGTGAAGATCATTGCTATTTTCTTTTGTAGATATTCTTTAAATTATTTCGAGTTTATTCCTCCATATTGGTCTGTAAGCAGCATCTCAATGTTTTCTGTATCAGCTATGTTACCGTTGCGTTTTGTGTTTTCGAGGTAATAATAAATGCGTCCCCTGTGAAATTATCTACTAGAAGGTGCAGATACTTCTTTGTTGATCGTGAACCACCAAATCCACCAAAAGTTTCTATTGAGACAATTTCAAAAGGCTTCGTTGCGGGACCAAGGTGTGACATAAGCCCGTATTTTTTTGTCCTCTTGATTTTTTTTTTAAACAAATATCGCAATTTTTACAGGTCTCCTTTATGTTATGCGTTAAGTGCTTTGCTGTATATGTCGCACTAATCGCGTTTTGCACCTATATGGCAAAAATCGTCATGAATTTTCTTAATTAATTTAATACTGAAGTCTTCACTCAAGATGATTTTATTTCCTTTGTAGTATATGTTGTTATTTTTTTGTTTATTTTTTAAGCTATTGATGTCTTCGTTTTCCTCCTGGTCTTTTATGATGTCTTCTAGATTTATCACATTTACAATTTTCAACTGTTCTTCATCATTTTCTTGTGGATCTAGTACCGGGTTTCTGCTTAGACAGTCTGCCTCTAAATTTTCCTTACCTTTTTTGTATTTTATCTCCATATCATAGGTAATATGTAGGTTAGGTCTCCTAATTCTTCATCAGTTATTGATTTCAGATTCAGATTTTCTAGAGGTTTGTGATCGCTTAAACTATGAACGATCTGCCGATTAACCAATATTGCCAATACCTTACTGTTTCTCTTATTGCTAGACATTCCAAGTATATTGGGTTTTTTTTCTTTTGTGTCTCGTTTAATTTTTTTTGAGAAGTAAGCTACAGGTTTTTCTTTTCCATCCGGTTGGATTTGTTTAAATGTAGCTCCTACACCTTTCATTGAAGCGTCTGTGTATATTCTTATTGGTAAATCTTTTTCAAATATTTACAACACTGGTTGTGAGCATAATATTTTCTTTATCTTTTCAAAAGATTTTTGGCATTTTTGTGACCATTTAAATTTTTTGGTTTTTTCTTAAAAGATTATGCAAGGTTCTAATATTATTGCGCAGTTTGGTATATATTCATGATAAAAATTTAATTTTCCCAAAACTTGCTTGATATTTTTTGGATTTTCTGGTGTTGGAAAATTCTTTATCGAAATTAGGTTGTCTTTTAGTGGCCTAATTGAATAATTTTCAACTATGTGACCAAGGTATTTCACCATATTTGCAGCAAATGTGCATTTTCTAAATTTCAATATTAATCCTTCTTTTTTTATCGCTTCCAGCAGCTTTGTTAAATGACCAATATGTTCTTTGAAGGATTTTGAAAAAATTAGAATGCCATCAATATACAATATATATGTAGTTCACCGCAAATTCTGTTAATTTATTTTTCTTTAAGATATTACTTAATATTCTTTGAAATATTGCTGGTGAAGTTTTTAATCCAAAAGGTAGACAAGTCCATTGGTAGTGTCCTTCTTGTGCGATGAATCCTTTTTTTTCTGTCTTCAACTCGCAGAGGGATTGACCAAAATGCAGAATTGATATCCAAAGTAGTAAAGAATTTGCTGTTTCTTGTTTTTATCATCAGGTTTTCAATCAGTAGGAATAGTTGAGCCTGTGGCACTACAATTTTATTTAACTGTCTAAAAGCAATACACAAGCTAGACTTTTTATTTTCATCTTTTTTGAACGTTAAGGTGACTGGCGCTGCAAATGGGCTATATGATTCTTGTATTATTATTTTTCCTTATAGTTTTGAGATTTGATTCTCAATTTCTATCTTATCAATAGTACATCTATAAGGCCTCTTGCTGCATTACTGCTCTGTAATGAGACGATTCTTGCTTCATATTCTTTAACAGTACCTACATCGTATTTATCTTTTGCAAAAATTGTTTTATACTTTTCTATCAGTGTTTCTATTTGAGCTTTTTGTGTTTGGTCTAGATTATCCATTTTTATTTGGAAGTCTTCTGCCTTCACATGCTCATTGAAATTAACTGAAAATTTTTGTAAGACATCTGTTCTTTCTATTTCATTTATAACAGATTGCATCGAAAATGATTTATCATCTTTTACTTTATTTTCTATGTTTTTTGTTTGTGTAATTTTTAAATTTTCATCTTGATTTAGTCGGAACATTTTTATCATGTCCAGTCCTATCAATAGATCATAGTGAAAATTTTCATCATCAACAATATAAACATTAAATTTCTTCTCAATATCAAAGATTTTTACTTTTAATTTAGTTGAACCGCTAGTTTTTTTAACACCACTAATTGTAATTAATTTTGCTGTATTTGATGAATTCTTTCTATTTTTTATATATTATAATTTTGCGTTTAATAAGGATGCGTTTGATCCTGAATCATAAATTCCAAATAATTCTACTTAATCTTGTAATAGTAGTTTAATCTTAATTAGTGGTGTACTTACACGTTTTTTGAATCATCATCACTTAGTTCTGCATCAATTGTTGAGTTATTAATTTTTGATCTAGTTCTTTCTTGTTCCATATTTGTCTCAGATCTAAACCAACAATCAGCTTCAGAGTGATAAAGATTTTTATTTTGTTTATTTTTACAAATACTGCAGGGTGTTTTCTCTTCACTTTTTGCTTTAAAATTATTTTTTTGGTATTTTTCATTTTTTTAAACTTTTTTGTTTACTAAATATTCTAAATTACCAAGATCATCGAATAAATCTTTAGTTGTTGTTATTTCTTCTCTATTGAGTTTTTCAACTATGTTGTCTGGTAGTCCATGTGCTATGATGTCCACTAAGTTTCTTTGATTCCATTTTAGTGCCACTTCAAGCAAGAGCCTTTGCTTTTTTAACGCATATTCCACAAAGGATCCTGACTGGTATTTGAAATTTAAAGTGTACCTGCTGTTTGTCCAACCTTTGTTTGCGAAAGATGCTAGAAAACTTTCTGTCCAGATATCCCATTCAGACTGTATAGTATTTTCTATCATCATTGAACTATGCCAGTCCAAGCATGAATTTTCTAAGAATATTCTCATTATTTCAATTTTTTCTTCATTTCTTGTTATTTCTAATCTTCAACATTCTTTTTCAAATATATTTAGCCATTCATTAGCATTTTCTTTACCATTGAATTTTTCTATCACTATTTTTGCTGATAGTTTTCGTAAACTTGGTCTTTCATCACATTCTTTATTTTTTATCATTAACTGAAGTGCCTAAGCAACTTGATCCGTCATTGGGCTTTCATTTATGTTTGAATTATTGTGCTCATTATTAGAAATTTCTTCTGGGTATTGGCCATTTATAATAAAATTTTGGTCATCATCCCAGTAAGCTTTTTGCATGGCTTCAGTGACATTTATATAGACATTCCTCTTATGGTGTTTTTTAATGTCTTTTTCATATTTGCATAAACAGACGCTGTAATTATACTTGCGTGAGATTCTGCTTTTTTGCCTCTTTTGGAACTTTATAATAAACATCATCTTGTGTTGTTATTGAGGTTATGCATAGCTCACTTGATTTCCCATCTTCTGTTGTATTCATGATGAACTAAAACTTTAAATTTTCCATCTTAAACGATTCAAGTTACTTATGAAAAAGTACACTTGCAATCAAGACAAATTGTCGTTTTATAATGTGAAATGGTGTTGGTAAATAAACGACAAACTCCTTGTGTTGCTCTGTGAAATAAAGGTTCTTTTATTAAAACTATTAACTATTTACATTTATATTACACTTTTACCTGTGAAATAAAGAAACGACAATTAAAGACTATTCTCGGCTTTATTAAGAGACGCGATAAAGAGTTTCCCTTGTCCGACCGCTATTAGAATACGCATGTTTTGTCTGGAATCCGATATTTGAGATACATAGCGACATATTTGAATCAGTGCAAAAGCAATTTCTTCTCTTTGCCTAAAGGGATATGTACAACCCAAATACCTTTCACCAATTGCCACCGTATACATGCACAAGGCTCAGTCTCCTTAATCTAAGCACTCTGTCATCCAGAAGAATGATCACGTGCTGCTGTTTCCTTAGATGTCATTCAGGGTAGGATTCATGCAGAGTTTCTATCAAGGTAATTTTTATTTAATGATATAGTTAGACAAACGAGACACACCCGTTTGCTCAAAGAAACCCATCACGGCACTACCTATGCAGAAAATGAGCCCATCAACAGATGCTGCAAGTTATTTAACAGTATGGGTAGACAGTACACATCCAACATCACTAAGGCCTCTTACAAATTAAACCTGATAAGGGCCCTTCCGAGACTCCCTCCACTTTCCAACTCACTCTCCTTAGTTTTATAATTATTTTGAACTATTTTTAACTTTTGACTGTACGTATAAAACTGTATTATATTTATGCCTTGCTTTGGCTTTTAAAAAAAAGTTTCACCAGGTTCGAAAACAACCAAACTGACCATTGATTTCACAAACAAACAGAGATATGTCATTCACTATAGAAATCTGCAGCAATGTATCCTAAATGGTTTGAAATTGACCTGTATATACAGGATTTTAAAATCTAAACAATCTTAATGGCTGGAACAATTCATAGATTTAAATACGTTTATTGAAAAATGAGTAAAAACTTATTCGAGAGTTTGTTTTCAAGCTCCTAAACAATGTAGTTTATGGCTAAACGATGGAAAATGTTGATAAGGACGTGAAAATTGTAACGGATTACAAAAGTCGAGACAGGAATGTAGGCGCTAGAGTGCTTGAATCCAAGCCCAATTTTCACAGTGTAGCAGTATTTACTCACAACATGGCAGTTATTCATTAGATAGAGTATTTAGCTGCTACAATAAACAAATATATTTGGGATTCACTGTGATGTATGATTTTCACTATCAATTTATGAAGCCAAAGTATATTGATAAAATAATTCTGAATTATATCGATACCGACTCCCTCAGTTACACCATTGAAACCCAAGGTTATTACAAAGATATTTTGCATGACATTGATTCTCAATTTGATACCTCAGATTATGTTACTGACAATGTATTTCACTTTCCACAAAAAAGTGCAAAAGTATGATTAAAAATGAAAAAAATGGAAAAATAATAAAAGAATTTATAATATTTAGACCCAAAATGTACTGGCTTGGCGTGGGAAAACATGATAATGTTAAAAAGGTAAAAAGTTTAATTTAATTTAATTATATGTAGTAATGGAGGTAGGGCATCCAATCCCGTGGCCTGTTTTCAAGCTCGGTATTTGCGGGACTGAAAAATTCCATAGTGTATTCCTAGTTCCAAACCCGGAACTAGCCTATACACAACTAATTTCCCGCAGAAGCTTTCATAAATAATTTCCCACATAAACTTTTGTAAGCTCTCTATGACACCAAAACACATCCTCAAATTAATCCCTTAGCAAAGATCTTTACCTCCATACCAACTACATTGGTATGGTAGTTTAAAATCAAGATCATTGAACCTAGAGTAAACAAAAATATAATTGGGGCAATGCAAAGTGCATTGGTGTAAGCAATATTGCAAGCGACGAATTCCGTGGGAACAAATTTGAATCGCGTTCAATTGGTTAGGGTAAATAGATTTAGGACTAGAGTAGGGATTTTTATATGATAAGCAATTTTAAATGTACATAGCAATAAGTGAAATTTTGAAATAAAAGAACGGACTGAGCTGAGGCTCGGAACAATAGTTCACTCTTAACGGAACAAGCTAGTTGTCAATAACGTTGCCTTCTATTCGGCAACCAGTCCGCCTTTACAAATCGGCAGACAGCGAATTGTCTCATATCTTGGCAATTCACTTCACCGTCACTCTAGAAGAATACCAGCAAAGACGCAGCCGTGAATCAAGTTCGCAAAGCAACCAAACGAACAACCAGCTTAAAGGACCACGAGGAACATTACATGGCGATCCTGCCATTTCCAAAACCATACATGGCGATCCTGTATCATTACATGGCGATCCTGCAACCCACGATCCTGCACTCTTGAAATCTGTATCAAGGCGATTCTGCCCATACGAAGCTGCCAGTTTTTTAATAAAAAATTGGAACAAAAATTTAAATTTGAATGTTGACGACTAATACAGCGACCGAAAATGAAATTTAGACGTAAAATAATGGAGATAGAACTTCATCGAAGAATATGGAAGACAATTGCAACTAGGAAGAAGGCGAAGATGAAGAAGAATTTGTTGCGTTATTTGCGAGTAAACTAAAAAATCAACTTAATGATGACTAAAGGATTTAACGGCAACGACCAGCATTTATAATTGTACACTAGTTATTTCAAGCCAAACTTTAATTTTATATAGATATAAATTGAAAAAGAATAGTATTTTAATTGGAATTTGTTTTAAACAAACTAGGTAGATTTTCCTGTAGCATAAAATAACTAAGCGAATTCTTATGAAAATTGTCGCAATATACACTTTATGTTTGAAAGGAAAAATATGATTGATGATGTTGATAATGATTGATAAATTTATAGAAATAACTATTATGTAATTGTTAATTGGAGACGAGCACTGAAATAACACTTTAGTAAAATAAGTCATCGATCGTATAAATATGTGAAATATTGAATTTAGAATTTGGTTTTTATCTATTCAACAAACAGTTTTAGTCAACACAAAATAATAGTAAAACAAGTTGACATTACGTATAAAAAACATGAAAATTCACATTCTTTCTTTAAATTTAGTTCAAAGCATTCGATAAATATGATAATTTTCAATAATTCGGTATCGTCAATGCTTGACTAGATTCTGCACATTTTTATTATGGTAAATGCAAATTTGCAAATAGAGCCACTGAGACATATCAATATTAAAAAGTAATAGTTTAATTCGCAAAAATATCGATATTCAGCCCGAAAATAAATGTAAACTCACGGACATAACAGAAGAGACTATAATGTCTCTGGGAACAACACAACAACAATTCATCATCGAGAATGAGATGATAACAAATAGCTTTCACATCGTAGATGAGGACTTTCCAATTGAAACTAATGGTATAGACTCGAAGATACACTAAAATCTATGATACCTCCAACGAACGATAAAAGTATCAGTAAAAATCTTATGGCAATAACAAGAAGCAAACCGATAAAACAACAAAATAATAAAACAAGTACTAAAATCGATATCGACAACGAAAACCGAAAACGAGAGACTGATCACCTCTACGCCTTCGATTGCACTTCGCTATTCGATATAACAGGGGTATTAAAAGTAAAATTTGATGTGTTGCGCAACAATGAACAAAATATAATAATCTCAAAAGAGACAGATTATTTAATGGTCCACTTTAGTGATAAAGCTCGCGAGAAATACGTTTCCGCCAGCGATAAGCTAAGTGTGAAAATTCGCGATAACCTTAACGATAAATCGAACACGAAACTAGTTTCTGTATTGAGGAAGTTAATGAATTATTCGCAGAATAATAGTATAAATGAGCTAGCTCTATCCAACGAAGATATGATATTTAGGTACGTACCCGAGGAATAATTTAAAAAATATACAATACGTTGGAACGAGATATGCATATCCAATTAAGAATAATGATATATACAACCCCTAAAAGAATTAATGATATCGCTACATAACGAAAACTTATTGAAGCATTCCACGAATCATCACATGGTGGACACACAGGAATACGCAAAACGCTTCTTAAATTAAAACAAGCCGTGAGGTGCGACCCATGAGGTCCACACGGTCAACTTCCCAGTAATATCTACATAGATATTAAAAATATTAAACACAATAAAAGTTATGGAAATAATACCACTTCAAATAATAAAAATGTACCTCTCATAAAAATTATTGGAATGATTTAATATTAATCGTAACATCTACGGGAGCGTCAATTGATTACGTAAGGATTTTGGTGCATTGGTTTGATTGATTATTCACGCGGATCAATCGGAGGGAGGACATGTTACAAAGCAGTTTTTTTTCATTAAAGTTAAACATGGTGAAGACTATTGAAAATCTGCTCAAATTTTGCAAATATTAATAAACTTTGATTGACTATACAAGAATGTCTTTAGAATAAGAGATTTAAGGTATAATGATTCGAATAAACCCTTTTTACATGGTGACTTTGAATGATTTTTTATTTTTAATTTAATTTGGTTGTAATCATGAGAAAAGTTTTTGCTAGTTTCTCTACAAAAATTGATAAAAGTTTATAAGTTCTATGAACATTTATTATTACGATGTGCAAATCAGGTTAAAAATGTAATTTTTTTATGAAAAAAACACTACTTTTCTAAAAAAAAATTAATAAATCGTACAAAACGCTTTAACAATTTTTTTAAAATATAAAAACATCATAAAGATGTTGATACGCGTCAATTGACACCTTAATGATGGAAAGATTATATTTGGTTCTCGAGATATAATGAATGACGTAAATGACCTTGAACGTTTAATGATTTTTTTTTTATTTTTTTTTTTGTAAACATGAAAAAAAAATTTGCTGATTTTTTCACAAAAACTATTTGGAGTATATAAATTATATAAACATTGATTACTTAGGTTTGAAAATCAGGTTAAAAATTTTTTGTTTTTGAAAAAAACCCTAATTTTTTGCACTTTTTTTAAAAAACTTAAAAAACGGATCCAACGATTTTTTTTAAAATTTGATAGATTCATAAAAATGTTAATACCCATCGATTGACACCTTAATAATGAAAATCGCATGTTTGGTTCGTGAGATATAGCGCATAACATGGTTGACCTTCAAGGGGTGAAAACAGCAAACCCCCCCGACCGAAGTGTCCCAAAAACTGATCAGCTCTTAAAATTGCAAAAACGCTTCGATTGACACCTCAACGAAGTCGATACGACTTTGTTTACGTGAGTTATGCTCGTAGAAAAACTGACTGCGAACGCACGTACGTACGTACGTACATACACACACACACACACACATACATACTTCTTTCTAAAAACACTTTATATATACTCTATAGATCTCAAAACGTAAAGAAAAGTTGAAAATTTCAATTTCGATTTTCGAGGCGATTACAAGAACTTCCCATATACTGGGAAGTTAACAAAGATACTGTTGGAAGGACATGAGTAGGATGATAAAGTACTACATCAACAATTGCGATAAACGCAAATTCAACAAAATAACAAAGCACACAAAGGAAAGAATGATTAAAACCGATACACCCTCTACTAGTTTTGAAATAGTGAGTGCGGACATCATTGGTCCCTTAAAACTCTCAAATAACTATCGATACATACTAACCATACAATGCGAATCAGCTAAATATATCACAGCTATACCCATAGAAAATAAGGAAGCTAGAACAGTAGCAAAGGCCTTAGTAAACAATTTCATACCGCAATACGGTCATTTCAAAATTTTAAAAACCGATTTAGGGACAGAATTTACCAATAATCTATTAAAGAACATTTGCGATTTATTACAAATTAAACAAATTTTTTCAACCCCTTACCACCACGAGACGTTAGGTGTAGTAGAAAGAAACCACCGTGTCCTCAATGAATACCTGTTAGCATTCATTAATGACAATAACTGGGACGAATGGATACCATTTTATACATTCTCGTATAATACAACCCCACACGTGGACACTAACTACACACCATACGAACTAGTTTTCGGAAAACTCTCACACTTACCGACCGACACTTTCGAAAACACAGACAAAATTTATGACATAGAAAACTATGCGAATGAGTTGAAACTACGATTACAGATTTCTTCAGCAAAAGCAAAAAGCATTATAGAAAAAACTAAATTAGCTAGAAGCAATAAAGAAGTATATACAAAACCAATTAAGCTAGATATTGGTGATCTGGTACTAATAGCAGCTGAAAACCGTAAAAAACACCAAAAACCATACAAAGGCCCATATATAGTAAAAGATATAAATAATGTCAATACACTATTAGAAATAGAAAATAAAGAGAAATGGATACATAATAATAGACTTAAATTACACAAAAAAACTTGTACAAACAAAATAAATACATTTTTATATACCATTATAATGTAAAAACTATTATAACTACATAGCATATATAATGTAAGAAATAATATAATATTGTAGCACGAATAAGCATAGTTGTTAACCTACATACCACAACCAATCAGTCGTATTTGCTAAAAAATACTCTTTTTAAAGGAATGGGGTGTAGTGTATTCCTAGTTCCAAACCCGGAACTAGCCTATACACAACTAATTTCCCGCAGAAGCTTCCATAAATAATTTCCCACATAAACTTTTGTAAGCTCTCTATGACACTAAAACACATCCTCAAATTAATCCCTTAGCAAAGATCTTTACCTCCATACCAACTACATTGGTATGGTAGTTTAAAATTCCCTTTTTGTAACCGTATGAATTTCTTAGAAGATCATTGAACCTACAGTAAACAAAAATATAATTTGGGGCAATGCAAAGTGCATTGGTGTAAGCAATATTGCAAGCGACGAATTCCGTGGGAACAAATTTGAATCGCGTTCAATTGGTTAGGGTAAATAGATTTAGGACTAGAGTAGGGATTTTTATATGATAAGCAATTTTAAATGTACATAACAATAAGTGAAATTTTGAAATAAAAGAACGGACTGAGCTGAGGCTCGGGACAATACGTTGCCTTCTATTCGGCAACCAGTCCGCCTTTGCGAATTGGCAAACAGCGAATTGTCTCATATCTTGGCAATTCACTTCACCGTCACTCTAGAAGAATACCAGCAAAGACGCAGCCGTGAATCAAGTTCGCAAAGCAACCAAACGAACAACCAGCTTAAAGGACCACGAGGAACATTACATGGCGATCCTGCCATTTCCAAAACCATACATGGCGATCCTGTATCATTACATGGCGATCCTGCAACCCACGATCCTGCACTCTCGAAACCTGTATCAAGGCGATTCTGCCCATACGAAGCTGCCAGTTTTTTAATAAAAAATTGAAACAAAAATTTAAATTTGAATGTTGACGACTAATACAGCGACCGAAAATGGAATTTAGACGTAAAATAATGGAGATAGAACTTCATCGAAGAATATGGAAGACAATTGCAACTAGGAAGAAGGCGAAGATGAAGAAGAATTTGTTGCGTTATTTGCGAGTAAACTAAAAAATCAACTTAATGATGACTGAAGGATTTAACGGCAACGACCAGCATTTATAATTGTACACTAGTTATTTCAAGCCAAATCAGGACCGGCTCAAGCTTTTTTGGCGCCCTGTGCAAAAGTGCAACTTTGCGCCCCCAAGCCAAATAATAGTCGCTTCCACGTAACCCATGAGGTAGAATTTTTAAGCCGCTTTTTTAAATGAGGTTTCCCCGGTAGGCCTATTCCTCAGATTAAATTTGCAAAATCACAGAAAGTTCATTTAAAAGTCTTTAAATTAAAAATAGCTCAAAAAGAAACTAAGAACTAAACAAATTGCACTTTTCTGGCTTTTTGCTTCGCAAACTCTGCAATCAAATGGTCATATTCTAATGTTTCTACCAACTCTTTTTCTATTGACAAAATAGCTAAACCTACCAGTCGATCTTGAGTCACTGTAGTCCTAAAACAATTTTTAATTAATTTTAGTTTCGAAAAGCTACGTTCGCCTGACGCGACTGTAATTGGTAACGTATTAAGCACTTTCAAGGGAATGACTGAATTTGAAAATGCTTGATCTAAATGTGCTTGATAAATGTAATTCAATACATCCAAGGGTGAACTACCAGGTTTAACGAACGTAGATAACATCATTAATTCTTGGTACAACTCTTCGCCATTTAAATCTTTTGAATCAATAAATGTTAAAGCATTTTCTAGGTTCTTACATAGGATATTCAAATTATCTAATAAAGCCGCTTCATGGATATCATACAAGAAACAAATAATACTATTATGATTTCGGAGCTGTTAAACCCTTTCACTAGTAGAGCTTATAGCTTGGTCTAATATTTTAAAGTAAAAGTTAACTTTATATTACATTTCAGGATCTAATGAAACTTCAACAGATTCGTTTGAATAAAAAGATTTATGGCGGCGAAAGCGCAGAGAAGAAGACTGGTGAAAATTTGGGGATATATCTAATTCCAAAGCAATCAATTTAGCTTTAAGAAGAGCAAATTGCTTTGAAAAAAAACAATCGCTAAAAACTCACTCGCATTCCGCTAAATCAGGAAGAAAACTGTCGTTTTTGGGTCTGGGAAAATCAAAAGGAAAAAT
Organism: Oxycera nigricornis; assembly: GCA_963942545.1. Taxonomy (NCBI): domain Eukaryota; kingdom Metazoa; phylum Arthropoda; class Insecta; order Diptera; family Stratiomyidae; genus Oxycera; species Oxycera nigricornis. Next base: position 58,092,261 of record OZ012662.1, read on the forward strand.
CGTTACATACTTTTTACATGGATAACCAAGATGTACATAATATCCATTTTATGCTTCCTAAAAACACTTGCTTCCAAAAACATTGGAATACATTTGCTTTTAATTAGCTTTATGTGAAAATTATGAACATCATGCAGCTGATAAAGTAAACCATATGAAGTAAGTTAACATGCAATAGAATTTCAGATGCAAAATAAGTCTTGTTTATGAATAAATTATATAAATTTCCAATCAATGCATGAGGAGGTAAATTATGTTAAAAATCCAAATAGTTTACTCATTATGTAAATATTTTACGCTTTCAATGATGAAATGGTGCATCTTAATTTATTCTTATAAATAATTCAATTATTTTCACATGCGTACTTTACAACTCATATCCCATAATTCCTATTTCTGCCCTACACGGTGCAAGTTTTCATTTCTGCACTGTTTGCGCCCATCTACACCCATAGAAACGAAAATCAATCGTTCTTTCTTCCATGCAAACTATATAGGCAGCCCGTGCCAGATATGAATTCTGCACACCAGCCAGTGCTAGCGGCGGCCGCCCGCCACCGATGGATGGAGTGCCCGATCAATGAGTTGGAAACGTGTGTACCCAGTAGGACCAGTAATGCTTACTGCGTCGATTCCGTAATCATTCTTCGGAAGCTAATACGGATCGTTTTCGCAATACCGCATCGATTACTTTAATATGGCGATGTCATTGGCAGGATCCGTGCTAACTCCCTTTCGCATTACCAGGAAGCGATGCTGGAATCAATGCCTCAGAATGTGTTCCGTAAAGCTTACTTGGTAATCGGTTCTGGAAGGCATCTATTCCACACAATATGTTACCATCGCTTCATTTTTGCATTATAGAAATTTTCATTCACTCAATGATTACTTTTCAGATTCCCTATGCATTCCTTCGGAATCAATTCTATTTTCTGACATAAGCATCGATGAAATCATGCATTACCAAAGAATTGATTCCCAAAAGTCCGACTGGGTATCTACCCCAGTATGAAAGTTTTCCGAAAACTAGTTCGTATGGTGTGTAGTTAGTGTCCACGTGTGGGGTTGTATTATACGAGAATGTATAAAATGGTATCCATTCGTCCCAGTTATTCTCATCAACGAATGCTAACAGGTATTCATTGAGGACACGGTGGTTTCTTTCTACTACACCTAACGTCTCGTGGTGGTAAGGGGTTGAAAAAATTTGTTTAATTTGTAATAAATCGCAAATGTTCTTTAATAGATTATTAGTAAATTCTGTTCCTAAATCGGTTTTTAAAGTTTTGAAGTGACCGTATTGCAGTATGAAATTGTTTACTAAGGCCTTTGCTACTGTTCTAGCTTCCTTATTTTCTATGGGTATAGCTGTGACATATTTAGTTAATTCTCATTGTATGGTTAGTATGTATCGATAGTCATTTGAGAGTCTTAAGGAATCAATGATGTCCGCACTCACTATTTCAAAACTACGAGAGGGTGTATCGGTTTTGATCATTCTTTCCCTTGTGTGGCTTGTTATTTTATCAAACTTGCATTTATCGCCCTTGTTGATGTAATGCTTTATCATCTTGTGCATGTTCTTCAAACAGTATCTTTGTTTTAATTTAAGAAGCGTTTTGCGTATTCCTGTATGTCCACCATGTGGTGATTCATGGAATACTTTTATAAGGTTGTTCTGTTCAGCGATGTTATCTATTCTTTTAGGGGGTTTATATATCATTATTTTTAATTGGATATCCATTTTTCGTTGCAACGTATTATAAAACTTTTTAAATTTTTCCTTGAGTACGTACCTCAATATCATATCTTCTTTGGATAGAGCTAGCTCATTTATATTATTATTCTGCGAATAATTCATTAACTTCCTCAATACAGAAACTAGTTTCGTGTTCGATTTATCGTTAAGGTTATCGCGAATTTTCACACTTAGCTTATCGCTGGCGGAAACGTATTTCTCGCGAGCTTTATCACTAAAGTGGACCATTAAATAATCTGTCTCTTTTGAGATTATTATATTTTGTTCATTGTTGCGCAACACATCAAATTTTACTTTTAATACCCCTGTTATATCGGATAGCGAAGTGCAATCGAATGCGTAGAGGTGATCAGTCTCTCGTTTTCGGTTTTCGTTTTCGATATCGATTTTAGTACTTGTTTTATTATTTTGTTGTTTTATCGGTTTGCTTCTTGTTATTGCCATAAGATTTTTACTGATACTTTCATCGTTCGTTGGAGGTATCATAGATTTTAGGATTTCTGAGTCAATTTGTATGCTTGACAATGCATCTGCTTTGTGTTTATGTTACATATTTTATACACTATATCAAAATCATAATCCGATAGGTCTAATCTTATTCTCGCCAACTTGGAGGATGGGTTTTTGTGCGTGAACAACGATACTAAAGGCCTATGGTCTGATACTACTGTAAACTTTCGCCCATATAAATATGGCCTGAAGAAGTTTATTCCCCAGTGTATCGCCAAAAATTCTTTTTCTATGATTGGCTTGTTAAATTGCACCTAGTGCAAAATTTGATGCGTCAGTGGTCAAAATGAATGGTTTCTCAAAATCTGGGTATTGCAGTATTGGTGGTGAGATTAATTTTTGTTTAAGTAAATCGTATGCTTTTTGCTGCTCTTCTTCCCAAATAAACGGTGCGTTTTTCTTCAACAGAGAATTCAAGCTTTTCTGCAAAATTAGGGATGAAGCGCCGGTAATAGTTGCAGACGTATCTCCTGACGTCATCAGAATTTTTAGGGTTTGGATAATTTTTTATCACCTCGTGTTTGGCAGGGTCAGTTCGTATACCGTCTGCTGTAATCAAATGTGTTAGATATACGACTTCTGATTTTAGGAATTTGCACTTTTTTGCATTCAGTTTGAGGTTGTATCTGCGTAATTTTTGTAGAACTTTCGATAGATATCATTATGGTGTTTGATGCTACAGCCGAAGACCATAATGTCGTCGACATAAAGAAAAGCTGAATCAATTAAACCAGTTAGTGCAATGGTAAGCATTCTTTGAAAACTGTTTGAGGATATTTTAAATCCAAAAGGTAGCTTTTTAAACTGATAGTGTCCGTTACTAGTGGAAAAACCTGTCAAAGGTCTGGAATCTTTCTCTAGTTCAATTTGGTGGAAAGAACTCGTCATATCTAAGGTGGCGAAGTATTTTGCTTTACCTATTTTGTCGAGCACATCTTCCAACCTTGTCAATGGGAATTTGTCATTGACTAACTTGTCGTTTAACTTTCTGAAGTCAACGACGAGTCTCCATTTCTTTGTATCGTCAGAACTTTTCTTTGGTACGACTAGCAATGGTGAGTTGTGTGGTCTTATAGAAGGTTCTACAATGTCGTTATCCTCCAATTCTTGGTCTGGTTTTTGTATTTCCTCGTTTTGTGTCTGTGGTAATCGATAATTCTTAATGTGTACCGGTGTATCGTCAGTGATATTGAGCCTTTGCTTGTAGAAGTTATTTTTAGTTAATTGTTCCCCTTCAAGGTGAAAAACATCTTGATAGTGTTTAATAATATCTAGCAAGCTCGTTTTTGCTTGTTCATTTAAGCTATTTGTGTTTATGACGTCTAACAACCGTTTTAAACGCTTATGATCGAAAGTTTGGTTTGTCTTCAGAGTTTTATAATTTTTCAGAGGTTCTATTTCTAAATTGAAATTTGTGAGTGTTATGCCGTAATCGTTAGTGTTGAGTGCTTTAACGTGGCACACACCTTTCGATTGGATAATGCAGTTCCCTAAAAATACTCCTTTTTGTATTTCATTGCTAAGAATGATGCTGTCTTCGGATCTATCAATTTCAATCGGTATCATGGCTTCAGTTTTAGCCGGGATGACAACATGTGCCATATTCATTTTTGTAGTGTACATCGGTATTGTAATATTTTTGTCAAGGATGCAAAAGGTAATAGTATAGGATTCGAAATCTATTTTGCACCTGTATTTACTGAGTATATCTCTTCCTAATATACCATCAGTTTCAATTGGAAAGTGCAATGATAAATTGTTGTTGGGTTGTTCCCAGAGACATTGTGGTCTCTTCTGTTATGCCTGTTAGTTTGCATTTATTTTCCGGCTGGATATCGACATTTTTGCGGAATAAGCTATTACTTTTTAGTATTGATATGTCTGCACCTGTATCTTTTAGTAGCTTCAGGTGTCTTTTCTCATTATTGTTATAAATATTTACATAATAAGTGTTAATACTCGTAATCCTATATTTTTTTTAAATTTTATTATCTATATTATTTTTGGCTTTATTTACCTTTATGCTTCCGGGAGGTTGCCTAATTCCTCTCGGGAAGCTGTCGAGTTTCCCTGGTCTGCTATTACACGAATTCTCCTAGAGTTGTTATTATTTGAATTATTTCTCTTAGTGTGGTTATTACCATTTCTGGGAGTGTTAAAATTTCTATTTGTTTGGAGGTTTCTACCGCGGGTAAAATTTCTATTGTTGAAACTTCGGTTATTGGCGGGTCTATTACCGTCGAAATTTCGATTGTTTACATATTGATTATTTCGAAAGAAATCACGTGGTCAATGTCTGAAATTCTGGGTGTTACGACCATTTATGCTAGTATAATTCATATTTCTATTGTTTGGATACCTATTGTATTTATTTATAAATAAAACGCTATTTTGATGCGTTTCAGTACCTTCAACTTCTGTGGCAAGAGAAATTGCTTCATTTAGATTTTTAGGTCTCGCAGCGAATATGGTCTCCCATGTTTGGTCGTTCAGACCGTTTTTGAACACTGTTAATGCGTATGTATCATTTACGCTTTGTATGGCTTTTTTGCAGCCTGGAATGGGTTCGGACCTAGTTCATTTATTTGAAGCTGATTTAGCTCATTGACTAAATTCAATATTTTGTCTTTGTATACAGAAATAGGTAGTCGCTTTTGTGTGAGTGTGAATAATTGTGTGTGGATTTGTGGAACGGTTTTCGGGTTTCTGTACTTTAACCTTAATTCAGTGTCAAGATTGTCCAAGTCTGTAATGTCTGAGGTGTTCAATGACGTCCCAAGATTAGGGCTAAGTTTCACATGTAAGACAAAGTTTAATAGTTCTGTTTTTCCTTCTGGTGAAAATCTTTTACCGATGAGTTTCACTACTATTAGAAAAGTCTTCAGCTCAGAAAATTTACCGTCGAAGTTCGGTATTGTTTTGATGGCCGTCTCAATATTTAACTCTGCCATTGCTGTAAGTTATTTTCTATTCTATTTTTGCTATTATATTTTCCGCGTTCAACCGTTTGATAAGTGCCGAAATTAGTCCCTTGCAAACATTTGATATAGTTGATTTGAGCTCAAGTTCCGTACCTTCTTCTATTTGGCTGAATATATCAAGATATTCACTTTCAATTTTTACTACCAATTCTAATTTTACTTTTAGAGCTCTGACCGTGTAGGTCGTAGATTTTTTCAAATTTGACAAAAAAGTTTGTAATTCGGTTAATAGTGATTTTATCTTGGGAAGTGTGGTTTCGGCGTAACGAATGGCTCCTCTTCAGGTGCTGCCATTTTAGCCACTCGTTACGAGACAGCACTACCACCGCTGGCTTGTTGATGGATCAAGCTCGCTATATTTCAACTATTTTATAATTTTACATCTGCGAATTATAACGACTGTCACTTTGTTTCGTATGTATGCCTACGTAGCTTTTTCATTATTTACGTTTTATCATGGGTTAGAATGAAAAAGCTACGTAGGCATACATATGAAACAAAGTGACAGTCGTTATAATTCGCAGATGTAAAATTATAAAAAAATGGAAATATAGCGAGCTTGATCCATCAACAAGCCAGCGGTGGTAGTGCTGTCTCGTAACGAGTGGCTAAAATGGCAGCACCTGAAGAGGAGCCATTCGTTACGCCGAAACCACACTTCCCATTTAATAATGGTACCGGCCAAAAAGCCTGGAAACAAGAACCTCCACTAATGTGCAACAATAGTGTTAGCAAGTCGTTAACCAAAAGCACACTAAGAGACGAAAGTTGTCGAATAGACCAGGAGGTTCTAACCCATGATAAAACGTAAATAATGATTTTATCTTGTTTGCAGGCAACTGTGAATTGTATCCGATACATTAAACATTAACCCTGTTTGCTAGAATGTTTCTATCAACAATCTTTCTCGCATATTTCTTTTGTTTGGTGTTGTATAGATATAAAAATATCAAGATTATAGAAAATAGGACCCTGGTACTTATGGTTTCTTCATATTCAATTAAAATGTTAGAATTAGTACTACAATTATTGCCCATTTTACTTATAATTTACCTCTATTATTTCCTGTATATTTTGTAATTTGCAAAAAAAAATTTTATATTGAAATCATGTACGTTTAAAACTATGTAACTCATTTGAAAAATTAATTTTTTGTTCTCCTCCCGATATATGTATTAGGCGATGTTATATCGCTTTTTCGCATCGTTGATTAAATGCTTTTCCTCCTCGTCGTCATCGCTTTAATTTTACAATTTTCGGGAGTGCTGCTGTTGGCTTCTTTATAAACTGTTCAATGTGTCTACGACGGGGTCCGGGTAGCGGTGTTGGCTCATATTTAGGTGCCTGGGATACCCGTATAGGTATGTATTCTTCTCGTGTGCGCTTTGTTGATTCGCTGGATTTCACTCCTAGTATTAGGCATCTCTCGAATGCACGATGGAATTCTCCGTCTGAGGTTATCTCACGTATTTCACCTTCTTCTACGTCTTCTAGTAGTCCGGAACGTGCAGAATCGTGGATCGCAGGATCGCGAATCTCAGGATCGTGGGTCGCAGGATCGTGGGTCGCAGGATCGCCATGTAATGTTACTGGAGTAAATGTTACCGCATCGTCGCTCTGTCGCTTCCGTTGCCTATTTTCCTCTAGGCTGATGCGAGATATATCTCTAGAATACAACCTTTAAATTGTTGTGGGCTCAGACAGTGAGTCTGCCACATATTTGGCGCAGAAACAAAGTCTCAGGCGGCCGATATGTCTATTTGAATCAATTGCCGAGCACAGAGGCAATTTATTTTCTGCCGAACTAGAAAGGCAGTCTTTGCTCAGTTAACCAGAACTAAGAACTTTGCCGCTGGTAGGCAATGTCGCTAAATAAAACAGCAACCTTAGTTCCTTCATCGTGGATTTATGAGGATGAGCCTAAGCGCAACTCTTTTATTGCAAATTTTCTTAAACTAATACATAATATATCCCTACTCTAAATAACTAAATTGATAACCAGAACCAATCACGCGCGCCGTGTTTTGGTTCTCACGGTAACGTATTTCCTGTTCCCCAATCAATATACATATCCAATACTATTCAGTTGCAATCATGACCTACATTTATTGCACTCGAATGTATATGGTTAGCAAAGGGCATTAGCCCGTACCCAGAACAACATTAATAGATCAGTATTTCAAACACTTGACCATGTCTTCAAGTAGGAATGAGTCATTGAGATGGGTCGTGTCTGAGTTCAAAGCTAATTATCGATCGCTCATGTGTCGAGAACAGGGGTACTCTATGAGTTTATCGAAAAGTAGGAAATGCATGTAAGAAATGTATGTATGATTGGTGGCTATGATGTTGTATGGTTTGTATATGTACTACATGGTATGTATATGTACTAAAATACCTTAACACTTGATTTTATACTCAGAATCACTCTGAGTTTCATCTTTGAGACCATTTGTTTTCGGTCCAGTAGTAAAGAATTCTGAAATAAAGGCTTCTGATCCAAAAGAATTAATTTTATTAGGTGAATCACCTAAAAAGTCGGTTATTGGGAATGAGATAGGTTTCGTTCTATTATCTACAAAAAATCAAGCTATTTGTGTCACAATTGAGAATTTCCTCCCTCACTTTTTCCAAAGCCTCGTATAGTTTAAGTCTGGCAAACGCGGTTGTATATGCAGCAACGGGTATGTTTATATGTGGCAGCATATTCAGATTCTTTTGTAAATATTCCCATGACACCTATAAAGCATCATCGATGATGGGGTATAGAGAGCAAATTTACACACTAGGAGATTGTAGAAAGTCAAAAAATTGTTTGAAATTTTTAATAACTTTGATGCGAGTGTTCTCTTCTTTTTCGGCAAATTTCCCCCATAACGAATTTAAATAAATTGTTGCAGTGCAATCAACCCGCGTATGCCAAGACCGGTGATGACCCTGCAATTTGAAGGCACGCTTATGTTGATCGCACTCATGGGCAGTGTAATGTGACCTGAATCAATTTGTATTTTTGCTGACCCAACAATATTACTTTGCATAAGCACTAAGATAGCCTTTCAATTTTTAACTTTAGACTTACGGTTGCTGACCTGATAGCTGCATTGTGCTGACAGGTCAAAAAAATAAAGACTCACGGTCAGTCATAATAATAAAGCGCACAGGTTAAATCTGTGATTGTGATTGTGATTGAATTTTTTGTTTGTTTTTTTCAAAAATTAAGCAGGTTTTTATTAAAATAAAAACTCGGTACTGTAAAACTAATATCAATAAACTTTGGTTGACTTATCAACAATGTCCTTAGACTAAGAGCTATCAAGTAATATCATTTGTGTGACCCTTTTTTACATGGTGACTTTGAATGGTTTTCTATTTTTAATTTAATTTAATTTTTTTTTGTTATCACGCAAAGAAGTTTTCCTGATTTGTCTGTAAACACTGATAAAATTTTATAAATTTTATAAACACTTATTACTGTGTTGTGCAGATCTGAATAAAAATTTATTTTTTATTAAAAAATCCTATTTTTTCACATTTTTTAATTAAATTAAAAAAGGCTGCAAGGTTTTTTTGTATAAATTTCATCACCTCACTAAAATGTTAAGACGCGTCAATTAATGCAAATTAATGCAAATCTTATCTTTGGTTCGCGAGATACAGTGAAGGACTTAATTGACCATGAAGGTCATAATGACTCTTAATGGGATTTTATTTTTAATTAATTTTTTTTGTGATCAAGAAAAAATGTTTTGTTTTGTTTACAAAAACTCTTTGGAATATATAAATTTTTAGAAATATTGATTACTTGGTTTCGCAAATCAAATTAAACATTTATTGTTTATGAAAAAACCTAATGTTTGGCATTTTTTCCAAAAAATTCCAAGAAATTAAAAAACGGCTCCACCGTTTTCTTGAAAAATTTGATAGAATGACGCAAATGTCAATACGCGTCGATTAACTTGTTAACAATGAAAATTCAATGTTTGGTTCGCGAGATATGATGCATGACAGAAATGACCTTCGAAGGGTCAAAACAACAAACCCCCGACTGAAGTGTCCCAAAAACAAATCAGCTCTTAAGGATTATATCCACTTGCAAGTCCGAAAAAACATGTTTTTTGGGGAATTTTTTGTGAAGAGGCTTTTTATTAAATAAATACAAAGCACAAATGTTCATATAGCGAATTAAATGTGTTTTAAGAATTCGCGATACATTACAAAAAATATTCGGTTCCGTTGTTCCTGTAGTAGATCTCCTAGAGGACCTCCACCAAAAGGTGTCAGGCGGTGAGGAAGATATCCCTGATCCAAATTATCGGAAATAAAAAAAACAAAAGATTTATTTTTAGAATAGATGAATACAGGTAATGATCGATGGAATAGTCAAAATTTTGATTGTTGACAAAATGGCGCCTTCCCAAAGAAAAAATCGTTTTTTTGAAGAAAATTTACAGTTTCAAGGGGCTTAAAAAAATCGAAATCATTGTCAGAAACCTTATTTCTTCGCTCATTACGTGATATAAGTATCTAAAAAGATTGTGTAAAAATTTCAAGCCGATCGGTTCAGCCGTTTTGGGGAAATTTTCCTCACCGACTTTGAAAACACCGTTTCGAGAAAAACGCGTTTAAAGTTTTTTTCCAACTTACATCGTGGCAGTTCAATTTAAACTGACGAAATGTGCTTAGTTTATACCTAAAATTTCTAAATATAGCTTTCAGGTATAAAATAAACCTTTTATATTCCAATTTCAAGAATAAAAACATTATGAAAAGCATAGACAAGGGCATTGGGGTAATGAGAAGCAGTTGCTGTTCCGGTTTACGCTTCGCCTACTTTCAAACGCTCGGAGACGTCTTTACAAATACGCTAATTTCTCTGAAAATATTTGCCGGATCAATGTGAAATTTTTGGACGATATTTTCCCATATACTGGGAAGTTAATAATAACAAGCCGCGAGGTGCGACCCTTGAGGTCCACACGGTCAACTTCCCAGTAATATCTACATAGACATCAACAACATTACAACAATGAGAGGTATTCAAAGCAGTAACAGGAATGAGTTAATATGAATCATATCGTCTACGGGAGGGTCCATTGATTACGTAAGGTTTTTGGTCGATGAGGACAGATTGAATATTCACGCGGATCAATCGGTGGGGGCCTTTTTGGTGTTGAAAAATTTTGTTGGTTTTCAAAATTTAAGCATTTTTTTTTAATTAAAAGACTATAAAAACTATTAAATATCTGCTCAAATTATGCAAATATCTTAAAACTATGATTGAATTTACAACAATTTTTTTAGAATAATAGATATAAAGTAATAGCATTCGTATAAACCCTCTTTACATGATAACTTTGAATGATTTTTTATTTTTAATTCAGTGTTTTTATAATCACGGAATATAGTTTTGCTGGTTTTTCTTCAAAAACTGATAAGAATGTATAAATTTTATAAACTGGTATTACTGTGCGGTGCAAATCAAGTTAAAAAAATATTTTTTATGAAAAAAACTATAATTTTTTGCATTTTCTTCTATTATATTAAAAAAAAGCTGAAACGAGTTTTTATAATGTTAAAAACTTCACAAAGATATTAATACACGTCAACTGACACCTTAATGATGCAAATATTATATCTGGTTCGTGAGATATAGTGAATGATAAAAATGACCTTGAAAATCATGATGACTTTTAATAATTTTTTATTTTTAATTGAATTTTTTACGTGATCATGAGAAAAAACTTTGATGTTGTTTCTACACAAATTGTTTGGAGTATATAAATTTTATAAACATTGTCTACTAAATTACGTGAATCAGGTTAAAAATTTATTGTTTATGAAAAAAACCTAATTTTTTGCACTTTTTTTTCTTAAATTAAAAAACGGCTACAACGATTTTTTTTAAAATGTGAAAGATTCACACAAATGTTGATACGCGTCGATTGACACCTCTATCATGCAAATCGTATGTTTGGTTGGCGAGATATACCGCATGACAGAAATGACCTTCAAAGGGTCAAAACAGCAAACCCCCCCGACCGAAGTATCCCAAAAACTAATCAGCTCTTAAAATTGCAAAGACGCTTCGATTGACACCTTAACGAAGTCGATACGACTTTGTTTACGTGAGTTATGCTCGTAGAAAAAAGTGTCCACGAACGTACGTACGTACGTACGTACACACACACACACACATACATCTCCCTTTCTAAAAACACTTTATATATACTCTATAGACCTCAAAACGTAAAGAAATGTTGAAAATTTCAATTTCGATTTTCGAGGCGATTACAAGAACTTCCCATATACTGGGAAGTTAAAAAGTTATACAAACTCCTAACTTTATCTACATACCTTCAACCGAGGATCTTTAGTTTATGTCTGCATTGAACTGAAACTGGCTCTCTTTTATATAACTCTGAAACAAGTTTTTCTCTACCTTGTTCATTAAAGATGTAAATTGACGATCACGATATCATTCTGGTTAAATGCTCCTACATTATTATATTTGATTTTCTTGAATGCCAACTGTATCAAATTGTAATTTTGCTTGAATTGATATGTTGAAATTTTTCAACTTGATGAAATATTTACAAGCAATTTGTAATTTTACCTGAATTAGTAGCGTGAAATCTACAACTTCGTGACTACCTAACTTTCATTTTGAATTACGTAATTGATGCAATAGAGTAGCAAATTTGTAATGTAAATTAACTACATGAGGCCCTCGAAGCTTAAAGTTTACCGATGAAATTTTCCAACTTGATGAAATATTACTATCAATTTGTTATTTTGGTTGAATAAGCAGAGTTAAATTTACAACTGCGTGACTACCTGAGTCGTATCTTAAATTACCTAGCTAATGCTATAAAGTAGCAACATTGTATCGCAAATTAACTAGACTAGGCTCTCAATGCATAGAGTTTACCCATGAAAATTGAATATAAAGAGAAGACTACCCTGATTTGATTCAGAAAACTACAAGTATTTTCAGAAAAGAAGCGAGCTGTAATAAAAGATGGTAAGTGCCAATACAAATTGAAGCAGAGTGTGGACTTTCAAATTATTTTTAATAAGAATCAGAATTAAATAAAATCGCGACTGCCAATAGAGGAGTACTCACTTCATGGGCATCGTTAGAAGAAAATATGGAGCTAAAATTAAAGTTTTAAAGAACATGAAAACTCTGCTTCCTGCCTACAAGATTTTCGGAGCGATTTAGAACACAGAGATAAGAAGAGGAATTAAACCAGGTGGAGAACCATTTTCTGGTATTCAACGGAATAGATCAAGCTCAAGATGGATTCATTAAAATAAAATTGGAAATAAATATGTATCATAACCGTCCTCCCAAACGTTTCACTTATAATACAAAATTAATAAATTAGCCACCTAACGTCATGTAGAAAAGTTACCAGTGATCAATTATATATCTCTTTCATTTATTCTGCATAGTCACAGGTATCAAGCAAATCTTTACACTTATTCACACATTTATCTCCATCCACTGTTTGAAAAATAATAAAGCCATAGAAAATCTAGTGCCTCACTCAAATGCTAACCAAACCAACGAACGTTTATCATACTATCGCAATACTACTTCCTATAAATTATTCATTAGCTAACTACAACAAATTACTGCAAACGGCACCCGGTGAAGCATCATCAACAATCTGAAATATTGAAACCAGTTGCATTGCCTTTATCTCATTAATATTATCTTGCCGATCTCAATTTCTTCAACCTTTCGATCTAATTCGCACGCTCGATCAAAGCTAAATCATCATGTTCGTAAGCATACGGTGAGTATACGCTGTAAACGTACCCGTGCAATCAATCAATAATAACAAGCAAAATCACCACGTGCTAGCCAGGTAAAGAAATTTCGCTTATCCACTCTTACACCAAAAACCAAATCAACAATACCATGTTCCTGCCTCGTCCCACCATTGCAGATAGCTCATGACGATCCGAAGATACCCTTAAAAAGCACGAGGCAAATAAAAATCAACATTTACATGACTAACTTAAACGAGATGCACACTGGTCGGTTTTCGAGCTCGGAGACGATCGTGCAAATGTCCCCTGTTTTCCCATGCATCGATTTCCAATCGCACAGGAACAACTAGTAACACATAATTCACGAGTTGAACTCTTCCGACAGCACCAGAAGATCGCGCTACGACGCAATCCGATGCCTGCAGTATTACACTTTCATACCAAATGTCGCACCTTCGGGTGAGATAAGCATACCCGGCATAAAAATTCACATGCAAGATCTAAACCAGTCACACCCATTGGCGCCATAAAAAGAACAAAAAACATTGTACGAGTCGACCACACTTCCTATACCGTTTACATGGGAGGCGTGTCTGAAAACTGACCATACTTACGTATTGCTTGGCTTTACGCACACGCACACCTGAACAAAAAGATGTGAAAACATGGTCCTTACTACCAATATGACTTCCATTTCCTAATAAATAAAATAACGCAAGTTATCAATAACTGCGATATGTGCCAGACTTTGGCGATACGATCGGAATTCTTAAAAGCCGAAATATCGAGCATCTGAAACCCTTGTAAAACCATTCTGGTTTATATACCTTGGGTGCCACCGTTGAGGTCCACACGGTGAACTTCCCAGAAATATCTACATTAATATTTGAAATACTAAACACAATAATAATTATGAAAATAATACTACTATAAATAATAATAATTAGGGCTACTCATAACAGTAATTAGGATGAGTAAATATTAATCGTATCAACTTCGGGAGCGTCCATTGAATACGCACTGCATTTTGTAGATTGGTTTGATTGAATATTCACGCGGATCAATCGGAAGGAAGACAGGTTATAAAGCCTTTTCTACGTTATTTGTTATTTTCATATCGATGCTTCAAGGACAAAAAAGCGCAGGCAAAAATGAATGCTGTTATTGTTATTATGCCCACTGAAGAGGATTTGTCACGTGGTGGTCATTTTGAATAGCTGTGTTCAAAATCTACATGACTTCGGCATAATCATTGAGTTTGTATTTTATCACACTTTTACAAAAATCATACTTATTAACTTCCCAGTATATGGGAAATTCTTGTAATCGCCTCGAAAATCGAAATTGAAATTTTCAACTTTTCTTTACGTTTTGAGATCTATAGAGTATATATAAAGTGTTTTTAGAAAGAAGTATGTATGTGTGTGTGTATGTACGTACGTACGTACGTGCGATCGCAGTCAGTTTTTCTACGAGCATAACTCACGTAAACAAAGTCGTATCGACTTCGTTGAGGTGTCAATCGAAGCGTTTTTGCAATTTTAAGAGCTGATCAGTTTTTGGGACACTTCGGTTGGGGGGGTTTGCTGTTTTCACCCCTTGAAGGTCAACCATGTTATGCGCTATATCTCACGAACCAAACATGCGATTTTCATTATTAAGGTGTGAATCGATGGGTATTAACATTTTTATGAATCTATCAAATTTTGAAAAAAATCGTTGGATCCGTTTTTTAAGTTTTTTAAAAAAAGTGCAAAAAATTAGGTTTTTTTTTTCAAAAACACAAAATTGTTAACCTGATTTTCAAACCTAAGTAATCAATGTTTATATAATTTATATACTCCAAATAGTTTTTGTGAAAAAATCAGCAAATTTTTTTTTCATGTTTACAAAAAAAATTAAATAAAAAATAAAAAATCATTAAACATTCAAGGTCATTTACGTCATTCATTATATCTCGAGAACCAAATATAATCTTTCCATCATTAAGGTGTCAATCGACGCGTATCAACATTTTTATGATGTTTTTATATTTTAAAAAAATTGTTAAAGCGTTTTGTACGATTTATTAATAGTGTTTTTTTCATAAAAAATTCCATTTTTAACCTGATTTGCACATCGTAATAATAAATGTTTATAGAACTTATAAACTTTTATCAATTTTTGTAGAGAAACTAGCAAAAACTTTTCTCATGATTACAACCAAATTAAATTAAAAATAAAAAATCATTCAAAGTCACCATGTAAAAAGGGTTTATTCGAATCATTATACCTTAAATCTCTTATTCTGAAGATATTGTTGTATAGTCAATCAAAGTTTATTAATATTTGCAAAATTTGAGCAGATTTTCAATAGTGTTCACAGCACCATGTTTAACTTTAATGAAAAAAACTGCTTTGTAACCTGTCCTCCCTCCGATTGATCCGCGTGAATAATCAATCAAACCAATGCACCAAAATCCTTACGTAATCAATTGACGCTCCCGTAGATGTTACGATTAATATTAAATCATTCCAATAATTTTTATGAGAGGTACATTTTTATTATTTGAAGTGGTATTATTTCCATAACTTTTATTGTGTGTAATATTTTTAATATCTATGTAGATGTTACTGGGAAGTTGACTGTGTGGACCTCATGGCTCACGGCTTGTTACAATTTGTAATTACGCAAAACATTTGCTTATTATTTTTCAGAACTTTGTTGAAAGGTATATCGTTAATCTAATGATTTTTTTATAGCTTTGATCAATAAAGTGTCATAAGTAAAACTTGTAGTTAATGGAATATTGACAAGGATGACATAAGTATTTGTTATAATCTTTACTTCAGCGAAGTCTAGGGCCTCTTCTATAGTAGAGTATAGCAGTAATTCTTTATCCAAAATGTCTGACAAAATTATTGAATTTATTACTCCTAACTTGGCCCAATGGATTGCTAAGTTTATGTTTCTAAGTTCATCTTTTATTAGAGACAATCTAAACTGTATGTCTAAAATTATGTTATAGTGTGTTTGGCTATTTTCTTTGAATAGTTTATGAATTTCGTTTGCTATTTTGGTAATATTGTTTATTCTATCATTGTATAACTGATTCATCATATTTTGTCTATTGTTATTTCGCAGTGCATTATTGATTTTTGATTTTATGGTGATGAAATCTTCGTGATCGGGATGGCCTGCAATCCATTTCCACGTTGTACCGATAAAGTCCAGTGATCTCTTGATTTTGCGTGGTTTTAGATTTCGAACAATGTTCCGAATTTGCTGAAGTTCGTAGGATAAATGATGTGAGACAGGATGGTGTCCGACTTCAGAAAGATTAAGAAATGGTTCGATTTCAGATATAAAGCGTTCATACTGGTCAATTTCGATCGCTTGAATAAGTTTAAAGTTTCCTTCCTGTATTTTTGCTTACCCCATGCTGAAGGAAATCATTTCAGAGTTTGAGAAGTCCAAGATTTCAACCTTAGCATTGGCGAGGTAAAGCGGGAGTCTGAAAAGTGAATTTTAATTACGTATGATCTTGTGAATGACGTTTCCAGATTCAGTCAAAACTGTTGCCCGTCCCTTTTTAGGCACCTCATAATCTCGGTTAGAGTGCTGTGTCATCATTCGACTTGACCGTTAACCTCGCTTTTGTATGGGGGTGTTTTATACATTTTGATTTGGAGGTCATCCTCCATCAAAGAGGTCATGGAAGCTGATCTCAGCAAACTTTCGTTGTCAATAACGACGACTTCTGGGACGCAAAAAAAGAAAAGTACGTCCATCAGGGGTTGTCTGATGTCTTCAATAGACTTCGAAGCAATTATCTTGGCTAGGCCAAATTTTGAGAATTTATCCACGGCGGTGAGGTCGCGATGCTTTTCAATACTGAAAAGATCGATGTGGATTGTATGGCCGGGGAATGAAGGAATCGGCGTAGAGTTTAATAAAGATTTGTTGGGATGTCGGTCGTATTTGCTTTCTTTGCAAATAGAGCAGCGTTTTACCAGATTTTTCACTTTTGCTGACATCCGTGGGAAGTAAAAATTCTCGAGAAGTTGTAACCGATTTTTATCGGCATTGCGGTGCGCTCTTTTATGAGTTCGCAGGATCCTTTCGTCCTGTTCCGCTTCATTGAGGATATCCTCTACTATTCTTTGCGTAAATCTCATTCGGTAACTCCTGAAGTGGTTGGGGTAAATTTTTTGAACTTGCCCCATAATTTCTTCGCTGGTTAGAAGACCGTTTATGGTGTTTGGGTCGAGGTACCTTTTAGAAATGCATATCATATCGTTGCAACTGTACTGCGGTTTGATAAATGTGTGTCTAGAGTAATTTGGAAAAGGATTCTGAATCTGGTAGCTATCTTCATCGCCAATTTTTAAAATAATCTGATTCCGAAAGACGTTGATGGGCGTTTCTACTGTGAGAATAAGATCGTGTGATGAACCTTCATCGCTATGAACCGTGGGAGTTAGGGAGTTAACTAATGTTGACTTCGGAGGTCTCGCAAGAGAATCTGCTACGACATTAGCTTTACCTGGCTTATACACTAGCTCATGGTTATACTCCTCCAGGATGGACTTCCATCTCTTCATCTTGCTGTTCGTGTTCTTGTTGCTGAGAGCATAGGTCAGGAGCTGATGGTCGGTATATATTTTCACCTTTCGGGATCCGTAAAAGTAGCTCCGCAATGAGTTGAGTGCCCATATGATGGTAAGCATCTCTTTCTCATTGGCAGCATAACTCTTCTAGGTTTTGGTTAACGTCCTGGAGAGAAATTGGTTTGTTTTCCTGAGAAAGGACGGCGCCAATGGCGTAGTCAGAAGCGTCCGTTGTCAGTTGAAATTCTTTTTCGAAATTGGGATGAGTCAGTACGACTTTTTTGGAAATAAAGCAGTTTTTTAATGTGTTGAAGGCATTTATGGCTCTTGGATCTAGATGAATGATTCTGTTTTTTGATAAGTTTTTGGACACTCGTACATCTTCCCCTCTTAAAAGAGAAGTCAGGGGCTTCGCAATCTTGGCATAGTCTTGTATGAAACGCCGGTAGTATCCCGACATTCCTAGGAACGAACGCAGATCTTTCAATGTTTTAGGTAAGGGCATGTTAGCAATTGCCTGGACTTTTTTGGGATTCGTTTTTATACCGTCGCTACTAACGACAAATCCTAAGAACTCTATTTCGTTTTTAAAGAACTCGCACTTGTTAACTTCCCAGTATATGGGAAGTTCTTGTAATCGCCTCGAAAATCGAAATTGAAATTTTCAACTTTTCTTTACGTTTTGAGGTGTATAGACAGTGCCGGATTAAGAGGGGGGCTAAGGGGGCTACAGCCCCGGGCCCCACTTACTCCAGGGGCCCCGCACGTCTTTGGAATAACCCAAGTATCTCAAGCAACTTCAAGCGACCCAGCTAGAGCAATTTTTTACAACTTTTAATAAACAAACCCAAGTAACCAAATCGACCCAAGTTTATTCAATTGTTTTGGGTCATTGAGCATGCTTTGGAAGTAAGCTAATCGACCCAACTCAATTAACTAATTAGACTTCGGATGAACAGTCGTAAGAAACTGAACCAGTGAGAAAAATATAGACTTCGTCCAGGCTGTTGCAGCACCGGGGTACAGCCGACGCCTATTCACTTGTTTTTTAAGCCCTTGTTTTGCTAGTGTCATAAAAAGTATAACTTTAAACAATATAGGAATATTTTCGATTCAGTACCCCCAGGAAAATATCGAACCGATTCCACAATAGTACCATTCTTATACCACTTTCTGCTTGAGAAATGTAAAATATATAAAGCATTAGAAACATTAGAAAATGATGACGACCAAAAACGAGAGGTGAGACGTGAAGCCTCCGTTTTAAGAAAAAATATTATTAAAATAGAAAATTGTTACATGGCTGTTTCGTGGAATTCTATTTTAAATCGATTTGAGTTGACATGTCAGTTTTTACAAAAATTGGGTGTTGATTTAATAACAGCCAGTCAAATGTTCGATTCATTGGTGGTTTTTGTGAAGAACATGCGAGAAAAGTTCCACGAATTTGAAAAAAATGCTAAAAATCTTGGTAGTATTGAGAAATCTGATTATTCAGACTCAACGGAAAGAAAAATTATTAAAAAATTAATAGATGGAAGTACGCAACAAAGTACTTTATCTGGGTCTGTTAAATTTAGAGTAGAGTCTTTTTATTTAATAATAGATAAATTGGTGGTTGAATTGAAGAAAAAGAGCGAGGCCTACGCTTATATAATTAGTTTTTTTGGTTTTTTTACAGCGGTTATTATCGATAAAAGAAGACGAACTGCGGATTAAAACGAATTAGCTAGTTAAAATTTACGATGGGGATTTAGATGGAAATTTATTGGATGAATTTAGACAGTTCATTCCTTTACTGAAAGATCAACCGGAAAATAAATTCACCAGCTCAGAGTCCTCTAAAATTAATAGAAATATTCTCGATCCATTAAAGGTATTAGATTGGATTGTTAATTTTGATATGCAACAAATTTTTCCAAATGTATTCGTAGCCTTTAGATTATTATTAACGATTCCGGTTGCTAACTGCGAAACGGAGAGATCGTTTTCTGTCTTAAAACGCGTTAAGGATTATAGATTGTCGTCATTAGTCAGACTTAGTATTGAAAGCGAAATTCTCCGATCACTCAATTTTGATGATCGAAATCAAGAAAAAAGTATTTTTAATTGTTAATTTGTTTTAATAAAAATTATTTGTTCTATTCATGCAACGTAAAAATTGTTCTATTTTTTTACTTTCGTTCCTCTATTCTACTTATTTACTTAGGATGTTTATGTGCTTTCAAGCTCTCTTTCCTACTGGACTACTTGGGTTATGATAGGTTACGTGGGGTACTTAATGTTCTTGGGATGTGGTTGCATAATCATAGGGCCCCATTTTACTTTTAGTCCCAGGCCCCACGAAGGCTTAATCCGGCACTGTGTATAGAGTATATATAAAGTGTTTTTAGAAAGGGAGATGTATGTGTGTGTGTGTGTGTATGTATGTACGTACGTACGTATGTACGTTCGTGGACACTTTTTTCTACGAGCATAACTCACGTAAACAAAGTCGTATCGACTTTGTTGAGGTATCAATCGAAGCGTTTTTTCAATTTTAAGAGCTGATTAGTTTTTGGAAAACTTCGGTCGGGGGGGGGGGGGGGTTTGCTGTTTTGCCCGTTTGAAGGTCATTTCTGTCATGCGTAATATCTCGCGAACCAAACGTACGATTTTTTTGAACAAGGTGTCAATCGACGCGCATTGACGTTTGTGTGATTCCAGCAAAAAAATTCTTGAAGCTGTTTTCAAATTTTTTTAAAAAATGTGCAAAAAATTAGGGTTTTTTTCAAAAACACAAAATTTTTAACCTGATTTTCAAACCTAAGTAATCAATGTTTATATAATTTATATACTCCAAATAGTTTTTGTGAAAAAACCAACAAAAGTTTTTTTCGTGATTACAAAAAAAAATTAAATAAAAAATAAAAAATCATTAAACGTTCAAGGTCATTTACGTCATTCATTATATCTCGAGAACTAAATACAGTCTTTCCATCATTAAGGTGTCAATCGATGCGTATTAACATTTTCATGATATTTTTTTATATTAAAAAAATCGTTAAAGCGTTGTTTCTAATTTATTAAAAAAAAATGGAAAATATGTGTTTTTTTTTATAAAAAAATTCATTTTAACCTGATTTGCACATCGTTATAAATGTTTATAGAATTTATAAACTTTTATCAATTTTTGTGGAGGAACCAGCAAAAACTTTTCACATGATTACAAAAAAAATTAAATTAAAAATAAAAAATCATTCAAAGTCACTATGTAAAAAGGGTTCATTCAAATCATTATACCTTAAATCTCTTATTCTAAAGACATTGTTGTAAAGTCAATCAAAGTTTATTAATGTTTGCAAAATTTGAGCAGATTTTCAATAGTCTTCACAGCACCATGTTTTAACTTTAATGAAAAAACTGCTTTGTAACCTGTACCCCCCTCCGATTGATCCGCGTGAATAATCAATCAAACCAATGCACCAAAATCCTTACGTAATCAATTGACGCTCGCGTAGATGTTATGATTAATATTAAGTCATTCCAATAACTTTTATGAGAGGTACATTTTTATTATTTGAAGTAGTATTATTTCCATAATTATTATTGTGTTTAATATTTTTAATATCTATGTAGATATTACTGGGAAGTTGACCGTGTGGACCTCATGGGTCGCACCTCACGGCTTGTTTTATTTTCAGTTGGTCTTCGAAAACATTGAATATGCAGTGAAAAATTGGTTTAATTGCATCTAAAAACTAAAAAGCATTACGAATGATGATGGAGGAAGTAATTGAAATCTTACAAACACTAAAGAACAAAACTACTAAAAACTGCATTTTTTATTTAACGGAAGCGTTTTGACACATGTGATCTTCAAAAGTATTGACTACAAAACATTTTACCATTCAAAGTGTTCATTATAACAAATGCAAATTGTTTCTTCTTCGTTTTCAATATGTAAACAGTTTTTTTACTAAAATTAAACCACGGTACTGTAAAAACTATTAAAAATCTGCTCAAATTATGCAAATATCAATAAACTTTGATTGATTCTACAACAATGTATTTAGAAGAATAGTAATCAGATAATATCATTCGTATGAACACCTTTTACATGGTGACTTTGATTTTTTTTTTAATTTGTTTTTTTGATAATCATGGAAAAAGGGTTTGTTGGTTTCTCTTTAAAAACTGATAAGACTGTATAAATTTCATAAACATTTATTACTGTCTTGTGCAAATCAGGTTAAAAATTTATTTTTTATGAAAAAACCCCAAGTTTGGCATTATTTTTTTAAATTAAAAAACGGCTCCAATGTTTTTTTTTTGAAAAAATGAAACCATGGAGCCATGAAACCATGAAAATGTTAAGACGCGATTGACATCTCAGTGATGGAAATACTATATTTGGTTCGCGAGATATAAAGAATGACATGAATGACGTTGTAGGTCATGATGACTTAAGGATTTTTTTTTTAATTTATTTTTTTCCATAATGATTCAAAACAATTTTGCTGGTTTTTCAAGAAATATTTGGGGTATATAGATTTGCGCTTTGCAAATCAGGCTAGAAATTTATCGTTTATGAAAAAACCTTAATTTTTTGCACTTTATTTTTAATAAATTCAAAATCGGCTCCAGCAATTTTTTTAAAAATTTGATAAAATCACAACAAAGTTAATACGCGGCGATTGGCACCTCATTAATGAAAATCCCATGTTTGGTTCGTGAGATATAACGCATGACTGCAATGACCTTCATACATACACACACATACTTCTTTCCAAAAACACTTAAAATATACTCTAAAGACCTCAAAACGTAAGGATATGTTGAAAATTTCAATTTCGATTTTCGAGTCGATTGCAAGAACTTCCCATATACTGGGAAGTTAAAAATACATACATAAATTTTCAAAAATTGCCGCAAACTATACTCTAAACCAGTGGTTTTTAACATTTTCTTTGCTCGACCCAAATTTCAAGTTGACGTTACTCCTGGCGACCCTTGCATCCAAACCTTCAGCAATTTGAATAATTTTAATAATATTATTAATTAATATAGTCATTAAGTTAATTATATTATATATTAATATTTTTACATTTTAAATGAATATTAAAGTTTACAGTTTGCATAAATTAGTGAGAGCCTTGGCTTTGTTTGACAGAAGAAAGTTGCTCAAATCTTGGTGTCGTCTGGGAAAGACAGCATCGTAAATCATCTTCCGGCTGGAGCCTGTTACGGTATTTTGTCTTTATGACAGCAAGAGCCGAAAAACCTGCTTTGCACAAATACATTGTTGAAAATGGAACTAATACTTTCATAGCTTCATTGACTAGTATAGGTTTTTCATTTTTCAATTTTATCCAAAACGATGGTAGAGTTATCATGCTGTCCTCAAAATTACCTCGCAAAATTTCGTCGTGCTGAAGTTCAATAAGCTGCTCCTCCAGGCCAATCACGTTTGAAAAATCTTCTTGAAGATTGCCAACGTCAACTTCAAATGGTTTCCGTATCCAACTAAATTTGGCAACATCTTCTGGTATATTATTATTAAATACGATGTGCAGTTTACACAAATGATCAACAATTACATCTTTAACCAGTGATAAATCTGTGACTTCGTCTTTCAAAAGGAGATTCAGATTGGGAAATGGAGCAGTTTTATTATTAAGGATTTTGGTTTTCCACAATTGCAACTTGTCTTTAAATGCTCTTAATTGTTCGGTCATGTCGATAATATTATGATTTTGTCCTTGCAATCACGTATTCAATTTGTTCAATTCATTAAATATATCTGAAAGGTAGGCTAATTTTAACAGCCATTTCTTATCGAAGAACCTGGACGCCAACGGATGGTCTCGTTCGATCAGAAACATTTCAATTTCAGTGTGAAGGCTAACAGCTTTTGACAGCACGTTTCCACGAGGTCACCACCTAACCTCGCAATGGAAAAGTAAATGTGAATACTGTAAGCCGATTTCTACACAAAGTTCATGAAATATTCTGTTATTGAGTGGATTTGATTTTATAAAATTTATAACTTTCACAATATCTTTGATAAAAACATTCAATTCTTCTGACAACCTTTTGGAACAAGATTTTCTCGATGAAGTAAGCAGTGTATCACTTTTACTTCAGGGTTGGCTTCCTTTACTTTCGCACAAAAACCTTTTCTTGCTCCAAGCATGGCTGGAGCCACGTCAGTGCACACAGTGTGACACTTATTCCACGATAACCCTTAAACGTTCACTAAATTAAACAAGTCATTGCCCGTAGTAGTGGTTGTCAATGAGCGACAAAACAAAAATTCCTCTTTCATTTCATCCATTCCTACATATCGTACATAGGCTATTAATTAAACATCAGAATTTACATCAGTTGTTTCATCCAGTTGTAGGCTGAACAAATCGCTGCATTTGACAGAAGAAATTACCTGGCTTTTGATATCAAGTGACATTTCACTTATTCGCATACGAGTTGTATCATTAGAAAGCGGTATTAATTCAATTTTCTTTACATATTCGTTTCCACATGTCAGTCGCTGAGAGCTTTATCAAAGCTTCTCCGATGGAATGAGCTTTTTTTTGTTTGGCGTTACGCCACGCACGCAAGAGTAGCTTGCAGCAAAGTAGCTTTATTTTCTGGGTAATCAAGACGTTGACGTTTCAACTGTTGCTCTTTTCGTTCAAAGTAACTCCTTTCTTTTGAACTTAAATTGCTGTGCTTAGTTTCAAAATGCAGCTTTAATTTATTTAATTTCATTGACTCATTGCTAAGAACCTCGTTGCACACGACACACTGGGGCTTTGTTGGTCCTTTATCAATAGTAAACGAAAAACCCACATCTAAAAACTAGTCTTTATATTGTCGTTTGGACATGCTGAAAACTAACGTTCGATACTAACACGAGACTTGACGAAACTGGATGATTTTTTTCAGAATTGTGTACAGATACGAAGTCTAGTTATTTATTTATTTATTTTGTCATCTACAGTGTCATTATATTTATTATGATTATAATATTATTATTATTTTTCAGGGCAACCCGTGACCCCCAATTGGAAATGATTCGCGACCCACTTTTGGGTTGCGACCCATATGTTCAGGACCACTGCTCTAAAAAATCGAAATAGTTTATCCATTGTCAAAGCGTTGAAGCACTATGTAAGCCTCCACGGCATACCTAATACCTAATGCAATATATTGACTGATCAAGGAACCGAGTTTTCTTCAACACTCTTCAAGGACTTTTGTAATCAATTCGAGATCTCGCACTGAATCGCGTCTTACCAACAGACAAGTAGTAACGAACTCGTTGAAAAACTACAACCTACTCTAACAGAAATATACAGAACCATATAAGAAAAGCCACGCGAAAAAGGCCCTTGACGACATACTAAACGAAACGTTCATAGCTGAACTGAAAGCAAAACAATTTGGTTATCATAAAATCAATAAAAATCAAAAATTACATAAATCCAAAATCAAACAAAAATTTCAAGTTAATCCAGATAATACAAGGTCAGAAGATAGACGTTCAGGACTTGACAAGTAGACAAGGACTTTTACCAATGAGACTCGGCGACGCAAAGCTAGTCAAAACACATAGCAACTTACTGCAAATAGTGCTACTTGACAAATACAAACAAAGCATCAAGAACATCAACGACAAGACGACATTTGGAAAATGTACCGATATAACCGATTCTTTGGACATAAGTAGGACCAAACTGCAGAAAACTAATAATAAGTTGATATCTCTAATGCCGAGAAAAAGAACCCAACGCGGAATCGTTGATGGACTAGGCACCATTATCAGAAGCATAACAGGTAATCTAGATGTTCACAATGTGATCCAAATCAACAACGAAATTAATAAAATTTTGCATAAAAAAAATAAAATAATACCCGAGGTAAGCCAACAATCCCAAATTAACCAGAAAATGATTGAACGATTTGAAAATATAGCAAAACACGTAAATAGCCAACAAAAAATATAACAAACTATTTAAATCTATTCCAGGAGATCTTCCAGAACCAATTCAAAAACGATGATATTAGCTTGAAACACATTTAATTTCTGTCACAGATAAATAATAACATCGACTTGCTGAATGAACACTTATCAGGTATATCGGAAGCTGTTTTGCTTGCAAGGTTTCACTTAATATCCAAATTGATTCGTAGCCTAGATGAACTGTAGGAACCATACACAATATTTAAGAATCCTTTCATAGAAATTCTATCAAATGAATACATATATGAACATTCAGACTTCAAGCTTATAAATTGGGTCAAACAACATATTCAACATGCAAATTCCCATTCTCTTAAAAGAAAATTACTCCTTTTTTCATGTAATTCCATTACCAATTCATGAATCCAAAACCATTTTTACCAAACCATAACAGATAATGAGTCCGCAGCACATCCTAACAATCGATGAAAAATGCCGCAACGTCGAAAAGGTTTATGGTTGTTCTAAATTCACCATTGTCCATTGTTGGAGCCGTTTTTTAATTTGACAGAAAATAGTGCTTAAAACTAGGATTATTTTCATAATAAATAAATTGTTAACCTGATTTTCACAGCACAGTAATCAATGTTTATAAAATTTATATACTTTAAACTTTTTTTGTAAAAAAACAGCCAAACCTTTTTTGATGATTAAAACAAATCAAATTAAAAATAAGAATCATTAAAAGTCACCTTGATCTTCAAGATCATTTCGGCCATGCACTATATCTCGTGAACCAAACATAGGATTTGCATTGTTGATTTGTCAATAAACGCGTATTAAATTTTTTACGATTTTATCATACTTTTAAAAAATGCTGTATTCGTTTTTAATTTAATGAAAAAAGTTTAAAATAATTTTTGAAAATAACAAAAAAAAAATCCATCAAATTTGCATTTCTGGTAATCAATACTTTGAAGTCAACACTTTGCAAGATCATACAGTACTGTGCAAAAAATTTTGCTATAATTAAATCAAAAGTAACAAAGGAAAGGCCAAGCACCAAAGAAGCGTTAAAAAATCTTATTAAAGACACCTGGGAGACGATATCACGGGAGACATTACAAAAAATTACTGCATGTATGCCCAAGAGATGCAGAGAAGTAATACGGTGGAAAGGGTTGGGCAGGGGGGGTAACTAAATATAAAAAAAATGTCAACTGTATATAAATTTCAAATAAAATATTTTTAATATTATTATCATTACTGTTTTTTTTAAATTTTAATAAAAATTTAAATCACTTTTATCAAAAAATCATAGTTTTTTGTCCTTTTCCATTTTTTGATTGTTAAACAAAATTTAAACATTTTTAGACAAAAACTACTTATAGTTAGTGTGTTTTGAAACAGTTTTCGGTGAAAATTTTTTTTAAAAAAAATTAAGTCACAAAAGTTTAAACATAAATTATTGGTGAGCAAAATTTTTTGCACAGTACTGTTTGCTTTAAAAAGCTATCATCAAATAAAAAATTGCACTTCTTAGTAGTTTTGTTCTTCGGTGGTCGCACGATTTCAATTACTTTCTCCGTAATCTTTTGTAATACATTTTACTTTTCACATGCAATTAAACCGATTATTAGCGGCATACTTTTTTCAAGAACAACTGTAAATAAGAAATAATTCACTGCCCTACAACGAATTTCCTTTTTGAAGGTCAAGTAGTGTTTCTACTAGCTTTTTGTATGCTTATTACGTAACTAATAGTCAAAAGTTTCCATCACATAAGAGGTTTGTGGATGTTTTTTTTAATTTTTGCATAATTTTTTTATAGGAATTTAGCTTGAGGGCGATGGAAAGGAAGGTTACCTGCCAATCGTCATAAAAGTAAAATTATCTAGCGTCTTCATTCTTAAAAGGATAGTTATTAGGGTAATATTTAAAAATTGATCTTATGTGGTATATATGGACTCATCTATGGGTGTAATAAATCAGTCGTTAAATGTACTGTAAAATTATATTATATATTATATATAAATAGAAAGTTTTTTACCAAGATTTCGGTTAAATGTGCAAACTCCCGTCAAAGTTTTTGTTACATTTGTGGTGAGTATTTGGTGTTAAAGCAACAAAACACCATTACGGGCTTTGTGAAAAACATATACGAACGTTACTTCGGTATTGCTATTCGTAACTTAGACAAAACTTGGACACCGAATAAAGTTTGTAGGAGTGGCGTATCAGAACTTTGCAAGTGATCACTGGGCAAGGAGAACTGTTTTAACATAGCTAAACCCATGGAATGGAGGAAACCTCAAAACCACTACCAAGATTGTTACTTCTGTTACTGCAATTGAAAGGGTACAACGCAAAAACAAAAAAAGGGATCATTTTCCCGCAAATTCAATCAGTGACCTCTCCAGTACTAAGAGAACCGAATGGAGATCAGCCATGGCTTCCATCTTCTTCCAATACTATGCATACTAACGAATCATCTGAAAGTTGTATTCTAGAAGAAAAGGAATATCTATATCCCAATTTTGAGACCTCTTCTCAACCGCAACCATTTAACCAAACATAATTGAACGATTTGACTAGAGATTTTGGACTACCTAAAGATGCCGCGGAACGTCTTGGTTCGAGACTACAGGAGAAAAATTTACTTTCTCCTGGAACTTCATTCTGCTGGTATCGTAATAGAGAGAACGACTTTTCTCAATATTTTGCTGAGCAAGACGATCTTGTCTATTGCAAAGACATTCGCGGATTAGTGAATATGTACGACGTAGAATAAGATGTGAAAAACTAGAGGCTCTTCATCGATTCGTCAAAAAGAAGTTTAAAGGCAATTCTACTTCATAATGGAAACAAATACTCTTATTTGCCTGTTGCCTACTCTGTACATTTGAAGGAGTGTTACGAAAATTTGGTTACAATTTTGACCAAAGTTGATTACGAGCAGCATGGATGGATTGTGTGTGGAGATTTAAAAATACTTTCTATGTTATAAGGACAGCAAAGTGGTTATACAAAATATCCATGTTTTTTATGCGAATGGGATAGCAGAAATAGAGCAGAACATTATACTCGGCAAGAATGGCCGGCAAGAATTAATTTAGACCCAGGAAATAAAAATATAGTTCGACAAATTTAGTCCCACCAGAAAACAACTTACTACCACCTTTGCATATAAAGCTTGGTCTTATGAAGCAATTTGTGAAGGCTTTAGATCAGGGGCTCCCAAACTTTTTTGTACCACGCCCCCTTTTGTTGAAATGAAAGCATCTCGCGCCCCCCCTTAACAATATATTGTATGGGCCTAGGAACAAAACAAATAAGTATTACATTGAAAACAGAGCAGGCAGAGGCATCATGTTTTATTTCCAAAGCATCTTCTTGAAGTGATTCAGGCAGGGAGTCTATGTTGACATGGAATGGGTCAGGTGACATTCTGTAATTAATATCGTCACAAGTGTTTGGGAAGTATTTCTGGAACTCTTCAGTAAGGTTCTCCAAATGGTTTGATATTTGGATTTTCAAACTTGATCCTTCATACATGTCCTTGAAGCGTGTTTCTTCTGAGATTGACTGTACTTTAGGGAAATTTGAATAATTGCAGGCGTTTGCTGACATTTTACGGGTCTAAAGTTGCAATTTCTCAATAAATATCTTGATCGCATCACGAGAGTAACTATATTTGAGTCTCCACCCTGTAGTATTAGGTTAAGGCTGTTCAACGAGTCAAAGATGTCTGACAAATAAGCCAATATTACTTGAGTACAAGGTTTTTCGAAGTCCACACTTAGTTCGTTTTGCTTTTGATGTTCCAAGAAGGTGATTACTTCATCTCGAAGGTCAAATAATCTTGCCAACATGTTTCCTTTTGAGAGCCATCGTACTTCTGTATGAAATAGCAGTGTTTTGTGATCACTTCCTAAATCTTCACAAAAAGTTTTAAACAGTCGAGTATTCAACGCACTGTTTATTTATGTAATTCACTACTTATCCCGAACTAATAGAACTATTTCAGGACTAAGGTTTTTGTATTCTTTCGTCTCGATTTAGTTGGAAATTTGCAGCTGTGGATGTTTTTTTCTAAGTAAAACCTTAGGTTTAGGGTTTTTCTAAGAATCTTTGCTTGTTATTTGCTGTTTTTTATTGTATGGGGAATTTTGTGAAAAATTGAGGAATTTAAAGTTTTTCGTGAGGAAAACGTAGAGAGAACCTTGGCAACACTGCCACAATGCCACGATACTTGTCACTTACTGTACTCGGTGGTAATCGGCTCTATTCGGGAATGCTCGTCTCTTAGTTCAACATCATGGTTAATTTAGAATTTTAGAAAGACTACCTAAATTTAATTTAATGTTCAACTTAACTCGCGCCCCCCTGCCATGTCCACACGCCCCCCAGGGGGGGCGCGCCCCACAGTTTGGGAACCGATGCTTTAGATAAACTAGGGGAATGGTTCAAGTATTTACTTACAGTATTTTCATCTTTGTCTGAAGCTAAACTGAAGGAAGGTATTTTTGTTGGACCTGATATACGAAAACTGATGAAAAGTGCAAATTTCGGTGGAATTGGCAGCGTGAGTATCGTTAAAAGAAGTTATTAAAAACTTCTTAGGAAATCACAAAAGCCCCGATTATAAAAATATTATCGAAAACATGCTTCAAAATTTCCAAAGGTTAGGTTGCCTCATGAGTCTCGAAGTCCATTTTCTTTATTCACATTTGGGCTGCTTTCCTGAAGACTTAGGAGCAGTCAGTGAAGAACAAGGCGAAATATTTCACCAAGATATTAAGGAAATGGAGCGAAGGTACCAAGGAAAGTGTAATATAAGCATGATGGCCTATTACTGCTGGATGATGAAGCGTGATGATCCAAACCGGGCTCACAAGCGAAAATCGCGCAACAGAAGCTTTTCAGAAAAAAAAGAAAAGGTTCCACAAACCTCTGTAATATTTCATTATAGCACTACATATTCGTTTAATAAAAATAATTCTCATTATTCAGCTGCTTGTTTACTTCTGATCGTTTTTCTTCTTCTTGAACACCCCAATTCTCACATGAGTTTTTATTTCATTATTTTTGTGTTTAATATTTTTAATAATTATGTGGATGTTACTGGGAAATTGACCGTGTGGACCTTAAGGGTCACATCTCGCGGCTTGTTTTTTCATTTAGTCTTCCAGATTACTTTAAAAACTATCACGATAACCTTCGTGATTTCATGCTGACCTCAGATCTCAATATTTCTTAAAGAGTGTCATGCTTAATCTTGTTCAAAAACCAAAAACATCAACATGTATGAGTTAAACGAATCGTGGTTGACAATCAAACTGATGTTTTATGTGAATGAGACGCTTATTAAAATTTTGGTAAATTTTTTTGCATTAATTTTTGTCTTTTCCGAATTATATCTCAGCAAATTTTTGTTTCAAATATTTAAAAAAATTCATCAAAAATAATCGCGATTTCGGCGCTCCGATTTTATGTATTTAATATTTAAATAAATATTTTCGAATCGCTTATATGCGATACATTTTGCGATCAAATATTTTTGCAAGGGACATTTTTGCAAACGCAAATTTTTGTTAGGGATATTTTTGTAACTGTAAATTTTGCATCGGCTATTTGGTCCTGACACCATTAACCTGAACGTCAAATACGCAATTAAAGTTAAAATTTCGAAAATCTTACTCTCACATGTCGGAAAGTGTTGACTTAAGTCAATACTAAATAGTTGGCAAATTACGAATCACTCATGCACAGAGGGTTCTTTCCAATGGAAAACCCTAAAACAAGTCCTAAAAATAAAATATGTCCAGAAACTGTAATTTTGACTTCCTCCTCAAAGCGATTATTACAGCATAAAATTATTTAAAAGTAAAGCAAAATATTTCTTGCTCTACTAGGAAAAATCTTTCCAACAATCCCCCAAAAGCATAGTAGAATTATTATAATATCGCTTTCTTTCTGTCTCCGCCCCTTATAATAGCTTCTCTTAATACTTTCATCATTCTGGTGGAAATGACTTACATATTTTGTGTCTATTTCAAATCCATACCTAATTTCGTTTAGTAGTTAAAAGTCT
This sequence comes from Oxycera nigricornis, assembly GCA_963942545.1. Classification (NCBI taxonomy): domain Eukaryota; kingdom Metazoa; phylum Arthropoda; class Insecta; order Diptera; family Stratiomyidae; genus Oxycera; species Oxycera nigricornis. The sequence continues at coordinate 58,123,919 of OZ012662.1, forward strand.
TCAACATAAAACCGGACTAAACTGACATAAAATAGAGTTCCGACAGACTTGAAATTATTAAAATAATGTTGAAGTTAAATGAATTCACGCAATTTTTCTGAGTTCAATTTCTGTTGGCAAATTTTCATATCGAAAAATATTGGACCGAATATTTTTGTACGAGATATATTTATGGGCGGATGTTTCGGTGCAGGTAATTTTCGTAACATGATATTTTTGTGCAGGGTATGTTTGTGCAAAATAGTTTTTGCGACTAGATATTTTTGTCACCGGATATTTTTGCAGAAGATATTTTTGTGACCAGACATTTTAGAGCGGATAATTTAATATCGGATATTTTAGGAACGTTTCAATAGTCATGCCTTTGTGTGCTGTAAACGCCAACGGCATCCGAATGTAGACTGAATGTAACTGGGTGCCATGAGGGCACACAAGAAGACAATTTTGTTTGAGGGTTCGAACTTGATTGTAAAAATTAAACACGCCAGTTTAATCCGTTGTACACGACAGTTTAATCCATTAAACATGGCAGTTTTAATCCGTTTTATTCTTCTATGAGTCTAATCGCTTTCGCTGGTAATTATGAAATGTAGATCTTATCTCCATCATTTGAACTTATCTATACTTTTCTTATCATTAAGCTTATTTACAGTTCTCAAGTTTCAGACCATCCCGATAGCGCAAGATCCTCTCAAAGGATTCTCACATCATCGATATTTTGCTGCTCTATGGGCGCTTTGACGCTACTTGATACTGCCTCGGCATTTGCTCTAGATTAATTTTATGTTTTGTCTATCATATAAAAAGCCTGAAAGACAAATCGAAATGTTTGATTATTGTTTGTCGCTGCAGTTAACTTTCGTTGGGCGCAGTCGGTCGATTAAATCCAGCAAGAACGACTTTTCTCAGAAGTTCTTATTCTCAATAAAACCAAAATCTTTTAAAAAATGACCATTTATTCATAATAGGTTTATTCCATTACATCTAAACATACTGAAAAATTAAAATAATGACCCAAAATTGAGCTCATTAGAAACACTGCACACGAATCTGTTCGCTTTGCATTTGCTCCCGACGGATTACAGTACAGTATCATTTTGTACAAAACTTTTATCAAGTTAAAATCATCAAAACTTCACTGTTTATTTTTAATTTTTATAACAGTCCAGTGTTAGTCTCGAAATCACTCGCAATAAAATTTTATCGGTCAGAAAATTTTAGTTTTGTTTTAACCGAGCTGGTCTAAATGACAAAACGCTACTCTCCCAATAATTTCTGCTGCAATATTGTGTAAGTAAATCGTAAAAAAGATTTAAAATATTCAAACGTCAATTTTCTTTTATGGCTGAAAGAACAATAGTAAATATGAAAAATGTCACCGAGTTTTTGTTGTATGAACTTGCACGTTATTGTACAAATCCAAGATGTATCACATTGGTTCACTATGATCCTTATATGCTCAACAAATAAGTATTGGTATTATAACAGAATGTTTAACTTACGATGCTGTTATAACAGAAACAAGTTCATAAACATTTTTTCGCAAGCCAGTAGTGTCCATTTTATTGTGGTATCCTATTATCATATCGTTTGAGCTTCTTTTCTCAATACTTAAATCGTTGAGAATGTCTTCCAAAATCAAAACTTGTTGATATGTAACATTCCTCTGAATAAGTTTCTATGATTTAATTAAAATCAATATCGTTTTCAAAATCACCGCTATAAATTACCTTAACTTCTTGATACCGTGAATTAGTGTCTGCAATGACTTTCTGGGTTGCGCGTTCCATTTGTTTGAATTTTTCCAGTTTTGAAATCAGGGTACTCATTTCATCTGTCATGTTCGATCTCACAACCTTTGCAGTTGAAATATTTGAAAGTGAAAATCGTACTATTTTAGTATGTTATGCATGTGAATACATTAAAGCTCATTTTTAAAAACAAAACACACAGTTACTGTCAGTAGTTAGAATATGGGGTTTCTGGACGCTTTTCATACAAATTTCTTGCGGTTGGCAAATCCCGGTCTGGGGCGTGGCTTATTTGATGATGAAAGGATGGCGTCATCGTAAGCGTGGCTTATCCGATGATGAAACGATGACATCGTTTGTAGGGGATTTCAAGAACTTTTTATTTTGGATTTTTGATCACCAGTATAGTAGTAGTGTTATAAAAAGTTGCGTGTGGTGTTTCATGGACAACAATGAAGCTGATGGATGGCTTGATGGTATGCGGGGATCGATGACGTCATCGTTTCGAGTGTGGCGTCATGTCTGGAGATATGCCTAGCTGGCTGGCAACTAGTGTTGTTTGTGATTGATATAGTTGAGTGATAAGAACTGGATGACTTGCGGTTTCTAATTTCAATGTTTTGAAGGAAATGGTTCTATTTCATGGGATGCAAGATTTTGGATGTTTGATTTAAAGTGGTTTTAAGAGCTTATGCCGAGTGTGAGGCTAGGTCATGTTGAGAAATTGCGGTTTCTATTTCCAATGTTTTTAGGGAAATGCTGGTATTTGATATGTCAATATATTCTGGATGAAAGGGACACCTTAACAGTTCATAGAATTTCAGAGGACCAGCCGAAATTAAAATCTATCTATCTAGTAATGATAAGGAATATACGGAACCGCTATCTTTGTTGATTTGGACAACAGCAATAGACTTTTTCTACCCTCTCGCTACAACAAACGTAGCGATAAAGTCTTCAATGTGGGGAAGCTGGAGTTAAGATCCAACACCAATAAGGATCACGAGGAATTAGACTTTCACGAATAGGACATAAATGCAGCTTTACCTTAAAAAGTATTTTGGGTAAATTGATTTTTTTTAAATATGAGCTATATTCAAAAAAAATATAAATAACATTGTTTTTAATTAAATGATAGCTTTTATCTTTATTCTTAAATATTGTTTATTGTTCTTGAATTTTTCATTTAGAGGGTTATTTTTCTTCTCAACACACAATTCCATAACAACTTTATATTCTGCTGTGCGCATAATTTGATATTTCAGGATAGTTCTTTTTTCATGTTGACATTTTCTCGTATGATAAAGTTTTTCAAAAGGTATGCGTTTTGCAGCCCACAACATCCACTATGGAAAGTACACCTTGACGTCTCAGGATAATATTGCTTTAGTAATTTTAGATTAGAACTGTCGTAATCGTCCAAGTTGAATGCCATGGCAATATTTCCCAACAAATCAACAAGCGGTTTCTTTTTCTCAAATCTTTTCACGTATATTGTCATATTTTCATGTTTAAAAGTAAATATTTTTACCCCCAAAACGTCATTAGTCTACCTTCTGAATTCAACGTGCCAAAACAGTTATTTTTGTTTTCGATTGTGTGACAAGTTGCACTTTTATCTGGAAACCTTAATAAAAAACTCTCTCATCATTTAATTTATTTACCATATCCTTCACGAAAAGCATTGCTTCATATCTGAAAACCACCTAAAAATCCATCCCCCAAAACATATTTTTATGTTAAATACAATTATTTTCTTTTGAAACACTATAGTAAGCAATTGCATATGACCAAAACACTTCAAGTTAAATACAAATATAATATATAACTAATAATAATATATAATTAGCAAAAAGTTTTTTCAAATAAATATTATTAACTTCCCAGTATATGGGAAGTTCTTGCAATTGCCTCGAAAATCGAAATTGAAATTTTCAACATTTCTTTACGTTTTGGGGTCTATCGATTATTATTCTAAGAAAGAGAGATGTACGTTTGTGTGTTTACGTACGTACGTACGTTCGGGAACCGTTTTTATACGAGCATAACTCATGTAAACAAAGTTGTATCGACTTCGTTGAGGTGTCAATCGAAGCGTCCTTGCAATCTTAAGAGTTGACTAGTTTTTGCGATATTTCGAACGCGGGGAGGGGGAGGTTTGCTCCTTTGAAGATAATTTCTTTTTCATAAGGTTTGCATCGTTAAGGTGGCAATGGACGTGTATGGACATTTGTGTGATTCTGTTGAATTTAAAAAAAAAAATCGTTGACGCCGTTTTTTAATGTAATAAATAAGTGCAAAAAGTGCTTTTTCATAAACAATAAATTTTTGATCAGATTTGCGGAGCACAGTGATCAATGTTTATAAAATTTATATACTCCAAACAATTTTTCTAAAAAACCAGTAAAAGTTGCTCTCATGATTTCGAAAAAATTAAATAAAAAATAAAAACTCATTAACCGTCAGCATTACCTTCAAGGTCATTTCTGTCATTCACTATATCTCACGTAACAGATATGATATTTGCATCACCAAGGCGTCAATTGACTTGTATTAACATTTTTGTGATGTTTTCAACTATATAAAAAAATCGTTTCAACCGTTTTTTAATTTGATATAAGAAAATGCGAAAAATTAAGGTTTTTTTCATGAAAAACAGGCCGCGAGGTGCGACCCTTGAGGTCAACATGGTCAACATCCCAGTAATATTTACATGATTATTAAAAAATATTCAACACAATAATAATTATGAAAATAGTACTACTTTAAAAAATAATAATAAGAGGTACTCATAACAGTAATTGTAATGAGTTAATATTAATCATAACATCTCCGGGAGCACCAATTGATGACATAGGTAAGAGGGATGATTGATCGGGAGGAGGCGCAGGTTACAAAGCATTTTCTACGTCATATGTTATTTTCATATCGACGCTTGAAAGACAAAAAAACGCTAGAAAAAGAGGTTGTGATATTCTAATTTTTTGCTTTTGTTTATTAAATTAAAAAAACGGCTCCAAAGATTTTTTTTAGAAACGTGAAAACATCATGAAAATGGTAAGATGCGTCGATTGACACCTCAATGAGGAAAATACTATATTTGGTTCGCGAGATATAGTGAATGACATGAATGACCTTGAAGGTCATGAATACTTTTAATGATTTTTTATTTGTAATTTAATATATTTTCATAATCAATAGAAAAACTTTTCGTAATTTTTTACAAGAACTGTTTGAAGTATACAAATTTTATAGACATTGATTACTGCGTTTTGCAAATCATGTTAAAAACTTATTGTTTATGAAAAAACCTTAATTTTTTGCATTTGTTTTTTAAAAATTGAAAAACGGCTCCAACAATTTTTCAAAAATTTTATAGAATCACAACAATGTTAATGCGCGTCGATTGACACTTTAACAATGCAAATTTTATGTTTGGTTCGTTAGATATAGCGCATGACATATATGACCTTCATGGAGTCAAAACAATCTAATCAGCTCTTAAAATTGCAAGGACGCTTCGATTGGCACCTCAATAAAGTCGATACGACTTTTTTACTTGAGTTATGCTGGTAGAAAAAACTGCTCACGAACGCACGTACTTCTTTCTTAAAAACATTTTAAATATACTATTAACACCTCAAAACATGAAGATATGTTGAAAATTTCAAGAACTCCCTCTATACTGGGAAGTTAATAAATTTTTAACCTAACTTGTGCAGCACAATAATAAATGTTTATAAAATTTATACATTCTTACCAGTTTTTGAAGAGAAACCATCAATTTTTTTCCGAGATTATAAAAAAAAAACAAAATTAAAAGTATAAAAATATTCAAAGTTACCATGTAAAAAGGGTTCATACGAATGATATTACTCAATATCTTTTATTCTAAAGACGTTGATGTAAAGTCAATGAAAGTTTATTAATAATTGCATAATTTGAGCAGGTTTTGAATATTTTTACAGTACCGTGTTTAATTTCAATAAAAAACTGCTTAAATTTTGAAAACCAAAAAAAAATTCATCAAATATGCATTCTTGGTATTTGCTTGGAAGTCAATATTTTGCAAGATCATATGCTTTCGAAAGTTTTCATCATTAAAAGGAAATTATGGTTTTTAGTAGTTTTTCTCATTTTTAATACATTTTACTTTTTACATGCATTTGACCCTTTTTATGACTGCATATTCAATGTTTCTCCCGACTAACAGATAATAAGATATAATTATTAGTCTCATCGATGGAAAATCGCGAAAAAATACGAATTCAGTGATTATGCCGAAGTCATGGCAATTTTGAACATAGCTATTCAAAATGGTCACCGTGCAAGAAAATCTCTTCAGAACGCGCACTGACTAACAAAAGCAGCGTCGATATGAAAATAATAAATAACTCCGATTGATCCGCGTGGATATTCAAGCAAACCGATCCGTCCTCCATCCACCAAAAGCCTTACGTAATCAATGGACGCTCCCGTAGATGATATGATTGATAATAACTCATTTCAATTACTTATATGAGTACCTTTCTTTATTATTATTTTAAGTAGTGTTATTTTTATCAATATTTTTGTGTTTAATATTTTTAATATTCATATAGATATTACTGGGTAGTTCACGGTGTGGACCTCAAAGGTCGCACCTTGCGCCTTTTTTTGTTCAATTTTCAATATGATTTTCCATTTCAATAAAAAAATTTCAAAAGCAATGCATTTTGCTGCGCACAATATCCACTACGCAAAGTACATCGAGACGTCTCAGGATAGTGTTTCTTCAGTACTTTTAGATTAGTACAGCCGTATTCATCCAAGTTAAAAATCATGGCATTATTCCCTAACAAGACCAGAAGCCAGTTTTTTCTTTAATCCTAACATATATTGAAGTATTTTTCATGGTAAGAAATTAATATTCCTTCACTTCCCAAAACGTCATTAATCCATCTTTCCATTTTATTCTATGGTGGTTTTTGTATAATCAACGCGCTTTACGTTGCTTGAAAGAAAGAGTTGTACAGCTGAAGGGAGGTTTCAGAATAAAACGTCGATGAGAATTTTATCGTACATTTCCAAGCGCTAATTTCTTTAAGATAAAAGCATTTTTGGGTCCTCTAAATCTAAATCCATGGTGATGAAACGGCGTGGTTGATTTGCAGCAGAATGTAAACGTAAGTCCTATATTGTTTTCAGCTTGCACTTGCACTTCACATAGAATATCAACGTGTAAATCCAATTTTTAGTTTAAAATACTTCCACATCACACGCAAGGAAAACCAATCAATTTTAAACATCGTATATAAGTTTTGCTACTTTAATTAGAATAAATCTCATGTCAAAGCCGTTAACAAAATTATTGTAGATGAAACTTCACATTCGATTTTATACGAAAATCAAAACCACATTCATATCCTTACCAAAAACCAATTTTTTTCTTGAAATATATTAATACTCGCTTTTCATTCCACAGTTTTCCCACATTTATGAAATCCTCAGAACAACATACAACCTTTATAGACGGCTTTAGGTAATAGGTAGGTAGGTAGGGCACGTCAATGAACAAATCTCTAATCATTTAATTTGCTCACCATACAATTCACGAAAAGCATTGCTTCATATCTTAAACCCACCTAAAATTCATCATTCAAAACGTATTTGCAAATTAAATACAAACATTTCCTACAAAAGACTCAAACAAGAAACCACATATGAAGAAAATACTGCACAGTCAATTCGTTCCCAACTCATAAAACCGCATCTTTCTCATAAGCAAACGTCTTTCATCTCATGACTCGCCATCACGCACAGTGTTTTCATATCATACACTCAAATTCACCCACTTTCAATGACCTTGAAATCCTCACATTAATAATCTAAAAACTAGTCATATTGCTTTGCACACACACACATACTCACACACACAATATTATAGCATTGCTTACTCCTATTCTTATCTTTTCCATAACTAAAATCAGAGCCCACATCTCCAGACATGACATCACACTCTTAATCGCCTCTTATCGTCACCCCATTCAAGCAGCTTCATGGTTGTTCATGAAACACCACTCGCAACTGCTTATCACACTACTACTATACTAGCCATAAACAATCCAAACTAAATTGCCTTCAAATTCTCACATTAATGATCTTTAAACCCTCTAAATAATTTCAATAATATGAAGGCGTATTGCCCCCAAAACATTAGAAAACCGCATATGTATGAACATTTCATATAAACGAAATCAGCTTTAGTCCAGTCAATTGGGAGTTTCACCGTGCATTTAGGGTAGGCAGAAGTTTTTTTTGATGCAATGCGTGGGCAATGGTATAGATAGCTTAAGTTCAAGTTTCTGGGGTCGCAGCTCTTGTCCTTTGGGCTCCATCTTCAAAACAAAAGAAGTTGGGGCACCCTCATATCTCCGAAACCATGGCTCCCACAAGAAAGTTTTGTATGGCAAACTTGCGTAGAATAGAATGTTCAGCAAATCGTTCATACATCATTTTTACGTTGGGTCAATAATAAAAAAGTTACAAGCCAAAAACCACACCCAAAAAGGGGGGAACATCTTTCGGGCGCCACAACTTTTTTAATTTCACGTTTAACGCAAAACACATTGAAATACTATTCCAAGATAATTTTATCACAAATCGTTTGCGGTATTGATTGTTGCAATCACTGCACAAGAACAGGAGTTATTCCATCCCAAAGGGGAGAAAGTCAAGTGAAAAACCCGTTTTTGGGCCAAATAATCGGCTTTTGATGGCAAACCCCCGTTGTGAAACTCGCGGAGCATTTTGGTAGGCAAGCCGATTTGTAGTGCAATGTTTGGTATGCCTTACTGGCAGCTTAAATCCAAGTTTCTGGGGTCGCAGCCCCAATCCTTTGGGCTCCATCTTGAAAACAAACAAAAAGTGGGGCACCCCTATATCTCCGGAACCATGACCCCCACAGGAAAGTAGTGTATCGCAAACTTGCGTACAACATTATTTTCACGTGTAAAAAGTTATAGGCCTAAAACGACATCGAAAAAGGGGGGGACATCTTTCAAGCGCCACAAATTCATTGTTTTCAATTGAACCCCAAAACGCATGAAGAAAAACTTTAAGGCAATTTTGTTGGAAGTCGTTTGCGTTATTGATTGTTTCGATCGCTGTACACTGGTGGGAGCTATTGCATCCTAAAGGGGGACAAGTCTTAGGAAAAAAGCATTTAAAGACCAGACAAACAGGTGCTTAAATGCTTTTTTCCTAAGACTTGTCCTCCTTTGGGACACAATAACACTCGACATGGTACATTGATCGAAACAGCAATACCGCAAACGTTTGGTGATAAAACTGTCTAAAAGTTATTTTCGGACGAATTCCACGGTAATAGGGTAAACCGAGAAGTTGTGGTGCGCGAAAAATGATCCCTCCTTTTCAACGTCGTTTTTGGCGTGTAACTCTTTAAATATTGACAGCACGGGAAAATGATGTAGCCACAACTTACTGCAAATTGAATTTTAAACAAGTTTGTCATATTCAACTTTTTTGTGGGAGCGGTGCTTTTCATGATATGGGGCCGTCCCACTTTTTTTTGTTCTCAAGATGGCGCCAAGGGGATTGGAGCTGCGACCCCAGAAACTTAAATTTAAGCTCACATAAAGACATACTACTCATCGCAATCAAAAAATTTCTACCCATTAAAATGCTCTTCGAGTTTTGCAATGGGGGGTTTGCCATCGGAAGCCGATTACTTGGCCTAAAATTCTTTTTTCACGTGAGTTTTCCCCCTTTGGGATGCAATAACTCCCGCCAGTGTACAGCGATCGAAACAATCAATAACGCAAACGACTTGCAACAAAATTGCCTTACAGTTTTTCTTTATGCGTTTTGGGGTTAAATTGAAAACAATGAATTTGTGGCGCTCGAAAGATGTCCCCCCCTTTTTGGATGTCGTTTTAGGCCTATAACTTTTTAAATATTGATACCACGTGAAAATAGTGTATGGACGATTTGCTAAAAATTTAATTCTACGCAAGTTTGCGATACACTACTTTCTTGTGGGGGTCATGGTTCCGGAGATATAGGGGTGCCCCACTTTTTGTTTGTTTTCAAGATGGAGCCCAGAGGATTGGGGCTGCGACCCCAGAAACTTGGATTTAAGCTACCAGTAAGGCATACCAAACATTGCACTACAAATCGGCTTGCCTACCAAAATGCTCCGCGAGTTTCACAACGGGGGTTTGCCATCAAAAGCCGATTATTTGGCCCAAAAACGGGTTTTTCACGCGACTTTCTCCCCTTTGGGATGGAATAACTCCTGTTCTTGTGCAGTGATTGCAACAATCAATACCGCAAACGATTTGTGATAAAACTATCTTGGAATAGTATTTCAATGTGTTTTGCGTTAAACGTGAAATTAAAAAGTTGTGGCGCCCGAAAGATATTCCCCCCTTTTTGGGTGTGGTTTTTGGCTTGTAACTTTTTTATTATTGACCCAACGTAAAAATGATGTATGAACGACTTGCTGAACATTCTATTCTACGCAAGTTTGCCATACAAAACTTTCTTGTGGGAGCCATGGTTTCGGAGATAAGAGGGTGCCCCAACTTCTTTTGTTTTGAAGATGGAGCCCAAAGGACAAGAGCTGCGACCCCAGAAACTTGAACTTAAGCTATCTATACCATTGCCCACGCATTGCATCAAAAAAACTTCTGCCTACTCGAAATGCACGGTTTAGGTCAAAATTCGGACGCTTTGACTGTACTATTCTATCAACTTAAAATAGTTGATTAGAATCTCTTGGAGCCTAAACTATTGGCAATGAATTTTTATGTAGTAAGTTTAATCTATTGCATAAAATTGTATACTGGTAGTAAGTAGAGCCTATATAATGTGAACGTACTGCTGCAAAATATATTAATTCCTGATTAATGTTGTGCATATTTAAATACACCCTCTTTTAAGGTGTGTTGAACGCAAATTTAGGATTTCTATTACAAACTAACTTTATGCTCAAATAAAATAAACGAATAATGGGTTCATTTACATTCAAACTGAAATTTATTTCAGGTGTCGAAGTAAAAACAAACAAGCCTTTGCATCAAATATTCAAAAACAATTGCTTAATTATCTGTTGATATAGTAAATAAACTATCGGAAACTTGAATAGAGATAGCCGCTGTAAAAAATATTTAACTTAAAATCTCTTTCTTTTACGACATAGAGCAAAACTTGAAAGGCTAATTTATTTCCTCTTCCTCCCATCATAGAAAAAGATAAAAACTCATCATCTTCATCAAGCGCCTGTCTATCTACATATTTTCCCTAATTACAGCCACTCAAATAATCACCAATACATATTTACAAACCAAAGTCATTATATGTGTATGGAAAACAATTTCTCTTAGCACACCATACATATAATAGTTTCATTAGACGTTTTCAATTATTTATTTATTTCGCCAAAGCAATGCAATCACATGTTAAAATATAAATTGCAACAAATACTTAACCCCAAAATACATGCTACACTCAACATTAATTTACACTTTTGGAAGCGCGTCACAATTTAGGGATGGATAATGAAGGGCTTTATAAATGCAGAATTTAAAATTGAACTTGGATATGGTCGGGGAGTAGTGTTTGCTCAAAGCTTTGAAGATCTTACAGCACCTATTCACAGGTTCATTATCCGCATATTTAGTAAGGGGCTGGTATTCTGTAAGTAAACGTGTGTTACGTGTACTTGTTGCAGGTACTGTAAGCTTTATTTTGTTCGTCAAATACTCCACATTAATGTGGGCTCTAATCACGTCAAAGGCATCATTAGGGCAACACCAAATCAAACCAAACAACAAGAATTGTTTTTGGACTGATTCTATTCTCGTTTCATGAACTCCAAAAATTGCGGCCAACGGTCAGCTGCCAGTGCTGGCCCAGTACTGGCTGAGTGCTGGCTGACTACTGGCCCAGTATTGCATTCGAGTGCTGGCCCAGTGCTGGGGGTTGGCACTGCGCCAGCACTGGCGATCGGCACTGGCCCAATGCTTGAAGCCATTACTGAAATATAACAATTTATGATACAAGCAGAATGTTAAACGATTTGGAGGAAGTTCACTAGTGAGCTTCAGTGAAAGTTCGTTATATTAATAAGTATTGCATAGTTATACTGCGCGAATGTATAGTATTGCATTAATATTGAAATGTAAAGTTCAATGAAAACATTGTCAGAAATTATTGTATTATTTGCAATTCTTATTGAACTCATAGTTAATATTGATTGAACGCATAAACGTTCATTCTGTGGGTGTAGGCTGTACAGTATTCCTTTTCGTGGTCGTCGATATTTCTGAGAAATGTGTTGCAGGCGAAGTTCAATGGCACGAAGGGCACATTGCTCTTTGTTCTTATAACGAACACACTAATATCCAATTTTTCATTATTCATTTTTACACCCGAATTGCTTCTAACAAGAACTAGAAGTGTCCCTTGAAAACATACTTGTAATATTTTAATATTTTTTTAGACGTACGAATAAATTTTGGATTTCTTAGCAAATTTTTCTTCCAAACTAAATTGAATAATTTTTAACAAAACCAGAAAACGTTCAAGATGATTTTGAATCCTTTTGAAGCGTAAATACAAATTAAGTTTTTAAATAAAACTCTTCGAATTATAAGTTATTGAGATCGTATGATCTCGTTTAATACCAACTTAAGACTAAATTTCTTAATTCTATTATCCACCAGGAAACCTTCTGACGCGCAGGTCAGGGTGGACGGAAAATTCCATGACATGGTGTTTGATCTTGTTCAAACAATCAGTTGAACAACAACGAGCTCGCACCATGTGTTGTTTGAACAACAACGAGTTCACACCATGTGTTGTTTGAACAAGATCCTTAACAATTCAAATACAGAGTTCTTAGTTCTAAATGCATGCGGCAAACATATTGCATGGCTATTATAATAATGCAAACATGTTGCATTTTATGCGTGGCTGTTACTACCCCTCCCCTGTAATTGATTCGTCCCGAATCTGTTGACGATTGAAGGCAGTGTTGTTTATGATCTTTTCGATTTTATTCTCCATGTTCTCTGTGTGGTAGTCGGTATAACAAGCATTGGCTTACAGATTTCGTTTACCGAGTTCGCTTCCAAACGATACTTTTCGATGTTCAAATTTATTGGCGTTTGTGGGCTCATTAATGGGTAAACCGTGGCATTCTTTTCCTGGTTTTCTCGGAGATCGTGGCAGTTTCGTCATTTATAATGATTGTATTTTCGTCGATTCGATAGGAGCGATTTGGTAGAAGGGTGTTGTCTTACATGTGGCGACGTTGCTATTGAATATCATCGAGAGGCATTTGTCGAAACGGCCGTGCTTGCAAGCTTGTATATCTTGCCTTGTTTACAGTTGAACAATGGAAATGTTTCATTTTTACGTTCGGCAGCATACTTGTCTCTCAAATCTAATGTAGACTATTAGAACACATCTTTTTATATGTGGTATTTTGATAATACATTTAAACATATTATTGCTTATAAAACTTTTTACATTTGATGATGCAATTAATTCATTAGTCGTTATAGGTAATTCATCCTTTTTTAACAGGATTAACAATGTTTAGTTGTGGTAGTGCAACCGAGCAGACAGCGTTTATTAACAGTAATATGATCCTTTGGTTTCTAAATGGAATTGTTTGGAATAAATTTGGGAATTTTGCATTATTTGTATCATAATAACCATGTTTCATTGAGTTGAAATGACTAGTTAATTCGTTTTTTTTACCAGTTAACTCTCAATTTATTCCTACCTGCTGATTTTCTGCATCTATTAATCTACATTGACATTCGCCCAGTAAAAGAAAATCGTCATAATCTGGCGTACCAGCTATAAATTTAATAACAGAACCGATGAAGTCAATTGACCGCTTTTGCCTACCGAGTCTTAATGATTTAAGTAATCTTGATATTGCGTTTGCATCCGCGTCCAGTGATTCCTTTTGTTCGGATACTCCAAACATGTTTCCTACATTAACTATGTCCGCCCCAATTTCTTCAGAATCGGTTAGGTTATGTACTTTGAGGAAGTATAATCAAGAATTTTGCAATTGGCGGTGGCGAGTAGTGTCATTATGGAAGAGTGAAATTAACGGATGTTATCCTTGTGTACCTCCTTACCATCTACTAGTACTACAGTACCTAGATCTTTTTGCACTATTTTTTTATCGTACTTGTTCGATAATTTATTTCCGCAACGCTTATTCGTTTTTACATAGATTATCTGTCCCTCCCTGAAGGCTCTACTAAAACGTTTTTTGTTAAGGTGTTCGTTCTGCGTCCTTTGCGCATTTGATAACAATTTCTGGGTATTGGATCTACTCGACTCAGAAATTTCCCAAAGCGAGTCAATTGGTCTTTTTTTCGTCACGGAGTGTATAGAACCATTATACCTTATTACAGCTATTTGTATGATTTCACTAATATCCGTAAGCTGCATCTCCCTTTTAATTGCCCTAGATATCTCACTTAGAGTTGAATGGAATCTCTCGACCTGTCCATTGCTTGTGCTGTGCATAGCTGGAACTTTATGATGGGACATTCCAAAGTGGTCCCTAATAAGAGATTGTATAACACTAGAACAGAATGATGGAATCCGTCACCAATACTCTCGGATTTTTAAAGTGCCCAATTATTTTGATAATAGGTATTTTCAGATCTACTATAGAACGTGAGGCGATTTGTTCTATTAGCGCAAATTTCGAAAACTTGTCCACACATGTTAAGAAATAGTGGTTCTGTGTGATATAGATATCCATGTGCAATATTTCGCCTGGATATTTGGGTATTGGTGTAGGCTTCAGTGTTTGCCTTTTCGGATACCTTTGGTATTTGGACTCTGCACAAATTCTGCAGTTTGCTACGAATTTCTTTATATCGCTGCGTAGGTTTGGAAATAAATACGCGTCGAGTATTTGAGCATAATTTTCCTTGGATGACCGATGTGCTCTATTATGCTCCAACGCAATCGTTTCAAGCTGGTCATTCTCATTAATTAAGTCCAGGACTAGTTTTTCAGTATGTCTGAAACGAGCTGAAGGAAAATGTTGTACAATTTCCTTGTGTACTTTCCCTAGAATTTCGAGTGGACAGTGAACGCCATTTACTACCTTGGTATCAACTACTTTTTCCGAATTGGGACATAAGCTGTCGAAGTCAGGAAATTGAATTTCATGACGTAAATAACCGTTAAATAGCCTAATTGTTCTCAATTTTGTTCTTTCGCCCATTGTAAGAATAATTTGATTCTTGAAACAATTTATAGGTGTCGGGACTGACCTTATGGTTTGGGACGATGAAATCTCGCTATTTGTGCAGTTCTCGCTAGAACTATTATTACCGGTAAGGTTTTGAATATATTGGCGGGACAGTGCATCCGCGACAAAATTTTCGGACCCAGGTTTGTAATGAATTACCGGTGCAAATTCTTCTATGAAGCTTTTCCAACGTTTTAGCTTCGTGTTCGGATTTCGATCGGATATCGAAAATGTCAGTGGCTGATGATCAGTGTATATATGGAGGTTATTAACTCCATAGAGATAGTTTCCCAGAGACTGTAATGCCCATACAATGGCGAGCATTTCTCGCTCGTTGGTTGCATAGTTCTGTTCTGTAGCGCTAAGTGTTCGTGACACAAATGTAATTGGGTGTTTCTCTTGGGACAACACGGCACCAATGGCCACTGATGAAGCATCCGTTGTGAGCTCGAAAAGCTTGCTAAAGTCTGAAAAACTTAAAGTAACATCTTCTGATGCTAAAATATGTTTTAACTTACTAAAAGCTTCCCTAGCATCCTTTGATAAAGTAATTTTCTTTTTTTCTGATTTTCTTGAACTTACATTACCATTTTCTCCCCGTAATATTTCAGTCAAGGGCTTCGCTATTCTTCCATAATCGCGTATGAAGCGTCGGTAATATCCCGACAATCCTAGGAACGATCTAAGGGCTTTGACGGAAGTTGGCTTTTTAAAATTTAGAATAGCGCTCACCTTGTTCTGGGCTGTCTTAAGTCCGTTCTCGGATACGATAAAACCCAAAAACTCAAGTTCTGATTTGAAAAATTTACATTTTTCTAACGAAATGCGCATGTTCGCATCGAGCAGCTTTTTTATTACCATCTGTATGTCCTTTAAATGGCTCTCAGTATCGGGGGAAAAGATTATGACATCGTCTATATAGACATGACAACGGACACCTATGTCGTCACGTAATATGTCATCAATTGCTCTCTGAAAAATACTTGGAGCGTTTTTTAACCCAAATGGCAAACGACAATATTCGTACTTGCCATTGTTGACTGAGAAGGCAGTCTTTTTCCGATCATCCTCGGCTAACAGAATTTGATGAAAACCAGACTTCAAATCAATGGTGGAGTAATATCTTGATTTACCCAGATTTGATAATATGACGGACGTATCCGGGATAGGATATCTGTCGGGAGTGGTTTTCTCATTAAGCTTCCGAAAATCTACTACGAGGCGAAGTTTAGGGCTACCCAATTCATCTACACCTTTTTTACTCACTACCCATATGGGGTTGTTGTATGGTGACGAACTTTGCCTTATTAATCCATCGCGCAGCATTGACTCTACTTCTGAGTTAACAAACTTCGTTCCGGTCATTTGGTACGGAAAGCTTCTCAAATAAATTGGTTCGTCGGTGGTGGTTTTTATTGTAGCCACCACGTTGGTGTTATACGTTAATGCCTTGCTTGGATCCGCAAACACTTCCCGATTTTCCGTCATAATTTTTTGAAATTTATCTAGCACCTTTTTGGGAATACAATTCTGATCAATATTCTGAAGAAAATTTATTTGGTAATTAGTATCGAGAACAAGTTCTTTAATTCCATCTTTATAGCGTAGAGTGCTATTGGAAGAGTCAACAATTCCGTTAATTTTCTTCAGAAAATCGTAACCTATTATTCCATCGATATCGTTTATTATGGGAAGTATATAAAAGTCAGAAATTTGACCCAAAATACTTATTTGGCATTTTGATTTAATGCGAATTTCCCCATGGATAGAGTGCACATTAAAAGCATTTTTTATCCTTGATATGCCAACTAAAAATTGAAGGTTTTTAATGTAATTCCTGTCGGCTCCTGTCTCCAAAAGGAGTTTAATTTTATGTCCGTTGATCAAATCATGCTCAATATAACGAAGGCATGCTCCCGATTCTAAAATCCTAACACCGTTGTTACTTTTTGGTTTTCCCGTTGTAAATGAATTCAACTGGTGTTTTCTTGAGAAATTGTGGTTAGAAGGTTTTGAGCGGAAATTGCTATTCCTTTTAGAATTTTGCCTATATCCAGATAATGATGAATCTACTTCCATTGGTTCGACTGGAAGTTGATTTTTATATTCCTGCTCTTTGTGGACAACTTTATATTGTGGATTTTTTCCTAAACCCTGTTCCCTATTAATATTAGAATTAGCGAACGCTGTAGCAAAATTGTACCTTTGCCTATTGGATTCCAGTTCTTGTGCGAGGGCAAACGCTGATGGTAAATCTGCTGGTTGACTCGCGAACAAGATATCCCCGATTGGCCGTTTAAGCCCAGAAACGAATATGCGCAATGCGTTGCTTCGATATTTTTCGTTCAGGGACTTTAGAACATCGCTATCGTCTCCATATTGCTGATATTGATATTGACAATCTACCTTGTCTAAGAGTAGACAGTTCCTGCTCCAACAAATATAATGGTCTCTTGTCGGAATATGTATGGTCTAGTCGAGCAATTATGGCCTCAAAATTGAGCGGAGTACTAAATGATGACAAGACCATATCAGCTGAACCAGTAATCTTATTGCGGATTATAGCAACAGCCTGGTAATATATATCAGAGCCAGAGTATTCTTGGTATGGCTTAATCGCAGCTCTTGCTGATTGTCGCCAAGATGGATATCTTTCCATAATGCCACTAAACTTCTGCATTGATTTAGGAAGATCAAGTCTTAGGTTACAATCAACTTTTCTAGAAATGTTGATTTCCTCATATCTTTGGACGGAAGGTCCTGGCTGTTTTAGCTCCATTAACGAAGCTTGAAATTCTTGCCTTAGCTGAGTCGCTACGGTGCTAACTTCTTCAGACCTTTGGACGGACGAATCTGACTGTCTTAGCTCCCTTAACGAAGCTTGGAATTCTTGCCTCAATTGAGTAGCGACCGTAAGGGTAATCCTTTCCATCATCTCGGTAATGGCATCAGCAGTCAACGACATTTTCAACAACACAAAAAAAAAATTGGTAACCACTGTCTACTCGGCTTGACAAATTTCAACACAAGATTTTCACACAACACTACACATATGTTATACAAAGTATATAAATAAAAATATAACAGCAGGATATAAAAAGTAATTTCCTAAAGTACATACATTAATCAATTTTACATTTCCTCGTTCGTTGCCATCTGCTGTTGTCTGCCGAAGACGATGAATTTCCCAGTTGATGTTCACTATTCCGTGTGACTTTCCCTGTAGAATTCTTAATCGCAGCTCCTTTGCACGCTCAGCGATCGAATACGTAAATGTCTGATGTTTGTATGAAGCGAATTAAACTTATTTTTCCACTTTTAGAAATAATTGTTGAATACTAATTGACCATTTTTCGACCAAATTAATTTTCCTGATAATATTTGAATTTTTTAACAACACTTAATTTTGCTTGCAAAAAAATGTGACGAGGAATCTTTCATCAAGCTTTCATTGAGTAATTTTATGTGGACTAAAAAGCAATTTTTTGATCTAGTTACATATGAATATTATTTTCTCAATTCAACACTAACTAACTTAGGCTGAAAAGATTTTTTGAATTAATAGATCTGTGAACAATCATAACTTTTTGTTGATGTTGAAATACGAACGAGCTACGAGAGACTGGCCAAAAAATAATTCTGAATGCAGAAGCCTTTTTCATTTGCACTTCAGCAATTGTTCATCAAACAATTCAATTAATTGCAACGCAGTCGACTTTGAAGAAGAGAATTTTTAACTTCCCAGTATATGGGAAGTTCTTGTAATCGCCTCGAAAATCGAATTTGAAATTTTCAACTTTTCTTTACGTTTTGAGGTCTATAGAGTATATATAAAGTGTTTTAGAAAGAAGTATGTATGTGTGTGTGTGTGTGTGTATGTACGTACGTACGTACGTAAGTACGTGCGTTCGCAGACAGTTTTTCTACGAGCATAACTCACGTAAACAAAGTCGTACCGACTTTGTTAAGGTGTCGATCAAAGCGTCTTTGCAATCTTAAGAGCTGATTAGTTTTTGGAAAATTTCGGTCGGGGGGGTTTGCTGTTTTCACCCCTTGAAGGTCAACCATGTTAGCCGCTATATCTCACGAACCAAACGTACGATTTTTTTGAACAAGGTGTCAATCGACGCGTATTAACATTTATGTGATTCTGTTGAATTTTTAAAAAAATTTTTGGAGCCGTTTTTTAATTTTTTTAAAAAAAGTGCAAAAAATTAGGTTTCTTTTTCAAAAACACAAAATTTTTAACCTGATTTTCAAACCTAAGTAATCAATGTTTATATAATTTATATACTACAAATAGTTTTTGTGAAAAAACCAGCAAATTTTTTTTTCATGATTACGAAAAAAATTAAATAAAAAATAAAAAATCATTAAACGTTCAAGGTCATTTACGCCATTCATTATATCTCGAGAACCAAATATAATCTTCCGATTATTAAGTTGTCAATCAACGCGTATTATCATATTTATGATATTTTTATATTCTAAAAAATCGTTAAAGCTTTTTTTTTTGATGTATTAAAAAAATGGAAAAGTAGTGTTTTTTTCATGAAAAAAAACATTTTTAACCTGATTTGCACATCGTAATAATAAATGTTTATAGAATTTGTAATCTTTTATGAATTTTTGTAGAGAAACCAGCAAAAACTTTTCTCATGATTACAAAAAAAAATTCAATTAAATATATAAAATCATTCAAAGTCAAAAAGGGTTCATTCGAATCATTATACTTTAAATCTCTTATTCTAAAGAAATTGTTGTAAAGTCAATCAAATTTTATTAATATTTTCAAAATTTGAGCAGATTTTCAATAGTCTTCACAGCACCATGTTTTAACTTTAATTAAAAAAACTGCTTTGTAACCTGTCCCCCCTCCGATTGATCCGCGTGAATAATCAATCAAACCATGGCACCAAAATCCTTACGTAATCAATTGACGCTTGCGTAGATGTTACGATTAATATTAAATCATTCAAATAACTTTTATGAGAGGTACATTTTTATTATTTGAAGTAGTATTATTTCCATAACTATTATTGTGTTTAATTTTTTTAATATCTACATATGTAGATATTACTGGGAAGTTGACCGTGTGGACCTCATGGGTCGCACCTCACGGCTTGTTTAATTTTTGGAATTCTATACTTATTTCTTTAATAGAAGTTCAACTGATAGACGTCCCATCGCAACAGTGCGGGGGCAGTTTTATTGATTTTGTTCTTGGCGCCATCATTAAACATAAATAAAATAAATTTAGATGGATGATGCAGAATTTTATTAAACTGCATTTTGGCCATGTTTGCGGGACATAACATCTTCGTGCGAGTCGTGCTTTTCGAGATATTGATAAAAATGACTTCTTTTCCAAATTGCATTCATATCCGCTACTAAACGGATGACTGGCACATTCCGTGTCTCGAATAAGCAACATAAACGACTATTTGCAATGCAAATGTAACGTTACAACGCTCAGCGAACACTCAACGAGTAGTGCCTTTTTCCAGCGCTCCCTCAATGCTGCCAAGTTGTCACGTTACAACGCTCAGTGCTATTTCGTAGCGCTCCCCCAATGCTGGCATGATGCTACGTTACAATGCTCAACGAGTAGTGCTATTTCGTAGCACTCCCCCATTGCTGGCAAGTTGCTACGTTACAATACTCAGCCGACGCTCACCCGTCGCTCAGCGACGGAGAGTCGCCGACGGCGGCCCGCTCACTCTCTCATTGATGCTCGGCTGACGGCTTGCTTTCCAATGTGTTCGAATGTGTGGACGTAAATTTTTAACTGTCTCTATGGCTTCGACGCTACAGCGCTTGCTCTGCGCGATGGACGTCGCGGGTTCAATCCTGGGTGGCAAAGGCGATACATCACTCACTCATCATTTGGATTCCGGCATCTTCTTCACATGCCGGACGACGAATATCATGTGAGAATGATATTTTCATACAAATTTCCGTGGCTCTTGCCGCCGCCGATTCATTTTGGCTTTTGAGTGCTGGCGGAGTAACAAATTCGTTGTATGCCAGTACTGGGCGAGTACTGCGCCAGTACTAGTCCAATGCTGCTTGTGGATCTTGGCCCAGTACTGGCATACAACGCCCGCCCGTAGTTATCATCCAGCACTGATATGTTACTGGGCCAGCACTGGCGAACGAGACTCAGCGAGCGTAATGTAGTGCTCAGCCAGCAATGGCTTAGCACTGGGCCAGTTTTGCGACCGTGTTCGGGTCCATACATTACAGGCATGTTCAAGTAATCGGCGAACCAGTGAGGTAAATAATGATTTAGTTACCCACAAGTTTTTAAACTCTATGGCTCGTCTTTTAATAAAGCCAAGCTGTTTATTAGCTTTGGAGAGAACAGTATCGTAGTGCAAATTGAAACTTAGTTTCTTGTCTAGGACAACTTCAAGGTCAAAAATGTTTTCTTTACTATCCAATACCGTATTGTTGAGAACGTATGCATTGTTCAAGATTCTGGTTTTGCGGGAAACAGCCATTACATGACATTTTCCAACGTTTAGATAAAGTTTGTTTACATCACACCATTGCTGGAGAGAAGCTAATTTTGATTGGAGGAAAACAGCATCAGATTGAGACATAATGGTGTGATATATCTTCAGATCGTCAACATAAAGAAGATGTGATACGTCCGAGAGTTTTTCAGATAAATCTGATATAAAAACATGAAAAAGAAGAGGGCCGGGGTGACTGCCTTGAGGTACACCAGAATGTACGCGAATTGGCCTGAAATTTTACTAATGAACTTTGGTCTCATTAGTAGGAATTGAGCCAATTGAGCATAGAGCCAGTGATTCCTATTGTCTGCAATTTGGAAATAAGTATGGAGTGATCAACCTGGTCGAATGCTTTACTAAAATCTGTGTAGATTGCGTCAATTTGGTAACCCATCTACATTTTACATAGGAGATCAGAAACTTAAACCATGAGATTGGTTGTAGTTGATCGGCCCTTGCGGAAACCATGTTGTTGTTCATTTAGAAGAGGCTCAATAATAGCGGAGAGTTTTTGGCAAACGATTTGTTAGAATAATCTAGGGATTATAGCTAGTATGGCAATACCTCTATAGTTCAGGATAGAGCGCTTGTCACCACTCTTAATGATAGATATTATATGGGAAGATTTGCAAATGGATACTCCCATTTGTCAAAGATCTATCAAAAAGAAAGTGTAGAGGTACTTCAAGCTGGTCCATACACTGGACCACAAAAAATGGGGGAAATAAATCTGGGCCAGGACCCTTATTAACGTCAAGGTTGTTAATAGCTTGAGCAACATCTTCCCTTGAGAGATACATGTCTATAAGCAGTACCATTGGATTAATTTCAGAAGACTCCGTATCTGCCAAAATGTTTGGCGGTGAAAATAGTCAGTCACAGATTACTTTCGGAGAGGACGAAACGATAGTATTTTGGGTCATTGACGCTGGATAACCCGATGATTTCCTCTTGAGATTAACAAAATCAAAGACCTTTTAAGGGTCTCTGGTTATGTTTTCGCCAGTTAAATTTGGTATTTGATTTTGTAATAATCTGGCAAATCAAAATATCTTTTTTTTTAAATTTTCGCTAGCTTTGTTGTTAAGCTGAAGAAGACTTTGTTTCTCTCATTTCTTAGTGCGCGCAGATTGCTGCCTAGTCAGGGCTCAGATAACTTTTTTCCCCTTAATTTTAGGTACGTACCTTTCAACGGCGTCCAGAATTATTTGGTAAAATGAGGATACAGCCTCGTCCAAGTCTAACGTTGGAAGAATGCCTAACCAGTCAACACTGTCAAGGTAAAGTTTAATGCTTTCGTAGTCAGCATTACGAAAATCGTACACAATATTACAATTGTATGATATGGGAGTTTGAGCTTCAGTGGTGGAGAGTTCAAGTGTGAATGCTGTGTGGTGATGGTTGTTAGTGAATAGATGCTTCACAGCATAAGTAGGACTGACCATTGCATCGTCTTAAGTGTTGGTAAATATTAAATGCTAATAATGACCGTTTTGGTTACGACTGGGAGCGATTTGCTGTAAGTCATTGCCATAAAAAGCACTCAACAGATTCATATCACAAGAGTCGTAAACATTTTTAGCGAGAAGACTGTCATCATCTCCGTCCGTCATAAACGATAGATTGGGGCGGTTGAAATCACCTTACAATATTATTTTGTCATCTTTGTTTAAGGATGCGGATAAAGAAGGGATTATCAGGAAAAGGTCGTTGTAAGTGGCTTCGTCAGATCTGAGAGGAATGTAGAAAATGCCGAGGTATAGGTAGTTTCTCTCGAAAGGAACCCTGATAATTTTATGCTGGAAACTTCTATGAGGAGTAGTGTGCACCAATTCAAACAAATTCGACGTACTGGAATAAAACACCTCCCCTCGACTTTGCGTGGTAATGCGATAATCACGGTCGTCTCCATATATTACCTAATTTTCGTCGAGAATTTCCTCGTTTTTATAAGAATCACTCAACCAAGTCTCAGTGTACGCTACGATATTAAATCAGCAAGATTTTGCGTCAAGAAAGACCTTAATTAATTTGTCTCTCATTCCACCACAATTATGGTAGAATAGCTTGAGGTTGACTCGCGAGGATGAATTGATAGAAAAAACTATTTTTGTGCTCCACTCTCGACTTTTGAAGCACAGAAATGTGTTAAGACCTAACATAGGAACTGTAAGTATTCAGTTCGTGTTTGACTTGAATTGGAGAGACTCCCATTTGCTCATGATATTTTATGAACAGCAAGCTTAACGCATCCAAGTCAACTGGAAGGCCCTCTTGATGGAAAAGAACTTTGAGACTTGTTTTAGTTTTACCCTAAAAACAAGCTGAGTCTGAAGCATTATGCATATATGCTAGGAACAAACAGACATTTTCGTGAATTCTGTGCTCCCGAAGTCTTGAGAGGGTATATCTTCCTACAATAGCATCGCAGGAGTTAATTGTTGCTTTGACAACAGGGAGAACGAGTGAATCAAGGATGCCTGGATTATCATTCGTCGGCTTAGTAGACGTTTGAGTAGTTGGAAGGATTATTGACTTCTCTGTAACTAGAACGAAATCTTCATCACGGACAAAGTTACTGTAACGAGTAAGATTTGTAGTTTTGAAGAGGAATTCGGGTAAAGTATAGGAAAAGTGATTTCGGATGTATCGTTGTTGAGTAGGGTAGTAGGTTTTGTTTGTGTAGGTCCGTTTGAAGAGCTGTGTTTGTTTGTCTTTATGATATCAACGTCGTCAGTCAGAATAGTCGAATTACACTTTCTACTTAGAGTAGTAATATTATTGCTTATGTTCTGTATCGGTAGAAATGATTTTGATCGAACTTCTCCATTTCCTAAACGTCATACCATTCCACGTTTGGCTTCATGTGAATCCTTTCGAGTTGGTTAATAACCACGCATACCGTGATGGAACGGAAGCTATGAAGATGTTGCCCGAACTCTTCTTATTGCTGCCTCGATATTTTAATGATTCGACGATGCAGATATCCAGGAAAAGCTTGGTGACTCGGAGTTCTCTTGACAAAAAACTCTTGCATTTGAGAGTCCTTTCGATGTGTGGCAGGGTGTTATTGTTTTATATTAGAGTTAAAACTTCTAATTTTATTAATTCGTCTATTCCATTCTTCTTCTGGCCAGTAGGTTCCGAACCTGAAGAGTTTCTTCGTACATGTAGCTGGAGTTTTTGGGGAAGATGTAGACATTTGTAAATTTGATTTTTTGAGAGACTTTTTAATGGGAGATGTGGCCATGTCCTTTGTAAGGTTGAGAGTATTTTGATTTAAGTTTATTTTTGCACTTTTATTCTAGCGAAGCAACAGTTCGTTATTTAACGGCAACTCAGAATTTACAGTTGTGTGACAGTTTTTAATATTATATTTTTCTCACAAACAGCAGTAAATCTGCTCTCGAAGTTAATTATAACACTATGAAATTGGGCTACAGCAGAATTTAATAAGACATAATTTTGCTTTATAACCTTTTTTTCATCTCCGCCGGAGCTTTTTCCATGTTGCCTAGGCGATTGTAATCATGACCATTTAGTGATGAACCTTTAGCGAGAAGAGTTTCATTTATGGATGATAAATTGAGTCTCATCTCATTCAGAGCTCCATCAATTTTATATGAATTTGAATTCGTGTTTATTGCTGTTTCATTCTGCTAAGATTAATTAAGCAATATTATCGTCAGACGCCAAGATTTACTTTCCATAGTGGATGTTGTGGGTTGCAAAACGCATTCCTTTTGAAAAACTTTATCATACGAGAAAATGTCAACATGAAAAAACTCCTATCCTGAAATATCAAATTATATGCGCAGCAGAATATAAACATTTTATGAAACTGTGTGCTGCGAAGAAAAAAAACCCTCTAAATGAAAAATTCAAGAACAATAAACAATACTTAAGAATAAAGAAAAAAGCTTTCATTCATTTAATGACAATTTTATTTAATTAAAATGTAATTTGATTTAATTTTTTTAACTTCCCAGTATATGGGAAGTTCTTGTAATCGCCTCGAAAATCGAAATTGAAATTTTCAACATTTCTTTACGTTTTGAGGTCTATAGAGTATATATAAAGTGTTTTCAGAAAGGGAGATGTATGTGTGTGTGTGTGTGTGTGTACGTACGTACGTTCGTGGACACTTTTTTCTACGAGCATAACTCACGTAAACGAAGTCGTATCGACTTCGTTGAGGTACCAATCGAAGCGTCTTTGCAATTTTAAGAGCTGATTAGTTTTTGGGATACTTCGGTCGGCGGGGTTTGTTGTTTTGCCCCTTTGAAGGTCATTTCTGTCATGCGTAATATCTCGCGAACCAAACGTACGATCTTTTTGAACAAAGAGTCAATTGACGCGTATTGACATTTGTGTAATTCTTTAAAGTTTCTAAAAAAATTGTTCGAGTGTTTTTTTAATTTAAAAAAAAAAAATGCAAAAAATTAGGTTTTTTTCAAAAACACGAAATTTTGAACCTGATTTTCAAACCTAAGGAAGCAATGTTTATATAATTTACATACTCCTAATAGTTTTTGTGAAAAAAACAGCAAAATTTTTTTTTCATGATCACAAAAAAAATTAAATAAAAAATAAAAAATCATTAAACGTTCAAGGTCATTTACGTCATTCTTTATATCTCGAGAACTATATATAATATTTCCATCACTAAGGTGTCAGTCGACGCGTATTATCATTTTTATGATGTTTTTATATGTTAAAAAAATTGTTAAAGCGTTTTTTTTTAATTTATTAAGAAAAAAATCGAAAAGTAGTGTTTTTTTCATAAAAAAAATCATTTTTAACCTGATTTGCACATCGTAATAATAAATGTTTGTAGAATTTATAAAATTGTATCAATTTTCGTAGAGAAACCAGCAAAAACTTTTCTCATGATTACAAAAAAACAATTAAAAATAAAAAATCATTCAAAGTCACCATGTAAAAAGGGTTCAGGAATCATAATACCTTAAATCTCTCATTCTAAAGACATTGTTGTAAAGTCAATCAAAGTTTATTAATATTTGCAAAATTTGAGAAGATTTTCAATAGTTTTCACAGCACCATGTTTTAACTTTAATGAAAAAACTGCTTTGTAACCTGTCCCCCCTCCGATTGATCCGCGTGAATATTAAATCAAACTAATCCACGAAAATCTTTACGTAATCAATTGACGCTCGCGTAGATATTACGATTAATATGAAGTCATTCCAATAACTTTTACGATAAGTAGATTTTTATTATTTGGAGTAGTATTATTTCCATAACTATTATTGTGTTGAATATTTTTAATATATTTTTAGATATTACTGGGAAGTTGACCGTGTGGACCTCATGGGTCGCACCTCGCGGCTTGTTTTGTTTTATTTCCAGATACGGAACCGCTATCGTTGTTGATTTGTACAACAACATTAGACTTTTTCTACTCTCTCGCTACAACAAATGTGGCGATAGAGTCCTGGAGGACTTCAATTTGGGGAAGCTGGAGTTGAGCTGCAACGCCAATAAGGATCCGTCGTGAATTCTTGTGGTACATTATCCACCGTGAATTCTTTTGAATATGTATAAATACCATGTAGAGCTGTTTGCTCTATTCCACAATAAAAATAATAATAATAATAATAATAATAGTACATTTTATATTTTTAAAAAAATCGATTTACTCAAAATTACGAGGTAAAGCTGTATTTATGTCCTTTTCGTGAAACTCTAATTCCTCGTGATCCTTAGTGGTGTTGCAGCTCAACTCCAGCTTCCCCGCATTGAAGTCCTCCAGGACTTTATCGATAATAACTTGCCGTTAACTTCTTTCGTTCTCACCAACATTTCAAGTGGTACTTAAATTAAATTTCTTATTAGGGAATAGTTTCTGCGGTCAAGTTTTCTTAACAAACAAACATATTCCTTATCTTCACAAGCAAAAAGATGAATTCAAATCCAACCGAATTTCGTAATACAGAAAAATTTAACCTATCATGGACAAGACATTCACAATACGATAACCTGTTGTTAAATACTTCCGTACTAGATAGATAGATTTTAATTTCGGCTGGTCCTCTGAAATTCTATGAACTGTTAAGGTGTCCCTTTCATCCAGAATATATTGACATATTAAATGCCAGCATTTCCCTAAAAACATTGGAATTAGAAACCGCAAACCATCCAGCAAAGGAAATTTTTTCATCATGACCTAGCCTCACACTCGGCATAAGCTCTTAAAACCACTTTAAATCAAACATCCAAATACTTGCATCCCATGAGATAGAAGCATTTCCTTCAAATCATTGAAATTAGAAACCGCAAGTCATCCAGTTCTTATCACTCAACTATATCAATCACAAACAACACTGGTCGCCAGCCAGTTACGCATATCTCCAGACATGACGCCACACTCGAAACGATGACGTCATCGATCCCCGCATACCATCAAGCCATCCATCAGCTGCATTGTTGTCCATGAAACACCACACACAACTTTTTATCACACTACTACTATACTGGCGATCAAACACCCAAAATAAAATGTCCTTGAAATCCCCTACAAACGATGTCATCGTTTCATCATCGGATGAGCCACGCTTACGATGACGCCATCCTTTCATTATCAAATAAGCCACGCCCCAGACCGAAAGTTGCCAACCGCAAGAAATTTGTATGAAAAGCGCCCCGAAACTTCACATTGCAACTACTACTAGCACATTGAAAACCATAATGGATATCATTTATAGATTTCTGTAAACCTAGGACTTCCTCTAAAATTTCTTTGACGGAAATAGTTCTTTAATCTGATCAAAGAGATTGAATGCAGGCAAAGTTTGACTTACACTCAAATTATTGTACTCAAGTGTTGAGCTAACAAATTTAGCTTCTTCATCAAATAGCTGTTTCAATTGGTTGCTCGTCCAATTTTCTATTGCTTTGAGTTGTTTCACTTCGGCGGTAAGCTGTTTATACACTAATTTATTTCCATCTAGTGTGCACATAGGTACCTTATCCACCGTGAATTCTTGTGGATGAGTAGAAACACCATGCAAAGCTATTTGCTCCATTCCATAAGCAATTTGCTTTCTAATGAGACCCACTTCTAAAAAAATTTAATATTTTAAACTAACAAACATTTGAGATTTATATATATATATATATATATATATATATATATATATATATTATATATATATATATACATACATATACATATACATATACACTTGTAGTTTACTTAGAAAAACCAAATTTGTCATTGAATTCTTCGATATATGTCATTCCCCTTAGGTTAATTTTTTACCTGATTCAATTACTATTTAGGGATAAAAGCGTTTGTGTATGCTTTCTCTAAAAAAACGACAGTACAGTTAAGACTTGCAAAAGCCAAGATTTCGAGCAAACACGTAAGTAGAAACATATAAAAATTATTTTAAAACTCATTTATTGAAGAAATTTTGTTCACCAAATAGATACAAGAAATTACAAAAAATATGAGTAAACTGTCGGGAAACCCTTTTGCTCCGCAGCCTTTTGTAGGCGATTCGACATTAGGTCTGACTACAATTGACGTCCGAGCCCGGACGTCGATTGTCGTTGTAAGTCTCCTGCACCTTCTTAAAATGTATGGATGCCCATGCTTATTTCTACGTTTCGAATCATTGGTCCATAATTATAAAATGTTTTTCTAATATAGCTTATCTCCCCACAAGTGCTCGATTGGACTTATGTGCGGACTCGTTGCTGGTCAGTCTAAAATGGTGAAATTGTTATCCCCCAGAAGCTTGCTTGTGCCGTTTGCCTCAAATTATGACAACATGATATTTTCTAAGATGTCGAAGTACTTTATCTTGGTTAATATTCCTTCCAAACCACGAGAAATATCAGCAAACATTGATTAAGACGTTTCACCGAAATTTCACTACTTTACTCGAAAAGTCAGCGGTAAATTTCGACAGTGGTTTTTTGGGCTCCGTTTGGATGCGCGGACAATTTGTAATTCCGTAATATGGGTTGTCTTTCTTGGGAAATATCTTGGATAGCCTTACGGTTTTTCACGTGTTTCAGTGCTCCATAAACCATTTTTATGGAACATTCTAGACTCTCACATCTAAAATCCTTTGCCTATCTAGAGGAGCGCAAATCTTAGCCTTTTCTATTGTTATTGAAATTGAAAACAACTTTTAAATCTCTAGTAATCACGTTTAAACTCCAATTGATAATTTCAAACTGATCATAGCAAATTAGCATGCCGTCCTATTTATAGTGAAATACGGTGTTTCTAATAGCATGACTGTTTTAAGTGTTGGGTTTTCGTAGACTTTGTTGTCCTATAATTTTTAAAGAGATTGCATCGGCCAACTCGTCCTTAATTGTCATTGAAAATGGTAGAAAAAACCATGGCCAAATGAGTTGTATCGAAGGATTCATTGAAAAATTGGGTTTTTCTTAGTAAACTTAAAGTGACCTTGATGTACATAGATGAATACATTATAATAATAAATAAAATTATGCATTTTACTTCTACATCCCACCAGTTTCTGCTTATCAAAGGTTCGCAAAAACGACGTTATTTTTTGATCACGTTGCTTAAATTCTTTGTGTTTCACTAAGCGCTCTGAATGGCTCACTGCTAGGTCCTTAATGAAGGTAATGTCAATAAACATTCAATAATGCAAATACGTTTTACTACCTGATCAATTATTTGAAGGCTATTACTTTTATCAGTGAGTTGCTGCATTATCATTTTAATTTGAAGTTCAATATTCGCCATCGATTGGGTATAAATTCGCACATTTTGAATTAATTGGATCCGTTCTTCTTCCGGGGAAAGTCGATTTTTTTTTTCTTTCGATGAAATATCTAGCTTTTTGATTATTCTTTTGTAGTCAAACTTCAATTTGAATACCTCGTGATCTCTTTTTAAAGGTAGTAGACTTAATTTAAGTTTTTCCTTTTCATCAGTAAGAGAATTTATTTTAAAAATTAGTTCAAGATATAGATCTCTTTTGAGTTCTTTCAAACATTTCTGTCTATTACATACGCTTTGTTGTTCTTTTGGTAAAGATAACATCAGTTGCTCGGATGTAGTTTTCTCTTTTTCTAACTCGTCATTGAAAATCTTATTACGTTCATCACACATTTTTCGCATTTGAAAAAGAGATTCAAGTTGATTTTGAAGTTCAACGTTTTTTTCTCTAAACAGCAATCTTTCTTTTTGCAAATTATGTCTACTTAACCCCGAAGTAAGTATATCGAGAGCAATGTTCATGCCAACTAGTTTTCCTTGAAGTGTAATAATCTCAGCAGAGTTAATTTTAACGTCTTGATTGATGGTGCGTGATGCTTGATATATTTGAGACAAAGTGTGTTGTTTATGAAGAATTTTATCAATTTCCTGTAAAGATTAGAAAATTTCAGTGGTAAGTAAAGTGTACAAAATGCTCTATGAGTTAAGTAATTTGATTTTATACTTCTTATGTAATAACAATGCAATAGACTATGAACAGGTTACACCATTCAAAATAATACTTTGACATAAATCACTTAAATGCTTGCATCATCAATAACATATTTTCAACCTATTTCATATATTTTTGAATATAATGAATGGTGATATTTCCATCTAAAGAAATTTGTAAAGCATATCGTAGTTTTGAGCAAGTCTTGTTCTAGCTGTCACTTGTCACGTACGTTTTTTTTTCAGTTTGTTACTCACACCCACTTTATTGATTTTAAACTTCCCAGTATTTGGGAAATTTGATTCAGAGTGATATAAAAGAGGGTAGCCAGTTTCAGTTCAATTCAGACATAAACTATAGATCCTCGGTTGAAGTATGTAGATAAAGTTAGAAGGGAGTATATTTTTTTATTATTAACTTCTCAGTATATGGGAAGTTCTTGAAATTGCCTCGAAAATCGAAATTGAAATTTTCAACATATCATTACGTTTCCAGATCTGTAGAGTATATAGTGATTTTAGAAAGGAGTATGTATATGTGTGTATATGTACGTACGTATGTGCTTTCCTGCACAGTGTTTTCTACAAGCATAGCTCGCTTAAACAAAATCTTATCAACTTTGTTAAGGTTTCAATTGAAGCCTCTTTGCAATCTTAAGAGTTTTTGGGACACTTCAGTCGGCGGGTTTGTTGTTTTGACTCTTCGAAAGTCATTTCGTGCTGACGTTTGTGTACTTCCATCAAATTTTTAAAAATAATTGTTGAAGCCGTTTTCTAATTTATTAAAAAAAAAATGCAAAAATTAGGTTTTTGTCATAAACAACAAATTTTTAACCTAATTTGCAAAGCGTGTAATCGTGTATAAAATTTATATACTCCAGATTGTTTTTGTGAAAAAACCGGCAAAACATTTTTTCTTGATTACAAAAAAATTGAATTATAAATAAAAAAATCATTAAGAGTCATTATGAAAATGAAGGTCAATTGAGTCATTCACTACATACACTGCGCGACAATAGGATAAGTTCGGCAATTTTGTTGCGTCTGCAGGTCATAAAATGCAAGGTAAACCGAATTTGGTATTTATTCATAATCAGGGTCTGCACTACCGTAACTGTTACTTCAATTCTACAATCGGTGAATCACTCGTTATTTTCCAGGAATTTTTCGAACGAATTTGCGCATATTAAAGTGCGAAAATAGGATAGGTTTGGTTTAAAAAATTCCAGGAAACGGCTGAATATCAGGAGAAAAAGTTTAAAAAAACTTAGCAATTAACCTTTTCAGTGCATTTTATTAATAATTAATAATGAGTGTTACCTCCATTTTTACTGATCACCTCAAAAATTCTGTTGGGTAATGTGTCATACAAATTTTGTATTATACTTGTTGGAATTTAATTCCATCCGTATTTTATTCTAGTGATAAGGTCATTTTTGGTGCTGTACTGCACTCCATTTTCATAAATTTTTCTAGATAACCATCCCCATAAATTTTCAATAATATTTAAATCAGGTGATAAGGATGGCCACTCTAACACTCGAACATTTTGTTGAAAAAACCACTGTTCCACAATCCTGGCAGTGTGTATAATTGCAGAATCATGTTGGAAAATCCATTCCGTACCTTCAACCATTTGTTCAATTTTATTTTTCTGACTTTCCAGAAGTTGCCGGTATTTTAACGTAGTTTGCATTTGCGTTACTATTACTAAATCAACAGGCCCATTGTAGGAAATCGCTCCCCACACCATTACTGATCTCAGGTGGCTATGTCTCTTTGAGAGGTACTTCAGGTCCTTCCTTCGTGAAAATAGTACCTATACCCATGTGGACCATCCAGGGAAAATCTTTTCTTATCTGAGAAACTCCGCTTTCCAACGCTGTGGTCGGGGAGGAACTGGGGGAGGCACAACCGCCCTCAAGTATGCTTGAAAAAAGTCGCATAGCCGAACGAGTATCTTGCAGAAAGAGGATCCGGGGGTGTCGACCAGCAGATGTTTAGTACTCGGCCTAAGCAGCCGGCAGAACTGTCTCAAGCCAGTGCAAAAGAGGAGAGGTACTGAACCGATCCTCAGAACAACATCCTTTCAACAGGATGCTGAGGCAAAGGAATGATGATTAACAGGGTCTATCATATTTATCCTTGGTGTAGAGGATGATAACCCAAAATACGGCGATCGATCCGGAGCTTTGCATTTGGGGCTCAATCGAAGGGGTCGTGCTTGCACTTCCCCGAAACCTTACCAGAGGTATACTGGTGCCAAGGGGTTAACCGGGGCCCCAGGGACTTGTCCCTGCCGGTTTTGGTTGAGGGGCTTGTGAAGGCTGAAACTTGGTGGATGTGGTTAACACCAAAAGCGGGTACAGTCACTATAAATTCAGTTTGAGACCGGTAGCTATTCGGCAACTCTTCTGAATTGTGGTGCATTGGCGTGCTGTTGCGCTATCAACAGGGAAGCCGCTTCCCAAAGAGTTGCGAGGATGCTGATAGGTCCGATCCTTACCAAGGATTATGACGGAGTCCATGCAAGCTCCCGATAAGATTCTGGTATCCATACTCAGAAAAGCAGTGCTCGTAGCCTATGGCTATGGGTTACTGACTAGTATGTTTATGGGGGCCTTGGTACGAGCCCATCGTACCCGTAGCCTGAGAAGCTCGTGGTGTTAAATCAAAACATGTCAGGCCACCACGTTAAACAACTAGGAACGTTATCTGAGAAAACTACTTGGCGCCATTCCATACTCCATGCCATGTGATCTCAAGCGAACTCCAAAAGACTTTGTCGGTGTCGTTGTGTTGAAGCTGGCTTCATTTTTAATCGAAGGCTTTTTAACATTGGAGATGTCTTTAGTGTCTTTTGCACAGTCCTGATACTTACAGAGGTGCCTACATCTGCAGAAATTTGTCTGGCTGTCTTCGTTAAATTGGACGCTTCCCTTAAAATATGACGTCGTTCTCTTTCACTGGCGCACTTTACCCTTCTCTTTTTGATTTTTTTCGTAGCTTTCTGTATCTTTGACGTACGAATTTATCACATTCGCACTTCTTTCTATCCTCCGAGCGATTTCTCTGTTTGAATAACCTTCTTCTTTCAGTGTTTCAATTCGCGTTCTTTCTTCTGCAGTTAAAGTTCTACCACGTCCCATATTGATAAGCTAAATTATTACTTAAACCACTTTCTTTATTTATAATTTTATTTTAAAAATCTCCGAACAACCTACTTCAGCAACAATTCCTGGAAAATAACGAGTAATTCCCCGATTGTAGACTTGAAGTAACAGTTACGGTAGTGCAGACCCTAATGATGAAAAATACCAAATTCGGTTTACCTTGCATTGTATGACCTGCAGACGCAACAAAATTGCCGAACCTATCCTATTGTCGCGCAGTGTATATCTCGCGAACCAAAGATAATATTCGCACTAAGTTGCATTAATTAACGCGTATGAACATTTTAGTGATGTTTTTAAATTTAAACAAAAAATCCTTGCATTTTTTTTAATTGAATAAAAAAATGTGAAAATTTAGGCTTTTTTCATAAAAAATCAAATTTTCATCCTAATGTGCACAATAAATAATAATAAATGATTATAAAATTTACAAAATCTTATCAGTGTTTGTAGGAAAACCAGAAAATTTCTCTTCCATGATCACAAAAAAAATGAAATTAAAAATAGAAAACCATTCAAAGTCACTATGTAAAATAGGTTCACAAGAATGATATTACCTGATAACTCTCACTCTAAAGACATTGTTGACAAGTAAATCTGAATATTTTAACATTAGTTTTACAATACCGAGGTTTTATTCGAATAAACAACTGCTCCATTTTTGTATAAGATTTGTTTGAATGAGGGTTGGTTTTAAAGAGGAATTCGGGTAATGTATAGGAAAAAGGATTTTGGATGTATCGTTGTTGAGTAGGGTAGTAGGTTTCGTTTGTGTAGATCCGTTCGAAGAACTGTGTTTGTTTGTCAGTATGATATCAACGTCATCAGTCAATATAGTCGAATTACACTTTCTACTTAGACTAGTAATATTATTGTTTATGTTCCGATTTCTACCGATTTTGATCGAACTTATTCATTACCTAAACGTCGAGTTGGTTAATAACCACGTATATCGTGATGGAACGGAAACTTTGAAGATGTTGCCCGAACTTTTCTTATTGCTGCCTCGATATTTTAATGATTCGACGATGCAGACATCCAGGAAAAGCTTGGTGACTACGGGTGCATCCATTTTTCATCAGTAGTCCTCGGAATTCTCTTGACAAAAAACTCTTGCATTTGAGAGTCCTTCCGATGTGTCGCAGGGTGTTGTTGTTGTTTTATATTAGAGTTAAAACTTCTAATTTTATTAATTCGTCTTTTCCATTCTTCTTCTGGCCAGTAGGTTCCGAATCTGAAGAGTTTCTTCGTACATGTAGCTGGAGTTTTTGGGGAAGATGCAGACATTTGTAAATTTGATTTTTTGAGAGACTTTTTATGGGAGATGTGGCCATGTCCTTTATAAGGTTGAGAGTATTTTGATTTAAGTTGATTTTTGCACTTTTAATCTTGCGAAGCAACAGTTCGTTATTTAACGGCAACTCAGAATTTACAGTTGTGTGACAGTTTTTACTATTACAATTTTTCTCACAAACAGCAGTAAGTCTGCTCTCGAAGTTGTTTATAACACTATGAAATTGGGCTACAGCAGAATTTAATAAGACATAATTTTGCTTTATAACCTTTTTTTCATCTCCGCCGGAGCTTTTTCCATGTTGCCTAGGCGATTGTAATCATGACCATTCAGCGATGAACCTTTAGCGGGAAGAGTTTCATTAATGGATGATAAATTTAGTCTTATCTCGTTCAGAGCTCTATCAATTTTCTTTGAAATAGAATTCGTGCTGCTTTTGTCGATTTTTGAGGCAAATTCATCGAAACAGCTAGTCGCATCAATAAAACTTTGAGTCTTCAATTTTCTCTGCGCTTGGTGCTTGAAAATGAAATTATCTTTGTCCAAGTTGAGATTTTCGATATGGCCTACTATGCTGTCATACATGGATTTTAATAAGCCTTCTAAATTTTGTCAATCAGAACATATAAAGTGTACAGATGCTTGCGTTGTAGATGAGCTGGAAACCGCTATATGGCTGAGCTGCTGATATAGCTGCTTGTGTGGGCGTGGGCTGGAAACTGTGTTTCTTATACCTTGAAAACGCGTGAGACTCCGGCTGAAGTTAGACTCTAAGTGAGTCGTTCTATTTTATTAAACACTAATACACACATATACATACTCTAAACTTAACTCAAGGTATATAAACCATAACAGGTATGATTTATTGCCATAGGATTCCGCGTCGAGTGACGTTATATCGCACAGACACGCCCAGTAGTGCTGCGGACCTGTTTAGAAAACAGATAAGACATTATTTGGGCATCCCTGTTCACCTCATAATATGTGTTTCAGTTGTTGTCATCTAGTGAGATCAAAAGACATTTGAATCCATTTTTAACAATAATAGTAGGATTGTAACTGTTCGGCATTCAGCGTATTCATCGTCAAACCAATAACACTTACAGCATTTTTTGTTCGATTTTCTAACGATGTCATATTCGCAAGAACTCCATTCCCAGTCAAAAAAAGAAAAATTGGCTTAATTCAACGTGAAAATGAAAATCCACTTGGATATATTTCGCCACGCCCTCCGCGTCGGATGACGTACCAACAGATCATACCAGTGTAGTTTATATACCTTGCACTAAACCTAACGATGGCAGCGCCAAGTTGCTACAATTGTTAATTCAGCATTTGGTAGGGATGCCACATTACTCCCTCAATAACGTCTAGTAATGACATTTGCTGCAAAGGATGCTGAATTTAATTTTTGATGTCGTCTAGTTGGTGGATAGACTTTCGTTATGTGTGGCGATGGCGGATTGCCTGGTTGTCTGGGAATCAAACGATGTTTCGACGGCGCTGTGTGGACGTTCTCTGGTGTTGAAATTCCAGACGCTGGCTTCAGTCAGTTTGAAGATACCCTCCATCGTTTCCCGTTGATGTCAATCGTGTAGAGGCAGTCGGAAATTCATTGCAGAATCAGATGTGGACCGCAGTACGGCTGTGTCAAATTTTTTTTTATTGAATTTCTCCTCAGGAAGACGTGTGAGAAAGACTTCAAATCTTTGTACACGAAGCCAATGGTGGCATCATGATGGATTGCGAACTGTGGTTGCAATAGATTCATCTCGTCTTTTACATGTTGTACAAAAAGCGGTGCGTTGCAGTCAAGTCGCCGGGAATGTGCAATATTGTACCATACAAAATTTCAGCGCATGAACTTTGCAGATCCTCTTTGTAGCTAGTGCAAAGTCCAAGAAGCACTGTAGGGAGGACGTCCGGCCAGTTACTGCTGTTTTCGTGGCACATTATCGCAGATAACCATCCTTTTAGATGCTCGATGAAAAGGGGATGTCCTGACGCGCTCTATTACCAGAAGTCTACTCAGTGACTTGAATAATGCTGAGTGGAACTGGGTTCCTTGATCGGTAGTGATTGTCTGTGGAGTTCCAAATCTGCTAACCCAATTTAAGTAAAAAACCTTCCCTACCGACTCAGCTGTTTGGTCGCTCATTGGGCCAGCGGGAGAAACGGTCAATTGCAGTAAGGCAATACCTGTATTCTTGTACCAATTTCATTGGTTCGATAATGTCTATATGGACATGCTGACATCTTTTGTCCGCGATTGGAAAGGCTTTTACAGGGTTTCTAGTATGCCTGTTGATTTTCGATTTCTGACACGATTTCACGACGGTTTGCACGTTCGAGCCATTTGCGCAATGGCTCGATTCATGTTTGACCAAACATCCTTTCTTCTAATCGCGCGACTGGTTGCTCGCGCACTAGGATGTGATAGGCGATGAAAAATGGTGAAAATCGGAGTTCGCAATGACTTACGGACGAATGAACGGGTATTCGTTGTTGAATCGTCGCATTGTAGTGAAACAGCACCAAACTAAACCGGCTGTAGCGTTAGTGATGTTTTGTTATTTTTTTAACAATTGAGCCAATTTCGAGTCCTTATTTTGTTCTGACATTAGCTCTTTTGTAGAAATCTCCGTTGGCAGGCTAATTTGTGGTCCACTTTTAAATCTAGGTTCAACGACAAGTTTATTCATAGACTTTGTCCACACACGTATTCGATACACTTCACGGAAATCGAGTCCATCGCTAAAGTTTATTCATTTATTAGTTTAGACGCTAGAGGGGGTCTTTCATGCAAATTACGGTAAATGCATGATACAGTATCAATTGGTCATATAAAAGCACACTATACAATGATCTCCGCGGCTCTATGCGACAAAATATTCTGCTCTGATCTGTTTAACACCTGTATTCAATTGCCTGTTTTGCATAAAAATTCGAAGAATTGTCTCTTGATTCCGATTTTGGTTACTGACAGTGAGTTTTCCACTGAATATTGTAAACACTGTGGTGCAAAAGATTTTCAACTTTACAATCTATAGGGAAGCTATTTCAATTGGTCCGTAATGTTCGTAATGTTCAAAATATTTTCAAAATTCATAATCTAAGGGTTAATTTAAAAGTATTTTAAGAAAAAAGTATGTATGTGTGATTACGTAGAATAATATCTCACGAAGGTAATGTCGTATCAAATTTGTGGAGGATTAAATCGTATACTCACTTCTTCGTAAATGTAGCCATACTCCTCGGCATTTGTCATTATTTTTTTGAGTCATGCATTTCAAAGGTAATAAAACTATCTGCAACTTTTATTTGGAGGAGTTTCACGCTAATACCAAGACTTCCAGAAGTTTTTAGGGTCCGAAACTCTGAGAACGAATTATTTATGCTATAGAAGTAATTTTACTCTTTTCATGGTGCTTCGTTGCTCCATTACTGGTGGTCGTGAGTTTTAAATGTTCATTTTGTCGGAAATTTTATCTTCCGCAACTTAGTTTAAACTTGGAGTGTGGTAAAACGCACAGGATGGAAGTGTAACTTCGAAAAACTTTTAAAAGTACCAGTTCTTGGGGTTTTCCGTCCATTGTAAAGCTAGCACAAAGATGGGGATGACGGAAATTTCAGATTTCTACCTTCCAACCATCTCTGACGACTTATTAAGCAAGCCGTGAAGTGCTACCATTGCGGTCCAAACGAACAATTGCCCGATAATTTCTACGATTTTTTTTCCATTGTTCATTGTTGACAAAGCTACTAAACAGAAGAGTTCCAATTACATAGTAGCGATAAACTAAACTAAGGCTAAGATAACACTAAAGAGTAAATGAATTAATTAATGAAATAAGTATAGTAAATAAGAATAAAGAACAGTCGTGAATGAATTAGAAAATATGAGAACTACAATTAAGAGGAAAATATAAGATTTCTTAGTTTGATCTTATAAGTATTTAAAGAGTAACCGAAGGAACCAAACTGCATGAGGTCATGATTTCGTTGTAAGCGAGTCAGGGGAGAATTATAATATTGGTTAGACGTGGTGAAGGGAGGGGCGAAGATCGTAAGGTTTCTAGAAGGGTGAGAAGAGTGACGAAAGCGAAGTTCATTGAAGAGAGGAGTGTCGAGGATATTCAAAAAAAGCTTGCAAAGGAAAGATTCGTCTAAACATATTCTACGTTGTTGTAAGGTGGCAAGGTTGAAATGTTTGCGACGAACATCGTAAGGAGCATAGGGAATATTGAATTTGTAAAATAGAGTGCGGGTAAACTTACGCTGAATAGATTCGATCAAGTTTGCATCACATTTTCTGTGTGGAGACCAGATCGGGGAGCAGTATTCGACCAATTAACGTACGAGAGAATTAAAATGGTTTATACTAGTTTCGGGTCTCCGAAATGCAGTGGAATTTCTTAGTAAGAGTCCACAAAGCTTTGACGCTTTAAGCACGATATTGGCAATATGATGATCAAATTTTAGTTTGCGATCGAATATGACATCTAGATCACAGAAATGATCGACTGCAACGAGAGTACTGCTGTGTAAGGAAAAAGGAAAAACAATAGTGTTGAATTTGAGGGAAAAGGTAAGTTTATGACATTTTTCAACATTAATCGTTAGATTATTGAGGTCACACCAGGATTGAAACGCACATAGATCCTGGTCAAGAGCTTGACAATCGATAATGGAGTTGATTGTCCTAAAGACTTTAAAGTCGTCAGCGTACAGGAGGCAGGGAGACTGAATGAATTGAGGCGAATCGTTGACAAAAAGTAAAAAAAGAAGAGGACTCAGGATAGAGCCTTGTGGAACACCTGATGATGGATAGAAAGGAGCAGATGTATGATTACAGAAGGAGACAATGCATTCACGGTTAAACAG
This sequence comes from Oxycera nigricornis, assembly GCA_963942545.1. Lineage (NCBI taxonomy): Eukaryota > Metazoa > Arthropoda > Insecta > Diptera > Stratiomyidae > Oxycera > Oxycera nigricornis. The sequence goes on from OZ012662.1 coordinate 58,164,278, forward strand.
ATCGGAAGAGAACCATCTGAATAAAGACCCTTGGAAGCCATAGCTCTTCAGCTTACGCACTAAAATATTATGATCAACGGAGTCAAAAGCCTTAGACAAATTCGTGTAAATGCAATCAATTTGTTCTCTATTGGCCAGAGACTTGGCCGCAAAGTCGGAGAATTCTAAGAGGTTAGTAAGTGAGGAACGCCCAGCAACAAAACCATGTTGTGCATTAGCAATAACAGGTCTGATGGAAGTAATTAATGAATTGTAAACGAACCGCTCGAGCAGTTTCGAAAAACAAGACAACATGGCTATGGGACGGTAGTTGCGTGCAAAGGAAAGGAGTCCAGACTTGTGGATAGGAATTGTATGTGAAAGTTTCCAGGAAGCAGGGAAAATGCCCTCGGAGACACTTTTGTTAAATATGATCGATAGAGGCAGGCTAAGAGAGGAAATGAGGCAGATCACAAACAAGTTAGGAATACCGTCTGGTCCAGGGTTCACATTAGGATCAATTCCATTGATTAGGATCTCTAGCTCAGATTTAGAAATAGATAAATTAGAAGGTAGTAAGCAAGAAGGAGTAGAATAGGAATACAAGGGGGGACTTGCCATGGGAGATGAGAAGACAGAAGAGAAGAAGTCAGAGAATAAGTTTACCATATCTTGAGGAGAGCGAGCAATGAGGCCGTTATGAGTCAGCTCGGTAGGGACAGGGGAGGACTTACGAAGAGAGCGAACATAGGACCAGAACATTTTAGTTTCATCCCTGGTCACAGAAGCTGCGAGGCGTTGAATGTAATCATTCGAGGAAGAGCGGATAAGGTGTTTCACTTCGGATCTACTCTGTGAGTATCTAATTCGATCTGAAACAAGTTGGCTTTTCAGCCACTTTCTTCGTAAAGTTTTTTTGGTACGCAGAGCAGACTCAATTGCAGGAGAGAACCAAGGAGGCGAGTTCGATTTAATTTCACGTGTTAGGGGAACATAGTGATGGATGAGGTCACTAAGTACAGAGTAAAAGGAATTTAAGGCAGTTTCGCAATCCAGACTCGTATATAGCTAATAAAACAATAACAAACAAGCTGCAAGATGTGACCCTTGAGGTTCACACGGTCAACTTCCCAAAAATATCTCCATAAATATCAAAAATATTGAACACAAAAACATTTTTGATGATAATACTACTCTATATAATATTAATAAGAGGTCCTCATAACAGTAATTGCAATGAGTTAATATTAATCATATTATCTACGGGAGCGCCCAGAGACCACGTAAGACTTTTGTGGTGAATGGAGGGGTGGATTGGTTTGATTGAATACTCACGCCGATCAATAGGGGAGGGGGGCAGGTTACAAAGCCTCCTCTAAGTTATTTGTTATTTTCATATCGATGCTTAAAGGACAAAAAAGCGCTAGCAAAAATGAATGTCAAGAATTCGACATAATCACTGAATTTGGATTATTTTCACGATTTTACATGAACGAGATTTACAACTATTTTTTATTTTCAGTTGGTCTTCAAAAACATTGAATATGCCGCCAATAATCGGTTTAATTGCATGTAAAAAGTAAAATATATTACAAATGATTACGGAGAAAGTAATTGAAACCGTACGAACACTAAAGAACAAAACTACTAAAAATTCCTCTTTTATTCGATGATAGCTTTTTAAAGCATATGATCTTGCAAGGTATTGACTTCAAAGTGTTGATTACCACAAATGCAAATTTGATTGAATTTTTCATTTGTTTTTTAAAAAATAGAACAATTTTTTATTAGAATAAAACCTCGGTACTGTGAACTTTTTTTTCATAATCTTTATTTGTATTTATAGGAATCAGATCGGTAACCGATCTCTAACTTACAATTTATCAAATCTTAACACTAATACAATATTCTATCCACTGCCAGTGCATATGGATGTTTATGGTTAAGTTGATAAAGAAGTGGCTTTGGGTGAAGCCGCCGTTACTTGGTCACTGCATTGCGTGAGAGATGCTATGTATTAGTTTCTTCAGAGACCTTTTGTAGTTCTTGAATATTTGGTATTCGATTGTGAATCCCACCAGAGCCGATATAGCTTTTTTTTTTCTTCAGATTCTACGTCTACCGGGTTTATTATCTTATATGTAAGAAATAATTGACGCTTGACGTTTATATGGCATATATAGTTTCAGTTGCGTGCAATGCTAAGTGGGTCAGTTCTTTTTAGTGTACTATAGATTTTTGCAGTAATTATATTTTTAACTGTTGGGTTACGATGATTTTGCAAGCGTTCGCGGTATTTTTTGCTAATATTTTTAGCATCGATTTCGACAGTATTGAGGTTTGTATCACGTTGTAGTTTTGAGTTTCTGATGTATTTGGGAGCACCAAGTATTGCCCTGATTATTTTCGTTTGGCTACGTTGTAGGATTGCTATATTTGATTTTTTCGCTGACGCCCAAAGTTGTATAACGTAAGTCCATATTGGCTTTATTATTCATTTATAAATGCAGATCTTGGTGTTGAGGTTTAATTTTGAATTGCGGTTAAGTAATCAATACAGACGTTTGAATGTGATTTTGATTTGTTCTCGTTTTTTTATTATGTGACTCTTCCAAGTGAGCCTTCGATCTAGATGCATACCGAGGTATTTCACAACCGTTGTTTAGGCGATTTGCTTGTTGTTTATAGTGATTGATTTGCACGTGCGCTTTCGCAGGGTGAATCTAATTTGTTACGTTTTGTCGTCATTGATCTTAATGTGCCATTTATTTGCCCAGTCTATGATTTTATCGGTGTGACATTGGAGTTCACGCGATGCAGTCGAAGGGTTTATGTGTGAGAAAAGTAAAGCTGTATCATCAGCGAAGGTCTGAGATCTGACGTATAAATGAGATACAATGTTGGGCCAAGTACACCACCCTGTGGGACGCCGGCTTGAATTTTTCGAGTATTGTTTATTGATTCTTTGTGTTTGACTTGGAAGGTCCGATTGAGTAAGTAGTTTGAAAGGATTCGATGGAATTTTGTGGGTAGGAGGTTTTCAATTTTATAAATTAGGCCTCCGTGCCAGACCTTATCAAAGGCTTGACTCACGTCAAGGAAAAGGCCAACGCAGTATTTTATTGTTTCAAGAGCAGATTTAATTTCGTTGGTGATTTTGTGCACTTGTTTAATTGTTCCGTGCCGAGTCCTGAATCCAAACTGATGAGTTGGTATGATTTCATCATTGGTCAAGGTGGGGTTGATTTTATCTAGAAGCAATCGTTCGAAGATTTTTGATAAAGTCGGGAGGAGGCTGATGGGCCGGAATGACCCGACCTTAGACACGTCTTTCCCTGGATTAGGAATGACCGTAATCGTAGGTTGTTTCCATGTACTAGGATAGTAACCAATACGCAAGATTGCGTTAAATATTTGTAGAATTGCTAGTTTACCGGCTGCTGGTAGAGCTTTTAGCATGTTGCCCGTAATAGAATCGTGTCCCGGGGCCTTCTTGGTATTGATATGGGTAACTTTATTGCAAACTGAGGAGAACGTGAACTTTAGTGGACGTCTGTCAACGCTATTACTCAGATAATATGTAGCGGGAAGAGCACTATCCGATGCACTAAGTTTAAAGACCTCTGCAAAGTGATTGGCGAAACATTCTACCTTTTGTTCAGTGTCAGTTATTCATTGTCCGTTATTGTCTTTTAGGGGTACATCGGGAAGAATTGGTTTCTTGATTCTTTTGGTAGTCTTCCATACGGAATAGTTCGTGTCAGGTCCATGGCTTAGTTCACTTACAAAGTCTTGTAATTGTTGGTTTTTGTTTGAGTTCAATTCTTGTTTGAGTGATTTTGTGGTCTCAATCAGCTTTTGCTTGCAGTAAGGGGAACGGAACTTTTGCCAATCAGCTCTAGCCTTCCTTTTCGCTCTGAGTAGATCGAGGATGTGCCGGGAAAAAGAGTGCAGTGTTCTGTATTGGTTTGGTCGCCAAACTGGTGTAGAAATATCTGCACATTCCTTAATTGTGTCTGATAGGTAGTGCAAGGCGTTGTCAATGTCTTCCTTAGTTTTCAATTTGATGTGTGGGCAAAAGCGCTGGTCAAATGTTTTCTGGTATTTATTCCAGTTTGTTTTTGAGTTCGTGAGCGCTAATTTTTGTTGAATGAGATTCGAGTCTATAAGAAGAGTAAAGATAGTGGGGGAGTGATCAGATGAGAGATCATTCGTGTTGATAGCTGAGATATGAGATGGGTTAATATTTTTTGTGATTCCAAAGTCTTTATTTCGGGTATTTTCTTGGTGTCTGTAGGCCAGTAAGTTGGTGACCCCCCTGCAATGCAATTGAGATTACTGTTGTATATGGAATGCAATAATTGTTTTCCTTTGGGGGAAGTGAGGCGTGAACCCCAGTGAGGAGATTTGGCGTTATAGTCTCCGGCTGCGATGAACTTTGGGCCAAGGTCTCTGAAGAATTCGTCGAATTGTTTGGCTGAGATCGCAAATCTTGGCGGACAGTAAACAGCGGCTACACAAATAACACTATGACTATCATAAATATTAACTGCCGTGTAATGTATGTAATGTGTTAGCTTACACTGAACTGGGGAGTGTTTAATCCTGTTTCTTATAATTATTGCTGTTCCGCCTATGGGTTTGTCATCTGGGTGATTAGTAGTATAAATAGTGTAACCATACATTTTAAATTGATTTTTACTACAGAGGTGAGTCTCAGAGATTAGCATTATATCAAAGTTGTTGGTAGATAGAAATAATTCAAGTTAATTTTTGTGTTTGATAACACCACTTTGCCTCGGTTGATGACATTGTTAACGTGATTGATTTCGAAGCCTTTTTCTTTCAAGTCGGCTTCTATGTCGTGTGGGTCGACGTCTGGGTCAACACCCTTGATAACTACAGTAAGCCCTTTGGCACTTTTCAGTTGGTATGTATAATAGTTTTTCTTATTTCTGTCTAACCAGTCTACGACCTGACAATAATGGACCTCTTCGTTTAGTTGGATCTTTGTTTCTTTTATTTTTCCTCTTTTTAAATCCACAATATAAAAGTTGTTTTTGCCTGCAATTTTTTCAATTCGAGCCACTAATAGGTTGCTGCTTTGCTCCCTTACATAAATCGGTGGGGGCTTATATTTTTTTACTGCGGGAACACTTTCACCCGCTGATGGGTCTGCTGCTGATTTATTGATGTCAGCGGGGCATAGTAATTGGTTGTCAATGATAAGCTGTGATTTACGCTGTGTTCTGTGACGCTAATTTTGCCGGCTCGCTCGGCTAAACTAGCAGATTGTGGATTCCGTTTTCTTTTTTCGCTTATGGTAAAGTATCTTGCGATACCTGTTTGAACGGGTTTGATGGCTGTTGGGACAGGTTTAGTAGGATTCAAACTAACTGCACTGGCCTCATCAGGGGTCATTGGCTCTTCCATATTGGTTGCGATCGAGTTTACGGTATATGGCTCGCGCCGGTTTTTCCTATTGCTAAACACAATTATCAATTTAACTAGAGTTGTCTACCTTTGCAATTTTTATAGAGGTTCATCATTGTTGCCACGAACTGCAATGGTATTCGATTATTTGATTTAGCACTTTTCGCGACTATCGCACCCGGCAATTGTAAAATCGATGGACTATTAATGCTGATGTTGCACTTTTACTCGTTATTGGTGGTTACGCTTATGCCGCGATTCACTTGTAAAAAGCACGTCCGCACTCCACAAAAACTTGCGTGCGACGTACTGTAAACTAATTTTAATAAACTTTGAGTAACTTTTCAACAATGTATTTAGAATAAGCGTTGTCAGATAATATCATTCGTGTGAACCTTTTTTACATGGTGGCTTTGAATGGTTTTCAATTTTTAATTTTTTTTTGGTGATCATGCAAAAAAGTTTTGCTGGTTTTCTAAAAACACTGATAAGATTTTATAAATTTTATAAGCATTTATTACTGTGCTATGAAAATGAGAATGAACATTTATATTTTATGAAAAAAGCCAAAATTTTCAAATTTTTTTATATTTGGTACGCGAGATATATGTAGTGAATGACTTAATTGACCTTGAAGGTCATAATGACTCTTAATGATTTTTAATTTTTAACTCATTTTTTTGTTATCAAGAGAAAATGTTCTGCTGGTTTATTTAAACTCCTGTTTGGAGCATATAAATTTTATAAAAATGATTATTAGGTTTTGCAAATCAGGTTTAAAATTTATTGTTTATTAAAAAAATCTATTTTTTCCACTTTTTTTAATAAACCAAAAAACAGCATCACCAATTTTTTTAAATAGAAAGACACAGATGTTAATACGCGTCGATTGACACTTTAAGATTGCAAATTCAATGTTTGATTCACGAGATATGATGCATAACAAAAGTGATCTTCACTTTCGAAGGTGAAAACAACAAATCCCCCCGACCGAAATGTCCCAAAAACTAATCAGCTAATAGGATTGCAAAGACGCTTCGATTTACACCTTAGCGAAGTCGATACGTCTCTTTTCTCGTGACTTATGCTCGTAGAAATAACTGTCGTTGAACGTACGCATGTACACACACACATATACAGACTTCTTTCTAAAAACAGTTTAAATATACTCTGAAGACCTCAAAACGTAAAGCCACGTTGAAAATTTAAATTTAGATTTTTTAGGCGATTACAAGAATTTACCATAAACTGCGAAGTAAAAAAAATCACCCTCAATAATAAATATGAGACTTTACAGTAAGAAAAATGAGCCGGTGAGCTTTTATATGAATATACACTGCGTGACAATTCCTATTGTATAGGTTCGGCAATTTTGTTGCGTCTGCAGGCCATAGGCAAGGTAAACCGAATTTGGTATGTTTCTTAATTAGGGTTTGCACTACCGTAACTATTACTTCAATTCTACACTCGGGGAATTACCCGTTATTTTCCAGGAATTCTTCGAACGAATTTGCGCAGTGCAAAAGTGGTATTGAACTTAATCGCTGCATGACATGTGATACGGCATTCGAAAGCTTTATGAACTGCAGTAACAAAACAATCTTGATCACCGTATGACACAAGAAGTACTTTATCTTATTTTTTTTGATATTCGAGCCGTAGGATATGTTCGGAACTATGAACTGAAATATAGAACACAGCATTTAAATATACAATAGTATCAGTCAATGTTTCATCCGTCGTTTTACATGTGATGTGGCATTTGAAAGATTTTTTAAATTGTTGTGCGATATATTTGTTTGTTTTGAATAATCGTAGATTATTTGATGAATTAAGAAGAGGGCAATTCATATATTATACTGTATGACACAAAAACTGATTTGATTTATTGTTTTTGACTGCATTTCCAAGGTTTTTTTAAAAATAAATGTGAAATTTGGTATTACTTTTATCATCCGTTAATATTAAGAAAAATACAGGTGTCTCTAAAGAAAGTTTAAATTTGTTTAGCTGGCTGCGTGAACGCATCAAATCAAAAGGGAAAGGTATATGAGTAGGCAGCCTGGCTTTTGAGAATTCAGCCACTATGAAACGTTTTTCGAGGCGGATCGTGGGCTGTGTGCTGGATACTTTTATAAAAACGGCGATTCACCGACTGTAGCGCGTAGAAAAGTCTGCAGTATTCGAAATTTTCGTCACCTAAATAATGCGCCAAGCATTCGTCTCATTGGAAAATGAGTGCAACACTGAAAAAATCTAAATCGGTGCGGCCAAGGCCATCCAGAACGGCAGAAAACGTAAAGAGTCTAAACCAGTCTGTTTATGAGAATCCGAATCTTCCAATTCGAAAGCGCGCAAGTGCTTTAAATGAGCATATATCATCATTACACTGCATTTTGCATAAAGACCTAAAACTGCACCCGCAAAAAATTCAGTTGGTGCAAAAATTAAAACCCTAAGATGCCAGTCATAGGCTTGACTTTGTAAACCAGGCAATTGATCGCTTTTCGACGTTTAACAATATCTTGTTTTCGGATCAAGCTCATTTTTACTTTGATGCGCACGTAAATATGCAAAATTGCCACTACTGGGCTGCAACGAATCTAAAACACAAGCATGAAAAACCACTTCATTCACCAAAAGTGACTGTATGGGCTATAATGACGCTAAGAATTATTGGTCCTTACTTTTTTGAAGATGCAAAAGCACGTGTGGCAAGTAAATTCAGAGCGTTATGTGCGAATGTTAGACAATTTTTTGGTGCCAGAATTGCAAATCTTCTCTGGCTATAACTAAAGAACATTTTCCAGCAGGACGGGGCAACCTCACACACGTCCAATACGTGTCTGCCTAGACTATGTAAAAATTTTCCTAGCAAATTGATCTCCAGGAGAGACAACATAAACTAACCTCCACGCAGTCCTGATTCAATTCCTATGAACTTTCTTCTGTGCAGTTATCTCAAATCAAAAGTTTATAACTGACTTCTCTGGTACATTTGAAAGAAAACATTCTCTACAAAATCTCAGCCATCGCGGAGTCGACCTGCCAAGCCGCCATTGGAAATTTTACCGTTCGACTAAATGTATACCTTGAACACGAAGGTTGACATATTATTTTTGAAAATTAAATTCAAAATAAAAATACTTTAATAATTAACAAACATTTTTTATAGATATCTAATGTTTTATTTTATCGACTCACAAAATAAATATTTTCTATTGAGACACCCTGTATGTAATCACGACATTCACGTTTATCATCATATGTGTTCAGGGTTACCAGGGTTTTCTCACTCTTCGCCCCCAAAAACTTCAATAAAAAACTCCAAATCGGACGAAATTCTTTTAAAAAACTCCAAATAATTTGAGGGCAATCTTTTTTACAAAGTTCATGCAAAAAAAAGGTTTTCAAATAACTATATGTAAAAAGTAAATTTTCATCTGTATTTCAAAGTGAGTTAAGGTCAAAATAGAACAAATATACTTTCGAGACTTAAAATTAACACAAGTAGCAGCATAATGAAATTAAAGAAAAACTTTTAATATATTTTTGGAGTTCCATGTGTAGTTTATTGAAATATGTAAAATTAAATGATTTTCTTAAATTGTAGATGGGTTGAAACAAATAAATCTATAAAAATTTATTTAAAATTTAAAGATAAAATGGAACTCGCACTAACACGGTTTGCTTTGCCTTAACGAACTAAAGCTGACTTCCCTTTTATAATTTGAAGGGTGTGGGAAATCATCAGAAAGCGTTCCTTCATCATTTAGTGAGCATAATCTATGTTTAAAACATTACGGCAGCAATATGACACCAAAAGGAACTGAAACTTCAAATAAAAAAAGCCATAACTTGGCAATCTGAAATCGGTAAGATTGTGCATAAAATCGCTGAAATAGTTGGTCGAGCTCCCAAAACAGTATTGAACAAAATAAAACGTTATAATAGCATAACTGAAACTGAAAGTAATAAAAAATATAAATAAATTAAAATTAGTGAAAGCACCTTGCTAGTGTGGAGTTTTATCTCAGCCATGGTATCAATGATAATTTGCTGGTTATGCCAATACTTGAAGTCTTCGAATGGCACAGTAAAAATTATTTTTAGTGTGCAATAGGTGAATCGGATCTCATAAATTACATTTTGCAAACAATTGATTAATTTGATAAAACCCCCATTTCACCCCCAAAATAAAAATATAATTAACTGACCCCCAATTTCTCCTCAAAGGTATGTAAAATACCCCAAAATGGGGGTGAAAACCCCCAACTTGGCATCCCTGTATGTGTTTGATATACTCGTAGTAAAATTTGCATACTATTATATGAGAAAAGTAAATCTTGAGTTTTTGTACGCACATCTGTTTTGTACACGTAGTATTTTTTGTCGAATAGTCTGAACTGCGGGCTTTTCAAAAAACCTTTTATTATTTCAATAACCTGGACTTTTCATTTACGAACCTCAACAGGTTAGGGGCCCAGATACGTAACAAGGTATGTATATATACTAGACATGGTAGTCTACTCCCGATTCCCAAATGTGTTCACTATTGCGCATGTACGTCACTGAGACCTGAAGTCGCCGAAAAGTGCCCAGTAGGAATAGCATCAACACTTTTTGGAAAACATTTTCCGCCCAGTAGGAAAGGAAAAATGGCATGTGATGTTGGAAATAAGTTTTATTGTTGCTGCTATTGCACCCACGCACCGAAAATGTCACCATCGTTACTTCACTCGTCTTTCGTTTACACGTTTCCCACGCAATGCACCGACTATCCGCCGCCGGTTTCCGCCAGTTATACATTTTGAATTGTGGCATCTCGTTTTCTTTCGCCTTGCCAGATGTGCAACCTACGTTTTGTTCATTTGACAGCTCAAATTTTTTTGGCCAAAATGACGCACGTAAGGCCTGCTGTGCGCATGGGTTTACCATGTCTAGTTTAAATACCTTGGATACGTAAAAGCCCAGTCGCGTAAAAGCCCAGACGCGAAAAAGTTTAGAATCGCAGTGGGAAGGCTTGTGAAATTTCAAGATCACGTCGTCTACGTTCAACATAAAATCGCTCACAAAAGACAACTAGGATAGTTGGTCAGTGTAAATGGAAGCTGAAGTAGAGTGCACTTGAGAACATGTGTGCGATTTATTTTACTTCAAACACTTCTAATAAAACACTCGATAAAAATGAAGAAGCTTTTATTTCGAAACGATTCTGCCGGTGGTATCTGTGTAACTACTCTTAACTCTAAATTCTACATTTCTTTAGGTTTAATTTTGCTGACATTACCAATGAGGAACAAAGAACAGAAAGTTTATGTTACTGAATTTTAAAGGCACTTGAAATATGAATCTACTTTAAATAAGCAACTGCTATATCGCTTCTTGATTGCGATAAGAATGCAACATTGTTTCTCGTTTGCAATGAGAAGCTAGAGGCAATTACATTGTTGCATTCAATGAATATTGTTTATTGTTGAATTTATTAACTGCTAAGAGTTCTTTAGAATGTTAAATATGCTGACGTAACTTGCGGCAAAATACTGTGCGCGCAGCTGAGAGCGGGAGCGGATGAAGAACAATCCAGAATGTCGGAAGAAAAGTGGGATGACGAGGATGCCAAAGCAAGTGCAGATTTGATAATTGCAATTGACACGAGCTGAAATAAGTCAACAGAAACTTCTGGAAAAATTTGACTCGAGGAAACAACAGAAAAGCGACGAAGTAGCAGACCCGATGTTGGCGCAGAGAGGCAGGGGAAAGTCCCAAAATGGCCGGGGCAGAAAAAAATGGAAATTTCCAATTTTTTCGATACAAGTGAGTGTCGGTCATAAGGCTGGTGAATGTTCCGAAAAAGGTTCGCAAAACAAATCAAGGGGTGAATCGTCATCAAAAGCCGAGGTAGTTGGAACCGCGTTTTTAGGTGTAACGCGGGAAGAGTTGCTTGGTGCAAAAGACAGTGCTTGTGTAAGACGCTGGTATTTAGATAGCGGCTGTACATCCCATATGTGTGACAATGAAAACATCCTTCAAAGAAGTACGAGTACGAGAAAAGAGAAGTCGTTGTTAGCCAGTGATACCCAAATTGACATAAACGCACGGGGAACGGCTAGTGTAGTGACAACGGACGGTAAACAGAAAGAGTCCGTGAAACTCAATGGTGTGTTGCTAGTCAAAGAATGACGTACAAATCTCACTGTCAGTAGCGAAAATCACAGACCATGGACACATTATTCTATTTGACAAAGATAGAGCAACAGTGCGCGAAGATGACGGGAAAACAAAACTCGTCGTGTTCCTGAGAAATAAAAGTGACGTGTTTCAAGCACTCAAGGAGTATTGTTAGCTGTGCGCTGGATGTGACTGGACGTATCAAGTTCTTCCTTCTAATTTGCCTTTATTTTTGTTGTTTACCTCGTGCTTTTTGATCGATATTTCCGTGAAGTTAACTAATGCACTGACCGTAGCAACTTCCACTGCTTACTTGTGGTTAATTTTTCCGCCTGTGCGATTCTTTTAAGTGATTTCAGTAGTGTTTGCATAGTGCTCTTAGTGCTCTTACAAAGAGTTACGGGTCTTGTAACATTGTCGCGACAATTTGAATACTCCAGTTAGTGCTTTACAACTTTTTATAGGTATTACCTGGTTTGTGCCTGAACCTTAGTGGTTATATTCTTCCTGCCTAAAAGTAGGCAATTTTGTGTTATTCGAGTGATCTAACTTTCATTATGGCGCATGATTCTCCTCCATTTGGTACGACTTGCACCATCTGTAAGCTTCCGGAATCGACTCGTTCGCGGTTTATTCCTTGTGACGGGTATTGCGGGCGGTCGTTTCATGCGAAGTGTATTAATGTTAATACTATATTCGTGGACATTCTGAACAAATATCCCAACAACATCTTTTATCGATGCGATGCTTGTCGTAATTCAACCATGAGTGATGCTATAAAACTATTAAACCGTCATTCAATAGCTTTGGATGCTATAACGCTTCGGCTGGATTTGATGGGGAAGGCATCTTATCCGACACTCTCTCCACCTGAGCCTGAATCAAGTCTTCCTTTGAAGGATACTAATGCGATCGATGCTTTACCTCAGCCTTCGGCTGCGTCCGTTCCTGCACATCTTGCGTCTGTTCCTGCACATCTTGCGTCTGTTCCTGCACATCTTGCGTCTGTTCCTGCACCTCTTGCGTTGATGACTACTTCTCATTCCGCATGCGTGATCAATTCGGGGTTGACACATGGAGTTCCTATTTCTTCGTCATCCGGTGTGATAACTAGAAGTAAAGGCAATCAGAAGTCTACCATTGGTAATTTTTCTCCAGTTGTTTCTTCTGGTGTTTCCCAGCCTATGGGTATCAATACTCCTTTGATGCCTTCCGTTCAGCCAAATGTTAATGTTTCATCGATTGGGTCGTCCTTTCTGTCGACCTCCATGTGTGGATCAACTCCTGCAACATCGATTACATTACCAGTCATAGCTTCTTCGGCTTCAACATCATCAGTGACTGCATCATCAGCAGCTACGAGAAGGACTTTGCCCTTAAGAGTCGTTAAACCTCCAATGCAGGCATTTCTCTCAAGGCTTGCTTATGACACCACAGTTCCTGAGATCATCGACTACATTCATGAAGGACTGGGGCGCGTGCCCAGTATTTTGACGTGCATAAAGCTGACTCCTGACAACTTGCCTAATAGGGTTGTATCCTCGTTTAAGATAACTATATCCTCAGACATGGACTGCATACTTAAACAGGACTTTTGGCCGCCTGGGGTTTTAATTAAAAAGTTCACTGCTTCACGCCGGGCTACTCAACTGCGGACTAGCCAGCCCATTTCGCAGCCTACTGGATCCCAGGATTTTCAGCTGGCAACTTCTGTGAGGGCACATCTATAAATAATCATTCTACTTCACCTTCTCCAGGACAATTCTTGGCTGATGACCTTAGTAATAATCATAGTTTTTATAATTCTTCCAATAGTTTTTCATTATATTATCAAAATGTTCGTGGCTTAAGATCTAAGCTGGCTGACTTCAAAATTTCAACCTTTCTTTCTTCGTATGATCTTGTTTGTCTATCAGAAACATGGCTGAATGATTCTATTTCTGACACCGAACTTTCTAGTGATTATATTTTTTATCGCTGTGATCGTGATTTCTCTTTATCAGAGAAAGCCGATGGAGGGGGTGTCCTTGTTGCGGTCAAAAAGTCCATTCCGTCCTCATCTTATCAATTTCGACCATCTCATCCAGTCGAATGTATCCTAGTGAAAGTAACAACATCTCCTAGCTCTTCCATACTTGTTTGCTCAGTATATATGCCATGTAACTCTCCTTTGTCTGTCTTTGAAACCTTCTTTGATGAATTCTCAATGTTTTGCAACTCTCTTAAAAAAATTTCCTATGTATTAATTTGTGGTGATTTCAACTGTCCCTCGGTTGAGTGGTTTCCTTATCCATCTTCTATTACCAAAACTTCCAACGGTCTCTCGATTTTACTTTCCTATTTTCTTTCACATTTTTCTCTTTCTCAGTTCAATTCTTTTCCTAATGTCAATGGTCGTTTACTTGATTTGGTAATGACTAACATTCCCTCGTCTTGTGTTTCTGCTTCTTTGGCTGTTGTTCCATTTGTTCCTATTGATCCACATCATCCTCCTCTTGACATCCTGATTACTATTCCTATTATCAGACAACGTATCTGTCCCTTCCCGCCATCTTGCAATTTTTTTTAAGGCTGACTATTCCTCTATTTCACGTGAGCTATCCTCTGTTGATTGGTCTTTATTCTTTTCGAATCTGAACTGTGAAGATTCAGTAAGCAAGTTTTATCTACTCCTCTCTGATCTTACCTCTCGCTACACTCCTCTTCGTCCTCGCTCAAAGAAATCTGAACCTCCATGGCTCACTAAAGCTGTTATTGAAGCCATTAAACTTAAAGATAGGGCTCGTAAAAAAATGAAGCGGTCTAACTCTACTGAAGCGCTTCGAAATTATCGAATGTTACGAACACTTGCGAAAATAGAAATTCAACATGCGATTAGTTTGTACCACTCTTCTATTGAAGGCTTATTCATTTCCAATCAGCCCAAACCTTTCTGGTCCTACATTAGATCCTTGAAGTCTTCTTCCTCTATACCTTCCACGGTCCACTGGAATAATAATTATGCCTCCTCTGCTGTAGAAATAAATGATTTGTTTGCCTCTTACTTCTCCTCCACATTTTCCTCCCACACCTCTAACTCGTTCATTCCTGATAATAGTTTAACTAATGGAATGATTTCGTCAATCACTGTTGATCATTTATTAGTTGAGTCTGTTATAACCTCCTTAGACTCAAATGTCGGGGCAGGTCCTGATGGCATTCCCAATTTCTTTATTCAATCTCTAGCCTCTTCAATGAGTACGCCCCTTGCCTTTATATTCAATTTAAGTTTGTTTTCAGGTGTTTTTCCGAATTGCTGGAGGATGGCTTATATTCTTCCTGTTATCAAATCCGGTGATCCTTCTTCAGTCACTAACTATCGTCCAATTTCCCGCCTCTCAGCTTTTCCAAAAATTCTTGAGCGCATTGTTCACACATATCTGTACAGTGCTTTAGGACATTTGATAGTCCCTGAGCAGCATGGTTTCGTACCTAATCGCTCCACTACCTCGAATCTGCTAGTTTTGACTAATACTGTTGCTGAATCCCTCGACAAACATCTGCAGGTTGATGTCATTTACACTGATTTTTCCAAGGCTTTTGACACCGTTGACATAAACATGCTTTGTCAAAAGCTTGAGATTTTTGGGGTTTATGATTCTCTTCTTCGGTGGATATATTCATACTTGTCCTCTAGAGCATGCCGTGTTTCTGTTTCTGGTAACTTTTCTGCTCCCTTCTTTCCTCGTTCTGGTGTTCCTCAAGGATCCATTCTTGGCCCTCTCCTATTCATCCTTTTCATTAACGACCTTCCTTCTATAGTTGATTCATCTTGCCTTCTCTATGCTGATGACCTTAAGCTTTTTAGAGTGATTCGATCTCTTGCTGACTGCGAAACTCTCCAGAATGATTTGCAGTCGCTAAGTTCTTGGTGTCAACTTAACTCCCTTTCCCTGAATATTCCTAAATGTCATTCAATGACTTTCTCCCTTAAATCTTCTCCGTTACAGTTTGTGTACCTTATTGATTCGGTTCCCTTAATTACTGTCGACAAAGTGAAAGACCTTGGTGTTATTTTTGATGCCAAGCTAAAATTTGATGCTCATGTCCTTAACATAGTATCCAGAGCTTCGAAGCTTTCAGGGTTTGTATTGAGACATTGCCGTATTTTCTCCAACCCTGCTTCGGCTTTTCAATTGTTTGGGAGTGTTGTTCGTTCTATCCTTGAATATGCATCCCAGATTTGGTCACCTTGTCTTGAGTATTTAATAAATCTCCTAGAATCTGTTCAGCGAAAATTTACTCGCTTTCTCCTCCTTAAGTTCAAAATTTCCTATATTCCGTATGATGAACGCCTTGCCTTACTTTGTTTACCTTCCTTGAAATCACGTAGGATATATCTTGACCTCTGCTTACTTTTTAAGCTTTATAATAACTTCATTCAGGTGAACATCGATAATCCTGTCTTATTAAGATACCATTGTCGACCCTCTCGATCAGCCGATATTTTTAGTTTACCGTTTGCTAGAACGGAAGTTTACTTTAATTCCACTTTATTACGTTTACCTAGAACACATAACAGTCTTCAGCTTGGACCTTTACCATCTTCCTTTATTAGTTTTAAGCGTAGTTTAAGGAATCAATTATTCACTTAAGTTCTTTTATTTCAATTATACTTTTATTTTTATTTACTCATTTTGTAATTGGAGTTTACTCTGTAAGATGAGCTGATAATAAACAAGCCGCGAGGTGCGACCCTTGAGGTCCACACGGTCAACTTCCCAGTAATATCTACATAGACATCAACAACATTACAACAATGAGAGGTATTCCTAGCAGTAACAGGAATGAGTTAATATGAATCATATCGTCTACGGGAGGGTCCATTGATTACGTAAGGTTTTTGGTCGATGAGGACAGATTGAATATTCACGCGGATCAATCGGTGGGGGCCTTTTTGGTGTTGAAAAATTTTGTTGGTTTTCAAAATTTAAGCATTTTTTTTTAATTAAAAGACTATAAAAACTATTAAATATCTGCTCAAATTATGCAAATATCTTAAAACTATGATTGAATTTACAACAATTTTTTTAGAATAATAGATATAAAGTAATAGCATTCGTATAAACCCTCTTTACATGATAACTTTGAATGATTTTTTATTTTTAATTCAGTTTTTTTATAATCACGGAATATAGTTTTGCTGGTTTTTCTTCAAAAACTGATAAGAATGTATAAATTTTATAAACTGGTATTACTGTGCGGTGCAAATCAAGTTAAAAAAATATTTTTTATGAAAAAAACTATAATTTTTTGCATTTTCTTCTATTATATTAAAAAAAAGCTGAAACGAGTTTTTATAATGTTAAAAACTTCACAAAGATATTAATACACGTCAACTGACACCTTAATGATGCAAATATTATATCTGGTTCGTGAGATATAGTGAATGATAAAAATGACCTTGAAAATCATGATGACTTTTAATAATTTTTTATTTTTAATTGAATTTTTTACGTGATCATGAGAAAAAGCTTTGACGTTGTTTCTACAAAAATTGTTTGGAGTATATAAATTTTATAAACATTGTCTACTAAATTACGTGAATCAGGTTAAAAATTTATTGTTTATGAAAAAAAACCTAATTTTTTGCACTTTTTTTTCTTAAATTAAAAAACGGCTACAACGATTTTTTTTAAAATGTGAAAGATTCACACAAATGT
This sequence comes from Oxycera nigricornis, assembly GCA_963942545.1. Classification (NCBI taxonomy): domain Eukaryota; kingdom Metazoa; phylum Arthropoda; class Insecta; order Diptera; family Stratiomyidae; genus Oxycera; species Oxycera nigricornis. Next base: position 58,181,563 of record OZ012662.1, read on the forward strand.
TGATACGCGTCGATTGACACCTCTATCATGCAAATCGTATGTTTGGTTGGCGAGATATACCGCATGACAGAAATGACTTTCAAAGGGTCAAAACAGCAAACCCCCCCGACCGAAGTATCCCAAAAACTAATCAGCTCTTAAAATTGCAAAGACGCTTCGATTGACACCTTAACGAAGTCGATACAACTTTGTTTACGTGAGTTATGCTCGTAGAAAAAAGTGTCCACGAACGTACGTACGTACGTACGTACGTACGTACACACACACACACACATACATCTCCCTTTCTAAAAACACTTTATATATACTCTATAGACCTCAAAACGTAAAGAAATGTTGAAAATTTCAATTTCGATCTTCGAGGCGATTACAAGAACTTCCCATATACTGGGAAGTTAATAAATAAATAAAAGTATAAAGCGCAAGTAGAAAATTAGACTGGTAAACAAATAAAATATCTGATGACGAACAATGGACGAGAATATCGTAGTCACGAGTTCGACGAATTTCTGAAAAGAGCAGCATTTCTAGACGGTTGACAGTGCCTCACACACTGCAAAAAAACGGTGTTGGCGACCGTATGAGCCAAACTCTCGCGGAAATAGCAAGGTGTTTACTAGTGCAAACAGGACTAAAAAATTCCTTCCAGGCTGAAGCGCTTTCCGCATCAAATTATTTACGAAACAGGTGTGAGACAACGAGTTTGGGAGGTCATATTCCGTATGAGTATTGGTGTAAGTGTATACCGGAGCTGAGCAATCTTAGAGCGTACGGAGCAAATGCGTACGTACTGCAAAAGAAGCCTGAAAGGGGGAAAACTTCAACCCAAGGCAAAAGAAGGCGTCCTGGTGGAATTCTCTGAAAAATCTAAGGAGAATCGAGTGTATGTTCATGAAGACAACAAAGACGAAGAGCCTGATGATGGAGTAGAGAGCGAAGATGAATCCAAAGATGAAGTGTTCACAGATACTGCGTTCAAGTGATAAAGATGGCTAAGCTAATTGTTCTGTCGGTAAAGAGTCCGATGAGTAGCCTTGAATCTCAAGAGTAGTTAGAGGCAATCGCCGAAGAAACAAGCCGCGAGGTGCGACCCATGAGGTCCACACGGTCAACTTCCCAGTAATATCTAAAAATATATTAAAAATATTCAACACAATAATAGTTATGGAAATAATACTACTCCAAATAATAAAAATTTACTTATCGTAAAAGTTATTGGAATGACTTCATATTAATCGTAATATCTACGCGAGCGTCAATTGATTACGTAAAGATTTTCGTGGATTAGTTTGATTTAATATTCACGCGGATCAATCGGAGGGGGGACAGGTTACAAAGCAGTTTTTTCATTAAAGTTAAAACATGGTGCTGTGAAAACTATTGAAAATCTTCTCAAATTTTGCAAATATTAATAAACTTTGATTGACTTTACAACAATGTCTTTAGAATGAGAGATTTAAGGTATTATGATTCCTGGACCCTTTTTACATGGTGACTTTGAATGATTTTTTATTTTTAATTGTTTTTTTTTTGTAATCATGAGAAAAGTTTTTGCTGGTTTCTCTACGAAAATTGATACAATTTTATAAATTCTACAAACATTTATTATTACGATGTGCAAATCAGGTTAAAAATGAATTTTTTTATGAAAAAAACACTACTTTTCGATTTTTTTCTTAATAAATTAAAAAAAACGCTTTAACAATTTTTTTAAAACATAAAAACATCATAAAAATGATAATACGCGTCGACTGACACCTTAATGATGGAAATATTATATATAGTTCTCGAGATATAATGAATGACGTAAATGACCTTGAACGTTTAATGATTTTTTATTTTTTATTTAATTTTTTTTGTAATCATGAAAAAAAATTTTGCTGTTTTTTCACAAAAACTATTAGGAGTATGTAAATTATATAAACATTGCTTCCTTAGGTTTGAAAATCAGGGTCAAAATTTCGTGTTTTTGAAAAAAAACCTAATTTTTTGCACTTTTTTTTAAAAAATTAAAAAAACACTCCAACAATTTTGTTAGAAACTTTAAAGAATTACACAAATGTCGATACGCGTCAATTGACTCTTTGTTCAAAAAGATCGTACGTTTGGTTCGCGAGATATTACGCATGACAGAAATGACCTTCAAAGGGGCAAAACAACAAACCCCGCCGACCGAAGTATCCCAAAAACTAATCAGCTCTTAAGATTGCAAAGACGCTTCGATTGATACCTCAACGAAGTCAATACGACTTCGTTTACGTGAGTTATGCTCGTAGAAAAAAGTGTTCACGAACGTACGTACGTACGTACGTACACACACACACACACACATACATCTCCCTTTCTGAAAACACTTTATATATACTCTATAGACCTCAAAACGTAAAGAAATGTTGAAAATTTCAATTTCGATTTTCGAGGCGATTACAAGAACTTCCCATATACTGGGAAGTTAATAAATGCGCTGATCAAGCACGATACATGGACACTGGTAAAACGACCCAAGGACAGAAACGTCATTACATGTAGAATCGTTCTATTTAATAAAACAAAGCCGGATGTGAGCTTAGAGTGCATAAAAGCAAGAGTTGCTGCACGTGGATTCATTCAGCGTGAAAGGATTGACTTTTATGAAACATTCGCGCCTGTAGCTTGCTTCGATTCAGTAAGATTTCTGATGAATTTGGAAGGAAGAGAGAATCTTAAAGTCTTTCAACTGGACGTAGTTTCTGCGTACCTGAACGGGGAGCTGGATGCGGAAATCTCCATGAAGGCACCGGAGTATATCCAGGAGGCGCTTAGTGAAATAGTGCAAAAAGATGGTGATAGTGGAGTTGGTGTCAAAGCTCGTAAAATGATTCGTGAATTACGATAAGGTGGAAAAGTGTGTCGGTTGAACATAACGTTGTACGGCTTACGTCAAATTGGTCGCCAGTGGAATAAAAAGCTGAACAAAGTGCTTAGAAATTTAAAATTAAAGTCAAAGGCGAGCGAAACGTGCCTGTATTATAGCACGAATCAGAGAGAGCGCACCTTTGTGGTTGTGTATGTTGACGGTATTTTGAACGCGTCAAACAACTAAAAAAGATTATAAAAAATTCTAGCTGTACTGAGAAAAGTGTTCGATGTTAAAGATTTAGGTCATTGCGAGTTGTTGTCTTGGCATTGAAATAAAGACGGAAGCCGCTGAAATCAAACTGAGTCAGGAGGAGTATGTGAGAGATTTACTGAAAAAGTTTTGCATGGATGAGCGAGCCGCAAGTAAATCTCCTGATGAGAGTGCCGCGAAAAAGTGAGAACCAAAAAGAAATGTCGTATAAACAGCTAATCGGATTGTTGATATACTTAGCCGTCGCTAAGAGACCAAACACGGCATTTACTGTGAATAGATGAGCGTAATTTAATGTCAAGTATGGTGAAGAAAATTGGACAGCAGCGAAACGTGTACTGCGAGATCTAAAAGATACACACAATCAAATGCTTGTGCACAAAAGAGATAAACTTGGAATAGTTGGTACCTCAGGCGCGGATCACGCAGCAGATGTAAGAGACAGAATATCGTATACGACATATATGTTTGTATTGAGTGGTGTAACGATTACGTGGCGGTCATTTAAACAAAATACTTTCGCGATTTTAACAACAGAAGCTTTAACAAAGAAGAATCTGGAGAAGCGGTATATTTGAGAAATATAATGCTCGATATGAAAATACCAGAGCTGTCATGTGCAACGATTAGGATTGATAACCGTGGGGCTAAAGCAATTGCTGACAACGCGGTGTATCATGCAAGGACGAAACACATTGCAACGAGATATCATTTTGTTCGTCGAGCACTTCGAGAAAATAAACTCAACTTGATACACACACCAACTGAGGAAATGCCGGCTGACATGCTGACGGAACCGTTGGCGGGGCCTGCGCATTTTAAACACATGTCAAGCATGGGAATGAGTGTTTTTTGAGAATGCAAGAACGTCGAATTTGAAGGCGTGTTAGATATAGTAAAATTCCCATTTTGTTATATGAGAAAAGTAAGCCTTGAGTTTTTGTACGGGCAACTGTCTTGTACACGTTTTAATTTTTTTCGAATAGTCTGAACTGAGGGCTTTTCAATAAACCTTTTTGATATTTCAATAACCTGGAATTTTCATTCACGAGCCTCAAAAATATGACACATGAGACTGTATTTAAAAGATTTTTATCTTAATTTTTATAAACGCTTACTGCCAGACTAACGTGTGAGCTAAACATAATAATTCTACTGGTCAGCTATTATTTGCACTTAGAAGATTTTCTTCGCATACCATGTTAAATGGTAGTCTACTCAATGTTTACTATTTTTTTTGCATTCATGAAAATTCCAAACCAAAAACGTCAAAAATTTCACTGTGCCTCGAAAAACAGATGCAAGCACAAGTAAATTTTAAGTCTGTCAAATAATACCATCGATGGAATGCTACATTGCTGAGCGTCAGACAAGAAGAGGCTAGTGAGGGTAAATGATTGTTAATGTATATATGAATTTTTCAAAGATAAGTAATCAACTTATTTACGTTTACCAGTTTAACAGACAAGTTGCAAGAAGCAAGAACGCTGCTAAAAATAGTCACTCCAGTAGTTGAGACGACGGCAACAGGACAGACAGCTGACTAGTACCAGTTCCTATTCAATCTAAATCAAGGAGGCTGTAGTTATTAAACTGTGGCGGAGGCTCCAGCCAATGCGGAAAGCGAAAGATCTTACTGATAATCTCAGATTTCGTAACACCCCCTTGGTGCGGGGAACCAGGGATCCAGTGTCTGCATCCTACTCTAATAGATCGGTGACTACATTGAAAGCGGTGCCCAAATGACAAAAGAAATGCGAAAGGATTGGCTCCATTAGCTTCTGCTGGTTTTAAGCATGTTTTCCAAAATTTATGTGTAACCGCGAATAATATGAGAATATGTTTTTTGCAAAAAATAAAAAAAAATAAAACCATGGATATCAACTTCAAATCGAGATATTCTTAGTTTTAGTTTAGTGAACAAAGTAAAGTCAATTAACAAGAAAAAGATTGTATTCTCTTACAGAGAGACTTTATTTCTGAATGGTAGTGCCAATTTAATATCAACGGCAAAAGAACAACAACGGGCAAACAACCCGAAAATAAAGCTTTGTTCATATTTTGGGTAAACAGTTTGTCAAATACAAGTGAAAGTACAAACCATGCAACCATATGTGCAACCAAAAAGATCGGTATTAATGAGCTTAATTGCGACGGTTGAAAGAATCACTAGACGCTTTGAAAAGTAAAAACTTGGATATTGGTGGGAGGTTTTTTGAAGTGAGAAGTTGTTCTCAATCGTTATTCAAGATTACTGGAGAATTTTTTTGGGAAAACGTCAAAATTGATTCAAAACGACGTGCTTTGATTGTTGTGTGAGCAGATTTTTTGTAGAGTTCAACTGGAGAATATCGTGTGACTCGTTGATAAAAGGGTCAAAGAATTTTCGATTTTGAGTAAAAATTGTGCTTGGCCCCGAAATCAAGCTAATTGGGTGAAAATATGGACACAAAATCATGCCAAATCATATTCATTTCGTACTTTTCATAGGTTGCAGGGGTGACGAGTATGAACGGCAGCTGTGAAGACGTGGGAACAGAAACTATGAAACTTGTGTCATTTACTTCCCTTAAGTTGAAGACAACCTAAAAACGATACATCTTTGCGATTGAGTGCATCACCAGCAACGACGGACGGATTTCCCCGCTAATATGTTCTAGTTAAATCGGATTTTTAGCTTTTCAGTATATGAGAAGTTGTCATTACCGCCAAAAAATTTAAACTGGAATTTTTTCATTTAAGGTCCTTTGGGTATATTGAAATAGCTTTTTTAAAGAAGTCTCGATGTGTGTGTGTGTGTACAAACATACGTTCGTGGTTATTCTTCGACTCACAAGAAAAGCCGTATTGACAAAAGTCACATGTCAACGTATTTGTATTTGCAATTTAACAAGCTGATTTCATTTACTTTGAAATCGTTGTTGAGATGTCAATCGAAATGTTTTCAATTTGTGTGATTCGACTAAACGTTGAATTTGTTTACAGAATTTTTTATATATTTTCCCAAGCAAAGCTGTTTAAAAGTATAAAACAATTCAATTTTTTCGATTACATTTACATTTGTAGCAATCAACGCTTCATAAGTTTAGATATTTTGAACAATTTTGATTAAACAAAAAATCAAAGTTTATATAGTGTCAAATTATTTTCATCCAAAAATAACAAGGAACTTGTACTCACAATGAATAAGGGGTTAATACTACCTAAGGTTGATACTACATGGATTTGATATCTGGGGTTGATTTTACTAGATTTTACTAGCTCTTATGACGCGGTTGTACTATCGATAAATGCGTATTAACAATTTTCTAAATTTGCACAATGTTCAATAGATTCGGTTAGGTATTTTTACCTTACGAAAAAAATGCAAACATATGAAACTATTTTTTTAAAAAAACTTTTGTGTCTAAATCATCAAAAAAAAAATCACGGTTTCTTTGTCAAAAAAAGTTGCAGTGGACATTTCTTATTAATGAAAAAACGCCCATTATTTACCTAAGAGTCATATATGAATTTAAGTTTTGAGTTTATTCATTGTAAGGGCTTGTGTGATTTCAGCTATCAGCTCCCTTCTAACTTACATAAGATTTTATAATTTTTAAATATTAGCAGACATGGAAATTTCACTACATATTATAACATATGTTCTTTTAAGATTGTTTGCGAAGAAGGGAGTAGTTCAAATATAATATGGAAATTTTGGATGCAACTACCAAAAATGGTCATCGAGCGACAAAATCTAGTCGGGGTTGAAACAAAAACTGCACACAAAAACCCTAACAGCTCTATTTAGTCACAGCTTTCGAACTTTTTCTTTTGAAGCGTAGATATGGAAAGAGCCTTAAATTGAAAAAAGCTTTGTAAGCAACAGCGCTGTCTCTAACTTCAAATCGACCCGTAAATAGATTTTATCGCACCCTCTTCCCCTAAAAACGTTACGAAGGTCATGGACGCTCTTGAAGATGATATGATTATTGTTAACTTATTCCACTATTAGTAATGATGAAATATTATTATTAATTTTATTTTATATCTTCTTCTTATTAATATTTTTAATAATTTTATTATGGTTGGTAAAATTGTCCTACTGTGTTGACTTCAAAGGTTGCACCTCTTGGCTTGTTTATTTTGATTGTTATAACCATAGTGTTTTGATTTAATTGAGATGTTTTTTGATTGTTGCCTTGTGTCTTATGCACACTATTTAATACTTATCGTCAAAAGGTATGTCAGAATCTATCATCTTCAATATGGCTTTATGGTTTCGTTTATTTTGATTTCATAATTGGATAGATACCGATCCAATTATGAAGTTTGTTACGTTTGCCACGCAACGTGGTCGACCCACAACCCATAAGGGCAGAATGGGGGTCTGTCCTGTCCTTGAAGACCCCAAACCACCGTGCGGGTAAACGCTGTCTTGAACGAATTTATAATGTTACGATCGCCACTTCGCACAATCAAGCCTAGTAATGAATTATATTGTTACTTAATGAATTGAATTGCTATTAATTAATGAATTATAGGGAGTAGGTCAATTTAGGATAGAGGTTTGAATATATGTATATAGACATAAAAATTAGGGCATAGGTCGCTTTAGATAAGGATTATTGGAATTGATGGAATATAAAGATGTATGGTTAGGAGATTAGATTAGATAGCTAAGTAGTAATAGTAGCTTTTATGGTGAGTGATCAACAGCAAAATGTACCACAGTTCACGTCACATACACTGCGGATAAGTTGCCAACAATCACAACAACAACAACGCTCACCCAATCGTCGCAACAGATCCCAAATCAATGCTCCGCCCGGTTTACGACACGCCATTGGAGTCCACTATGCGCCAATGATACCCACAACCATTGGCACCGGCAATTCACCATGGTTGGCGGCTGCCGCGAGTATTTCGCCGGACAGGCGGCTGCCGCGAGTATTTCGCCGAATAGGCGGCAGTCGCAGCATTTCCCCCGCATCGAGACACAACCTCGTACCAAACCAGTTCCCCAAGCTTTTCAAAGCTGCGATGGGGTCAACTGCCAAGCAGAGAGGGCATTCACCGCCAACGCGGAGACAACGGTACAGGGAAATCCCATATATAGGGCCGGTGGAACAGCTAACGGGGCTTTGTGTCGTGGTGAAACTCGAGAAGTACGTTTGGCGGTCGAGTCTTAGAATCTTGTGGGTCGGTTACGAAGTCTTGAACGGTGCGGTGCGAAAGTGAGTGTGGCAGTTTTCTTTGGCGTGACCATCTGGGGGACAACCAAGGGAGACCCGACGTGGTCCCAGGAGCGAAGTTAAGGAGGACGACGAGCGGCGAGCGAGCGAGGCCAGCGAGGAGCCAGAAGCAGCCGAAGGGTTAGGATAAGAAAAAGATTGTAAGTAGAGTTAAGTGAATATAGTTAGGGTTTAGTTAGTTTTTTTTTTAAAAATAAATAAATAACTCATTAAATTAAAAATTGTGGTATTGTGTGAAAAGGCGACGCGGAATCGCGTTTCCGTCGTTAGTGTTCCTTTTGGTTTCAGATTCCCTTGTTGGTGGTTTTGGGTCGTCGCGGACCCCATTCCCGTTTCAGGGTTCGCGGACAGGGCAGTCCCGGCGCAGAAACGGGTGGCGCACTTTATTTAAAAATATCTTTTCCCACACCCTTCTTCGCGGGTAAAGCCGGGTGTGATTGCCAAACCGTGGCCAGGGTCGGCTACGGTGTAGTGTGAGCGTTACGCAAATTATAGCTGTAACAAGTAAATAAATTCTTTAAATGCTTCAAACTTGTGTTATTTGAAAGTCACGATTTGGGAATCATCATTTTCCTGATAAATATTTATTCTGGTTTTGGCTGAGATTGAATCACTACATAATCACCACATCACCTGAAAGTGATCGTATTGGAAAATGACGATAAAAATTTCAACAAATTGAAATTGTATTTATTGAAACTCCGCTTTCCGAAAGGAGAACTGTCCCAAGCCAGTGTAAAGGAGGAGGGATTCTGACTGATTCTCAGGTGAACATAGGCTGCTGAGTTAAAGGTATGACGAATGATAGGTGGCATTCTGAATTTAAAAGTGCGGCTATCAATCCGGAGCTACCGGGGCTCAATTGAAGAGATTGTGTCTGTGCTTTCTCGAAACCTTACCAGGGGTATACTGGTACTAACGGATCCGGGGCCCCAGGGACCTAGTCCCTGGCCGGTGTCGGTGAGGAGCCTGTGGAGGTTGAAACTTAGGGGTTGTGGTTGTACACCCAATAGCGCGTACTTTCATTATAATACAGTTTGGGACCGAATAATTCGGCTACCCTTCTGAATTGTGGATCATTGGCGTGCTGTTGCGCTTACAACAGGGGTGCCGTTGCCCAAAAAGCGGCATGGATGATTGATAGGTCCAAATCCAAACCAAGGGTGATGAAGAAGTCCTAGTATGCATTGAATTGAATCTGGTACCTGTATTCGGAAAAGTAGTACCCATACTTGTTATGGTCTATTGACTAGTACGATTATCGGGGCGTTGGTACTTGTTACAATTAGTCACCCAGACGTGGGGATGTCAGTGTCTTAATAGTTAATTCTGGGGAAGGCACTTAAATTCTCGACTTCATCTGTGCTTATTGAAACAAAATTTCAGGATATCCTGATCGGTCCAAACAGGCTTTGCGTTTGCAGAGCTCATCATATAGATAGTTAGTATATTTTTCGGAAAACTGGCCACAATCTCTAAGCAATCTAAGTTGTAATCAATAACTCTATTATGTTTATTTTCCTGGCAATTTAGCAAAGTAGCTTCTGCGGCCCCAACAAACACCAACCCTCATCCAATTTACACGAGCTCGCCAAAACATTTGTGCAACTTCGTTAAATGTTTTCAGAATAGATTTCTATTGAATAGTTACACAGAAGACATTTGTAGAAATTGTTAACTTCCCAGTATATGGGAAGTTCTTGTAATCGCCTCGAAAATCGAAATTGAAATTTTCAACATTTCTTTACGTTTTGAGGTCTATAGAGTATATATAAAGTGTTTTCAGAAAGGGAGATGTGTGTGTGTGTGTGTGTACGTACGTACGTACGTTCGTGGGCACTTTTTTCTACGAGCATAACTCACGTAAACGAAGTCGTATCGACTTTGTTGAGGTATCAATCGAAGCGTCTTTGCAATCTTAAGAGCTGATTAGTTTTTGGGATACTTCGGTCGGCGGGGTTTGTTGTTTTGCCCCTTTGAAGGTCATTTCTGTCATGCGTAATATCTCGCGAACCAAACGTACGATCTTTTTGAACAAAGAGTCAATTGACGCGTATCGACATTTGTGTAATTCTTTAAAGTTTCTAAAAAAATTGTTGGAGTGTTTTTTTAATTTTTTAAAAAAAAGTGCAAAAAATTAGTTTTTTTTTCAAAAACACGAAATTTTGAACCTGATTTTCAAACCTAAGGAAGCAATGTTTATATAATTTACATACTCCTAATAGTTTTTGTGAAAAAAACAGCAAAAGTTTTTTTCATGATTACAAAAAAAATTAAATAAAAAATAAAAAAATCATTAAACATTCAAGGTCATTTACGTCATTCATTATATCTCGAGAACTATATATAATATTTCCATCATTAAGGTGTCAATCGACGCGTATTATTATTTTTATGATGTTTTTATATTTTAAAAAAATTGTTAAAGCGTTTTTTTTAATTTATTAAGAAAAAAATCGAAAAGTAGTGTTTTTTTCATAAAAAAATTCATTTTTAACCTGATTTGCACATCGTAATAATAAATGTTTGTAGAATTTATAAAATTGTATCAATTTTCGTAGAGAAACCAGCAAAAACTTTTCTCATGATTACAAAAAAAACAATTAAAAATAAAAAATCATTCAAAGTCACCATGTAAAAAGGGTTCATTCAAATCATTATACCTTAAATCTCTTATTCTAAAGACATTGTTGTAAAGTCAATCAAAGTTTATTAATGTTTGCAAAATTTGAGCAGATTTTCAATAGTTTTCACAGCACCATGTTTTAACTTTAATGAAAAAACTGCTTTGTAACCTGTCCCCCCTCCGATTGATCCGCGTGAATATTAAATCAAACTAATCCACGAAAATCTTTACGTAATCAATTGACGCTCGCGTAGATATTACGATTAATATGAAGTCATTCCAATAACTTTTACGATAAGTAGATTTTTATTATTTGGAGTAGTATTATTTCCATAACTATTATTGTGTTGAATATTTTTAATATATTTTTAGATATTACTGGGAAGTTGACCGTGTGGACCTCATGGGTCGCACCTCGCGGCTTGTTATTTATTATTTTCACCGGCAACTTCTATGTACTTTTCAAATTCTCTCAAAATTCCGACCTGGAACACTAAGACTTGAGAGATTCAATACAGCATGCCTGGTGCTCAATTTCTGTTCTGTCCTGCCAGCTTGTAATCGATATTCATGCTTACAGGTATACGAGATATATGAGTGATACCGTCGTCGTCAGCTGTCAGCTATTCTGAATGTTCTTCTGTCGAGTATGAGAAATATTTTTCGGGAGTTGGGTGAGGATTCAAAAATCCTGGCTAAAGATCGTATACCTGACCGACGATTTTTTATCATTGCAGACACTGCTCCTCTTTTTCAAAGCATCTAAACCCTTCAACAATGGTTTATATAAACAGGTCTTCCAACAAGGTGCTGAAAAGGCTGGTATCAGGGTCGCGTAAAACTGACAGCTTGCACAGATCAACATTTAGCGGATCAGTGCAAGCGAATTATTGACAAATTAAGAAATGTCTGGCCCGGAGAGAAGCTCGTAGCCGAAGACATCCTGAATCGTTTTCGGTACAGGGCATAGATAAGAGCTCAGTCATTTACACTGAAGGCAATTGTTGAACTCATTAAGATTAGCAATACTGACCGTCCAGTTTTCCATTGGAAGGTAACTTAGGTAAGCAAACCCAGCAATGAACACAAAGAAGCTCTTTTAATCTTCAATGAGAAATTGCTAGCTAAAATAGGGTGATAAGTTACAGTCGTCAAAAGATTGCTTACACTCTAAAGAAAAAGATATAATAGTCTCGCTACCAAAATTGGATTAGATCTTCTATTTCTCATCTAAGGGTTGAATACACATCAGTTTCACATCTTTTCTTCAAAAAACACTAAAAAGGCTGAAAGACTTTCACCTGAGTGCCGAAACCACTTTCCTCGCCTACGAAAGGAAGGAAGGTTGAAACAGCTCTTCACTCACTCATAAGCAACATCAAACATTGGTAAGCAATAAAAAATATATTCAAGCAGTTTCTCTATATATTGAAGATGTCTTCAACAATGTTAGCTCTAAAGCAAATTGAAGAACACTTGAGGAAAACCATGTTGATGATAACTTGATAAGGTACATCAATCAACTTTTAGGTGTCAGGAAAATAAACTCCTTACAATTTGAATTTTTTGATCCATCCATGTTGTTTGTGACCGACTTCTGTGCTTAATAACTTTATTAGGCACAGTCGTCCCTGCAAAGGATGATTTAATTGTAATTACGGTGGAAGCAAAGTCTACTTCGTCTGGCTTGGTCCATCCTTACATAATTTGGTAGATTGGTTTGAGCTGTGAAGCAGTTGCCCTTCTAAGAACTGACGCTGAGCTCCAAGGTTATACACTATTACCCCAGTTCAGCCACCTTCTAGCTTCTACAAAGCGCGAATTCCAGCAGGATATCATTATAGTACAGTCAAAGCGTCCGAATTTTGAGGCAAACCGTGCATTTTGGGTAGGCAGAATTTTTTTTAATGCAATGCTTGGGCGATGGTATAGAAAGCTTAAGTTCAAGTTTCTGGGGTCGCAGCTCTTGTCCTTTGGGCTCCATCTTCAAAACAAAAGAAGTTGGGGCGCCCTCATATCTCCGAAACCATGGCTCCAACAAGAAAGTTGTGTATGGCAAACTTGCGTAAAATAAAATGTTTAGCAAGTCGTTCATACATCACTTTTACGTTGGGTCAATAATAAAAAAGTTACAAGCCAAAAACCACACACAAAAAGGGGAGAACATCTTTCGGGTGCCACAACTTTTTTAATTTCACGTTTAACGCGAAACACATTGAGATACTATTCCAAGATAATTTTGTCACAAATAGCGTGAAAAACCCGTTTTTAGGCCAAATAATCGGCTTGTGATTCCAAACCCGCGTTGCGAAACTCGCGGAGCATTTTGGTAGGCAAGCAAATTTTTGGTGCACTGTGTATTATGCCTTACTGGCAGCTTAAATCCAAGTTTCCATACCCATATTGGGGTCGCAGCCCCAATCCTCTGCGCTCCATCTTGAAAACAAACAAAAAGTGGAGCACCCATATATCTCCAGAACCATGACCCCCACAAGAAAAATGTGTATGACAAACTTGCGCAGAATTAAATTTTTAGCAAGTCGTTCATACATCAGTTTCACATGGCATCAATAATTAAAAAGTTATAGGCCTAAAACGACATCCAAAAAGGGGGGGACATCTTTCGAGCGCCACAAATCCATTGTTTTCACTTTAACCCAAAACACATATCAAATAACTTCAAGGCAATTTAGTTGCAAGTCGTTTGCGTTATTGATTGTTTAAATCGCTGTACACTGGTAGGAGGTATTGCATCCCAAAAGGGGAAAACTCATATGAAAAACCCATTTTTAGGCCAAATAATCAGATTCCGATGGCAAACCCCCCACCGCAAAACTCACGGAGCAATTTAGTGGGCAGAATTTTTTTAATTGCAATGAGTAGTATGTCTTTATGTCGCAGCTCCAATCTCCTTGGTGCCATCTTGAGAACAAAAAAAAGTGGGGTGGCCCCATATCTTGGAAAGCACTGCCCCCACAAAAAAGTTTAATATGACAAACTTGTGTAAAATTTAATTTGCAGTAAGTTGTGGATACATCATTTTCACTCGATGGAAATATTAAAAGAGTTACACGCCAAAAACGACGTTGAAAAGGGTGGATCATTTTTCGCGCGCCACTACTTCTTGGTTTCCCTATTACGGCGAAATTTGTCGGAGAATAACTTTTAGGCAGTTTTATCACCAAAAGTTTGCGGTATTGCTTGTTTCGATCACTTTACCATGTCGAGTGTTATTGTGTCCGAAAGGGGGCAAGTCATAGGAAAAAAACATTCTAACACCTGTTTATCTGGTCCTTAGATGCTTTTTTCCTAAGAGCTTTCTATACCATTGCCCACGCATTGTATCAAACAAATTTCTGCCTACCCAAAATGCACGGTCAAACTCCCAAGTGACTGGACTATTAAATCTGCAATCAACATGGTTTAGTATTCCTGAGAACATATCAACGTATATTGCTTCTCTTTAACCTCTTACTTTTTGATACCATTGTTGCTTTTCAAACTGTCATGACCGCAATTATTTAATTGAATTGCATGTGAGTCGTACGAAATGTGAAACCTCCGTCTTTCCTTTGCATTAAATTTGTCAACGTATGTGTGTAATTTCCCCACGTAATTCTGCCACCTCAGTGTTTGTTAGACCAGTTAACTTTTGTCTCGAAAGTTCCTCAAAACTGTCATACTTTCACAGTTTTACGATTTACCTCAGCAAAATTTGGCTAAGTGAAATAAGTTCTGTGTTACAAAATATGCCAAATGTTCCAATGATTAGAACCTTTGAAAAAGGGCTCGAATCATGCAACCCAACACGATAAATGTCTGTGCGTTTCTGACTTTTAGAATTCATCTAGAATTGCGTGCAAGTACTTTATGTAACTAACGGATAAATGTGAAGTTCGATGATTGCCTTCTTACTACAAAAATTTTCTATAAAAAAGCTTCTCACAACCTGCAGGTCTCTCAATCTTTATTTTAAACGAATGCTTGGATTTTATAACCATAATCAAACAATTAAGAACTATTTTATAAAGATAGTTGACACAATATTTAAACTTTACATGGCACAAAGAGATAAAGACAAGTCGTCGAAGAATTGAATTGACGGGTATGTAAAAACAAGTCAGACTGTGGCGTGTCACTATTAGAGGTGTAGATGATCTACTGCAAGCAGTTTTGGTAGATATAGTGTTAAATTTCTTCTCACCATGACTGAAACCTTTTTCCAGTATGATGAGAAACAAATTCGCTGCAAATTTGGGAAAAATTATTCAGTCTAGAACACATACACAGTAACGATGACGAAAAATTCAATAATAAAATATACACGTGCCAGTGAAGAAAGTCGAAATCGATCACTATTGTACTTATAGCTCTTTGAAAGCTTTAATTTTTAAACGATTCAACAGAACTCTAAACAACATTATGTGGGAGTTTAATATAAACGGAAACTATCACTGGGCTATTGAAACGTGACCTTTAGATGTTGCACCTTCAAACAAAATTTATTTACTAAAGGGAGTGTATAAAAAAGCAAAAGTGGTATTTATACCAAAATACAGAATATATGACAATGTAGGACATAAACATGTTTTTGGAAAAAAACTAACTTCACATAGGTTAATCGAGATATATAACATAAAGGAAGTGATAAGGACATAACCACGAAGATACATATTTCAAGATTATTAGGAAAGCATATATCGCTCACCGGCTGCAATAATGGCACAAGTCAGAAAAAGTCGAGTTTAAGTTAAGCCCCTCATGTTACTTGTATTTCTGTATTCTACCATCATAAATATTGGCACAAACTTATTTGCTCTGAGTTTTGCTGCATGGCACTTGTGCCGCTGTTGCATGTACCAATTCGGAAACCACACCAGGTATCAACACTGGTACAAGTATTATTATTCCGCGAATTCTCATCGTGTAAGCATCATCGGTTAGTGCAATAACGGCATATTTTACTTGTGTATATCGAAGTGTTTCATATTAAACAGCGTATGTGCAAAAGTGCTACGTTTAAAGTTGTGCCAGTATTGTATACAACATCTTAGGATACTATTAAAGTTTTCCCAGTGTAGTAGTTTCGTAGTTCATTTTGGTTTAGAACAAAGTGACAAATATGAATTCTGATATCAATACTCGGTCTACCAAGAAGCTCAATTTCATAGGAATTAGGTACGTCATTCATAGATGCACAATAAACCTATTCGTATATTGTTAAAGATTAAAAAAGAATAGTGTCAGTTCCGAATGGACGCTGGATACTCACTCTCAAGCATCTACATCTAATACCAACTACATTCCAGTTGTTAAGGGTTTCTAATACATTTTAATAACTATCCACGATGTGAAGTCATCGTCAAATCATTAGCGATTTGTTCCGTTTGAAACTAATTTGTTCAATTTTTTGCAGAATCAAAATTTGGAACTAAGCCTGCAAAGAGGTATGAAAATTCTGTATCTTCTATTAATGTTAATGACAGTGAAGAAACTGATTTTTGAGTTCAATATAACAACTTAACCATTTTCTTCAGACGATTCAATCAAAGACCCAAACTATGCCAGTCGTGAATCTAACTATACATCTACTAGTACGACGAATACCCAAAGAATACATCCTTTGGTAGATCTTAATCAGCAAAAAGGTGATAATACTACCAGGAGACAATTAACGAGAAAAAGAAAGGCTGTTTCGTCGGAATGGAAGAGAAATCAGATCAAGCATCTTAGAAATAGTGGCAAGGCATATAGAACGATAAATAAAGAAAAGGAAGTGCCAGAAAGAAAAACTTGATAAGGTACATCAATCAACTTTTAGGTGTCAGGAAAATAAACTCCTTACAATTTGAATTTTTTGATCCATCCATGTTGTTTGTGACCGACTTCTGTGCTTAATACCTTTATTTGGCACAGTCGTCCCTGCAAAGGATGATTTAATTAAAATTACGGTGGAAGCAAAGTCTACTTCGTCTGGCTTGGTCCATCCTTACATAATTTGGTAGATTGGTTTGAGCTGTGAAGCAGTTGCCCTTCTAAGAACTGACGCTGAGCTCCAAGGTTATACACTATTACCCCAGTTCAGCCACCTTCTAGCTTCTACAAAGCGCGAATTCCAGCAGGATTTCATTATAGTACAGTCAAAGCGTCCGAATTTTGAGGCAAACCGTCCATTTTGGGTAGGCAGAAGTTTTTTTGATGCAATGCGTGGGCAATGGTATAGATAGCTTTAGTTCAAGTTTCTGGGGTCGCAGCTCTTGTCCTTTGGGCTCCATCTTCAAAACAAAAGAAGTTGGGGCACCCTCACATCTTCGAAACCATGGCTCCCACAAGAACGTTGTGTATGGTAAACTTGCGTAGAATAAAATGTTTAGCAAGTTGTTCATACATCACTTTTACGTTGGGTCAATAATAAAAAAGTTACAAGCCAAAAACCACACCCAAAAAAGGGGGAACATCTTTCGGTTGCCACAACTTTTTTAATTTCACGTTTAACGCAAAACACATTGAAATACTATTCCAAGATAATTTTATCACAAATCGTTTGCGGTATTGATTGTTGCAATCACTGCACAAGAACAGGAGTTATTCCATCCCAAAGGGGAGAAAGTCGCGTGAAAAACCCGTTTTTGGGCCAAATAATCGGCTTTTGATGGCAAACCCCCGTTGTGAAACTCGCGGAGCATTTTGGTAGGCAAGCCGATTTGTAGTGCAATGTTTGGTATGCCTTACTGGCAGCTTAAATCCAAGTTTCTGGGGTCGCAGCCCCAATCCTTTGGGCTCCATCTTGAAAACAAACAAAAAGTGGGGCACCCCTATATCTCCGGAACCATGACCCCCACAGGAAAGTAGTGTTTCGCAAACTTGCGTACAACATTATTTTCACGTGTAAAAAGTTATAGGCCTAAAACGACATCGAAAAAGGGGGGGACATCTTTCAAGCGCCACAAATTCATTGTTTTCACTTTAACCCCAAAACACATAGACAATAACTTCAAGGCAATTTAGTTGCAAGTCGTTTTCGTTATTGATTGTTTCAATCGCTGTACACTGGTAGGAGGTATTGCATCCCAAAAGGGGAAAACTCATATGAAAAACCCATTTTTAGGCCAAATAATCAGATTCCGATGGCAAACCCCCCACCGCAAAACTCACGGAGCAATTTAGTGGGCAGAATTTTTTTAATTGCAATGAGTAGTATGTCTTTATGTCGCAGCTCCAATCTCCTTGGCGCCATCTTGAGAACAAAAAAAAGTGGGGTGGCCCCATATCTTGGAAAGCACTGCCACCACAAAAAAGTTTAATATGACAAACTTGTGTAAAATTTAATTTGCAGTAAGTTGTGGATACATCATTTTCACTCGATGGAAATATTAAAAGTGTTACACGCCAAAAACGACGTTGAAAAGGGTGGATCATTTTTCGCGCGCCACAACTTCTTGGTTTCCCTATTACGGCGAAATTTGTCGGAGAATAACTTTTAGGCAGTTTTATCACCAAAAGTTTGCGGTATTGCTTGTTTCGATCACTTTACCATGTCGAGTGTTATTGTGTCCGAAAGGGGGCAAGTCATAGGAAAAAAACATTCTAACACCTGTTTATCTGGTCCTTAGATGCTTTTTTCCTATGAGCTTTCTATACCATTGCCCACGCATTGTATCAAACAAATTTCTGCCTACCCAAAATGCACGGTCAAACTCCCAAGTGACTGGACTATTAAATCTGCAATCAACATGGTTTAGTATTCCTGAGAACATATCAACATATTGTTATATCAGCAACAAGAGCTGATAATAAAAATAACAAAGAAGATGTATCATTCGATGATGCATCAAATAAAACAGATGCTACATCGAATAATGCACATTCTAACATGATTCATCCATCGACAGAGCTCACTAAAATGCTAGATACGATAACGCATAAACAGCTCGACGATGCATGAATCAAACCAAATTCAATAAAGATACAAAAATGCAGAAAGTGCAAGTTAAACAATAGACAGAATTATGTAAACACCAAGAGGTGAAAAGTTAGCAAGTAAGAATTGAAAAGTTAGTTGTTAATCCAATTTCGGTGATCGACCATCGATCAATTTATAATAAAATATTCTTTCACGACATAAAAAAAGGTGTTTTATTTAAACAACTCAACAAAAGTTATTTAATAACGTGTAACTGGCGCAGTCGGAAACAACCGCAAAACCGAAATATAATTCCGCTACAAGGAATATAAACCAATATCCGCGTACTAAGTGTATAATAAAATATTTAACAAACCAATACTCAGTGTGTAGAGTATATGGGATATATATAAAATCTGGAAAGGAAGTAACTGAGGTCTAAATTCCTTTTAAAACCTGTATATTGAGACCAATAGACTCGAATCCAGATAGTGTAACAAATTAAATAATAAAAGTGTAACGAAACATAAATCAACAAAACTAACAATATGGCTACCGCATCCAATATTATTAAACCTTCCCAATTAGCGGAGGCTTTATCTCAACCAAATATTCCGAAACCTTTGGAAATCGATCCCTTTAAATTTGCATCAAGGATGCCCACTTTCGATGGATCAAAGGAGCAGCTGAAAACGTTTTTGGACAACACGGAAACCCTAATATCAACCCTACAAGGATATGACCAAATGGCGTACCTAACAATTATCCAAATATTAAAATCGAAATTCACAGGTATGGCGAAAACTATTATTAATATAAACAGTGACGCAAATACGTGGCCCGAGATACGAGAAGTACTAATATCGAATTTTAGCGAGAAAAAAAGTTCGCTTCAATTATTAGATAATCTTAGATCATGTGAATTTAGAAATAATGTGTTAGAATTTTATAACCGAATCCAAAACAATTTGCATCGGTTAAATATTAAAGCCGAATTAGAAAACAAAAGTACCGAAATAGGAGGTAATAAACGTATAGCTCTTGAAGTTTTCAAAAATAAGGTCATAGAACCAGTAAGAAGTGTTCTATTTAGTAGAAATCCTCAAAGTTTGGAGGAAGCACTTCAAATCTTAACCGAAGGTAATTACTTGAACTATCAAATCCGTAACAACAAACCAAATATTAAACCAAATTTTCAAAAATATAGATTGCATAATAGTGGTTATTCAGAAAATAGTAAATACAGCAATCATTTTAACCCTCCTCAAAATATATACAAACCAACACCAAAATTGTTTGAATATCCTCAACGTAATTCTGGTCAACATAGATTTGATCATAATAATTTTCAAACCAATCGCAATTCATTAAATTCTCGAATTAGACGATTCGGTCAACCTCAACCAATGGAAGTCGATAATTCGCGTCAATTTGTTCAAACCAATGCAAATTTTCCGGAACATGCCTCGGAAACAAATCAAAATTACCATATATCAGAATAGACTCTTATGGGTTACCCCTTCGATTCCTTTTAGATACAGGTGCATCTTTAAGTACCATTCGTCCTTCTTTATGTGATCCAAAATTACGAACTTCTATCCCCAATTCAAAAATATACACACTTAATTCTGAAGTGAATTTCAATTATATTGTATCAATTAAACCTTTTAAGGAATTTCCAAAACTAAATACAAATAAAAAATATCATTTCATCGAAATCAAATTTAGCGAAAAATTTGATGGTCTAATTGGAAATGATATATTAGCTAATTATAATACCAAAATCGATCTTTTTAATAAAACTATCGAACTAAATGGTAAAGTGATTCCAATTTTCTTCGATGAAAACGAAGAAATTGAATTACAAAATTTAAAAAAGTTTAAAGAACTTGAAAACAGACCTATTACAATTAACAATCAACCAAATTTTTCAATGAACATGAAGAACTTGGATTGTAATTTGTCTGTTCCTATTCGACAAAGTGAACTTATTGCGTTTTCCAATGAAAGAAAACCAACAAAAAATGTAGTAAACGAAATACGGACAAACCACCTAAATTCTGAAGAAAAATCTAAACTTCTGCCACTTGTAAATAAATACAGTAATACATTTTACCAACAAGGTCAAAAATTGACTTTTACAAATTTAATCAAGCATGATATAAAAACAAAACACAACGAACCAATATATACAAAAACCTATCGATATCCTGAATTTCACAAAAAAGAAGTTGAAAGTCAAATTCAAGACTTATTAAATCAACAAATAATTAGACATAGTCATTCACCTTACTCATCTCCTATCTGGGTAGTTCCAAAGAAAATGGATGCTTCAGAAAAAACCAAATGGAGAATAGTAATTGATTACCGAAAGTTAAATGAAATAACAATCGACGATAAATTCCCTATTCCAAATATCGACGATATATTGGAAAAATTAGGTAGATCAATGTATTTCACAACACTAGATCTTGCGAAAGGTTTTCACCAAATAGAAATTAACGAAAAAGACATCCCTAAAACAGCATTTTCTACTAATTTCGGACATTATGAATTTACGCGAATGCCGTTTGGACCTAAAAATGCCCCAGCGACATTCCAGCGATTAATGAATTCTGTACTAAAAGAATATATAGGTAAAATTTGCTTTGTTTATATGGACGATGTAATTATTTTCAGTACTTCGCTACATGAACATTTAGATTCATTGGAAAAAGTTTTCCAAAAATTTCGCGAAGCAAATCTAAAAATACAATTAGATAAATCTCATTTTCTTAAACGAGAAACCGAATTTTTGGGACATTTAATTACTCCAGAAGGTGTGAAACCTAACCCAAAAAAAGTTTTAGCAATATCAGAAATGAAAATCCCCAAAACGCAAAAACAAATCAAACAATTTTTAGGTATGGTTGGATATTATAGGAAGTTCATAAAAGACTTCTCCAAAATTGCGAAACCATTAACAATAAACCTAAAGAAAAATACAAAAATTGACCCAAACGATCCCGAGTATAAAGAAAGTTTTGAGCAACTTAAAATACTAGTCATGAGTGACCCATTTTTAAAATACCCGGATTTTAGCAAAAAATTTGTAGTTACAACTGATGCCTCCAATTATGCCGTTGGCGCGGTTCTGTCCCAAGAAGGACATCCAATTTGTTTCGCAAGTCGGACCCTTAACAATCACGAAACAAACTATTCCACCATTGAAAAAGAGCTCTACGCTATAGTATGGGCTTTAAAATATTTTCGTCCTTACGTATATGGACACAAATTTACAATCAAAACCGACCATAAACCATTAACGTGGCTTGCTAATCTCAGAGAACCAAATTCAAAACTCCAGCGTTGGAAAATCCAATTAGAGGAACATAACTACGATATTGAATATATCAAGGGTAAAGAGAACTTAGTTGCAGATTGTATCTCGAGACCCGTAATAAACACTAACGAAATAAATTACAATAACGATAACGCGTTTGTACAAACAACATGTCACAGTGCTGAAGAAGATAACACTAAATATATTCAAATTAGTGAAAGACCTTTAAATATCTTTAAAACGCAAATCATAATAAAACAAGGATCTCAAAATTCTACCAAATTAGAAAAACATTTTAATAGAACTAGAAAAATATTCATATCAAAACAACCAGACCAAAAATTATATAACTACATACTTAAAAATCATTTACCCTCTAGAGGTCTCGGTGGTGTCTATATTCCGAACGAAAATTTATTTAAACAATTTCAAGACACATACCTCAAGTGGATTACACCCCATAATCCAGTAAAAATAGTCAAAAGTCCTTATCTTCTATTTGACTGTGATGACCAAAGTCAAATCCATGAAGAAATTAACAGAGAACATTTGAAAAATAACCATCGTGGCATAGAAGAAGTATATCAAAATATCAAAACAAAATACTATTTTCCAAATTTGAAACAGGAAATTACAAATCTCATTAATAACTGTCAAATTTGTAATTTAGCTAAATACGACAGAAAACCCCTTAACCCACCGTTTCTAAAATCTAAAATTCCAAACAAACCTAACGAAATTATCCACATGGATATCTGGTACATGAATAAAAATTCAATGTACATTACTTTCATTGATAAGTTTTCCAAATTCGCCAAAGTAGTGCCTATCAAGTCTAGAACATGGATAGAACTACGTAAAGCACTAAACACATATCTTTCCGTAAATAGTAAACCCCAATTAATAATAACAGACAACGAATCTGCTTTTCAATATAATTTAAAACAATTTTTACAAAACGAAAGTATCGAAACTCATTTCTGCACCCCCGGTATCAAAACAGGGAATAGCGATATTGAACGTTTTCATAATACACTAAACGAACATTTAAGACTAATGATTGAGCAAAATAAACGTGATAAAACAAAACCTATTTGTGTGCAATAAGCAACCAAATTCTATATTCAGTCTATTCACAGCACAACGAAAGAGAAACCAATAAACTTTAAAAATAGCGCGATATTACCTGATAAATTTTCAGAAATAAAAAGAAAAATAGAAGAAATACAAACTAAACGACTTGAATACCATAACAAAAACAAAAAAGACGGTGAATATAATCCAAAATACATTAAAAATATGCAAGCAAAAACTAAATTACAGCCTAAATTTAAATATAATAATTATAAAATGCCTATTCATAAAAAATTAATGAAACGAAAAAAACATTACGAATAATAAATTAACATTATAGGACTAATATTGCTTCTCATCTTATGTTTTACAACCACATCGGGACAAAATTTAGAAATATCAGAAATACCTTACGGCAATGGCTTCACTTTAGTTCGACTACAAGAGATCAAAATAATAGTAAACTTCACAAAAGTTGTCACATAATTGATTTAGAAGAATACGAGGAAATGATGCAGTACATTGAAAATTCACTTCCCCCTACCTTCTTCCAAACTCATTTGAAATACAAATCCTTAATAAATAACATTAAAGACAAACTTTACGAATTGCGACCTCACGACATAAAAAGGGTCAAACGAGGATTAATAAATTTGTATGGAAATTTTTTGCATTGGTTGGGAGGAACAATGGATGACGACGACAGACAAGATATCGAAAAACATTTCAAAGTAGTTGATCAGAATATTGTATCCGTTGCGGATAATTTAAATAAACAAATTATTATTAATGATAAAATTAACAAAGAACTAAAAGAATTAACAAAGCATATAAACAAAAACCAACAGATTATTTTGGATAAGGTTAATAACTTAGAAAAATCTTCAAATTTATTAGAAAGAAAGTTTCTTGAATTTAAATACGACTTGGAAATAAAAGAAAACCTACTGTATATATTAAATTCAATCAATGAAATACACGAAATAATATTGTTATCCAAATTAGAAGTTTTAAGCAAAGATATTTTAACAACAAAAGAAATATATCAATATAATATCGATATTTATAAACTCCAAAACTTAAAAATTTCTGTAGCGCAAAAGAATAAATTAATATTTGTTATATTACAAATTCCTACTTTTTCACAACAACCGTATTACAGAATAAGAATTGTACCAATACCAAATAAAAATAATCTAGAACTTTCTACTAAATATGTAAATGTTATTACTTCTCAAGACATAATTTACATGGATATAAAACAAAATTATGTAAAAAGTTTATTACCCATAACAAACAGTTGTATTGGAAATTTACTAAAAGAACCAACGAATTGTACAATGATACCTAATAGTATCGAATCAATTGAAAAAATTTCTACAAATGTAATTGTAACAAAAAATTTAAAATCAACAATGTTACAACATAATTGCAATGACCAAAAACTACTAATAAAAAACCATAATATAATAAAATTCAATAATTGTAAAATTCAAATTAATAACTTGACTTTTGATAATAAACTAGAAGAAATAAGAAACAATATTATATTGCCAAACATTATTAAAAATATTACATATGTTGAGCCATCAAATTTAACATTAGAATACATACACCGAAAAAACATAGAAAATTCAGAACGAATAAAACTTATCAAATACACTCATAAAAATAAATCATTTTGGAACAACCTCATAGATATCAGTATTGTAATAATTATTTTGGGTATTATACTTACCTTTCTTTATTTCAAATGTAAAAAATCAAACAAAGTAAAAATAAATATAAATTCGAATCGCGAGGACGCGATCCCACTTAAGGATGGGCGTGTTATATCAGCAACAAGAGCTGATAATAAAAATAACAAAGAAGATGTATCATTCGATGATGCATCAAATAAAACAGATGCTACATCGAATAATGCACATTCTAACATGATTCATCCATCGACAGAGCTCACTAAAATGCTAGATAAGATAACGCATAAACAGCTCGACGATGCATGAATCAAACCAAATTCAATAAAGATACAAAAATGCAGAAAGTGCAAGTTAAACAATAGACAGAATTATGTAAACACCAAGAGGTGAAAAGTTAGCAAGTAAGAATTGAAAAGTTAGTTGTTAATCCAATTTCGGTGATCGACCATCGATCAATTTATAATAAAATATTCTTTCACGACATAAAAAAAGGTGTTTTATTTAAACAACTCAACAAAAGTTATTTAATAACGTGTAACTGTATATTGCTTCTCTTTAACCTCTTACTTTTTGATACCATTGTTGCTTTTCAAACTGTCATGACCGCAATTATTTAATTGAATTGCATGTGAGTCGTACGAAATGTGAAACCTGCGTCTTTCCTTTGCATTAAATTTGTCAACGTATGTGTGTAATTTCCCCACGTAATTCTGCCACCTCAGTGTTTGTTAGACCAGTTAACTTTTGTCTCGAAAGTTCCTCGAAACTGTCATACTTTCACAGTTTTACGATTTACCTCAGCAAAATTTGGCTAAGTGAAATAAGTTCTGTGTTACAAAATATGCCAAATGTTCCAATGATTAGAACCTTTGAAAAAGGGCTCGAATCATGCAACCCAACACGATAAATGTCTGTGCGTTTCTGACTTTTGGAATTCATCTAGGATTGCGTGCAAGTACTTTATGTAACTAACGGATAAATGTGAAGTTCGATGATTGCCTTCTTACTAAAAAAATGTTCTATAAAAAAGCTTCTCACAACCTGCAGGTCTCTCAATCTTTATTTTAAACGAATGCTTGGATTTTATCACCATAATCAAACAATTAAGAACTATTTTATAAAGATAGTTGACACAATATTTAAACTTTACATGGCACAAAGAGATAAAGACAAGTCGTCGAAGAATTGAATTGACGGGTATGTAAAAACAAGTCAGACTTTGGCGTGTCACTATTAGAGGTGTAGATGATCTACTGCAAGCAGTTTTGGTAGATATAGTGTTAAATTTCTTCTCACCATGACTGAAACCTTTTTCCAGTATGATGAGAAACAAATTCGCTGCAAATTTGGGAAAAATTATTCAGTCTAGAACACATACACAGTAACGATGACGAAAAATTCAATAATAAAATATACACGTGCCAGTGAAGAAAGTCGAAATCGATCACTATTGTACTTATAGCTCTTTGAAAGCTTTAATTTTTAAACGATTCAACAGAACTCTAAACAACATTATGTGGGAGTTTAATATAAACGGAAACTATCACTGGGCTATTGAAACGTGACCTTTAGATGTTGCACCTTCAAACAAAATTTATTTACTAAAGGGAGTGTATAAAAAAGCAAAAGTGGTATTTATACCAAAATACAGAATATATGACAATGTAGGACATAAACATGTTTTTGGAAAAAAACTAACTTCACATAGGTTAATCGAGATATATAACATAAAGGAAGTGATAAGGACATAACCACGAAGATACATATTTCAAGATTATTAGGAAAGCATATATCGCTCACCGGCTGCAATAATGGCACAAGTCAGAAAAAGTCGAGTTTAAGTTAAGCCCCTCATGTTACTTGTATTTCTGTATTCTACCATCATAAATATTGGCACAAACTTATTTGCTCTGAGTTTTGCTGCATGGCACTTGTGCCGCTGTTGCATGTACCAATTCGGAAACCACACCAGGTATCAACACTGGTACAAGTATTATTATTCCGCGAATTCTCATCGTGTAAGCATCATCGGTTAGTGCAATAACGGCATATTTTACTTGTGTATATCGAAGTGTTTCATATTAAACAGCGTATGTGCAAAAGTGCTACGTTTAAAGTTGTGCCAGTATTGTATACAACATCTTAGGATACTATTAAAGTTTTCCCAGTGTAGTAGTTTCGTAGTTCATTTTGGTTTAGAACAAAGTGACAAATATGAATTCTGATATCAATACTCGGTCTACCAAGAAGCTCAATTTCATAGGAATTAGGTACGTCATTCATAGATGCACAATAAACCTATTCGTATATTGTTAAAGATTAAAAAAGAATAGTGTCAGTTCCGAATGGACGCTGGATACTCACTCTCAAGCATCTACATCTAATACCAACTACATTCCAGTTGTTAAGGGTTTCTAATACATTTTAATAACTATCCACGATGTGAAGTCATCGTCAAATCATTAGCGATTTGTTCCGTTTGAAACTAATTTGTTCAATTTTTTGCAGAATCAAAATTTGGAACTAAGCCTGCAAAGAGGTATGAAAATTCTGTATCTTCTATTAATGTTAATGACAGTGAAGAAACTGATTTTTGAGTTCAATATAACAACTTAACCATTTTCTTCAGACGATTCAATCAAAGACCCAAACTATGCCAGTCGTGAATCTAACTATACATCTACTAGTACGACGAATACCCAAAGAATACATCCTTTGGTAGATCTTAATCAGCAAAAAGGTGATAATACTACCAGGAGACAATTAACGAGAAAAAGAAAGGCTGTTTCGTCGGAATGGAAGAGAAATCAGATCAAGCATCTTAGAAATAGTGGCAAGGCATATAGAACGATAAATAAAGAAAAGGAAGTGCCAGAAAGAAAAATTAAGCCTCCATGCAGTGGTAAATGCATCCAGAAATGTTCAGAAAAATTTTCAGAAGAGGACAAGCAAGTGATATTTATGAAATACTGGGAACTAGGTAACATCCTTAAACAGAGAACTTTTATTTTGACGCTAATGCAAGGATTCATTGCTCGACATTGCAAGATCAAACATTGAATAAATAACAATGCTTTTTATTTTGATAAAGAAGATCAGAAAATTATGGTATGCAAGCTCTTTTTACGTCAACTCTAGGTATAACCAACCGATGTATACGAAGTGTAATCAGCAAAAGACAAGAAGGTGATTTGGAAGACTGTAGATTGGAACAAACTGGTCGAAAAATTGTGCCAGAAGGAATTAAAAATGAAGTGCGTGAACACATTATATTATACATTATACACGCGCACATACTAAGAAACAATACATTGAAGAAGGTAAAACTATAACTGAACTCTATTGAGACTATAAAGGAGACTGTCTGAAAGAAAATATGCCGTTTTCCACTTTAGATACGTACCGAAAATGTTTTAATTACGAGTTTAATCTAGCATTCTTTGTCCCGAGGAAGGATCAATGTCAAAAGTGCGTGTCATACGAAAATTCAAGCGAGAAGGAAAGAAATATCTTAAAAGAAGATTATGAACAACACCAAAATGAAAAAAAGATTGAGTAGAGAAGAAAAGCAGAACGATAAGAATAAAGTTAGCGAATGCTACTTAGTAGCTTGTTTTGACCTACAAGCGACTTCACCTACCCCAAGGAGAGATGTTTCCAGTTTCTATTATAGATCAAAGCTATCGACGTATAATTTTACTGTTTGTGATCTCGCACAAAAAGGCCAGGGTTCTGTTAAATGTTTTATGTGGCACGAGGGCGAGGGTAGACGAGGAGCTGTTGAAATTGGATCGTGTTTATTAAAATATCTAAAAGAGAAAAAAATATTCTATTCTGATAATTGTGTGGACCAGCAGAAAAATTAATTTGTGCTTGCAGCCTATTTTGATGCTATCGCAAATTACAATATTCGTTCCATTACCCATAAATATCTAATAACGGGGCACACGCAGAACGAAGGCGATAACGTTCATTCTGTTATTGAGAAGACTATTAAACGTTCATTAAAATAAGGGCCAATTTACACGCCATCACAATATGTATCGCTGGTAAAAGCTGCCAAAAGATCCGGAGAGCCATATCAAGTCATAGAAATGAGTTGAAGTGACTTTATTGATATAAAAAAATGGCGTAACAAACAACACTCAACTTCACTAAGAATGCCAGTGGAGACACGTTAACAGGACATCTTATAGCGAGAACCAGTACAAAGCCGCCAATATAAGAGAAAAAGAACGTCGCGCAAAAACATCTTTAGTGTCCTTCAACGAAGTAAAACTTCATAAAGTTTACTATGATTTTTTACCGATAACTAAAAAGAAGCATGCCGATTTGATGTATTTATTAAGCACTAATGCCATCAAGAAAAGCTACAGCTACTTTTACAATAGCCTTAAGGTTTCTTCTTCTGAAAACGAACCTACTTAGCGGACTACTACGCAACCAACAGAACATTGATCGTTTTGGAAATGTTTTTTGAAATTATGCTTCAACTACCTTATTTTGGTGAGTACCTGTTATACTCGCTAAAGGCATTATTCTTGTTATTTTTAAGTTAAAAAATTCATTTATAAGTGTAACGTCAAAACGAGGTTGTTTATTATGTTATTTTATTAACCCTAGAAGCCAAATCTACGCCTGCGAGGCGTACACGCAAACGAATATCGTTTGTTTCTTTCTAACGGTTGAAGCTAGCGCTTCGTGCTCTTTCGCCAATTCAGTGGCCGACGGGAGCTAGCGGATGGTGCACGTGTTGATATGGTAAGTCCCGCCATTTGTGATTTATCGCAAGCGTGCTGCGAGACGCATGTTTAATCTTTGTGTAACTTTTAACTAGGTTTGTGTGATTTTACTTGTGTTTGTTTTTCGTATATTTTATGTCTATGTTCGGCGTTGTTTCAGGTATAAATATGTCTTGGCCTAAAAGTTTAGACGAAGAAGATATTGTAGCAATCTTAAACGAGGAAGATAATCCTTCTTTGGAAGATTCAGATTCCGAAGTTGAGGATGACCAAATTATGGACGACATTCAAAGCGAAGATGAAAATAATTATGTGACTGAAGACGTTTCGTCTTTACAAGAATCTGGTCTCTCTGAAGAAACCAACCCAGCCCTTGTTGCAGAAGCTGATCCATCATCTGACGCTGACAGTGTTTCACCTCCTGCCAACTTGGCGCGAATTTATCGTGTTCGTGGTAATACTCTTCGGTGTAAGAATAGACACATTTGGTCAACTGTTAAAGCTCAAACATCTCACAGAGCTCCAGCGATGAACATATTCCGCACCTCTCGAGGCCCAGCTCGAATGTGCAAAAATAATTTTGATCCTCTGCAAATTTTTAATTTATTCATAACTGAAGAAATTTTATCTCGAATTGTGAAATGGACTAATGTTGAAATGATCTCTAAACACCAAAAGCTAGGAAAAATTACAGCGACTAATATAGAGATGTCACTGATTTAAAAATTCGTGCATTTATTGGATTATTGACGTTGACTAAAGTCATGAAGGATTATCATCTTTCAACAGATGGACTTTTTCAGCAAAGAAAGATTTGAGTTCATGATCAGATGCCTTAGGATGGATGATAAGACTTTGAGATCAAATCTTCGACCAAATGATGCCTTTGTACCAGCTAGAAATGTTTGGGAACTGTTTATAAAGCAATGTCAAATCAATTATATTCCTGGATCTGAGGTGACAATTGATGAACAGTTGTTCGGTTTTAGAGGTAGATGTCCATTTCGGATGTACAAACCGAACAAGCCGGATAAATACGGCATCAAGTTTCCGATGATGTGTGATGCAACTTCCAAATACACGATCGACGCTGATCCGTATATGGGCAGGAGTACAAATACTGCCGGCGTACCACTTGGTGAATTTTATATAAGGAAATTGTCACAGACTATTCATGATCGAACAGAAACATAACCTGTGACAATTGGTTTACATCCATACCATTAGCCAAAAGTTTACTTCCACAGCCTTATAATTTGACTCTAGTAGGCACTATACGATCAAATAAACGGGAGATCCCTGAACAATTGAAGAACTCGAGATCACGTTCAGTTGGCAGCTCTATGTTTTGTTTTGATGGCCCCTTGACACTTGTATCATATCATCCAAAACCTGCAAGGATCGTATATCTATTATCCTCTTGCAATGAAAATGCAGTAATAAATGATTCAAGTGGTAAACCTGACAAGATTCTATTTTACAATCAAACGGAAGGCGGAGTAGACTCATTTGATCACATTGGCTCCTCAATGTCGTGCAGCCGCAAGACTAATAGATGGCCGATGGCTGTATTTTATGGTATCTTAAACATGGCTTTTGTTAATTCTGCTATAATATATGGCCACAACATGATGAAGAATAATAAAAAACCATTGAACAGAAGAAAATTCATGAAGCTACTTAGCACAGATTTGGTCACGTCTTGGATGGAGAAGAGACTTGAAGCTCCAATATTGAAAAGATCTTTACGAGAAAATATAAGCCACATTCTCGTCAAACCTACTGATTCAAATAATAAAAATCGAGAAGAAGAAGAACCCGAGCCAAAAAACGTAAATACTGCGCCTTTTGTTCCTATAAAAAAAGGAGAATGTCAAAATTAGTGTTATAAATGTAAAAAAAACTGTGTGTGGCGAGCACAAGGTTGATATGTGTGTAGACTGCGCTTAAAGTTCAGCTAGTCTTTTAAAGTCTCATTAGTTTAAATGTTTGCTCTAAAAATAAATAATTAGCGTTAAAAAAAGTTTTCTAAAAAAATATAGGCATGTTTCTGTTGATTTTGAAGAAGTTAATTTTTTTTGTTCCAATTTATTCATATTGTTTTTTCGTTGTAATAAATTACTGTGATTAAAGTTTTAATTCATAACAGTGGTGTTTTATTTTTAGTGTATATTCCAAATATAAATTTCCGCTAAATAATATTTCTAAAATAGGGCTATTTGTGCATACAAATTGTAATTTATGTGTGTACGCCTCTGAGACGTATATTAAGGCTTTGTGTACGTCCAAAATAGATAAGGCTTCTAAGGTTAAAAACCTTTCATAATATAAGGTGTTTGTACATCCAACTACCTTAAAACTAATAATTTATTATTGCGAGAGGGCTATTTTTGCATACAAATTGTAATTTATGTGAGACGTATATTAAGGCTTTGTGTACGTCCAAAATAGATAAGGCTTCTAAGGTTAAAAACCTTTCATAATATAAGGTGTTTGTACATCCAACTACCTTAAAACTAATAATTTATTATTGCGAGAATCTAGTTGTGTCATTATTGCAGAGAGTGTATTCCTTGAATATTACATATTTTTGCTAAATACAATAAGGGCACATGTTGAAATATCTGTCTTTTTGGAACATAAAAACAAAATTTGTTGCTGTGACAATAACTTAAGACCATATGGATAAGTTGCACCAGAAACTTTTAGAATATATAGATTGACAAATCCTAAACGATCAAAATATGGTCATTTTCAAATTTGTTCAATATCTCAGAATGCTTAAAAGTTGATTGTGCCGTTATTGCAGCCGGGTAGCGATATAAATAAGAAGGTTTTTGCGAACTAAAAATGATCACTGTTAAATACGCTGACGGATATCTTGTTGGAGAAATTCTAAATTCTACTTTGCCACTATAATATAACAAGAAGATTAATGCAAAAGTGGAAACATTGTCACAGACCCGACTTCGCGCACACACCCGAGGATCCGAGATCGAGTGCTCCACCATTTTGGATGCTCCTCGACCCCGGATGGCTCATGTGCACCCGCGCCGCTGGGACCGGTACAAAGTCGACCGAATAGTGGCGGTCCCGATTTAACATTTTTGGTTTCCCCGACTAGCTCACCGAGTCGTGGGTTTTAGGAACAAAGAGAAACACCTGAACCCATCACTACACGCGTCACCATTGAAATAAAAAAAACAAATCACTTGTTTTTTTTAAAGATTTACATATTCCTCTATTTATTCCTTGTTAGGCATATTTGCGAGGCGATTGTTAAGAGCTATTTTTCATAAATAATTATTACGATTTAGATAGGTAGACAATTCAAAAACAAACATTCATTTCTATTTCACTTGGAAAAACTATTCCGTCATTACAGGCAATAACAATTTTTTTTATAATTAATTATTTATGACACTTCTCAACATTTTCATTTTATCAAGTTCTAAGAGATCAATTTCAGTCTTTTCTTCATTTTTTTTTTCACTTTTATATTATAGCTGGATGCAACTTAGCCTGCACCTCCATGGATGATGCTTTTCGCTTGTGTTTCTTTAAATACCTGATAGTTCGAAATTATTTCGTTTGACCTCGTGGCATGCATGGCAATCCTTTTTCATCGCAGCACGGCGATTCGACCAGGCCGGCTCCATGGGACGTTCGTATTCCGATGGGTGCGGGATTCATGTGGCGCTCCACTATGCGCCTCCCAATTGATCCGGCGGCACTCACCTGCTGTTCGGCGATTATTAAGTCGCTGTTTCGAGTCAACCCTTGACCATGGGGTTCGGTTCGACCGCTCGATGGTCGCTCGATACTCGACGATTTTCGTCTTCCGTAATTAATCAGTGCGATGGCCACGCACAGAGTTATAACCAAACGTCTTTTTATCTTCTCCGGCACGTCCAGCCGTCCTCCCTGTGTGAACTCGCGATCGCAACTTCCCTCTAACGCACCATTTCCGGCACGTCGAACATCGAAAGCTACTTTTTCGCGTAGCGTGGCACGATCGATCACTCGTATTCGCGAAAGCTTGAACACAATCCGATGGTTGGAGCGAGATGACGGGTTTGAATAGCTTTTCAAGAACTTGGCGAGCTTTACACTTACAAATAATCATTGCCAGGTAGGTATTTCATGGAATACGTTATTTCGGGCAGAAAAGGCGCGAAGATAATTTGAATTTAGTTTATGATACGTAACAACATGACCGGTTGAAAGCATTCAACAATCTTCATAATAACGAAAGGAAAGCTGAAGAGCTTGCAAACTGTGGTTTCTTTAACATCAATCAAAAACTGTATCAAATGTTATTTTTGTGTATTATACATGCATGCAGATGTTTAAACCAACCATGCACATTACATCAAGTTGTATCTACGTCAGCATTAAGGACGTATGAGGATCAAACGATACCCCACCGTGGCTGCCGAATTTGTCAAAATTTATTGTCACATCATTCAACTTGCTAAAAGGTGTTGTCACAAACCTCGCACTCTGAATTTTTTTGACCTGTTAAGTATTCATCTTACCTTCAAGAAAATATGAACAAGTTTGTTGGATTCAACAATATCGTAAGCATTATGTACACAGTTGCATGGCACTTTACAAATCAGCAAAGTCATAAAGGCGGATGGGAAATGTACGCTCGCATTTGAATCCCATTCACAAAATGCGTTTCACAAATGGATCTTCATCTAGAATCAATGTCAACAACTGCATCAAGAAAAAAAAACACATGGTTAAAAAAATCTCAGACGTAAATAATATGTGGGCAAATTTATAAAAGTTTTTAGTGAATTCGGTGTGGTCCTTCTGATTATTTATTACTTACACGACCGGTCTGTACCATAATTCATTTTAGCGTTGACACATTGACCCATCATCAGTACGAAAAGTGTCATCAGCACAAAAAACCCCATCATTATGACAGAGAGATAAGCACGAAAAAAGACCATACTTACCTCGATAAATACGAAAAACTGCCATTTATGTTTGGGTAGATTAATTAGAAACCATCTGCCGTGAATAGAATTTGACATTATTTATATCAGTTGTTTAATATTTTCGAACCAAATCTGACGTGCCATCGCGGACAGTTGACATTTTTCATCGAAACGACACCAACGACCGAATGATAATGACGAAACCAACGACGAAAACATGTGTGTCACCTGTTCATTTGAAGTTTCGTGCTAATGACACTTTTCGTGCTGATGATGGGTCAATGTGTTAACGCTATTAAAGACTCTAATCTAAGGCTTAAACTATATGCAGCGTCTTGCTGCGGTAAACACGGTAATCTGCTACAATTGCATGCAGCGCCTCGCTGCGGTGAACAAGGTAGTCTGCTACACTACTCCTCTCTGAGTGGAATGGTAAATTCTTCGTTGCTTTTCACGTTTCAGCGGATACGTGCGTCGAATTTGAGAAGATAGAAGATTTATAGGCGGATGAATAATAACAGCCGGTGGATTGAAACTCGTGGAAGCGTGCCGTAAATTTGAACTAGCATTATACGATGATATGAGATTCGACGTTAGGATCAATTAATTTGTTTTCGTTGCCCATTTCGAATTTTTTGCTTTTTGATTCATCCGGTGTTCGTGTTGATGTACGTTTTTTGAAAGATTCGAAATTGAATATGGCACTGCGGTACGAAGTTGCAAATTTGAAGATTTAGAGGATGGATGGACGAACTGAGATGAAGATCCTACGTCGTTAATCAGAAATGCTGGCTTGAGCCGTTCTGACGAAATATCGATTTGCTTTTCGTTTATGACGACTGTGAAAGCGACGGTCAAAGTTTGTTTGATGATGTGATGAGGACCCGTGTTTGGCTGAGTGAGAGATTGTTTTAGAGCATCTACTCGAACAAAGACGTGCAAACAAGAGCCAAGTTACCTATGAACAAAAGGTGTTTTGTTGTTGCAATGAATGATTTGCTGCTCTCGAAACTGCATCAAAAGCTGACGAAATTTGTTTAAAAGTACGCTTGCGTTCATATCTAGATTATCGTCAGCAAATCATCTACCAGGAAGTTTGAGCATTATACCGAAAACCATTTCATCCGATGAAGCATTCAAGTCTCCTTTAAAGCTATCGCGGAGGCCGGGAAGAACAGTCGGTGAAATGACAATCCAATGTGCATTGTCTTGAGTGATTGGTGCCAACATTCTTTGACTTCATTTGATGCTGGATAGTACGGTGTGGTGAGTACGTTTGCACACAAGTAATTTCATCAGGTCTTTGAAAACGGCAAACTCCAATTCTGTGCCCTGGTCCGATGTAAGAATGCTGAGAGCACCATACCGTGCAATTGAGTTGATTAATAAGGCATCGGCGACTATTTCAGCTGATTGATCCGTCATCGAACAGGGTTCAGGCCATCGTGTGAACCTATTTCCTTGAGAAAGTGCGAGAGGTCCAACGATACCTATATGTATATTTTGGAAGCGATTGCTCGGCGTCGAGTTAGGTTGATATTTTTATAGTGTGCCTCCCAGCTTTTTGGCATTTGATGCATGTACGAGTCCACAGATTAACAGTTCTCCTCACACTAGTCCAGACGATTTTTCTGCAAAGCTCGTAACGTGGCACGATTATTCGAATGAGAGCCATTGCGGAAGACGTCGAATATTCTTTTGCGAAGAGAAACTGGTACAAAAGGTCTAATATCGGCTGTCAAACAATCGCACATTAGCGTTTTTCCAATTCCACCATCTACAGGTTTTAACTGTAAGGACGATAAATTCTCCTCTAGCTTCGTCGACGTCTTTTTTCTTAATTTGTTTCACACAAAAGCTTCAACTTTTCAACTTCCTTGCGATACCCACCCAAAACAGCTCCCAACGAAACTCAGAACCGAACCGTTGAAGACTCCGCACCAAAAAAGTCCCGCCCGCGTTTCTGCTCGCGATATTTATGCGATCTGCCGATTCCGTTTTTTCTACATCGGTGGTCAACGATCAGCCAAGTTTGCTGACCTCTTTGAAGCTTTCAGTTAAGAATTGTCAAATAAAACTAAGTTGTCTCGATTGTTGAGGTGAAGCTTTGTCTGCTTTCTGAAAGAAAGTATATGTCAGTGGCTTATGGTATTTTTTGATCGTGAAATGAGTTGCTTCCAAGAAATGGCAAAAATTCCGGATATTTGCATAGATTGAATGTAATTCGCGATCATTTGCACTGTATATTTTTCGCCAAGTTTATGACCACTCCGTAAGTGGCTAGTCTCTCAAGTACAAGAGATGGTTTTCGTGCCGTTCTGCTGATTCGGATGATATCAAGAAACTATGAACGTAATACACGCAAAACTTGAGTCCTCGCAGAACTTCGTTCATAAAGCGCGGAAACGATTGCGCTGCATTTTTCCGGCCAAATGTCATAACTTTAAATTCGAATAACCCAAAGGATGTAGTGACGACAGTTTCGGGAATATCCGATTTCTCGATCGGAATCTGATGAAACGCTCTCAATAAGTCAATTTTTGAAGAAATGCACTTTCCGGCTAGGCCCGTAATTATATCCTGAATATGCGGCATAGGATAACAGTCGGGTGCTGTGATGGCATTGAGATGGCGATAATTACCACATGGCCGCCAAATGCCATCCTTTTTGGATACCAAATGTGGTGGACTGACCCATGCGCTGCTCAATGATCGACAGTATCAGTTTATAATTAAATAATCGAATCCTTGTTTCGTTATCTTAAGCTTTTCAGAAGTCAGATGGCATGAGCTTTCTGCCACTGGAAGAGCGAAAGTCAAGATGTTGTGACGCACGTTATGATGAGCTCGGTGTAACTGCATCGGCGGATTTGTGACGTTTGGAAGTTTTGCGAGAAGATAGCGGAATTTGCAATCGCGTACTATCGTGCAAACAGTTGAATAGTATCTACTAGGTTCCTTGCAGAATGGAGTGCCGATATTTTTGTTGCGTCCAGTAGCCGATTATTTCTAATATCAACAATTAATTCGTGGTGGGGAAGAAAATCAGCAAATCAACTCGGTAGTCAGTGACGCGATCGAAAATAAAAAGGCGAAATTTTTGCGCATCGCTACTGTTCACCTGTAATGACAGCGGCGCTGTTTGTTTTCTTGTTAGCAGTCAATATGCCTGCTTACACTTACGTGCTGCGTTATCCAATTTCATATGAAAATATGACTTTTGTGAAGACGAGTGTTTACATGGAAAATATGTGCAACGGGAGGCAGATCGACAGCAAAATCAAGAGGGATTTACGTTCAGTTTGTCCAAGTGTGCTCGAATGGCAGTGAGCTCTTCCTTTAAGTCGTGTGAAGGGGATATCGCAATGGCGGACAAACTGCTCAATGCTCACGTAGAGAATTCTGTCACCCATTTCTGCTAACTTTACTATAGATGACGTGTCTGAAATTCTCAAAATGGCTTGGCCGTTGGAGGGCAATCTTTGTAACCAAAGGGAGCGATGAACGTCGTGCGGACACTTTGGCGCCTCCTTCAAGCTGCGATGGCTTCTGAACGCCAAGATCTAGCCCGGTGAAAATTTTGCGGATTTCTGCCTCTCCGACATGGCGCATGCATTCACAATTCTATTCTTTAACAGTGGGTACTTGCGTATTTCAGGCGGGTTTTGCACGATGTCTGCGACTTGTGACTGAATTTCGGTCTACATCTTGCTCACCACTTTGCCGAATTTTAAAGAGTCTTTAGCAATTCGATATGTCTGGAATCGAGCCTCGATGCGTGCAATTCATAGCATCAGTCGTGCATGCCAAAATGGCGGCATCTTAAAATTGATGATAGTTTAGTTTAGTTTAGTTTAGTTTAGTTTTAGTTTATAATGCTTTATTGATCGTTTGGTCTATCACAATTAACAAATTCTTAAAGCAAGGATTAACATCTAAATTATTAACTAAATTGCCAGTAGGGCACTCAAAGTTATTTCTTCTTTATTATTTTATACATGGTATATTACAGCCTAATATCTAATTACATAGTCTAACATACTTATTGAAAAATATAAAAAAAACAATTAAGTCGTCGCACTTAACCTACCCTATCTACCTTAACCTAGTAAGGTTTGTGTCCCCATAAATACTAAAACAAACTTACAAACTAATTGTGAGCCCATGTCTGCCAGCAGACATAGACCCACAATGTAATTTACTTACTTAAATCGATATATAATATGTCATTAAAAGTAACATCAAAATCTTAATAGTAAATATTTACAAGTCATTGACAATGCAGGTCTGAACTGCGTTGGACTCCAATATTATGGCTGTAGCCAGTAGTAGCGGAAACGGTCGCGGTCATCTCGATCAACGCCAAATCTCGCGGTTGAATATCGTAATCGCTCGTTCAATCTGCTCGGATCCAAGTCTGTGACGCATTCTATCCTCTTGTCTGTTGCCCGCCTATATACATGGTATATAATCGGGCAACCGAGAGAGTCTGAAATGTATCCGTTCCCGTCCAGGTAAACGAACGCTTCGAGGGGAATGAAGCCAGTGGTGAGACAATGCTCAAAGTAAATATCGTTGGGAATGTATGGCTGCCACACCCAGGGGTTTTCGCGCAAGGATGCGGATCTCGCGACGTGCTTCCGAGTCAGTCCCACTACCACCGTGTCCACTCTCGGCACCTCAGCGATGTGGTAGATCTCCTGATTGGATACATGGTGCAGGTATCCTGTCTCAGCTTTTCTGTACACTCCAATGCAAGCTCGAAGGATCCGTCTCTCGAAGACTCTTAGCTTCTCCATTGTGCTGGGACTCTGGTTATACCAAATCGGACATCCATATGTCAAGATTGGTTTGACCAGAGTCTTGTAGCACGTCAGCTTAACATCGGGATCGATGTGTTTGGAGAAGAAGAGTCGTCGCGGAGACATGAACATCCTTCGCGCCTGCTTCAGCATGATATCTACATGATGGTAGAGGTACATGTGCTGATCCAGGTACACACCTAGGTATCGCACGCACGCGCCGTGAGGGACACGCTCAGCGCTCGATTCGCCATCGTTCGCCATGATGTGGAAATCTCTCCAACAGCGCTTCAGGTCTCGATTGGCGTGCTGCAGGGTACGGCGAAACAAAATTGTTTCGCATTTCTGCGCATTGATCTTTATCCGCCAATTGTTCGTGAAGAACTGGATGTCGTTGAACATCCCTTGATGTTCCTTCTGAACGACTGACGCTTTTGCGTCTGCCGTGTAGGCTATGAGGTCGTCGGCAAAAGCTACTAACGACCTTTTCGGTGACCGATTAAAGTCAAACGTGTTCAGAACTGCTGAAGATCGAGAACAGCGTGGGTGCAGTAACTGTACCCTGCTGCAAGCCATTCAAAACCTTGAAATCGCGAGTTGTGGTAAGATTTCCGTCTGTTATGACAAATGATTTGCCATACAACAGACTACACATCACGGCGACGAGCTGTCGAGGGAAATTGAGTTTAAGGAGCCTGAAAATCAGCCCATCTAGCCACACGGAGTCGAAAGCCTTCTCCATATCGATGAGATACGCTCCGACGCATTCTCCGCCGTTGAGCTTCCAACACACGTCCGACTTGACCTTGGCTATCGCATGCACTGTCGAATGGTCAGCTCGGAATCCAAATCGCAATTCGCCATCAGGTCGTACTTCCTGAGATGCACGTTTAGTGCTCGATTGAGCACCACCTCAAGCTGAAATTCGACAGCAAACTGATTGGGCGATAGCTCTTCGAGCTGAAAGCGGCCTTGAAAATTGACGATAGTGTTTACTTCTCCATGGACGGCGTCGTTCTGCGCTGCTCCACTTTCTGTGTCCACAAATCTGTTCTCTTCTGATGTCTTTTCATGCTTTGTCGGGGTCACCAATTTTGATGAAATCGGTGTGGTCCTTCTGATTATTCATTACTTGCATAACTGCTCTGTACTATAATTCATTAAGGACTATAATTTTATGCTCAAACGCAAAGCAGCGTCTCGCTGCGGTGAACACGGTAGTCTGCTACAATTTTTTTTTTCATTTTTGTGTATCTTGGTATAAACATTTGCTCGAATATTATATAAAAAATACATTCTCTTTCAACCTACGTTCATTTCACTAACAGCTTTGTTGTGAACAATGCTGATCATATGGCTGACCTATCTCAAACAATTATCCAATCTAAAGTTTGATTTTTTTAGCCCCATACATATTCACACGGCGATATTCAAATTCTAACAAAACTGGCAAACTTCCATACTATCATCTGCTGACAAATTCGTTGCAGTGAACTCTCCAAATATATTTCGCTTACCACACAACGACTCATCTTGATTCCTTTATTCGTTCTTTGCGTCCGCACTAATCAAAGCAATTTGCAAACCTGTTAAAAGGTAATCCAAATGGTAAAAATACATATTTGTATCGTCTGCACTAACCAAAGCAATTTGCATACCTGTTTAAAGATAATCCAATTGGTAAAAATACATATTTGTATCGATTTGCAAAATTACTATTGCCCTGCAGTATCCAGCGGAAAGATGGCAGACCAAAATTCTCACACAAAATCCTTCATATTAAATTCGGAGTGACTTTATTTGTGATCACACTAGTAGCAGAGAAGAAGCTTTCAGTGTAACCACCCTTACAGCAAGTTCCGTACAAAATTGAGTGAAACTGCGCTTGTTTTAGCAATAACAGCAGAGAAATGAGATCGACAAACCAAGCACCGATTCTTCACCGCGGCAGGTATCACTTCCAAGTAGCGCTGTCCCTATGGGTTTCTATATGCGATTACACTAGAATTCCATCTTTTACTACTTTAACGGTTTCCATAATCATATCATTTGAACTTTGAAACGAAATTTTAGAGAAAATTTGTTGTTCCATTGAAAATGGAAGTTTTTTTTATTCAGTTTCTACAATCTATAACCTTTTTCGAAAACTGACGTCGTAAAAATGATGGTAGTCAGTACAGGTATTTTTGATCACATTTGAGCAGCTTCACAAAGCAGCACATCGCAAAGACGCCAACAAGTGATCTGCTGAAAAGCCAGCAAAGTACTTTATCACATAAAAGTGTTCCAACTTTTAGGAATAGTAAAAGTATATTTTTTTACAGAGCTTTCTTGGCACGGATATCTAAACATAGAAGATTCTGGATTTTTCAGATCACCAAAAACAACTATATGATATTCCTTTAAGAATTTTTGAAATTCATGGAGATCAGTTAGAATACAATTTTTTTCACCCACCACCACAATATCATTTCTATTTAACTTATTCAACAATTTGGCTAGAGCTTTGATAATTGAAACTTAAGTTGGACGTTTGAATCTCCCTGGGGCTATCTCAATTGCGTAGCGCAAATTTCGTTGAAAGCAATTCAAATCAGCCAGAATCTCTTTTTCTAGCGAAATTCTGGAGTCCATACTTCCAACGAATGGAAAATTTACGATATCTAGTTCTTTCTGTATAGTTCCATCAAAGGGTAAAAATGTGTTGCACTGAGACTGAAATGCCTTCTCCAGGTGAGTCTCTATCTGGCACCGTATGAGCTCCATCTGTTCATATGGTTTCAGGTCGTCAATGGGTTCTTCGAGCAGATGTAATTTTTGTAGCAGCAAGTATGTTACGTCGTCGCCCCTTTGCTTTTGTACACTGCACCTCGACTGTACCCGAACATGCGGGCAGTCATAATGAATCTTTAAATGTGAAAAAATACGAGTATTCCAGTCAATTGGGAGTTTGACCGTGCATTTTGGGTAGGCAGAATTTGTGCATAGTGCAATGCGTGGGCAATGGTATAGAAAGCTTAAGTTCAAGTTTCTGGGGTCGCAGCTCTTGTCCTTTGGGCTCCATCTTCAAAACAAAAGAAGTTGGGTCGCCCTCATATCTCCGAAACCATGGCTCCCACAAGAAAGTTGTGTATGGTAAACTTGCGTAGAATAAAATGTTTAGCAAGTCGTTCATACATCACTTTTACGTTGGGTCAATAAAAAAGTTACAAGCCAAAAACCACACCCAAAAAGGGGGGAACATCTTTCGGTTGCCACAACTTTTGAAATTTCCCGTTTAACGCGAA
Source organism: Oxycera nigricornis (assembly GCA_963942545.1). Classification (NCBI taxonomy): domain Eukaryota; kingdom Metazoa; phylum Arthropoda; class Insecta; order Diptera; family Stratiomyidae; genus Oxycera; species Oxycera nigricornis. Next base: position 58,224,317 of record OZ012662.1, read on the forward strand.
ACACATTCAGAAACTATTCCAAGATAATTTTGTCACAAATCGTTTGCAGTATTGATTGCTGCAATCACTGCACATCAACGGGAGTTATTTCATCCCAAAGGGGAGAAAGTCGCGTGAAAAACCCGTTTTTGGGCCAAATAATCGGCTTTTGATGCCTAACCCGCGTTGCGAAACTCGTGGAGCATTTTGGTAGGCAAGCAAATTTTTGGTGCACTGTGTGGTATGCTTTACTGGCAGCTTAAATCCAAGTTTCTGGGGTCGCAGCCCCAATCCTCTGCGCTCCATCTTGAAATCAAACAAATAGTGGGGCACCCATATATCTCCGGAACCATGACCCCCACAAGAAAAATGTGTATGGCAAACTTGCATAGAATTAAATTTTTAGCAGTTAGTTATTGATTGTTTCGATCGCTGTACACTGGTGGGAGCTTTTGCATCATAAAGGGGGAAAACTCATATGAAAAACCCATTTTTAGGTCAAATAATCGGATTCCGATGGCAAACCCCCCACCGCAAAGCTCACGGAGCAATTTAGTGGGCAAATTTTTTTTAATTGCAATGAGTAGTATGTCTTTATGTGAAGTTAAATTTCTGGGGTCGCAGCTCCAATCCCCTTGGTGCCATCTTGAGAACAAAAAAAGTGGGGCGGCCCCATATCTTGGAAAGCACTGCTCCACAAAAAAGTTTAATATGGCAAACTTGTGTAAAATTTAATTTGCAGTAAGTTGTGGATACATCATTTTCACTCAACGGCAATGTTAAAAGAGTTACACGCCAAAAACGACGTTAAAAAGGGGGGATCATTTTTCGCGCACCACAGCTTCTTGGTTTCCCCTATTACAGCGAAATTCGTCGGAGAATAACTTTTAGGCAGTTTTATCACCAAACGTTTGCGGTATTGCTTGTTTCGATCACTTTACCATGTCGGGTGTTATTGTGTCTCGAAGGGGGAAAAGTCTTAGGAAAAAAGCATCTTAGGACCAGGTAAACAGGTGTTAGAATGTTTTTTTCCTATGATTTGCCCCTTTTGGAATTAATGTTATCAGCAAACATGTTATTAGTTTGATTAATGTTTTGTATTATTTTGGAATACATTATTGATTCGAATTTGTTTATTCATTGATTTTATGATTGCATTGTTCATCAGTGTCAATTGTTTTCATATGTTTTGATATTAAGTTGAAATTAGTGATGAGCAGAATCGGTCTTGGTCTTGCATAAAAACAAGACCAAGTCTCTACCTACCCTATCAACACCAAGACTTGCCCTGCAAGACCAAGACTCGCCTTGGATGACCAAGACCAAAACCAAGACTATGCCAGACTCAACCATAATAAATTTTAAGTATTTTTATAGTCAACACGTGAAACTGTGTTTAGAATTTTTTTAAAATTTCAACAAAGTCCTATTGAAGGGAAGCATTCAATGAATTTAAATGTAGAATGTATGGCATTTTTACCACTGAGAAGAGTTTTTGCTATTCCGTATAAAGCTACGGGTGTGGCAAATTGTCCTGTAAACCTGACTCGTGATATACATATTTATCATGTGTAACTAAACAAACGTATGAAAATGCTGTCATTTTTTAAATCAGAAACATGAAATTCGGTATATGAAATTTATGCTTACATGAAATTAGTTTGGTACATGAAATTGGATCAGTATTGATAACATTTCCCACTGCATAGTGAAGTATTTATTTCTATTGTAAAGTATTGATAAAAAATTTCAAATAAACCAACTGAAGAAAAAATTTTGCCGATGCAAACTTTCTGTGCGTTTTGTGTCGTGTTTCTGGTTTCAGTAGTTACGGTTCTGCGTTGGTGAGTTAGTCAGCCGATTTGGAAGTCTTTCTTAATTATGACAGTATAAGTTTTTATCAAAAGCCCGTAATGGCCAGCGTACACAGCTTCGAATCTAAAAGTGCCAGGATCTCGTCGTCAACTCTAGGATGTTTCCAGGCATAATAAGTGAGCAGTTTCGGCACATTCAAGGAAACAAGAAGAGTACTTCTTTACTAGCTTACTAGCATTTTTCTCTTTTATTATTTATTTTTCATTGCTGGCTGCTTACTTAAACGGTGTAAGTGACTAGAAGTTATTTACTCATTTTTTTTAAGATCTACTAAGTAAGAGAAAATAAGTCATTTAAAATATTTGTATGAGAAAACCCAAGACTGCAAGAGTCTTGCAAACACGACCAAGATTTGGTAGGAAAGACCAAGACCGAGACCAAGACTAGGTTTTTCGACGCAAGACCAATATCAAGACCGAGTGCGCAAGAACAAGACCAATAACAAGATTACCACAGTCTTGGTCTTGTTTTGCTCATCACTAGTTGAAATAGACATTGATTATTTGATCATTTAACCAAGAGTTTCCATTTTATGTATGAATGTCACTTCGTGTAATATTTAGATCAAATTTTGAGATAAAGACTTCATTTAGTGTTCCTACGAGAATTTGCTGAGCTTTAGTTGTTTTTTTCGATTGTATTGGAAGGTATTGTTTGTTGGGATGTTGTAATTTTTTTAGTTCGCTTTATTCTAGATTGACCAATGTTGTTTCTGTTTATGTTGTTTTTATTAATACTATATCATTGTTTTATTTTTTGTTTATTTCAGCTTTGCGGAATTTATGTTGTTCCTTGTGTTTTTCGTGTCCATATTTTTTTAATGCATAGGGTAAAATACCCAGTAGTCAGCCTTTTGGCGAGAAAAAAAACTTTCTTGGAGTATAGTTTAAATATTCAACACTATGAATAAAATCACATGTTATTGACAGAAAATTTTTTTATTCAACTTTCTAACAAAATCAAGAAAACGTTATAATTTTATTAGCGTCATATAGAAATCCAACGTTAAACAAAATTTGGCCCTTTTTACCAGTAGTCAACCTCATTTCTCCACAAGTCAGCCTTATATTACCCAATAGTCAGCCTCTTTACGGATGCCCGTTTGGTATACAATTTTTTTATTAAATACATTTCATAAACGTCCCCAGCGAATCCAATACATTTCAAATGTTACCATGCAAGGCAATGGTCACATCCAATATTTTCTAAGTCATTTTTTTATTAATTTGGAGTTTGACAACTTCTCTGCTTCTCTTTTCCGCATTTATTCTTTCTTTCTTTGGATTTCTTCTTTTTCTTGTTCTTTAGCTTCTAATCTCTTAATTTTTTTAATCAATATATCGTTTTTTTCGGTTCCTTCACTTCTTCTTCCTATTTCTCAAATTTTTTCCACTCTTCGGAGGAAATATCTCATGTTCTATTAATTAATTCAATGTTTTTAGTTGTTTTAAAGACACTCGGCAAGGTTAGTTGTTTTATTCAAATAGATGATATATTTCCCGATTTTACAAAAATATAAGACAAGATGAATGGTTTATTTTAACGGTTTTTTTACTTTCATTTATTTCGTATTGTATATTTTGTGTGTTATATTCTTCATGATTAATATTTTCAATTTGTTAAAACTTACATTTTTCATTTATTACTTGCATATCATTGATGAAATATTTATTCTCAAAAATTGATCTGGCTCTTATTGTATTTTCTTCGTCATTCTAAGCATTATTTTGGTTCATAATTATTTCTGATTCTACATCTTTATTTTGTGTATACTGTTCAGAAATTGGTTTTGGTTCGTCATTTTCAGTATTTTATAAGTTGATTAATAATACTGATAGCAGTATTCAGATCCCTTTTGTTACTTTTGGTGTTTGGAAATTTTGCATCCTTGCTGGCATTGTTTTGATGTCTCTCAAAATTGATTTGAACACATTTTGAATAATCCAATTCGTTTGGATTACATGGGTACAATCCACATTTGCGGAAACCTTTACAGGCAAAATTTCTTTTCCTAATACTTTTTTAAGTAATGGACAAAAAGTTGACTTTGTTAATACATTGTTATGATATGTTGTGATATTTTCTGGTTGAGTTGCCCATTCGTACACGGTATTTTTCCATTCCGACTTCAAAGGTTTACATACACTTACATTAGCAGGCTTAATCAAATGTGTCGCTTTTGGTGGAAGTGTTTAAAGGATTATATCATTTTCATTGCAATATTCACTAATACACATTGCGAAGTGACTTTTTTGACCATCAACCAAAAGAAGAACTGGTTTTTGTTTTCTTTTAATCTTCCACCCACTTGTTGAATCCTTTCCCAATATAATCAAAAATATCTCTGATTTCATCCACTCAGTCTCTGACTTTCTTAACCATTCATCAAGAATACTGTTGATAACTTCTTTTGGTGGTCTTACATAATCAAAAATGACACAAGGACCAAAGTTTTTCCTAAAGCTTATATAATCACAAGAACAGTGACAGCCTCCTTTTTTATGTGTTTTACGATTTTGTAGAAATTTTTTATCTTCTGGGTGCAATAACTTTTCCTGATTTAGGGCAAATATAAAACTGGATTCGTCACCGTTAAATATTCAGTCTGGCATAGTTAAAATATCATTCACGTTTCTTTCTTCTAAGTGATTTAGCAGTCCAGCAAACCACTCTCTAATACCTTCTTCAGTTACAGGCGCTCGACCCTTAGATATGTTTTCGGGAGTTCTCTCACTGAGGTCAGAATTTCGTCGTAGAAATGACTGATATCATTTTTTGCCAGGCCTATTATTCATAAATGGATTAGTCCTGTTTTCTTCTGATATTATATGATGGACGGTATTAAAGAGATCATCAGATTTTAGAGTAAATTCACTTTTCGCTAAGGCTATGCACCAGTCTTTGAGGGTGTCTCTTCTTCTTTGGTCAGTATAGAGTGTGGTCCTATTTTACGGCGCGTTTCTGAGACCCTTAAATGTAGCCGATCTTGCAGAGATCCTCGTGGAACGCCAGTGAATTGGTCTTTTCAACGTGATATAAATCTAAAACAAAGGATGTTTTCATAAAAAGAGAACTACATAAAAATTCAATCCTTATCATGATCGACTTTTATACAAAAGAACAAAAGGCTGAATATTGGATTCATAGACCCATTAGTTGGCACCGCACATCTACTTACATTCATATGCGGCCGACTACTGGTGAAATGAACTTTCTGCGTTCTAAACGTATTGCCAACGTAATGTGCACTACGAAAACTATTCGCTAAATTAAAATACCGAGAAAACCATTTATAGAAAACCACTTATGGCTGAGTAGTGAATCTATCTCAAAAGTTTGAAACCCAGTAGTCGGCCATTTAAATTTATACGTAATAAACAAAAAAAAAGATTTTGAAGCTTAAATGATCACCAGCAAACATTTTAAAGTTGCACAATAAGAATCCACAATAAATTATGATAAATTCAACGAGAAACTACCGAAAACTCAAATATGTATTTTTGCAAAAAAATAACAACAGCTACACGTATATGCACGTCGTTGGCGTCAGTACAAATAAGTTAGTATAGCTCATCAACTTGACATACTATCGGTCCGTAGATGTGCGTATTCACCAATAAGAGGACATGGATTCGACCAGATGTTATTAGTGAAGTGTGAAAGAATTTAAACACTATTTATTTATTTCGCCAAAGCAAGGCAATCACAGTCAACATATAAAAATATAAATATATAAAATATACATTACAACAATATACTTAACCCTAAAATACGTGCTACATTCAACGTTAATTTATACTGTTGTATGCACGTCACAATTTAGGGATGGATAATGGAAGGGCTTTAGAAATGCTGGATTTAAAATTGAACTTGGAGATGGTAGGGGAGTAGTGTTTGCTCAAAGGGTTAAAGATTTTACAGCATCTATTAACTGGTTCATTATCTGCATACCTAGTAAGATGCTGATATTCAGTTAGTACGCGTACTTCTTACAGGGACATTAAGCTTTATTTTATACGTCAAATACTCCACTTAAATGTGGCCCCTAATCACGTCAAAGGCGAAACAAGAGGACAACATTGTTCGTCTGGTTTTAAGAGTAGACAAATTCAGAAGCTCCAATCTAACTTCATAAGGAGGCAAGATTTGATAGTCATCAGGGCTATAAAGGTCTCTGAGAGCAAACAACAAGAATTGTTTTTGGACAGATTCTATTCTCGTATCATGAACTCCGAAATGTGGGTTCCATACATTGCAGGCATATTCAAGTATTGGGCGAACCAGTGAGGTAAATAATGATTTAGTTACCCACAGATTTTTAAACTCTTTGGCTCGTCTTTTAATAAAGCCAAGCTGTTAATGAGCTTTGGAGAGAATAGTATCGTAGTGAAAATTGAAGCATAGTTTCTTGTCTAGGACAACTCCAAGGTCAACAATGTTTTCTTTCATATCCAATACCGTATTGTTGAGAACGTGTGCATTGTTCAAGATTGTGGTTTTGCGGGAAACAGTCATTACATGACATTTCCCAACGTTTAGATGTAGTTTGTTAACATCACACCATTGTTGGAGGGAAGTTAGTTTTGATTGGAGGAAAACAGTATCAGATTGAGACTTAATGGTGTGATATATCTTCAGATTGTCAGCGTAAAGAAGATGTGATACGTGCGAGAGTTTTTCAGATAAATCTGATATAATAACATTAAAAAGAAGAGTGCCGAGGTGACTGCCTTGAGGTACACCAGAGTGTACGATAATCGGCTTGGACAAATATCCCTGAAATTTAACTAATTGACTTCGGTCTCTTCAGTAGGAACTGAGTCAGTTGAGCATAGAGCCGGTGATTCCTATTTTCTGCAATTTGGAAATAAGTATGGAGTGATCAACCCGGTCAAATGCTTTACTAAAATTTGTGTAGATTGCGTCAATTTGGTAACCCATCTCCATTTTACATAGGAGATCAGAAACTAAAACCATGAGATTGGTTGTAGTTGATCGGCCCTTGCGGGAACCATGTTGTTGTTCATTTAGAAGAGGCTCAATAATAGCTAAGAGTTTATGGCAAACGATTTGTTCAAATAGTTTAGGGATTATAGATAGAATGGCAATGCCTCTATAGTTCAGGACAGAACGCTTGTCACCACTCTTTTCTTCCCAAGATCTTATGATTGTATACATGAATCAGCTAGTGTTAGCTCTAACATGCTACTTTGCAAATCTTAACCTAATATTAGACGCTGTTAGGGTCCTCCCCTAAGCAGCTTGTTGCTTTGAATGCTGTATTAAAATCGGCTTATGTTGATGAACTCCCCACTAAGAAATACATGGATGGTGGCCCAGGTGGAGGGTTGAGTTGGTGCTTCCTATGGTTGACCGAAGTTATTTGAATATGGTTTTCTACACCTTAGCTTGCACAGTTTAGTGGGTCATTTTTCCTGATCCTTGCAAATTTTTGGTTACATGGATGCTTCTGGCTGATTGGTTTGGATGTTCTTTCAGCCTAGTCAGGTATTTTCTGCAGTGGTTGGCTATTTCTTCTTTGATCTCTTTGGTTTTTGTGTCTCTAAGCAATATTTTATTGTTGACGTATCTCGGTGCGCCGGTCATTCCCCTGATTATTTTCGATTGTGCCCGCTGTATTATTTCTATCCTAGATTTTTTTGCTGCCCCCCACAATTGGATTCCATAGGTCCATATTGGCTTTATGATACTTCTGTAAACTGCTAGTTTTGTGTCTAAGCTCAGCTTTACTTTCTTATTAAGTAGCCAATACATTTCTCTAAAAGTGAGATTAATTTGATCCTTTTTTTGTTTATATGTGTTTTCCACGTTAGCCTTCTGTCTAGATGAATGCCCAGGTATTTTACTTCGTTAACCAGTTTCACTCGTTTGTTGTTGATTTCTATTGGCCTGCAGGTTCTCTTTTTTAGAGTGAAGGTTATTTGTTCGGTTTTCTCTTCGTTTAATTTGATGCCCCACTTGCTCGTCCAGTCGGTGATTTTGTACTCATGTTCTTGGATGACACGGGCTGCTGTATTAGGGTTCTTGTGCGTGAAGATTATAGCTGTGTCGTCAGCGAAAGTTGTAGTTGTGATCTTCTTATCCGTTGGTAAGTTCGCCGTGTACAGTAAATATAACACGGGACCCAACACGCTTCCTCGCGGAACTCCTGCATTGATCTCGTACGTTTTGCTAGAGCAGTTATTGACAGTAACCCGAAATTTCCTGTTTGAAAGATAGCTATGTATGATGTTGTAGAATTTGGTGGGAAGTAATTTTTTGATTTTTATTAGCAAGCCATCGTGGTTAACTTTATCGAACGGCTGAGCTACGTCCAAAAAAAGCTCAATACAGTATTCGTTGTTTTCCATTGCCTCTTTGATTTTCGTGAAGATTTTGTAAACCTGCTCAATTGTACTATGTCGGCTTCTAAATCCAAATTGATGGATAGGAATGATATTGTAATATTCGTTGACTATTTGAAATTAAAGACTATTGTATGTCCAGTATTTAATACATCTTTATTGTTTCTTCTTAACCTTCATCGTCTTTTTCTGTCAGTGTGGTATCACCACCATTGATGGGTGCGTTCAAAAACTACCTGAATATATCTTGATAGCAGTGACATCTGGTGGTGTTATAATATTATTACACGCTTTTTTCTTTTAACAGAGATTTCATTGACATTTTCAATTGACTTATGTTTGATTAAATATTCTAAAATAATTGGACTGCAAGGGTTGTTACATTAACTACGGCCAACCATATCTTTGAGGTGGTCTACTGACCCTACCACTACGAGTTCTCCTAACATCTGGTTCGTTTACAATCACCGGTACAGGTGTTTCTTGATCTCTTACCGACTCTGTTTCTGACTCCGAATTACCAGCGGTTTGATATTCATCTGCTGATGCATTACTATCATTCAATTCTGGTAGATCCGGTTCATCCACATTACAATCAATTCTTTCATTGCCACTGTTAACATTTTCTTGTACGTTGCGCCCACGTGGCGTTACAATTTCAATTGGTTTCAATTTATCAGGACTTGCCACATTAAATCTAACATTATCTTCAAATAATACCTCTCCCCCATTCACCTCGTTGTTTTTAGTCTTGGCAATGAACCGTCGGTTTCGTCTAAAATGATTCTCAAAATTATCCCTGATAATATATGATCGATTGTTAACATTACTCACAATGGTTCCGTAGTTCCACTCCCTTCCGTTTTTCTTAAAAATAATGAGATCACCTACATTTAACACTGGCAGTGCTTTTGCATTCCGGTCATAATAATACTTTTGCTTTTTACGCTTTTCTTTAATTTTATTTTTAACCGTTTCTTCACTTAAGTTGTTTCGATACAACAATGAATCCGAAATTGGCATTCCCGTCTTGACCACCCGACCAAAAAACAGCTGGACTGGTGTCAATCGCATACTTGCCACAGGGGTTGTGTTATATTCCAAAATTCGATATTGATACCTTTCCGTGTCTCTCTCTTCAACACAACGTTTCAAAATATTTTTAGCAATCGCAACACCCTTCTCGGCTAAACCATTGCTTTGTGGGTACCGAGGGCTTGAAAATTTCATGACAATATTATAATCGTTTGCGAATTTTCCAAATTCACGCGAGTTAAATGGAATGTTATCCGCTTTAATTACCGTTGGGTATCCCAGTTTGTCAAAATTAACCTCTAACTTCGCGATGATATGACGCGCTGTTTTGTCTTTTAAATGTTCCACAATTATAAAACCCGAATACGCATCAATCACAGACAAGAAATCCTGTCCCGTATACTCGAACACATCCATTGACACTATATGAAATGGATACTTCGGTAGCTCTTCTTGAACCAGCTCCTCTTTTTGATTGTTACGCGTGAACTTTTCACAAATGGCACAAGATGTAACCATTTCTTTTATCTGACCGTTCATGTTTGGCCAGTAATAATGCATTCTTGCACGTGCTAGTGTTTTCTCGATTCCCAAATGTGGTGCATGCAACCACTTACTAAGTTTTCCTTGTAATTCTTTTGGAATAACTAGTCGATGATCACGAAATAGCAAGCCATTCTCAAAATGAAGCTCATTTTTGAATTTGTGGAATACCCGGCTTAAATCATCCAGTAGATGGTAATTTGGCCAACCCTTCTCAACATATTGACAAATTCGTAACAAATTTTCATCACGTTCAATGATTGAACGATACAAATCATAATTTTCTTCCGATAAACACGCTGCTTTAGTTACTGTATGTATTATCCCCGTTAAATCCGTGTCTTCATGACATTCTGATAATTGGGCCCGTGACAGGCAGTCAGCTACGAGCATTTCTTTGCCCGGTTTGTAAACAACAGTCATCTTTGGATATTTCAAAAGTGCCATGAGCATTCGCTGAAGCCGCATTGTCACATCATCAATATCCCGCTTGACTAGTGTTTCCAACGGTTTGTGATCACTTTCCACCGTAAATTGACGCCCATACAAGAAATAATGAAATCGCTGACATGCGAAAACAATTGCCAATAACTCTTTTTCGATTTGAGCCCACTTTTGTTCACTCTTGCTTAACGTCCGAGACGCATATGCTACTGGGTGTCCATTCTGAATGATTACGCAACCCAATCCATCTTGGGACGCATCCGTTTGCACAATGACTGGCAATTTCGGATCATAAATCGCCAATACCGGCTCCGATGTTACGACATTACGCAATTCCCTGAATTCCCGATCATGATTTTCCTTCCATTCGAATTTCACATTGTTTCGCGTGAGATCCCGCAAATGCGCCGATTGCTTTGACAAATTCGGAATAAATTTCGCTAAATATTTCAAAATACCCAAGAATCTTGACACAGCCGCTTTATCCTCCGGCGTTTTCATCTTTAAAATCGCGTCCCGATACTTTAAATTTGCTTTAAATTTTCCATCAAATAAAATATGACCCATAAATTTAACTTCGTGTTTCCGATACTGAATTTTATCCGGGTTAAATTTAATATTGTATTTACGTGCTCTTTCCATTACTTTATCCATTATCCGATCGTGTTCGTCTTCCGTTTCCGCGCAAATAGCAACATCATCGAAATAAATTATTACTCCTTCAATATCTCCTAACATTTTAACCATTTCTCGTTGAAACAATTCCGGTACAAAATTAAGCCCAAATGGCACACGCCTGAATTTATATCGACCAAAGGGAGTCATAAATGTTGTTAGATCAGAGCTCACATCGTCCAATTCCATTTGCCAATAGCCACTTTTCAAATCTAAAACCGAAAAAACGCGCATATTTGCCAGCCCAGACGTTAAATCATCTATCGTTGGAATCAAAAAATGCTCTCGCTTGATGCATTCATTGAGTGGTTTTGGGTCTAAACAAATACGAAGTTCACTCGAGTTAGGCTTTTCAACTATTTGCAAATTATTAACCCAGTCCGTTGGGTAATCAACAGGTGAAATGATTCCATCCTGTACCATCTGTACTAATTGTAACTTTAATCGCTCCAACAACGAATTTGGTATCCGTTTTTTATAATGAAGGACTGGCTTTGAGTTTTCTTTCATATTTATTGTGAATGTTCCCGGAAATTTACCCAAACCTTCAAAGACGTCACGATTGCTTTTTAAAAATTCCTCCCGTGTTTGTGACAAACATGCAACATAATTTACATCCGTTCGTTTAACTAATCCAAATCGTTCGCTTGATTCAAGACCCAGTATCGGTTCACACACATCATCGACAACAATAAAGCGAGAGACATGTTCCTTTTTTAAGTTAGTATCAATGCATTTTAGTTTAACCGTACCATAAACATTAACATGGTTTCCATTATAATCAAAGACCGAATAATTTTCATTTTCATTTTCCAATTGAACCCCCAACTTCTTGAATATTTTGGCCGGAATGCAGTCCACATCAGATCCAGTATCTAACTTAAACCTAACTAACTGATTTCCCACTTGAAACTCCTTATACCACCGCTTCGTGTGGTTGGGCACGTTACTTGAATTTATTCTATAAATACGATCCAGTTTTATGTCCCTATTCGCACTACCATCAATGATTTTCACACAATTACCTGTTTTACCCCAGCTGATTGAGTGTTGTTGCTGTTCTACATTTTGATTGTTTTCCGCTTTTGATCCACTGTTGTCCGTTTGCTTGCTCTTCGATTTACAAAAACGCTGGAAATGACCCTTACGCCCACATGACCGGCAATTGATATCCTTGGCTTTACACGATTGTAAATGATTTGCATTGAAATCATTACCACAATTGTAACAACGACGAGTTACAACATCAATTGTTTGTTTTGGCTGTTCAGCCACGCTGTCGATACTTGATTGGTTATTTATGTTCAACCTAACCCTATTTTCCTTCGCCGCTTCGTATGTTTTACACATTTCAATTACTTTGTTTAATGGCTCCTCCTTGCCATCCAACAGCTTCAATTGCAATTTTCTATCTTCCACTCCAATGATAATTCGATCTTTTAACATGCGCTCTTCATATTTCAATTCTTTTCCGCACTCACATTTGCTCTTGAAATCGCAAAACTGAACTTGCTTGCGAAGTTCAGTTTCAAACGCAGCAAACGGTTGCTTTTCCTTTTGCAAAATGTTGTTGAATTTGAAGGATTCCATAGTTGTGTTTTTCTTTGGACTCCAATATTCCTCAAACGCCTTCAGAACATCATTTAATGTGCGCTGGTTGACTACTGCGACAGAAGCCTGTTCACCCTCGGCTGGTGCAACTACAATATTCTCTCCAAGAATACCATTTTCCGTTCCATCATTTGGAAACAATGTATTATAAATTTCTCGCGCTTGACGGCCAATTAACCACAGACATGTTGCAATTTTTGTTGACTCCGTTCCATTTGCTTTACCTGTTGCTCGCATATACATTAAAAACTCACTTTTCCATGCGTGCCATTCCTTTGCCACGTTTGTGCAATCCAATTCTTTTGGTAAACGATCGTTCGCCATTATTATTCCTCAGTATTTCACCACTTATACGCTGAACTCCTTTGTTCGGTACCGAACACGATTTGATTTCCAAAATTAACTTCTGACACCATGTAATATTCGTTGACTATTTGAAATTAAAGACTATTGTATGTCCAGTATTTAATACATCTTTATTGTTTCTTCTTAACCTTCATCGTCTTTTTCTGTCAGTGTGGTATCACCACCATTGATGGGTGCGTTCAAAAACTACCTGAATATATCTTGATAGCAGTGACATCTGGTGGTGTTATAATATTATTACAGATATTGTTTCTGTCTAAGATGTTTTGAAGCTTGTCCAGGAAGAGTTTTTCGAAAAGTTTGGAGAGGATTGGGAGTAGACTTATGGGTCTATATGATTCCACCCTGAACACATCTTTGCCGGGCTTAGGTATAAAGAAATTTTTTGCTAACTTCCATTTTTCTGGGAAATAATCAATTCGAAGAATGGCATTGAATATAAATAAGAGTCCAATTTTACCATTCATGGGAAGAGCTTTTATCATCTGGCCGGTGATGTTCTCATGTCCTACAACCTTTTGCGGATTTAGATCTTGTATTTTTTGTGTCACTTTGTCAAGGGTAAAGCTGATTGGTTTTCTCCTTTGGATTTTTGGTTGTCTTTCGATGTTCGTCGTGTTGGGTTTGAAGACCATTTCGAGGTGTTTCGCGAAAGCCTCCGCTTTAACTTGGTCTTCGTTGATCCATTTGGTGTCTCTCCCGAGTATAGGCGTGTTATGTTGTATAGGTTTTTTAATGCCTTTTGTTGATTTCCAAATGGAGTACCCTGAGTCGGGGTAGTGGTTCAGGCCTGCTGTATACTCATCTATTTTCTGGTTCTTTTCTGATTCTAGTTGGTTTCTAAGCTTTTTGATGGCTCTCTTTAGCTCTGTTTTAGCTTGCGGTGATTTTGTTGCGAGCCAGTGCCTTTTTTTTCCTTTTAGTTTTAAGTAGTTCCAATATGGTTAGGCTGTGAAGCTCGGACATTCGTTCTATTACTTGGCGGTCAGGTGTGGCGTGTTGGGCGCAATCCCTGATGGTGTCGTTGAGATAGTCAAGGGCGTTTTCTATGTCCTCCTCAGATTTCAGTTTTGCGTGTGGGCAGTCGTTTTGTTTGAATAGCTGCTGGAATTTTGGCCAGTTTGTTTTGTTGTTTGTTAGTTTATCCTTTTTTTCGGTGAATATGAGTGTGCTGTTGAGATCTATGATGGTTGGAGAATGATTGGATGAGAGGTCGTCAGTGGTTGTGGCGTTAAAGAGGTAGGGGTTTAAACCCTTGGAAAGTCCGAAATCTATTATGTCTGGCCTTTTGCGTCTGTCCGCTGGCCAGTGGGTTGGCTTTTTGCCAGTGATGCAATTTAAATTGTTTTCATATATAGTTTTTTCCAGTTGTCTTTCCCTTGGAGACTTGGTTCTTGCCCCCCAAAGTGGTGATTTTGCATTAAAATCTCCTGCGACCAGGAATCTGTTCCCCATGAGTTTGATGAATTTGTTGAATTGTTCTTTTTTAATGATGTATTTCGGTGGGCAGTATACAGCAGCGATATTTATAGTACCTCCTAGCTCCATAAGCTTTATGGCTGTATATTGGATCTCCTCTGCTTGGTTACTGTGTATGCGTTGATGTTTTATTCTATTCCTGATGAGAATGGCTGTACCCCCGTGGGCCTTGTTGTTGGGGTGATCATTTTTGTAGAGTGTGTAGCCAAATATTTTATAGTTGTTTTTGTTTGTTAGGTGGGTTTCTGAGATTAACATAACGTCAATGCGATTTAGGGTCAAGAATTTTTCTAGTTCTAATTTATGGGTGGTTAGCCCGTTCGCATTCCAATGGGCTAGTTTCATTCCCTTCATTTGATGAGCTCGCTTAGGATTTCTGTTTGCCTGTTCATCAAGCTTTGCATTTGTTGCATGGTGTGTGTTAACTGGTTGATGTTGCTAGTTAAAGTTACTAGTATTTGCATTATACTTTCGCTTTGGCTATTTGCTGCTGGCTGTTCGTTGTATTTCAGGACATTTGCATATGTGAATCCATCTCTGGGTGGTATTTGGTGCTGTATTGGGGCAGTATGTGCTGTGTTAATTGTTCTGGGGTTGTAACTGTAAGAGTTGGCTACATTTTTGTTGTGTGATAGTTGCTGTTTTTGGTTGTTCTGGATGGCGATGAATACCGAACAGCCTTTGTAGTTTGCTGTGTGATTTCCGTTATAGTTACTACATTTTTTGCTGGAAGCGTCGGTTTTCATCTCCGGGCAATTGGAGGTTTGTTGGTCCTTACCACAACCGACGCATACGTTTTTGAGCTTAAAGTATGCTCTCGTGTGGCCATATTCCTGACAGCTTTTGCACTGGACTGGAGTTTTGCGCTTGTATGGTTCTTCTTTGGTCACTTTTCTGTTCAATATATATCGTACTTCGTAGATGGGGTGGGTTCTTCCTTTGGCGGACTTACTGCTTTCAGGCAATTGTTCGACTCTGAACATGGTTTGAGGCTGCTTATACCTATTTAGAATATTATGTACGTATTTTGTTTAATTCAAGGTCTTGCTTGATCTCTTCAACTGGGACGTTGTAATCTATGCCTTTGATAACAACCCTGAAGCCTTTCTCGCTCTTTAGTTGGTACGTATAATATTGCATTCCTTTTTTGTTTAGCCAGTCTGCTATTCTGCAGTAATCCACTTCTCGTTGGAATTGAATCTTCGCTTCTTTCAGTTGCCCTCTTTTTAAATCGACAACGTAGAATAGATCTTTGTTAATCAGCGATTTCACACTATGTATTAATTCTGCATTATTTTCCACGCGCACGTAAATTGGCGGTGGTTTAGGGGCTGCATCGGCTTCGTCGCTTAGCGCAGCATATCGATTGCTATTGTTTGCAATACCTGCAGTATCTGGGACACCCGAAGTTAATGTTTTTTTTACCTAGCAAAGCTAGAATGTGCTTTGACGGCGTTTAATTCGGCTCGTTTACGTTTGCGCGAAACATTTGGAAGTATCGTTGGATCCCTGCGGGTGTGGATGGTTTGGCGCTTGGGTCTGCATTTTCATGGTTCTGCTGGTCAGTGCCCATGTCCTCCCTCTCGCCTTCCTCTTGCGGGGGGCCCATCATTTTACTTGCATTTGTTGTTGCACTGTTTTCCATTGTACCGTTGATTCTTTTATTGTCACTTTTCTTAACCGTATCGATTGGAATCATACGGCGCTTATTAGTTCTGCACTGGTTATTGCACTGTTTATTCATTTATTGTCACTTTTCCTAACCGTATCGATAGAAATCATACGGCGCTTACTAGCTTTGCACAACTTGATCACTTTGTAAAAACCCTTTGTCACTTGATCGCACTTCAGCGTTCTATCCGAGCTCTGCAGAACATGTCCACTCGCATCGGATGCTTAATTGCTACTGTCACCACTCTTAAAGATAGGAATTATATAGGAAGATTTTCAATAAGTTGGGAAACTCCCATTTGTCAAAGATTTATTAAAAAGAAAGTGAAGAGGTACTACAAGCTGGTCCATACACTGTACCACAAAAAATGGAGAAAGTAAATCTGGGCCAGGACTCTTATTAACGTCAAGGTTGTTAATAGCTTGAGCAACATCTTCCCTTGAGAGATACATGTCCATAAGCAGTACCACTGGATTAACTTTAGAGGACTCCGTGTCTACCGAAATCTTTCGCGGTGAAAAAACTTCTTGAAAATAGTCAGCGAAAATATCACAGATAACTTTCGGAGATGAGGAAACGGTATTATTTTTGGTCATTGACGCTGGATAGCCCGATGATTTCCTCTTGAGATTAACAAAATCAAAGAACTTCTTAGGGTCTCTGATTTTGTTTTCACCAGTTAAATTCACGTAGCGTTCATAGGCCTCACGGTATTTGATTTTGTAATCTTCTGACAAATCAAAATATCTATTTTTTAAATTTTCGCTAGCAATGTTGTTAAGCTTTAGTAATTTATAGACTTTGTTTCTCTCATTCCTTAATGCGCGCAGATTGCTGTCTAGCCAGGGCTCAGATAACTTTTTCTTCTTCTTAATTTTAGGTACGTACCTTTCAACGGCGTCAAGAATTATTAGGTAAAATGAGGATACAGCCTCGTCCAGTCAACATTGTCAAGGTAAAGTTTAATGCTTTCGTAGTCAGCATTACGAAAATCATATACAATATTACAATTGTATGATAAGGGAGTTTGAGCTTCAGTAGTGGAGAGTTCAACTGTGAATGCTGTGTGGCGAGGGCTGTTAGCGAAGAGATGCTCCACAGCAATAGTAGGACTGACCGCTACATCGTCATAAGTGTTGGTGAATATTAAATCCCACAAATGACCGTTTTGATTGGGACTGGGAGCGGTTTGCTGTAAGTCATTGCCATAAAAAGCACTTACTAGATTCATATCACAAGAGTCGAGAACATTTGTAGGGAGAAGACTGTTATCATCTCCGTCCGTCATAAACGATAGATTGGGGCAGTTGAAATCACCTAACAATATTATTTTGTCATCTTCATTTAAAGATGCGGTTAAAGAAGAGATTTTCAAGAAAAGGTCGTTGTAAGCGGCTTCGTCAGATCTGGGGGGAATGTAGAAAATGCCGATGTATAGGTATTTTCTTTCAAAAGGAACCCTGATAATCATATGTTGGAAACTCTTATGAGGAGTAGTGTGGACAATTTCACTCGACACACTGGAATTAACTGCAATTAAAACGCCTCCCCCTCGACTTTGCGTAGTAATGCGATAATCACGGTCGTCTCTATATATTGTCCAATTTTCGTCGAGAATTTCCTCGTTTTTATAAGAATCACTCAACCAAGTCTCAGTGAACGCTAGGATATTAAACCGGCAAGTTTTCAAGAAAGAGTTTATTTACTTTGCCTCTCATTCCACCACAATTATGGTAGAAAAGCTTGAGGCTGACTCGCGAGGATGAGTTGCTAAGAATAGTATTTTTGAGCTCGGTTCTCGACTTTTGAAGCATAGAAATGTGTTCAGATCTAACATAAGAACTGTAGGTATTTAGTTCTTGTTTAACTTGACTTTCAGAGACTCCCATTTGCTCATGATATTTTATGAACAGCAGGTTTAACGCTTCCAAGTCAAGTCACTGGAAGGCCTTATTGATGGATAAGAACTTTCAGACTAGTTTTAGTTTTACCCTCAAAACAAGCCGAGTCTGAAGCATTATGCATATATGCTAGGAACAAACGGACATTTTCGTAAATTCTGTGATCCCGAAGTCTTGAGAGGGTATATCTTCCTTCAAAATCATCGCAGGAGTTAACAGTTGCTTTAACTACAGGGGGAATGAGTGGATCAAGGAAGCCTGGATCAGCATTGGCTGGCTTACTAGACGTTGAAGTGTTAGGAAGGATTATTGACCCCTCCGTAACTGGAACCAAGTCATCACCACGGACAAAGTTACTGTAACGAGTAAGATTTGTCTGAATTAAGGGCAGTTTTAAAGAGGAATTCGGGTAATGAAAAGGAACAGGAGTCTTGGATGTGTCGTTGTTGAGTAGGGTAGTAGGTTTGGTTTGTGGAGGTCCGTTTGAAGAACTGTCTTTGTTTGTCTGTATATCAACGTCAGTCAATATAGTCGAAATACATTTACTACTTAGACTAGTAATATTATTATTTATGTCCTTATTTTTACATGATTTGGTTGTACTTCTCCATTTCCTAAACGTCATACCATTCCACGTTTGGTTCGATTTTAATCCTTTAGAGTTAGTTAATAACCACGCGTATCGTGATGGAACGGAAACTTTGAAGATGTTGCCGGAACTCTTCTTATTGCTGCATCGATGTTTTAATGATTCGACGATGCAGACATCCAGGAAAAGATTGGTCACTAAGTACTGATGCATCCATTTTACATCAGCAGTCCTCTGAGCTCCCTTGACAAAAAACTCCTGCATATGAGAGTCCTTTTGATGTGTGGCAGAGGAATGTTGTTTTATATTAGAGTTAAAACTTCTAATTTTATCAATTCGTCTATCCCATTCCTTTTTTGGCCAGTAGGTTCCGAATCTGAAGACTTTCCTTCTACAAGTAGCATGATTTTTTGGTGAGGATGCAGACATTTGTATATTCGATTTTTTAGAGACTTTTTTATTGGAGATGTGGCCATATCCTTTGTACGGCTGAGGGAACTTTGATTCAAGTGGATGATTGCACTTTTAATCTCGCCAAGCACCAGTTCGTTGTGTAACGACAACTCAGAATTTACGGGTATGTGACTGTTTTTACTAATATTATAATTTTTATCACATACAGCAGTAAATCTGCTCTCGAAGTTGTCTATTGCACTATTAAATTGGGTTACAGCAGAATTTAATAAATCACAGTTTTTCTTTAAGAACTTTTTTTCCATCTCCGCTAGAGCTTTTTATAGAAAGATATTGTCTGTAAAGGCTGAGTACTGATGCGGGGCTGACTACTGGGTATTTTACTCTACTTCTTTTTGAGTGATTTTTGTTGTAGTTTTCGTTTTTGTTATAATATCCTATCCATTGTTGTTTTTTATTGTTGAGGTGCTTAAATATGTCGGATTTGTTTTTAATACCTTGTTTTATTTCTAGAGGCTTACATTGAGTTACAGAATGAAGGGTTAGTATAATATTTGGTTGCTTTGAGTACTTTTTCTTCGATGTTTAGTTCTGGTTGCTCATATCTGCGTTACCCAAGTGAGCTTTCAATGGGGTGAAATGAGCTTGAATGTTTTTCTTTCTTAGATAATATTTTACGTTAATCATTTTGAATTCTTTATCGGCGATTATTTTGTAAGGTTTATCTAGAATTGCGTTTCTTTGTCTCAAAAGGCTAATGAATGTGATAGCGTTTCGATCTAGTGTAGTGTAAAGGCGTTTAGAAAACTTACCGATAGCTGCGAAGAATTTTATTTTGCCAATAAGGAATATAAATATGTATGATTTTATTAATATTGTTAAGTATTTCGTAAAGTTTAAATTCTGGTTTTACTAGATTTTGATCATATTTAGCGCAATTACAGATTTCACAATTATTTTTAGGAATTTATTTATGAATCTCATTAATCCATTGTTGTAATATTTGTTTCTAATTTCTTCATAGTTTTCAAGTATTCCACGACGATTACTTTTTTATGTAATTCTTTTATTTTTTCAAAACATTGATCTTCACTTCATAGACCAAAGGCATGATTGCTACATTTTATAAAAATTATTGTTAGAGTTCAAGCTGGAAATTATTAATTGAACTGTGTTCCATTTTGCATAGTTTACTTCACAAAATATACCTACAAATCCTTTTTCTAGAATGTTTCTCTTTAATATGTCAATTGAATTTTAATTTCTTTCTACTGTTTTCTGACAATTATTATTTGGGTTTCGTAACTATTTATGATACTTTCTTTAAGAAGAGAAGAAGATCAGAAAGATCTTATACCTAATCTTTCTGATCTCCTTCACACGAATGTTTTGTTGCATTTTCACTTATGTTTTTATATTCTATATTTTAAGTTAATGTATTTATTTGATAATTGTCCGCATCTATGTGACTTAGAAAACGTGCGACTTTATTGTCTTTGCTTTTAACGCATTCTATGTTAAAGTTGTATTCATTTATTTGTATCTGCCATCGTTAAAGTTTACTATTAGGCTCTTTTAAGTTGCTAAGCCAAACTAAAGGCCGCTGGTAAGTTTAAATATTAAATTTTTCCTCCTTATAAGTACGGTCTGAAATTTTTTGTTGCACATACTATTGATAAGAGTTCCTTTTCTATGGTTGAGTAATTTTTTTCTTGTTGATTAAGTGTTCGACTTGCAAAGGAAAGAGGATGTCCATTTTGGGATAAAACTGCGCCTACTGCTGTATCAGATGCGTTGGTTATTAAAATGAATGTTTGATTAAAATCATAATAATGAAAAATTGGGTAATAAGTAATTATGTTTTTTAGTTTGTATTTAGGGTGTGCAGTATTAATTGTTTTTCCTTTGTTCGGTTTTTAGTTAGTGGAAGAGCGATTTTTGCATAGTCCTCGATGAATTTTCGGTAGTATCCGGTTATACCTAAAATGATGTTTTTTGTTGTATCTGGTATATTAAGATTTTTTAAAATTTCGATTTTATTTGGGTTTGGTTTAATACCCTCAGTTGATAGAATATGTCGTAGATATCCTGATTGTTTGGAAAAGAAATTACATTTGTCAATTGTTATTTTTAATTGAAATTTTAGCAATGTACGTATTAAATATTTTTTTAATATTATCCTCTATTTCCTGGAGTGAAGTTGCGAATATTAGTTCATTGTCTAGGATACCATATACGATAGGAATTTTATTAATGTGTTCTCTAAGTACTTCTGGTATGTTGACGGGGCATTTTTGAGTCCGAAGGGCATACGAATAAACTCGTAGTGTCCTTGTGGAGTTGAAAAGGCTGTTTTATGTCGATCATATTCGCTGACTTCAATTTGATGAAAACCTTTCGCCAAGTGCAAAGTTGTGAAAAACTGAGATTTTCCTAGATTGTCAAAAATTCCTTCAATGTTTGGAATAGGAAATTCGTCATCAATGACTTTGTCATTGAGTTTCTTATAATCAATTACAATTCTCCACTTGGGTTTACCAGAGTTGTCTATTTTTTTCAGCACAACCAAGGGAAGGAAAGTGAATGTTGAAGATTGAAGTATACCTTGTTTCAACATATGATTTATTTGGGTGTTAACTTCATTTTCGTGAATGATAGGAAACCGATTGATTTTTGCATATATATTTTTGGTTTGTTAGATTTGGTTACTATTTCATGCTTTGTTTGTGTGGTAAATGTTAAAGTATCTCCTTCTTTGTAAAACAAATCATCATAGTTTTTGACGATGTTTTTTAAAGCGGAAACTTCTTCTTGGTACAATCTTTTGAAGATTTTATCTTTGCCATCAATTAATGGTTCTAGTTTGTATTGAAGATTAGTTTCTTCAGGAAGTGCATATGAAAAAAGCAAACGTTTTCCGTTTATTTCCATACTAATTTAACCCAGATTAAGTTTTACATTTAGCGGATGTAACAAGTTTTGTTGATGGATATGATTTATATTCTGGTAAAGTAGATTTAAATTTAGTTAGACCAAGATTCTCGTTTCTAATAGGTGAAAATTCTGTATTTAAATGTTTTTGAAGACCCTGAATGTATTTTGTATTTAATTTATTCAGTAGGCTATTTAATGAATTATATATTTCATCGATATTTTCATTATGACTAATTATTCTATGAATATTGAAAACAATACTATTGTAACTATCGTTTATGTCAAAAATAGAGATGAGAAGAGTTTTAATCGTAGCATCATTGGGATTGGTTAGTTTTATGAACGGCTGCTCTCGCAGGACCATGGAGTTTGTGAAGAATTAGTCTGCATTTATAGGTTTGTTGGTTTCTTTGGGCTAGTTTAAGATGACGTTGTATATTGGAAGACGTCGAGCTTCCTTGCTAAGCTCCTCAAAGGACAGTTCTAGGGGATTTGGTGGATATTGGCTTTCCTCGTTTGCCATTTTTAGAATATTTTTGAGTGTTATCTACTGTGTTGTCTACAGAATATAATTTGTCAGGATCTTTTTTTTTTGTTTTCAACTTTTTTTTGATAGCACTTCACTTTTATTTCAATTCAAAAATGATTGGCACTATTTTTACAAGTTTTCGTTTCTGGTTATTATGGTTTCGTGTTCTTATTTGAATTCAGTTTTAATCAAATTTTCTTTAATCAACTGGCTTGAATTCTTGACACTTGAACCAGTTGTTCTTCAGGTCATATGAATTTTCTTCATATGATTGAGTTATTAGTTTTTCACTAAGCACTTTGTTTTCAGCAATGGAATTTTTTTCGATTGTGAATGAATTCTTTTCCTATTCAATGCAGTTTTGGTTCGTTATATTAAAAGGGGTCTCTCCCACCTAAGAAAACGACTGCGCCAGTTATATATCTTGTAATATTGAATTACAAAAAATATATTTACGACTCTTGGTTTTCAAATGAAACACTTTATTTAATATTTCAATATGAACACTTTATTTAACTTGAACTAATGACAATTGACTTGACTGATTAATAGTAACTATTAAACACCGTCTACTGAATGAAAACTGATTGTGATCAGAATAATAATTAACTTGATCTAAATGATCAATACGTATTTATATTGTTGAAGACAAAGAACCCAAAACTGCTTAGGTGCAATTTTGTCTTTGGGAAATAAAAGATAAGCTGATCAGCATTGATGGAATTGGATACCAAAGCTTTGTCAACATAAACAATAGGAGGATGCAGCTGTATAAACATTCAGTAAAAGTTATGAATCATAATGGATGCAGCTGTGTAAACAATTAGTAGAAGTTATGAATCATAATGTAGTTATGATTTCGGATAGTTTATATTAACGAAAGAAGTTGACTTTAGCAAACAGATATTTACAAGAAATGTAATTTGTTTGCTTTTTATTTTTGCTTTTTTATCTTTTGTAACTTATATGCATCTCGCTCAGGCATGTAAATGTTGATTATAATTTGGCTCGTGCATTCCCAGGATATCTTCGGAATGTCGTGAGCTATCTGCAATGGTGGGACGAGGCAGGAACATGATATTGTTGATATGGCTTGTGGTGTAAGAATGTTTAAACGAACTTTGTTTACTTGGCTAGCACCTGGTGATTTGCGTTGTTATCATTAATTGATTGTGCGGGTACGTTTACAGCGTATACTAACATATTTATTTCCACCATTACACTTAATTTTTCCATAAACTTTCTTTTAATGAATCCACTCTGAGATTGAACTATTCCGTTGAATATCAGGAAAAGGTTCTCCACCTGGTTTTTCTACTTGTTTATGTGTTGTAAATCGCTACGAAAATCTTAAAGGGAGGAGGCAGAATCGTCCACTACCAAAACCTAGAGTAGACTTCCATATTTAGTCTTCATGTGCTTCCAAATTTTAATTTTTAGCTCAATATTTTGTTATAACGGTGCCCATGAAGTGAGTACTCCATTATCAGCAGTCGCGACTTTATCTAATTCTTCATTCTAATTAAAAATTTGTTAAGTACCATAAAGTAAATTCAAAATATCTTCGCGCCTTTTCTGCCCGAAATAACTAAAGCATATAACTACCTACCTGGCAATGATTTTTTGACAGTGTAAAGCTCGCCAAGTTCCGAAAAAGCTATTCAAACGCGTCATCTCGCTCCAACCCTCGGATCGTGCTCAAGCTTTCGCGAATACGAGGATCGATCACACCACGCTACGCGAAAAGTAGCTTTTGGATGTTGGAGATGCCGGAAATGGAGCGTGAGAGTGAGTTGCGAGGAGTCTGGCGAACCAGACGGATGTCTCTGTTTTTTTGCTGGAGTGATTTTGCCGTAAAAGTCGGATGTCCGGCCCTAGCCAAGGATAGAGAGAGTCGTGAGTGCTTCAAGCGTCGAGATAGATTGTTTTCGATTCGTTGGCTTGTACCCGAATGTCTGCAGGAGGACGAGTACACGACAAAAAGGTGATATTTGTGCATTTGCTGTAGTTGTGTGGGAGCTATTTGAACCAGCACACAAGGCTGCCTTCGAGGGGATGAGCAGTGAGGACTGCATCTAGCGATTCCAGGCGGACAGATTGAATGAAGTTGAGCCGACGGTGCGCCGAATGATCTAGGGGACATTTTGATGTCCTGATGGAGTGAGCGTCCGAAGGAGCGTCCGAGTTTCGGTCAGCTAATGACAGAGTTCAGCAAATCAATGCAAAATACAAGCTAATCACGTGGTTCCTGGTAGAATTAAAAATGGGCGAGCGTAGATGATGTGGCGATGATAATATCTCGAACGGTTGTCATTGTAATATATGGACTTTTGTGAATCTCCAAGTTACAGACTATTATGTGCTTTCCAATCGACATTTTTGTTAATATTTTTATCTCACATGATGTAAGTGAACCGAATTATAATAATAAATTATTGTTTTCGTGATAGAAAAAAAATGGAATAAAATAACCTAAAAGTGATGTGATTGTTTTCTTGCGCATGGGTGGCGCGTGTGCGAATGTGGCTCGTGGTGATTCTTTCTTTTGTCCTAAACCCACGACTCGGTGAGCTAGTCGGGGTAAAAAGCCGTGAGGTGCGACCCATGAGGTCCACACGGTCAACTTCCCAGTATTATCTACATAGATATTAAAAATACTAAACACAATAATAATTATGGAAATAATGCTACTTCAAATAATAAAAATTTACCTCTCATAAAAGTTATTGGAATGACTTAACATTAATCATAACATCTACGCGAGCGTCAATTGATTACGTAAGGATTTTGGTGCATTGGTTTAATTGAATATTCACGCGGATCAATCGGAGGGGGGTACAGGTTACAAAGCAGTTTTTTCATTATAGTTAAAACATGGTGCTGTGAAGACTATTGAAAATCTGCTCAAATTTTGCAAACATTAATAAACTTTGATTGACTTTACAACAATGTCTTTAGAATAAGAGATTTAAGGTATAATGATTTGAATGAACCCTTTTTACATAGTGACTTTGAATGATTTTTTATTTTTAATTTATTTATTTTTGTAATCATGAGAAAAGTTTTTGCTGGTCCCTCCACAAAAATTGATAAAAGTTTATAAATTCTATAAACATTTATTATTACGATGTGCAAATCAGGTTAAAATGAATTCTTTTATAAAGAAAAACACATTTTCTATTTTTTTTAATAAATTAGAAAAACCGCTTTAACGATTTTTTTAATATAAAAAAATATCATGAAAATGTTAATACGCGTCGATTGACACCTTAATGATGGAAAGATTGTATTTAGTTCTCGAGATAGAATGAATGACGTAAATGATCTTGAACGTTTAATGATTTTTTTATTTTTAATTTAATTTTTTTTGTAATCACGAAAAAAACTTTTGTTGGTTTTTTCACAAAATTTATTTGGAGTATATAAATTATATAAACATTGATTACTTAGGTTTGAAAATCAGGTTAAAAATTTTGTGTTTTTGAAATAAAACCTAATTTTTTGCACTTTTTTTTAAAAAATTTGAAAACCGCTCCAAGAATTTTTGAAAAATTTGCTAGAATCACAGAAACGTCAATGCGCGTCGATTGACACTTTGTTCAAAAAAATCGTGCATTTGGTTCGTGAGATATTACGCATGACAGAAATGACCTTCAAACGGGCAAAACAGCAAACCCCCCCGACCGAAGTTTTCCAAAAACTAATCAGCTCTTAAAATTGCAAAAACGCTTCGATTGACACCTCAACGAAGTCGATACGACTTTGTTTACGTGAGTTATGCTCGTAGAAAAAAGTGTCCACGAACGTACATACATACGTACGTACATACACACACACACACATACATCTCCCTTTCTAAAAACACTTTATATATACACCTCAAAACGTAAAGAAAAGTTGAAAATTTTAATTTCGATTTTCGAGGCGATTACAAGAACTTCCCATATACTGGGAAGTTAATAAAATAATGTTAAATCGGGACCGCCACTAAGCGGTCGACTTTGTAGCAGTCCCGGCGGCGCGTGTACGCACGAGGCATCCGGGGTCGAGGAGCGTCCAAAATGGTGGGGCACTCGATCTCGGATCCTCGGGTTTGTGCGCGTGGGCGGGATTGTGACAAGTGGCGCCCAAACGTATGGGACCTTTCCCATATTCTTTTTCCCTTCGTGTCTATTCTACGCCAGTATATCTGCAAATTCTTTCGTGTTTCAAGTTTTTTTCGTAAATTCGAAAATCGTGTTGTGATGTGTTAGCCGCGTGGTAGTTTGAGTCAAGTAAGCTTTTGTAGCACTTGTTATCACTTCATACGTTTTGATTCCGTCGCGAACGATTCTCGAAATTACCTACACCAACTTCTTCTTGCATTTGTTAAATTTTGCCTGAAAACTGGTAGTGTCGCGCAAATTGTTCGATTCATGGGTGAATTCCTTACACATGTACTTCGCAATTTGAGTGTTCGACATTCGGTCCCAGTACAAAAATATATTAACGTAAAATCTGAAAATTACCCGTTCCTACATCGCTGCTTTTGTGGAGGAAAGCAATCACACACTTTAATATCATAAATACATAAAACTAAAGTACAAAACCAAAACAAACAAGCTGTGAGGTGCGAACCATGAGGTCCACACGGTCAACTTCCCAGTAATATCTACATAGATATTAAAAATATTAAACACAATAATAATTATGGAAATAATACTACTTCAAATAATAAAAATGTACCTACCTCTCATAAAAGTTATTGGAATGACTTAATATTAATCATAACATCTACGCGAGCGTCAATTGATTACGTAAGGATTTTGGTGCAGTGGTTTGATTGATTATTCACGCGGATCAATCGGAGGGGGGTACAGGTTACAAAGCAGTTTTTTCATTAAAGTTAAAACATGGTGCTGTGAAGACTATTGAAAATCTGCTCAAATTTTGCAAACATTAATAAACTTTGATTGACTTTACAACAATGTCTTTAGAATAAGAGATTTAAGGTATAATGATTTGAATGAACCCTTTTTACATAGTGACTTTGAATGATTTTTTATTTTTAATTTATTTTTTTTTGTAATCATGAGAAAAGTTTTTGCTGGTTCCTCCACAAAAATTGATAAAAGTTTATAAATTCTATAAACATTTATTATTACGATGTGCAAATCAGGTTAAAATGAATTCTTTTATAAAGAAAAACACATTTTCTATTTTTTTTAATAAATTAGAAAAACCGCTTTAACGATTTTTTTAATATAAAAAAATATCATGAAAATGTTAATACGCGTCGATTGACACCTTAATGATGGAAAGATTGTATTTAGTTCTCGAGATAGAATGAATGACGTAAATGACCTTGAACGTTGAATGATTTTTTTTTTTTATTTTTTTTTTTGTAATCACGAAAAAAACTTTTGTTTGTTTTTTCACTAAAACTATTTGGAGTATATAAATTATATAAACATTGATTACTTAGGTTTGAAAATCAGGTTAAAAATTTTGTGTTTTTGAAAAAAAAAACCTAATTTTTTGCACTTTTTTTTAAAAAATTTGAAAACCGCTCCAAGAATTTTTTTAAAAATTTGCTAAAATCACACAAACGTCAATGCGCGTCGACTGACACCTTGTTCAAAAAAATCGTACGTTTGGTTCGCGAGATATTACGCATGACAGAAATGACCTTCAAACGGGCAAAACAGCAAACCCCCCCGACCGAAGTTTTCCAAAAACTAATCAGCTCTTAAAATTGCAAAAACGCTTCGATTGACACCTCAACGAAGTCGATACGACTTTGTTTACGTGAGTTATGCTCGTAGAAAAAAGTGTCCACGAACGTACATACGTACGTACGTACGTACGTACGTACATACACACACACACACACATACATCTCCCTCTCTAAAAACACTTTATATATACTCTATACACCTCAAAACGTAAAGAAAAGTTGAAAATTTCAATTTCGATTTTCGAGGCGATTACAAGAACTTCCCATATACTGGGAAGTTAATAATAATCACCATTTGTGAAACAAAAACAAATGTATTCCATTTAATCAGGTTTAATGTCTGTACAAACCTGCTAAGGTACCTTTAAGTAAAAGTATAACTTTGTAATTTCTAATATGTAAAACTTTGTAAAATTTTGCAAAACTATTTAAAATTTTGTAAAACTATGTAAAACTTTGTTAAATTTTGTAAAACTATGTAAAACTTATGTAAACCTTATGTACAAATTGTGTAAAAAAACATTGTAAATCGCACACACACCCTCACACACACTAATCGGTTCCGGTATCGGGTATCTAATATATCGTTTCTTTAATATATCGTCGGCGTAGTGATAACGCAGGTTGATCACTTTAAGTAGTATTAGCTTTTGGGGCGTTTCGCTTATTAGCGAGTAATCATTATCGCCATAGTAGTTTATATCAAAATATCGTCGCGTGTAAATATTATTCCTTCGAATGTAAATTCCCTTGCGGAAATATTTAATATATATCGTATCGTATATCTTTTCTTATATAATTCTACATTAGTATATCGGTCCTCGTATTAACGTAATTTTTATAAATAATATTATTCATTAACAATATGGACGTTCCTATGGCATGTTGGCCTAATAAGGTGTCTACACCTAATATTCCTAATACTCGGTCTAAAAGTAGCCATTCGTCGGAGTTGGGGCGAGACAGCGTCATAAAAAACAATCTCAATAATCGGAACTCATCCGATCCTATTCAAGTAGCTGACGTGGGAGGTAGTTCCCAAGTATATAATTCCGTGTTCATTCCAATCGAGTCCGACTTCAGTCAAGGGCCATTATTCGTGCCCAACCCTAATCTCACACTCCCTGTTGAGGGAATTGACCCCTCTAGGTCCTCATATTCTGTTGGGTCACCTTCAAATGTTCCTCCAAGCTGTGGGAGAGCGCATTCCAACTCTTCGTTCCGTACACATGTCCCGATCTTCCGATAGGGTATCTGCTTTGACGGATCCACCTCAGGTCTCAACGCGGAGACATTCCCATTTCAAGTGGAAACACTTGCAAAAACCTATCAAGTACCATATCCCGAGCTAATTGTAAATTTCCATTTATTGGTTCGTGGACCCGCTGCCGTGTGGTATTGGAAATACTTACAATTTAAACCCAATTCAGCTGATTGGTTAATTTTCAAAAATGCATTCTTGAGCAGGTATGGTTCTATCACTTCGGACGTAGACATCCGTAGACGTATTGACGCTCGGACTCAACGCAATAACGAACCCTTCATCGAATTTTTCGATGATATTGAAAATATGTCTCTTTAATTAACTAACATACTCCCGGATATTGATTTGCAAGTAATCGTATACCGTAACAGCATCCGTGTCTCAGCGACCATCTGGCTGGTCGACAGTTTGGAACCACTCAGAAATTGGTTCAATGTTGTATTTCAGTTGAGTCAGTTTGGAATCGCAACAGTCCAAGCCGAAAACCCGCATCCATATTGCGGCGTTCCATTCACGAAATTAGTCACAATATCCAATCCATTGGCCCTGAGTCCAATGAACCATTAAGGCTATCCGCCAATCGTAACCCGTTTCGTGGGTCGGACAATTCTACCTTTCAAGCTTCCGCCGCTACTTCCAATAACCATAGTGTCTGTTGGAATTGTCGTGACATTGGACACGTTTTTTCAAATTGCCCAGAACCCACTAAACAAGTCTTTTGTTTCGGTTGCGGACACGAGGGAGTCCTCAAACGAAATTGTCCTAAATATTCCTTGTCGGAAAACTTCCAGAGTAGTGTGTCGTTCGCGGGGAGCCAGCCCAGTGCTGGGACCTCCAAAGCGTGACGGCCGATCACCGACAACCTTTCCAGGCAAGTCGAATCACTATCCATGTCGATAAATAACTGTACCGTTTCTTCTCTCTTGTTGACGAGATAACTTAGTACGCAAACCGAATTCTTGCCTCTAGTCGGTCCTATCACAAACATGGGCTTAAAACATAAGCCCGATACAATCAATCTACCCACTGAAACTTCTAATTATCGTCATACCTCTAATTATCGTTTTTTTTTCTAATAGTCAGCTTCGTAAACGTAAACGTGCAGCTTTATACTTCTATAAAATCCGACAACTGCGTAAAGCAGCCATTCATTCCGTGTTTGCAAATCAAACTAATATCGATTCTCGTCCCTTCCGCAACATTCTTGTAAATGGTCATAAACTAAGCGGTCTGCTTGATAGCGGAGCCAGCGTTAGTGTATTAGGTCATGGGGTTCTAGAGCTTATATCTTCACTAAATCTTTATTTACATACTACCAAAATTCACATCAGTACTGCTTCCGGTCAACGAGTATCTGTATTGGGATATGTTGAGACTAACGTCACGTTTGGAAACGTGAGTAAACCACTTCGATTCTTGGCAGTACCTTCCTTGGAACATCGCGTTTATTTGGGAATTGATTTTTGGAATACTTTCAATATAGTACCGTTTCAAATACCCTCCGTTTCGGAAATTTCATCTATCTCTAATCCAGAGCTCAACCCATTTCATCAGTTTACTACTGATAAACAAGTACGACTACAATCTGTTATACAAACCTTTCCCTCCTTCAACGAACAAGGACTGGGACAAACTTCCTTATTATCACACGTTATCGATACCGGCTCCGCAAAACCCATCAAACAGCGCCATTACTTTGTTTCTCCGGTGATTTAGGATCAGCTCTATCTGGAACTGGATCGCATGCTCTCTTTGGGAGTTATCGAAGAGAGTCAGAGTTCTTGGAGTTCTCCTGTTACGTTAGTTCGGAAACCGGGTAAAAATCGGTTGTGTTTAGATGCTCGGCGAATAAACAAAGTGACTATCAAGGATGCATATCCTCTTCCTCTAATCGATGGACTTTTATCGCGTTTACAATCCACTAAGTTTATTACTAGTTTAGACCTCAAGGATGCCTTTTGGCAAATTCCCTTATCTGTTGAATCACGTGAAAAAACCGCTTTCACTGTTCCTGGTAGACCTTTGTATCAATTTACAGTCATGCCTTTTGGTTTGTGTAATGCCCCAAAAACGATGTGTCGTCTTATGCACAAAGTTATTCCTCACGAGCTCCAGGATAAAAATTTTGTGTATCTAGACGATCAACTTATTACTAGTGCCACGTTCGATGAGCACCTCGCTCTATTTGGCCAAGTAGCCAAATTTCTCACGGCCGCTGGTCTCACTATCAATGTGCAGAAAAGCAAATTCCTTCAACGTGAAATAAAATACCTCGGATACATTGTGAGTGACGGAATTCTAAAAACGGATGCCACTAAAATTTCAAGTATTGTCGAATATCCGACTCCGAAGTCTGCAAAGGAAGTTCGTCGTTTTATGGGAATGGCCGGATGGTATAGGCGATTCATTCTTCGATTCGCTATCATAACCGCTGCTTTAACGGACCTACTGAAAGGCAAACATTCCTTCAAGTGGATTGATGCTGCAGAAACCGCTTTCCAACAGATTAAACAAGCATTAATATCTGCACCCGTTCTGATTAATCCCGATTTTTCTAAACATTTTTATATTCAATGTGACGCCAGTACTACCGGTATTGGTAGTGTCCTTTTTCAAAAGGATAACGATGGTATCGAACAACCAATGGATTTCATGTCGGCAAACTCAATGCCGCTCAGCGTAATTACACTATAACTGAACTCGAATGTCTCGCTGCGGTACAGAGCGTAAAAAAATTTCGTGCTTATATTGAAGGTCTACCTTTTACTATAATTACGGATCACGCCAGTCTCAAATGGCTGATGAACCAACAGGATTTGTCCGGTAGATTGGCTCGTTGGAGTCTTAAACTACAAGGTTTTGATTTTCAAATCAAACATTGTAAAGGCTCGGTTAATGTTGTCCCCGACGCGTTATCGCGCGTACATGAAAACGTTTCATCTATCAGTATGTCCCCTCTATCCATCTTTAATTCTGACCCGATTCTGCCGGAACATTCGTATTTATCTTCTGTTCTTATCGATTCTGCTTTTCAGGAAGCTTCTTTTGTCGATCGCATCGCGATTATTGAGCGAACACCCGATAAGTTTTCCAATTTATGGGTACGAGACGGTAAAATATACATAAATACTGGTGTCCTGTCGAATAACGATGTAAATATTCCGCAAATTATATTATGGGTCCCAGATAGTCTGCACGAACGTCTAATTGCACAAACGCATAACCCTCCGTTAGCTTCAGATTGTGGGGTTCATAAAACAGCAGAAATTCTTCGCTGTTATTGTTACTGGCCACATCTTAAGCTGGATGTTATAAAGTATATTCGTCACTGCGCTATGTGAAAACAAACTAAATCCAGTAATCAAACGTTAAGATTTCCGTTAGGCGAAATTCGTGTTTCTGAACATCCCTTACAACGAATATTCATTGACTTTTTAGGTCCATATCCTAGGTCTAAATTAGGTAATACCCAACTTCTCGTGGTATTAGACCATTACACTAAATTCATATGGCTCAAGGCCATGCCGAAGGCTACTTCAGAAGCAGTCGTTCGTTACCTCACTGAAAGTATATTCCATACTTATGGAGTGCCTGAATATCTTCATTCTGACAATGGAGCTCAATTTACTTCAAAAATATTCTCCCAACTCATGACTGATTACAGTGTTACACACGTGTTTTCTCCACGGTACTCCCCTCAATCAAACGCGTCTGAGCGCACTAACCAGTCCATTTTGTCTGCCATTCGATCATACGTTGGAAATGATCATCGCAATTGCATCTTGTGCCACTTTTCGGAATGTTGTGCACGAATCTGCCGGTTGTTCACCACATTTGTTAATGTTTGGTTTCCAAGCCATTCGAAATGGTTCTGAGTATTCTTTACTTAGGAAGTTATCCTCTCTTTCGCACGGACAAATAAGTATTACGAAACGTAATGATAAATTACGTGCAATCCAGAATACAGTAGCCCATAGGATTCAGGAAGCTTACCAAAGAGGTAAGCAACGATACGACTTGCGTAGCCGACCTCGCGTTTTTGCTAACGGCCAAACGGTTTACGTTCGTAATCACATTCTTCGTAAAGCCACCGACAACTTCGCCACCAAACTTGCCCCGAAGTTTGTGCCTGGAGTTATAGTTCGACCGGTAGGACAAGTCGCATACGAAATTTGTGACCCATCTGGGAAGTCTATGGGAATATGTCATGTACAAGACATAAAAACGTAATTAATCTTTTAGTACTTATCTATCTTAGACTTTATATCATGTCGTGTATATACTTATAGTATCTTATCGTAGGTAGTAATACACATAAAATAGAGTATCTTCTAAATATCTTCAATAGTGTTAGGTTAGTTTGGGTAATAGGTTGCAGATATAACATTTGTGGTTGTAAATTAGGTAGGGCGTAGGTCCCTTATAAGAGCAGTAGTCCAATGAGTTTTCCTTGTGGCCTCGCGCGTAGCGATGGTTGCATCAGTGTGGATGTTGTTCCTTTTCATTTTGGTTAGGTTAAAGTATCGGTTTGAAGTTAACGGTCCAATGAGTTTTCCTGATGGCCTCGCGCGTAGCGTTGGTTGCATCAGTGTGGACGTTAATCATTCATCGCGTATATAAAAGTAAAGTTAATTCGGTATATCTGCAACGCTATTTTTAGTAATTCTTTGATCCGTATAACATTGAGTTTGGAGTCAAAAAATGTTAGAGAATTGACGACCTCTGGGGTCCCTAAACTAATCCGCGTTGAGCGTTGACGTCTGTATATAATGTAGATATTTTGGTGTTATATATATTATCATATTAGGTTATATTTTGAATATTAGGGTTTGTAGTCATAAACAACTAAGGCAGTGACGATCCTTGGGGTCCCTTAATAATTGCTCACAGGAAATGAGACCATATATTTTTAACTTCCCAGTATATGGGAAGTTCTCGTAATCGCCTCGAAAATCGAAATTGAAATTTTACGTATGTACGTTCGTGGACACTTTTTTCTACGAGCATAACTCACGTAAACAAAGTTGTATCGACTTCGTTGAGGTGTCAATCGAAGCGTTTTTGCAATTTTAAGAGCTGATTAGTTTTTGGAAAACTTCGGTCGGGGGGGTTTGTTGTTTTGCCCGTTTGAAGGTCATTTCTGTCATGCGTAATATCTCGCGAACCAAACGTACGATTTTTTTGAACAAGGTGTCAGTCGACGCGCATTGACGTTTGTGTGATTCTAGCAAATTTTTAAAAAAATTCTTGGAGCGGTTTTCAATTTTTTTTAAAAAAAGTGCAAAAAATTAGGGTTTTTTTCAAAAACACAAAATTTTTAACCTGATTTTCAAACCTAAGTAATCAATGTTTATATAATTTATATACTCCAAATAGTTGATCAAAAAGATTACTCTAAACTGTTCCTTTAAAACGTTATTTTTATTTTGAGTTATTTTACATATACATATTTCGGGAGTAATTGTTCACCCTTCTTCAGTGTATAAACACGGGTAATTGCCAGTCTACCCTTTTACGGATTATTACCTGAAACCAATCAGGTTATCCTTTTGGAAAATTATTAGGCGATATGTTTATTCATGTGTTTGGTATTAGCTTATACGTTTTAATATATCAGTTAGGGTTTTTCTTGTACAAAAGTTAGTTTTATACACTGAAGAAGGGTGAACAATTACTCCCGAAATACGTATATGTAAAATAACTCAAAATAAAAATAACGTTTTGAAGGAACAGTTAAAAGTAATCTTTTTAATCAATTATGCGAACGTTAAACAACCGGGATCTGGAAATTATCCAAATAATTTTTGTGAAAAAATCAACAAAAGTTTTTTTCGTGATTACAAAAAAAATTAAATTAAAAATAAAAAAATCATTAAACGTTCAAGGTCATTTACGTCATTCATTCTATCTCGAGAACTAAATACAATCTTTCCATCATTAAGGTGTCAATCGACGCGTATTAACATTTTCATGATATTTTTTTATATTAAAAAAATCGTTAAAGCGGTTTTTCTAATTTATTAAAAAAAATAGAAAATGTGTTTTTCTTTATAAAAAAATTCATTTTAACCTGATTTGCACATCGTAATAATAAATGTTTATAGAATTTATAAACTTTTATCAATTTTTGTGGAGGAACCAGCAAAAACTTTTCTCATGATTACAAAAAAAAAATTAAAAATAAAAAATCATTCAAAGTCACTATTAAAAAGGGTTCATTCAAATCATTATACCTTAAATCTCTTATTCTAAAGACATTGTTGTAAAGTCAATCAAATTTTATTAATGTTTGCAAAATTTGAGCAGATTTTCAATAGTCTTCACAGCACCATGTTTTAACTATAATGAAAAAACTGCTTAGTAACCTGTACCCCCCTCCGATTGATCCGCGTGAATATTCAATTAAACCACTGCACCAAAATCCTTACGTAATCAATTGACGCTCGCGTAGATGTTATGATTAATATTAAGTCATTCCAATAACTTTTATGCGAGGTACATTTGTATTATTTGAAGTAGTATTATTTCCATAATTATTATTGTGTTTAATATTTTTAATATCTATGTAGATATTACTGGGAAGTTGACCGTGTGGACTTCATGGGTCAAACCTCACGGCTTGTTTGTTGTTGTATTCTAATCATAGGTCTTTATCTTTCGAATATTACCAATTTTACCCATCGGAATCTAGTATTTCTCATCTTTTCATCTCCGGTATACAACCGTTTCAGTTGCTAAGCAACTTTCTTAGGGGTGGGGGGTTCATATTGAACTCAAAATTCTTCGTCTTTTAAGTTCTAGTTTGTTTTCTTTGGCCGATCCGAGACTGGGGTTGAAATCTGTCAGCTTAGACCTGAGGTTCTCTATGGGGTTTCAATACAGAGGGCAACGGTCGATCCTTTTTGATTAGTACAGCTCAACCCCAGTGTAAAACTCGGACGGTCCACCATTTCGTTTTTTTTTTGTGTATTGTATTGTCTCAGCTATCTTGTCGTAACGTCAGCCATGCACTTCAGTCTGCTTCATTAGTCATCTTTCCAACTCCCCAGTGTTTCATTTTGTTTGAAAATTCCGTAACCCGCCGTCGATAGGTTCCGTTTCTGTTTTAGGCTAGTTCGACTAATTAATTAGTTTTGAAGGCTTATTTCGGGTAAAACTGTCGTTTGAGTAGGGTTACCTTAACGTAATACCGTATCGAGGAACTTGCGTGAACATGTATGATGATTTCGACGTAAATACGTTTTGACTACATCTGCTGAGCTTCACGTAAGACTCTCCTTGTGTTAAAACCCTCATGATTCGTTTGAGCGAGCATGATGATTTCGACGTTTAGACGTTTTGACTACATCTGCCTAGCCTCATACCAACCATGAGATCTTTCTTTCCTTAGAGTTCATTCATAGCCCGGCTTATCGTGGAGAGACTCTTCTCAGGGCGGGGTCATCCCCACGTTTGTTACGTACCATAAAGTAAATTCAAATTATCTTCGCGCCTTTTCTGCCCGAAATAACTAAGCATATAACTACCTACCTGGCAATGGTTATTTGACAGTGTAAAGCTCGCCAAGTTCCGACAAAGCTATTCAAACGTGTCATCTCGCTCCAACCCTCGGATCGTGCTCAAGCTTTCGCGAATACGAGGATCGATCACGCCACGCTACGCGAAAAGTAGCTTTTGGATGTTGGAGATGCCGGAAATGGAGCGTGAGAGTAAGTTGCGAGGAGTCTGGCGAACCAGACGGATGTCTCTGTTTTTTGCTGGAGTGATTTTGCCGTAAAAGTCGAATGTCCGGCCCTAGCCAAAGATAGAGAGAGTCGTGAGTGCTTCAAGCGTCGAGATAGATTGTTTTCGATTCGTTGGCTTGCACTCGAATGTCTGCAGGAGGACGATTACACGACAAAAAGGTGATATTTGTGCATTTGCTGTAGTTGTGTGGGAGCTATTTGAACCAACACACAAGGCTGCCTTCGAGGGGATGAGCAGTGAGGACTGCATCTAGCGATTCCAGGCGGACAGATTGAATGAAGTTGAGCCGACGGTGCGCCGAATGATCTAGGGGACATTTTGATGTCCTGATGAAGTGGGCGTCCGAAGGAGCGTCCGAGTTTCGGTCAGCTAATGACAGAGTTCAGCAAATCAATGCAAAATACAAGCTAATCACGTGGTTCCTGGTAGAATTAAAAATGGGCGAGCGTAGATGATGTGGCGATGATAATATCTCGAACGGTTGTCATTGTAATATATGGACTTTTGTGAATCTCCAAGTTACAGACTATTATGTGATTTCCAATCGACAATTTTTGTTAATATTTTTATCTCACATGATGTAAGTGAACCGAATTATAATAATAAATTATTGTTTTCGTGATAGAAAAAAAGGAATAAAATAACCTAAAAGTGATGTGACTGTTTTCTTGCGCATGGGTGGCGCGTGTGCGAATGTGGTTCGTGGTGATTCTTTCTTTTGTCCTAAACCCACGACTCAGTGAGCTAATCGGGGTAAATAAAATAATGTTAAATCGGGACCGCCACTAAGCGGTCCACTTTGTAGCATTCCCGGCGGCGCGTGTACGCACGAGGCATCCGGGGTCGAGGAGCGTCCAAAATGGTGGGGCACTCGATCTCGGATCCTCGGGTTTGTGCGCGTGGGCGGAATTGTGACAAATTCACATTGATTCAATTTGTATTGGCACGTACCATCTTTTATTACAGCTCACTCCTTTTCTGAAAATACTTGTAGTTTACTGAATCAAATCAGGTTAGTCTTCTCTTTATATACAATTTTCATCGGTAAACTCTATGCATTGAGAGCCTAGTCTAGTAAATTTGCAATACAATGTTGCTTTTTTATTGCATCAATTAAGTAATTGAAGATAAGAGTTCGGTAGTCACGAAGTAGTAGACTAGGTTCTACTTATGCAAGCAAAATTACAAGTTGTTATTTTTATACAGTTGGCATTCCGGAAAATCGAATGTTAATGTGAGAGCATTTGATCAGAATAGTTAAGATATCGTGATTGTGAATTTACATCTTTAATGAACAAGGTAGAGAAAAAAGTTGATTCAGTGTGATATAAGAGAGTAGCCAGTTTCAGTTTAATTCAGATATAGATCCTAGATATCTAGATAAAGCTAGAAGTGATAATAACTTTTTATTATTATTATATATATCATTATTTTATTTTCGGAGATTGAAATGTCTCGGAAGGAACAGCAGATCGTAATCCAAGTTAGGACCCATTTAGATGCTGCGAAGATCCTATTCGAGAGCGATAGGTACGAGAAAAGAGACGCGGGAAAGACGGCACTATGGTGAAGAACAGTAATGTTCAACAGACATGATCCAACAGTAGACCAGGTGTCAAGAGGGGTATATGTTGCCTTAAAGAAAAAAGGCTGGTAGTGCAGAGTTTTTGAAATGGTATATTTCCGTTTCTCATGAAATTTTGCATATGTCATCCAATGAAGCTGAAGTTGCCTCACGTCCCCAAGGTTGTTTACTGAGGTTATCCTGCCATCTATAAGGAAGCTTGACAAGCAAGCCACTTCGCAGCTATTAGTGACTGATTTTGAACCTTATAGAAACCACTCTTAGGCATTATTGCTAATAAATTTTCTTGTAGAATTTTTTTTCTAAAGCTTAGCATACATGCTTACGCAATTGTTATGGACTCTGTTTAAGGGTTTACTTGTGTGATATGTAGAAACTCCTGCATAAATTGAGTGCATAGAGCCGTAATATATTGACATCATTTTTACAATATTTTAGCATTTCCAACCTTTTTTGGAAAATTTTATGAGA
The DNA here is from genome assembly GCA_963942545.1 of Oxycera nigricornis. NCBI lineage: Eukaryota > Metazoa > Arthropoda > Insecta > Diptera > Stratiomyidae > Oxycera > Oxycera nigricornis. The sequence goes on from OZ012662.1 coordinate 58,263,510, forward strand.
AACGGAAATATACCATTTCAATAACTTTTTCAGCTTAATTGGATTACATACATATAAATCCGGAGAGGGAAATTTACCAACATATTTCATATTTCCTAATGTGTTGAAGTAGTAAGCATGAAAACTTTTAGTATATTAGTTTATTAATATTTGTATAATTTGAGCAGATTTTGAATAGTTTTTACAGTACCGTGTTTAAATTTTAAAATAAAAACTAACTTATTTTTGAAAACCAAAAAAATCAAATTTCTATTTGTGGTAATGAGCGCTTTGGTCGGTAAAATTTTGCAATTTAGACCGGAACTACTCAAAATGGCCATCACGCGCCAAAAATTTTTCAGTGGGTGTAATAACAAAAACTGCATTCATTTTTGCTAGCGTTCTTTTGTCTTTCAAGCGTCGATATGAAAATAACATATGACGTAGAAAATGCTTTGTAACCTACGCCTCCTCCCGATCAATCATCCCTATTACCTACGTTATCAATTGGTGCTCCCGGAGATGTTATGATTAATATTAACTCATTACAACTACTGTTATGAGTACCTCTTATTATTATTTTAAAAGTAGTGTTATTTTCATAATCATTATGGTGTTGAATATTTTTAATATTTATGTAAATATTACTGGGATAATGACCGTGTTGACTTCAAGGGTCGCACCTCGCGGCTTGTTTTTCATTAATTTAAAAAAGGTCGAAGGGATTTTTCTATATAGTAGAAAACATCACAAAAATATTAATACCAGTCAATTGACGCCTTGGTGATGCAAATATTATATCTGTTACGTGAGATATAGTGAATGACAGAAATGACCTTGAAGGTAATGATGACTGTTAATGAGTTTTTATTTTTTATTTAATTTTTTTCGTAATCATGAGAGGAACTTTTGCTGGTTTTTTAGAAAAATTGTTTGGATTATATAAAGGGTATCATGGGTTAAGATAGTCGAAATCCCCTTGTTTTGAAAAGTGTTTTTTCACTTGATTACTAGTTTCAGGGTCTCAAAAAAACAACCTACGTCATGGCATTAACCCTGTTCTCCCCCTCCCCGCCCCGTAATCCACTAAAAACCAAATTTTCACATTTTATTTTTTTTAATTCATTCGAATTGATCGAAAAATCTGAAAAAATTCAGAGAGGTGTAGCTTTGCATCACAAATACACATAAATTTTTTCCAGAATTTTTAGAATATTCTACATAACCTAAAAAAATCATTAAAACATTAAAATATTTTTCCAACTATCGAAATAAGCGGGTGCAGGTTCAATTTTAGCAGAGAATGATGTATTTTATTGCAAAGTATCTGTGTGAATTTTTTCAGATTTTTCCGTGAGGTGCGCCACCTTCAAAAACTCGAAAAATCCAATTTTTGGCTTGCTTTATCGATTTTTCGGTCATCCAAAGAGCGCTAAAGGCAAAAGCTAGCCTAACTTTGATTCAAAATGGTGTATCTAGTTGGTAGACACACTTAAAGAGTATTTTTATATTTGTGTAAATGTTCCACCATTTTATAAAATACGAAAAACCCCGTTTAATAATTATTTGCACGATTTTTTAGCTGTTTTGGAATATTTTCGATCATCGCAAGAGCACTTACAGAATTATCATTACCTTGAGTTACGAAATACGGTAGTTTGGGTAATGTTAAATTATTTTTCAATACTTGGTAAAAAAAATCTAAAAATCTCTCAGCAAATACCAGTAATTCGTTACATTCGTTAGATAAATGACATAATGAAGAATATTTATCTGATGGAGAACATGCAAAAGATGAATCACATAACGAGGAACCTTTAGAAGATCCCCAGTCAAATCCTTCTGGTATTGTAGATCCTCAGTCTTATTATGAAAGTGATATAGATCAACCTAATTCTCAAATGGAAAATCTATCGTCATCTACTCCTTAACTCAGTGTATATCAGTTTTTAACGTCATCTGAGGAGCAAGTAGGTAGTAGTCAGTTATCAGAATCTTCTGGCTCGACATATACTATTCTTGGAAAAATTCCAGTTGAATCTGTGTGCATGTCTTTTCCCAGAACTGTTGCTACTCATAGTTATTGCTTTTTATATAGATCAAAGGACAATATCCAAGATGTACCATTCGAGGCTCGGATTCAAGTTTTTATTAAAAAAACGTATTTTCGTGCCTAAAAGCAGATGCTACACAGTGCACTTAATTAAAAACCGATTTCATGCAAATAATTTATCGCTGATAAATGGACTTGAGAATGAATGCTTTATTGAGACAGCTGAGCTAGGAAAGTTTTTAGATACTTTATCAAATGAAGCTGATAAAAATACGCATGATAAATTGAAAGACTTTACTATGTCAGAAGAACGTGTGAAAGTATTGACAGGTGTTACGTGGCAAAATATTACTGATTTGGTAGCTATGATGAATTCAATGAGAAATTCAGAAAACAAAAATATTTTACAAGCAGTCATGACATTTCTCATTAAATTAAAAACAGGTAATTCTAATAAATGCGTAGGAGCAATCCTTGAAATACAAGAGACTCAAGTTCAAGCAAGCATTGAATCGGTCTTGGAATCTTTCGAAAATATTTTACCAACACGTTTTGGATATGAAGCTTACTCAAGAGAATTTTTACTCACTCAAGTATCTTAGGCTGCGAGTAAACTCCATGATTTAAAGAATCATTTAGCTTTGATATTTGATGGAACTTATTTGCGCCATCAAAAAAGTATCAATAATGCTTGTCAGCGTAAATCGTATTCGGGCCAAAAAAAAACTCAACTAGCCAAACCATTTACTATGACTACAATGAATGTTTTCGTAGTTAATGTTGAAGGTCCATTTAATGCCACAAAAAATGATGCTGACATTCTGGAAGAGATCTTAAAATCACTAAATGGACTTAGTAATCTTGTAAAAGAAGGTGATTGTTTTATTGTTGATAAAGGCTTCCGAGACGTTGTTCCCGTTTTAGAATCCAAAGGATTTATAGTGTTAATGCCAGCATTGGAAGGTAAAACGAACCAACTTACTACAGAAGAGTCAAACGCTTTTCGATTTGTAACGAAACCACGATGGGTAGTTGAATCAGTACATGGTATAATTGGACAAAAATGGAAACTTCTTCATAATCAGCTGCATAATCGGCTTTTACATAATGCTCAGGAATATTGTCAAATTGCTTGCTTCCTATATAATCTTTTCGGAAAGCGTCTAAATTCCAATAAAAATAATTTGGATTTAATTATAGTTGTTTTTATCTATTTTAATTATTATATATTTAATTATTGTCATTTTTTGCCTACCAGAACCATAAAAGCACTTCGCGCACTCTATTTCAAACTCATATACATACATTTTATTTCAAACACCTCTCATCTTATTTTTAATCTCTTCTATCTTCAATATATAATCCAAATCGAACAACCAATCACAGAATATAATAAAAAACAGCTAAAAAATCGTGCAAATAATTATTAAACGGGGTTTTTCGTATTTTATAAAATGGTGGAACATTTACACAAATATAAAAATACTCTTTAAGTGTGTCTACCAACTAGATACACCATTTTGAATCAAAGTTAGGCTAGCTTTTGCCTTTAGCGCTCTTTGGATGACCGAAAAATCGATAAAACAAGCCATAAATTGGGTTTTTCGAGTTTTTGAAGGTGGCGCACCTCACGGAAAAATCTGAAAAAATTCACACAGATACTTTGCAATAAAATACATCATTCTCTGCTAAAATTGAACCTGCACCCGCTTATTTCGATAGTCGGAAAAATATTTTGATGTTTTAATGATTTTTTTAGGTTATGTAGAATATTCTAAAAATTCTGGAAAAAATTATGTGTATTTGTGATGCAAAGCTGAACCTTTCTGAATTTTTTCAGATTTTTCGATCAATTCGAATGAATTAAAAAAAATAAAATGTGAAAATTTGGTTTTTAGTGGATTACGGGGCGGGAGGAGGAGAACAGGGTTAATGCCATGACGTAGGTTATTTTTTTGAGACCCCGAAACTAGTAATCAAGTGAAAAAACACTTTTCGAAACAAGGGGATTTCGACTATCTTAACCTATGATACCCTTTTATAAACATTGATCACTGTGTTCCGCAAATCAGGTTAAAAATTTATTGTTTATGAAAAAACCCATTTTTGCACTTTTTTATTACATTAAAAAACGGCGTCAACGATTTTTTAAAAAATACAACAGAATCACACAAATGTCAATACACGTCCATTGCCACCTTATCGATGCAAATCCTATGAAAAAAAATTATCTTCGATTGACACCTCAACGAAGTCGATAGAACTTTGTTTACATGAGTTATGCTCGTATAAAAACGGTTCCCGAACGTACGTACGTACGTACGTAAACACAAAAACATATATCTCTCTTTCTTAAAATAATAATCGATAGACCCCAAAACGTAAAGAAATGTTGAAAATTTCAATTTCGATTTTCGAGGCAATTGCAAGAACTTCCCATACTGGGAAGTTAATAATATTTATTTGAAAAAACTTTTTGCTAGTTATATATTATTATTAGTTATATATTATATTTGTATTTAACTTGATGAGTTTTGGTTATATGCGATTCTTTATTATAGTGTTTCAAAGGAAATGATTTAATTAAACTTAAAAATATGTTTTGGGGGATGGATTTTTAGGTGGTTTTCAGATTTGAAGCAATGCTTTTCGTGAAGGATATGGTAAATAAATTAAATGATGAGAGAGTTTTTTATTAAGGTTTCCAGATAAAAGTGCAACTTGTCACACAATCGAAAACAAAAATAACTGATTTGGCACATTGAATTGTGAAGGTTGACTAATGAAGTTTTGGGGAAAAAATATTTACTTTTAAACATGAAAATATGACAATATACGTGAAAAGATTTGAGAAAAAGAAACGGCTTGTTAGTTTGTTGGGTAATATTGCCATGGCATTCAACTTGGACGATTACGGCAGTTCTAATCTAAAATTTACTAAAGCAATATTATCCTGAGACGTCAAGATGTACTTTCCATAGTGAATGTTGTGGGCTGCAAAACGCATACCTTTTAAAAAACTTTATCATACGAGAAAATGTCAACATGAAAAAAGAACTATCCTGAAATATCAAATTATGCGCACAGCAGAATAAAATTTTTTTATGGAATTGTGTGTTGAGAAGAAAAATAACCCTCTCAATTAAAAAATTCAAGAACAATAAACAATATTTAAGAATAAAGAAAAAAACTAACATTTATTTAAAAACAATGTCATTTATATTTTTTTGAATAGAGTTCATATTTAAAAAAAATCAATTTACTCAAAATACTTTTTAAGGTAAAGCTGCATTTATGTCCTTTTCGTAAAGGTCTAATTCCTCGTGATCCTTATTGGTGTTGGATCTTAACTCCAGCTTCCCCACATTGAAGACTTTTTCGCTACATTTGTTGTAGCGAGAGGGTAGAAAAAGTCTATTGCTGTTGTCCAAATCAACAAAGATAGCGGTTCCGTATATTCCTTATCATTACTAGATAGATAGATTTTAATTTCGGCTGGTCCTCTGAAATTCTATAAACTGTTAAGGTGTCCCTTCCATCCAAAATATATTGACATATCAAATACCAGCATTTCCCTAGAAACATTGGAAATAGAAACCGCAATTTCTCAACATGACCTAGCCTCACACTCGGCATAAGCTCTTAAAACCACTTTAAATCAAACATCCAAAATCTTGCATCCCATGAAATAGAACCATTTCCTTCAAAACATTGAAATTAGAAACCGCAAGTCATCCAGTTCTTATCACTCAACTACATCAATCACAAACAACACTAGTTGCCAGCCAGCTAGGCATATCTCCAGACATGACGCCACACTCGAAACGATGACGTCATCGATCCCCGCATACCATCAAGCCATCCATCAGCTTCATTGTTGTCCATGAAACACCACACGCAACTTTTTATAACACTACTACTATACTGATGATCAAAAATCCAAAATAAAAAGTTCTTGAAATCCCCTACAAACGATGTCATCGTTTCATCATCGGATAAGCCACGCTTACGATGACGCCATCCTTTCATCATCAAATAAGCCACGCCCCAGACCGGGATTTGCCAACCGCAAGAAATTTGTATGAAAAGCGTCCAGAAACCCCATATTCTAACTACTGACAGTAACTGTGTGTTTTGTTTTTAAAAATGAGCTTTAATGTATTCACATGCATAACATACTAAAATAGTACGATTTTCACTTTCAAATATTTCAACTGCAAAGGTTGTGAGATCGAACATGACAGATGAAATGAGTACCCTGATTTCAAAACTGGAAAAATTCAAACAAATGGAACGCGCAACCCAGAAAGTCATTGCAGACACTAATTCACGGTATCAAGAAGTTAAGGTAATTTATAGCGGTGATTTTGAAAACGATATTGATTTTAATTAAATCATAGAAACTTATTCAGAGGAATGTTACATATCAACAAGTTTTGATTTTGGAAGACATTCTCAACGATTTAAGTATTGAGAAAAGAAGCTCAAACGATATGATAATAGGATACCACAATAAAATGGACTTTACTGGCTTGCGAAAAAATGTTTATGAACTTGTTTCTGTTATAACAGCATCGTAAGTTAAACATTCTGTTATAATACCAATACTTATTTGTTGAGCATATAAGGATCATAGAGAACCAATGTGATACATTAATGCTACTCGTAAATGAATCAATGCCTTCTTGGATTTGTTACAATAACGTGCAAGTTCCTACAACAAACACTCGGTGATATTTTTCATATTTACTATTGTTCTATCAGCCATAGAAATTGACGTTTGAATATTGTACTTTTCTCTTTTTTACGATTTACTTACTCAATACTGCAGCAGAAATTATTGGGAGAGTAGCGTTTTGTCATTTAGACCAGCTCGGTTAAAACAAAACTAAAATTTTCTGACCGATAAAATTTTATTGCGAGTGATTTCGAGACTAGCACTGGACAGTTATAAAAATTAAAATTAAACAGTGAAGTTTTGATGATTTTAACTTGATAAAAGTTTTGTACAAAATGATACTGTACATTTGAATTTGTGTTTTTAAAACACACAAAATCCGTCGGGAGCAAATGCAAAGCGAACAGATTCGTGTGCAGTGTTTCTAATGAGCTCAATTTTGGGTCATTATTTTTATTTTTTATTATTTTTTTATTTCATTTTTTTCAGTAGGTTTAGATGTAATGGAATAAACCTATTATGAATAAATGGTCATTTTTTAAAAGGTTTTGGTTTTATTGAGAAATAGAACTTTTGAGAAGAATCGTTCTTGCTGGATTTAATCGACCGACTGCGCCCAACGAAAGTTAACTGCAGCGACAAACAATAATCAAACATTTCGATTTGTCTTTCAGGTTATTTTTATGATAGACAAAACATAAAATAAATCTAGAGCAACTGCCGAGGCAGTACTAATCAAGTAGCGTCAAAGCGCCTAAATGTGAATGCAAATGCGTTTTTGGCAAAACCCATCGAGCAGCAAAATATCGATGATGTGAGAATCTTTTGAGAGGATCTTGCGCTATCGGGATGGTCTGAAACTTGAGAACTGTAAATAAGCTTAATAATAAGAAAAGTATAGATAAGTTCAAATGATGGAGATTAAATCTACATTTCATAATTACCAGTGAAAGCGATTAGACTCATAGAAGAATAAAACGGATTAAAACTGTCATGTTTAATGGATTAAACTGTCGTGTACAACGGATTAAACTGGCGTGTTTAATTTTTACAATCAAGTTCGAACCCTCAAACAAAATTGTCTTTTTGTGTGCCCTCATGGCATCCAGTTACATTCAGTCTACATTCGGTTGCCGTTGGCGTTTACAGCACACGAGAGCCTAAAATTAATTAACTATAAATTATCCGCTCTAAAATATCTGGTCACAAAAATGTTTTCTGCAAAAATATCCGGTGACAAAAAAATCTAGTCGCAAAAACTATTTTGCACAAACATACCCTGCACAAAAATATCATGTTACGAAAATTACCCGCACCGAAACATCCGCCCATAAATATATCTCGTACAAAAATATTCGGTCCAATATTTTTCGATATGAAAATTTGCCAACAGAAATTGAACTCAGAAAAATCGCGTGAACTCATTTAACTTCAACATTATTTTAATAATTTCAAGTCTGTCGGAACTCTATTTTATGTCAGTTTAGTCCGGTTTTATGTTAAAGACTTTTAACTACTAAACGAAATTAGGTATGGATTTGAAATAGACACAAAATATGTAAGTCATTTCCACCAGAATGATGAAAGTATTAAGAGAAGCTATTATAAGGGGCGGAGACAGAAAGAAAGCGATATTATAATAATTCTACTATGGTTTTTGGGGGATTGTTGGAAAGATTTTTCCTAGTAGAGCAAGAAATATTTTGCTTTAATTTTAAATAATTTTATGCTGTAATAATCGCTTTGAGGAGGAAGTCAAAATTACAGTTTCTGGACATATTTTATTTTTAGGACTTGTTTTAGGGTTTTCCATTGTAAAGAACCCTCTGTGCATGAGTGATTCGTAATTTGCCAATTTAGTATTGACTTAAGTCAACACTTTCCGACATGTGAGAGTAAGATTTTCGAAATTTTAACTTTAATCGCGTATTTGACGTTCAGGTTAATGGTGTCAGGACCAAATATCCAAAAAAAAAAATCAATTTACTCAAAATACTTTTTAAGGTAAAGCTGCATTTATGTCCTTTTCGTAAAGGTCTAATTCCTCGTGATCCTTATTGGTGTTGGATCTTAACTCCAGCTTCCCCACATTGAAGACTTTTTCGCTACATTTGTTGTAGCGAGAGGGTAGAAAAAGTCTATTGCTGTTGTCCAAATCAACAAAGATAGCGGTTCCGTATATTCCTTATCATTACTAGATAGATAGATTTTAATTTCGGCTGGTCCTCTGAAATTCTATAAACTGTTAAGGTGTCCCTTCCATCCAAAATATATTGACATATCAAATACCAGCATTTCCCTAAAAACATTGGAAATAGAAACCGCAATTTCTCAACATGACCTAGCCTCACACTCGGCATAAAATCTTGCATCCCATGAAATAGAACCATTTCCTTCAAAACATTGAAATTAGAAACCGCAAGTCATTCAGTTCTTATCACTCAACTATATCAATCACAAACAACACTAGTTGCCAGCCAGCTAGGCATATCTCCAGACATGACGCCACACTCGAAACGATGACGTCATCGATCCCCGCATACCATCAAGCCATCCATCAGCTTCATTGTTGTCCATGAAACACCACACGCAACTTTTTATAACACTACTACTATACTGATGATCAAAAATCCAAAATAAAAAGTTCTTGAAATCCCCTACAAACGATGTCATCGTTTCATCATCGGATAAGCCACGCTTACGATGACGCCATCCTTTCATCATCAAATAAGCCACGCCCCAGACCGGGATTTGCCAACCGCAAGAAATTTGTATGAAAAGCGTCCAGAAACCCCATATTCTAACTACTGACAGTAACTGTGTGTTTTGTTTTTAAAAATGAGCTTTAATGTATTCACATGCATAACATACTCAAATAGTACGATTTTCACTTTCAAATATTTCAACTGCAAAGGTTGTGAGATCGAACATGACAGATGAAATGAGTACCCTGATTTCAAAACTGGAAAAATTCAAACAAATGGAACGCGCAACCCAGAAAGTCATTGCAGACACTAATTCACGGTATCAAGAAGTTAAGGTAATTTATAGCGGTGATTTTGAAAACGATATTGATTTTAATTAAATCATAGAAACTTATTCAGAGGAATGTTACATATCAACAAGTTTTGATTTTGGAAGACATTCTCAACGATTTAAGTATTGAGAAAAGAAGCTCAAACGATATGATAATAGGATACCACAATAAAATGGACTTTACTGGCTTGCGAAAAAATGTTTATGAACTTGTTTCTGTTATAACAGCATCGTAAGTTAAACATTCTGTTATAATACCAATACTTATTTGTTGAGCATATAAGGATCATAGAGAACCAATGTGATACATTAATGCTACTCGTAAATGAATCAATGCCTTCTTGGATTTGTTACAATAACGTGCAAGTTCCTACAACAAACACTCGGTGATATTTTTCATATTTACTATTGTTCTATCAGCCATAGAAATTGACGTTTGAATATTGTACTTTTCTCTTTTTTACGATTTACTTACTCAATATTGCAGCAGAAATTATTGGTAGAGTAGCGTTTTGTCATTTAGACCAGCTCGGTTAAAACAAAACTAAAATTTTCTGACCGATAAAATTTTATTGCGAGTGATTTCGAGACTAGCACTGGACAGTTATAAAAATTAAAATTAAACAGTGAAGTTTTGATGATTTTAACTTGATAAAAGTTTTGTACAAAATGATACTGTACATTTGAATTTGTGTTTTTAAAACACACAAAATCCGTCGGGAGCAAATGCAAAGCGAACAGATTCGTGTGCAGTGTTTCTAATGAGCTCAATTTTGGGTCATTATTTTTATTTTTTATTATTTTTTTATTTTATTTTTTTCAGTATGTTTAGATGTAATGGAATAAACCTATTATGAATAAATGGTCATTTTTTAAAAGGTTTTGGTTTTATTGAGAAATAGAACTTTTGAGAAGAATCGTTCTTGCTGGATTTAATCGACCGACTGCGCCCAACGAAAGTTAACTGCAGCGACAAACAATAATCAAACATTTCGATTTGTCTTTCAGGTTATTTTTATGATAGACAAAACATAAAATAAATCTAGAGCAACTGCCGAGGCAGTACTAATCAAGTAGCGTCAAAGCGCCTAAATGTGAATGCAAATGCGTTTTTGGCAAAACCCATCGAGCAGCAAAATATCGATGATGTGAGAATCTTTTGAGAGGATCTTGCGCTATCGGGATGGTCTGAAACTTGAGAACTGTAAATAAGCTTAATAATAAGAAAAGTATAGATAAGTTCAAATGATGGAGATTAAATCTACATTTCATAATTACCAGTGAAAGCGATTAGACTCATAGAAGAATAAAACGGATTAAAACTGTCATGTTTAATGGATTAAACTGTCGTGTACAACGGATTAAACTGGCGTGTTTAATTTTTACAATCAAGTTCGAACCCTCAAACAAAATTGTCTTCTTGTGTGCCCTCATGGCATCCAGTTACATTCAGTCTACATTCGGTTGCCGTTGGCGTTTACAGCACACGAGAGCCTAAAATTAATTAACTATAAATTATCCGCTCTAAAATATCTGGTCACAAAAATGTTTTCTGCAAAAATATCCGGTGACAAAAAAATCTAGTCGCAAAAACTATTTTGCACAAACATACCCTGCACAAAAATATCATGTTACGAAAATTACCCGCACCGAAACATCCGCCCATAAATATATCTCGTACAAAAATATTCGGTCCAATATTTTTCGATATGAAAATTTGCCAACAGAAATTGAACTCAGAAAAATCGCGTGAACTCATTTAACTTCAACATTATTTTAATAATTTCAAGTCTGTCGGAACTCTATTTTATGTCAGTTTAGTCCGGTTTTATGTTAAAGACTTTTAACTACTAAACGAAATTAGGTATGGATTTGAAATAGACACAAAATATGTAAGTCATTTCCACCAGAATGATGAAAGTATTAAGAGAAGCTATTATAAGGGGCGGAGACAGAAAGAAAGCGATATTATAATAATTCTACTATGCTTTTGGGGGATTGTTGGAAAGATTTTTCCTAGTAGAGCAAGAAATATTTTGCTTTACTTTTAAATAATTTTATGCTGTAATAATCGCTTTGAGGAGGAAGTCAAAATTACAGTTTCTGGACATATTTTATTTTTAGGACTTGTTTTAGGGTTTTCCATTGTAAAGAACCCTCTGTGCATGAGTGATTCGTAATTTGCCAATTTAGTATTGACTTAAGTCAACACTTTCCGACATGTGAGAGTAAGATTTTCGAAATTTTAACTTTAATCGCGTATTTGACGTTCAGGTTAATGGTGTCAGGACCAAATATCCGATGCAAAATTTACAGTTACAAAAATATCCCTAACAAAAATTTCCGTTCGCAAAAATGTCCCTTGCAAAAATATTTGATTGCAAAATATATCGCATATAAGCGATTGTTACGTTCGCCACGCAACGTGGTCGACCCACAACCCATAAGGGCAGAATGGGGGTCTGCCCTGTCCTTGAAGACCCCAAACCACCGTGCGGGTAAACGCTGTCGTTACGTTCGCCACTTCACGCAATCAAGCCAATTAATGAATTATAGCGTTAGTATTGAATTATATTGCTATAATTGAATTATATAATTATTAACGAACTATATTGTAGGAAGTAGAGGTTTGCATTATATGGTAAGGAGTAGAAGTTGAATTATATAAATGTAGAGGAGGTGTAGGATGTATCTTGACGGATTCGCCTTGACGTGGTAAGGGGGCTTGCGTGACTCACCTAGGCTGGAGTAAAATCTGGCTTGGGCGAGTCCAGACTAAACGAATCCAAACAGATGAATGTCGAATTTAAACATTAATTTACCCCAGGAGGGTCTGGTGCCTTCGGCACCTAAATCCCTCACTGCTACACCAGCAGTCTGCCCCTCGGATTCTGGGGAGGGCAAAAAATCGACACACGTGGAACTACTCAGTGGTTCCATGGAAAACCTGGTACTCGGAGAACCAGACAAAACTCCATACCCGGAGGAGCTCACCCTTGGCGGGCCCTCAGCTGCGAGCTCACCGGCAACGGAGGGCTTAGCAGCGACGGGGAATTACAAAAAAAAGAGGAACAGGAGTGGCGCGGAGAAAAAGAGGAGGGCGAAAAAAAGGGCTCAGCAGAGGCGAGAGGTTCCCTCAGGGACTGACACTCAGGCCGGGACCTCTTTGAACCCAACTCCCTCCGTGACCCCTGCAGCTCCTCGACCAAAGTCGCCGGAATCGGGCCCAAGCAATGCTAGAGGCTCGAAAAAAAGACAACGCTCCGGTGAGGAAGAGGTATCCAGGATGTCCGCCAATCCGAAGGTCAAACGACCGAGGGAAGGGGACAAACTGAAGACCCCTCAAAAAAAATCCTTTGCGAGCGTGGCTCGGAGCAATCTGGGCTTCGTACTGGCAGCGGAAGGCATGGCTCGGGGCTACTCTGGTGAACAACTAGAGCTGCTCAAGGGCCGTATCTCCAAAGCCGTCGCAGAGGAGATAGACAGAGGCACGCCGTTGAAATTTGACTCGGTGGGGACCCTTAGAAATCAACTGAGGATCGTCCCTGCAGATGCAACTACAACGGCCTGGTTGAAAGCCTTGGTGGAGGGAGACAGGCTAAGGGGAGCATGGGAGGGCGCTAGATTTTCCCTAGTGGAAGCATCTAGGCTTCCAGTGCTCCACAGGGCCACTTTCTTCGTCCCGGGCCCAGACCAAATCGCGGAGACTGTTCTCCGAAGGCTCTCCATAGTTCAGCCGGAGATAAAAACAGCCGACTGGGCCCTGTACGCACAGGTGCCCATGAAGGACTCCCGAAAGGGACTCCTCATGGTTGTTGGAATCCCGGACAAGGACAGGGAGTATATATCGGGAAAGGGAGGATGGCTCTACTTGGAGCTCAATAGGATTAGCGTGAGCTTTTCCAAAGGGCCCAAGGAACCAGGACCACAGGCTCCCAAGTAGCGGTTCTTTGTCAGCGTGAGTGTTATACTTGTTCTGTATTGTGTTGTGTTGTCTTGGGGTTGACCTGGAGATGTAGCATGGAAACATGATGGGTCTTCAGGTCACACAAATCAACATGCAGCATAGTAAGGCGGCTAGCTCTCTAATAGCTAGACGCTGTAACGAAAGCTGCAACAAACCCCCCGGAGGCAGCAATGTCTCCGGTTTTGCACCTGCTCTACCCATATTTCTAATACAAGAACCATGGGTGGCAGGAGGACGAATCCGCGGTATAGGGACCAACTCTCAAATGGATCTCTTAACAGCGGATTGTGAAAAACCCAGAACCTGTGTTTGGCTCCCAAGGACTCTTAACGGGCTCTTGGTACAGGAATTCTGCGACCGAGACTTAACCGTAGTACGAGTAAGTACAACGGTGATGGGGAGTAGACGAGAAGCTCTTCTGGGATCGGCCTATCTCCCCTACGAAGATCGAATTCCGTCAGCAAACCTCACAAGACTGATGGAATATGTTAAAAAACACAACCTAAATCTGATCTTAGGTTGTGATGCAAACGCTCACCACGATTGCTGGGGGAGCTCGGACACCAACTCGAGAGGCGAAAGCCTACTAGAGTTCTTAGCCAGTTCCGGGCTCACCATAGCGAACCGTGGGGCGGAACCAACTTTCGTCACATCCAGGAGGCAGGCAGTCATAGACATAACAATTGTCTCTGACGCAGTCACTCACTGGGTTAAAGACTGGAAAGTTTCGAAAGAAGTGACGCTATCTGATCACAGGTACATCACTTTCAACATCGAGGCTAATCCAATAGGTGGGCCAAAATGGTTGAGAAACCCCAGGAACACAAATTGGGCGGCCTTTAGACAAGACGTGCAATGCAAATTACAGCAACCAGAGAAAATCCGAGAACCTGAGCAGCTCGAAGAAGCTGTCGGGAACTTAGTCGAGGTATTGAGGGCCTCTTTTGAGGCCCACTGCCCACTAAAAAGGACTACACTGGGAAACACCCCATGGTGGACACCAAGACTAGCCAGGCTCAAGAAAAACGCTAATAAGGCGTTCAACCGGGCCTGTAAAGCTCGAAGTGAAATCACCTGGGAGGCGTACAAGCAATCCAAAAGAGACTATCACAAGGCTCTTGCGGAGGCGAAAAGGAACTCATGGAAGAAATTCTGTGAAGAAATAAACTCATGCCGGGAGACCGCCAGAGTTAAGAAGATCCTCACAAGGGGACCGAGCAATAACCTCGGGCTCCTTAAGGACGAAAACGGGAAGTTCACCACCACAAGTGAAGAGACGTTAAACCTCTTGCTTAAAACGCACTTCCCCGGTAGCATAACTCCCTCCGGAGGAAACACCGTTCATCCGAACGTACCGTCTCAAACGGATTGGAATCAAGCCGCCGAGGTGGTGACTGTAGAGAGGCTCCAATGGGCAATTGGAACTTTCGACAGCTACAAAGCACCTGGCGAGGATGGAATTTATCCCATCCTGCTGAAGGAAGGAATGGCTTCCATCACCAACCATCTGTGCAATATATACAGGGCCAGTTTGGCCCTAAAATATATACCAGAATTATGGAGGAGGGTAAGGGTGGTTTTCATACCAAAGATTGGGAGAACCACTTACCAGATAGCGAAAAGCTATCGACCCATAAGCCTCACATCTTTCGTGCTGAAAACACTGGAACGACTGGTGGACGTCCACGTGAAAAACACAGCACTAATAGAGAGGCCCTTGCATCCGGGACAGCATGCCTATAGAAAGGGAAAGTCTACGGAGACGGCTCTGCATGAGCTCGTTCACGGGATCGAGCGGGGCCTTAACGACGGACTCTTCTCTTTGGGAGCTTTCCTAGACATAGAAGGTGCCTTTGACAACTCCCCATTTGGTGGAATGACATCTGCAGCAGAGAGACATGGGATAAGCGGCACGATAACGGGCTGGCTGACCGCTCTCCTCGCTGAACGAAAAATAACAGCGTCACTGGGGGACACCAGTATAACAGTAGCCCCAACAAAAGGGTGCCCACAAGGAGGCGTACTTTCCCCTCTCCTGTGGTGTTTACAAATGAACTCATTAGTGACAGAACTTAACCAACAAGGCTTTCTTGCCATCGGCTATGCCGATGACCTGGTCATATTATGCAAAGGCAAGTTTGCCGGCACAGTGTGTGACAGGATGAAAGAAGGACTTAAAATCACGCACCAATGGTGTAGAAGAAACGGGCTGGCGGTAAACCCAGTCAAGACAGAACTCACCATGTTCACCAGGAAGCGAGTGTGGGATGCATACACGCTACCTACTTTAGATGGCGTGGAGCTCCAACTCTCAAAAAAAGTCAAGTACCTGGGCGTAACCCTAGACACGAAACTTACCTGGAAAGAGCATGTTGATGAAAAAACAAGAAAAGCCAAAAACATTTTCTGGGCATGTAGAGGCTCCATGGGTAAAACCTGGGGACTCTCACCTCGAAATGTGATATGGCTATACAAAGCCTGCATAAGACCGGTCATACACTATGGAAGCATAGTGTGGTGGAAACGGTCAGACCTAGATACTACAAAAAGTCAGCTAGGCTCGGTGCAGCGACTAGCACTAGTGAGTGCTACTGGAGCGGTGCGAACCACTCCCACGGAAGCACTCAACGTGATCATGGACATGCTGCCACTGGACTTATCAGTGAAGCAACATGCCGCAAAGACGATGGCACGCCTAAGGAGAACCGGGATTGTGAAAGACGGCGGCTGGACTGAGGGACACCTCAAACTTTTAAAGAGTTTAAAAGTGGACTCACTCCTTGATCTGCCCAACGACTACATAATCCCAAGGCTCTTCTTTGGAAAAAATTTTACAACGAGTTTGACTGATAGGAATGATTGGACTAAGTTCGGTCACCTTTCTCACAGGCCCGCTGATATCATAGTGTACACAGACGGATCAGTGATGAGCGTCGGGGCTGGGGCGGGAATATATATACGCCCTGGACCACATGAGGCTCAAATATCGATACCTCTGGGTACAAAAACAACCATCTTTCAAGCTGAAGTCCACGCCATAGCCAAAGCCGCGGACCTCTTACAAGACAGAAGAATACAAAACAAACAGATAAAAATCTGTTCAGACAGTCAGGCCGCTATCAAGGCCCTGGGCTCCCACAATGTGAAAACGTCAATTGTGGAGTGTGCCCAGAACAGCCTCAAAAAGCTGAGCCAGAGAAACAGGGTCTCAGTTACCTGGGTCCCAGCACATGTGGACATTATAGGTAATGAAGAGGCAGACAAACTGGCTAAGAAGGGAGCAGAGATCACACCGGTTGGTCCTGAGCCTGTTCTGCCAACGAACATAAATCTAATCTCAAAAAAGATCAATGAGACACTCAGGGAAGAACATCGAAGACGATGGCTCAACCTACCAACATGCAGACAGACAAAGCTCTTTCTGCCAAACCTACGACCTGAAGTCGCAAAATACTGTCTAAAACTAAATAGAGTCAGACTGAAAAAACTCACAGAAGTGATTACAGGCCACGGACGCCTGAGAAGTCACCAAGCTCTTCTGCAAATAGTGGACGATGCATGGTGCACTAGATGTGAGGAGGACGAGGAAACAGCGGCACATTATGTGGGCTACTGTCCCGCGTTCTCCAGACACAGATATAGAGCCCTTGGCATGCCTCAAATAGGAGACAAGGAGTTCCATACCTTAGCCTTGGACGACCTGATGAGGTTCATCATCTCATCCGGAAGATTCAAGACATAAGCATTAACTCCAGAAAGGAAAAATATGAGGATAGTACAATCGACCAGCAGGTCGCAGTGCTAGGGCTGCAATGCCCACCTCCATGTCACGACGACGACGACGACGAGGATGTAAAGATATTAGATTAGATAGCTAAGTAGTAATAGTAGTTTTTATGGTGAGTGATCAACAGCAAAATGTATCACAGTCCACGTCACAGACCCTGCAGATAAGTTGCCAACAATCACAACAACAAACAACGCTCACCCAATCGCCGCAACAGATCCCAAATCAATGCTCCGCCCGGTTTACGACTCGCCATTGGAGTCCAATACGCGCCTGTGATACCTACAACCATTGGCAATTGAAATTCACCATGATTAGCGACCGCCACGATTATTTCCCCAGCACCGCAACCACACCACCCAAGCAGCAGCTGACGAGAACCGGTCCGAAAAGCTCGGAAGCTGCGAGGTCATCACACTAAGCTTCAACTGTTGACCACCTACACCGGACAACGGTATTGGGAAATCCCATATATAGGGCCAGTAGAACAGATGAAGAAGGGGCTTTTTGGTCGTTGTGAAGCTCGACGAGGACGTTTTGGCGGCCAAGTCTTGGTATTTTCTTTGATTTTTTTGGTGACGAAGTCTTGGACGGTGAAGTGAGTGTGGAGCAGTTTCGTTTGGGTGACCATCTAGGGAGAAGCAAGGGAGACCCGACGTGGTCCCTCCAGTGAAATTAAGCAGAAGACGAGGACGACGGGCAGCGAGCGACCGAGGCCAGCGAGGAGCCAGACGCAGTAGGATTAAGGAAAAGATTGTAAGTAGATTTAAGTGTATATAGTTAGAAGTTAGGGTTTAGATAGGTTTTGGCGGAAAAGAAATAAACGCAGTGAATTATTTAAAATTGTGGTATTGTGTGAAGTGGCGACGCGGAATCGCGTTTCCGGTGTTAGTGTTCCTTTTGGTTTCAGATTCCCTTGTTGGTAGTTTTGGGTCGTCGCGGACCCTATTCCCGTTTCAGGGTTTGCGGACAGGGCAGTCCCGGCGCAGAAACGGGTGGCGTCCCTTATTAACTTCCCAGTATATGGGAAGTTCTTGTAATCGCCTCGAAAATCGAAATTGAAATTTTCAACTTTTCTTTACGTTTTGAGGTGTATAGAGTATATATAAAGTGTTTTTAGAAAGGTAGATGTATGTGTGTGTGTGTATGTACGTACGTACGTACGTATGTACGTTCGTGGACACTTTTTTCTACGAGCATAACTCACGTAAACAAAGTCGTATCGACTTTGTTGAGGTGTCAATCGTAGCGTTTTTGCAATTTTAAGAGCTGATTAGTTTTTGGAAAACTTCGGTCGGGGGGGTTTGCTGTTTTTCCCGTTTGAAGGTCATTTCTGTCATGCGTTATAACTCGCGAACCAAACGTACGATTTTTTTGAACAAGGTGTTAATCGACGCGCATTGACGTTTGTGTGATTCAAAAAAATTTTGAAAAAAAATTCTTGGAGCGGTTTTCAAATTTTTTAAAAAGAAGTGCAAAAAATTAGGTTTTTTTTTCAAAAACACAAAATTTTTAACCTGATTTTCAAACCTAAGTAATCAATGTTTATATAATTTATATACTCCAAATAAATTTTGTGAAAAAACCAACAAAAGTTTTTTTCGTGATCACAAAAAAAATTAAATAAAAAATAAAAAATCATGAAACGTTCAAGGTCATTTACGTCATTCATTCTATCTCGAGAACTAAATACAATCTTTCCATCATTAAGGTGTCAATCGACGCGTATTAACATTTTCATGATATTTTTTTATATTAAAAAAATCGTTAAAGCGCTTTTTCTAATTTATTAAAAACAAGCCGTGAGGTGCGACCCATGAGGTCCACACGGTCAACTTCCCAGTAATATCTACATAGATATTAAAAATATTAAACACAATAAAAGTTATGGAAATAATACCACTTCAAATAATAAAAATGTACCTCTCATAAAAATTATTGGAATGATTTAATATTAATCGTAACATCTACGGGAGCGTCAATTGATTACGTAAGGATTTTGGTGCATTGGTTTGATTGATTATTCACGCGGATCAATCGGAGGGAGGACAGGTTACAAAGCAGTTTTTTTCATTAAAGTTAAACATGGTGCTGTGAAGACTATTGAAAATCTGCTCAAATTTTGCAAATATTAATAAACTTTGATTGACTATACAACAATGTCTTTAGAATAAGAGATTTAAGGTATAATGATTCGAATAAACCCTTTTTACATGGTGACTTTGAATGATTTTTTATTTTTAATTTAATTTGGTTGTAATCATGAGAAAAGTTTTTGCTAGTTTCTCTACAAAAATTGATAAAAGTTTATAAGTTCTATAAACATTTATTATTACGATGTGCAAATCAGGTTAAAAATGGAATTTTTTATGAAAAAAACACTACTTTTCTAAAAAAAAATTAATAAATCGTACAAAACGCTTTAACAATTTTTTTAAAATATAAAAACATCATGAAGATGTTGATACGCGTCGATTGACACCTTAATGATGGAAAGATTATATTTGGTTCTCGAGATATAATGAATGACGTAAATGACCTTGAACGTTTAATGATTTTTTATTTTTTATTTAATTTTTTTTGTAAACATGAAAAAAAATTTTGCTGATTTTCTCACAAAAACTATTTGGAGTATATAAATTATATAAACATTGATTACTTAGGTTTGAAAATCAGGTTAAAAATTTTGTGTTTTTGAAAAAAAACCTAATTTTTTGCACTTTTTTTCAAAAAACTTAAAAAACGGATCCAAAGATTTTTTTCAAAATTTGATAGATTCATAAAAATGTTAATACCCATCGATTGACACCTTAATAATGAAAATCTCGTGTTTGGTTCGTGAGATATAGCGCATAACATGGTTGACCTTCAAGGGGTGAAAACAGCAAACCCCCCCGACCGAAGTGTCCCAAAAACTGATCAGCTCTTAAAATCAAAAACGCTTCGATTGACACCTCAACGAAGTCGATAGGGCTTTTTTTACGTGAGTTATGCTCGTAGAAAAACTGACTGCGAACGCACGTACGTACGTACGTACATACACACACACACACACACATATACATACTTCTTTCTAAAAACACTTTACATATACTCTATAGATCTCAAAACGTAAAGAAAAGTTGAAAATTTCAATTTCGATTTTCGAGGCGTTTACAAGAACTTCCCATATACTGGGAAGTTAAAAATGGAAAATATGTGTTTTTTTTTATAAAAAAATTCATTTTAACCTGATTTGCACATCGTAATAATAAATGTTTATAGAATTTATAAACTTTTATTAATTTTTGTGGAGGAACCAGCAAAATCTTTTCTCATGATTACAAAAAAAATTAAATTAAAAATAAAAAATCATTCAAAGTCACTATGTAAACAGGGTTCATTCAAATCATTATACCTTAAATCTCTTATTCTAAAGACATTGTTGTAAAGTCAATCAAAGTTTATTAATGTTTGCAAAATTTGAGCAGATTTTCAATAGTCTTCACAGCACCATGTTTTAACTTTAATGAAAAACTGCTTTGTAACCTGTACCCCCCTCCGATTGATCCGCGTGAATAATTAATCAAACCAATGCACCAAAATCCTTACGTAATCAATTGACGCTCGCGTAGATGTTATGATTAATATTAAGTCATTCCAATAACTTTTATGAGAGGTACATTTTTATTATTTGAAGTAGTATTATTTCCATAATTATTATTGTGTTTAATATTTTTAATATCTATGTAGATATTACTGGGAAGTTGACCGTGTGGACCTCATGGGTCGCACCTCACGGCTTGTTTAAAAATATCTTTTCCCACACCCCTCTTCGCGGGTGAAGCCGGGTGGGATTGCCCAAACCGTGGCCAGAGTCGGCTACGGTGTAGTGTGGAACGTTACGAAAAATCTAGTCGTAACACGATTCGAAAATATTTATTTAAATCATCGGCCAACGCAAAATAGGATAATTTTAATTTATTTTTAAATACATAAAATCGGAGCGACGGAATCGCGATTATTTTTGATGAAATTTTTTAAATTGTTGAAACAAAAATTTCCTGAGATATGATTCGGAAAAGACAAATATTAATGCAAAAAAATTTACCAAAATTTTAATAAGCGTCTCATTCACATAAAACATCAGTTTGATTGTAAACCACGATTTGTTTAACTCACATATGTTGATGTTTTTGGTTTTTGAACAAGATTAAGCATGACACTCTTTAAGAAATATTGAGATCTGAGGTCAGCATGAAATCACGAAGGTTATCGTGATAGTTTTAAAAGTAAACTGGAAGAATAAATGGAAAAACAAGCCGCGAGATGTGACCCTTAAGGTTCACATGGTGAACTTCCCAGTAACATCCATATAAATATTAAAAATATTAAACACAAAAATAATGAAATAATTAAATTTGTATTTTTTCACGATTTTACATAAATGAAACTCACTGTCCTACAAATTTCAATTATTTTTCCTTTTTTGATGTGAGTGCTCATTTATTAGGTTTTGGGACCTCCTAATGACGAATCTGAAGTCGGTTTCTTTCTATTACATCAGTATTTTTCACAAAACACATTTATAAAAATCATGTGAGAATTGGGGTGTTCAAGAGAGAAAAAACGATCAGAAGTAAACAAGCAGCTGAATAATGAGAATTATTTTTATTAAACGAATATGTAGTGTTATAATGAACATTAAAAAATATTACAGAGAATCGTGGAACCTTTTCTTTTTTTCTGAGAAGCTTCTGTTGCGCGATTTTCTCTTGTGAGCCCGGTTTGGATCATCACGCTTCATCATCCAGCAGTAATAGGCCATCATGCTTATATTACACTTACCTTGGTACCTTCGCTCCATTTCCTTAATATCTTGGTGAAATATTTCGCCTTGTTCTTCACTGACTGCTCCTAAGTCTTCAGGAAAGCAGCCTAAATGTGAATAAAGAAAATGGACTTCGAGACTCATGAGGCAACCTAACCTTTGGAAATTTTGAAGCATGTTTTCGATAATATTTTTATAATCGGGGCTTTTGTGATTTCCTAAGAAGTTTTTAATAACTTCTTTTAACGATACTCACGCTGCCAATTCCATCGAAATTTGCACTTTTCATCAGTTTTCGTATATCAGGTCCAACAAAAATACCTTCCTTCAGTTTAGCTTCAGACAAAGATGAAAATACTGTAAGTAAATACTTGAACCCATCCCCTAGTTTATCTAAAGCCTTCACAAATTGCTTCATAAGACCAAGCTTTATATGCAAAGGTGGTAGTAGGTTTTTTTCTGGTGGGACTAAATTTGTCGAACTATATTTTTATTTCCTGGGTCTAAATTAATTCTTGCCGGCCATTCTTGCCGAGTATAATGTTCTGCTCTATTTCTGCTATCCTATTCGCATAAAAAACATGGATATTTTGTATAACCACTTTGATGTCCTTATAACATAGAAAGTATTTTTAAATCTCCACACACAATCCATCCATGCTGCTCGTAATCAACTTTGGTCAAAATTGTAACCAAATTTTCGTAACACTCCTTGAAATGTACAGAGTAGGCAACAGGCAAATAAGAGTATTTGTTTCCATTATGAAGTAGAATTGCCTTTGAACTTCTTTTTGACGAATCGATGAAGAGCCTCTAGTTTTTCACATCTTATTCTACGTCGTACATATTCACTAATCCGGGAATGTCTTTGCAATAGACAAGATCGTCATGCTCATCAAAATATTGAGAAAAGTCGTTCTCTCTATTACGATACCAGCAGAATGAAGTTCCAGGAGAAAGTAAATTTTTCTCCTGTAGTCTCGAACCAAGAAGTTCCGCGGCATCTTTAGGTAGTCCAAAATCTCTAGTCAAATCGTTCAATTATGTTTGGTTAAATGGTTGCGGTTGAGAAGAGGTCTCAAAATTGGGATATAGATATTCCTTTTCTTCTGGAATACAACTTTCAGATGATTCGTTAGTATGCATAGTATTGGAAGAAGATGGAAGCAATGGCTGATCTCCATTCGGTTCTCTTAGTACTGGAGAGGTCACTGATTGAATTTGCGGGAAAATGATCCCTTTTTTTGTTTTTGCGTTGTACCCTTTCAATTGCAGTAACAGAAGTAACAATCTTGGTAGTGGTTTTGAGGTTTCCTCCATTCCATGGGTTTAGCTATGTTAAAACAGTTCTCCTTGCCCAGTGATCACTTGCAAAGTTCTGATACGCCACTCCTACAAACTTTATTCGGTGTCCAAGTTTTGTCTAAGTTACGAATAGCAATACCGAAGTAACGTTCGTATATGTTTTTCACAAAGCCCGTAATGGTATTTTGTTGCTTTAACACCAAATACTCACCACAAATGTAACAAAAACTTTGACGGGAGTTAGCACATTTAACCGAAATCTTGGTAAAAAACTTTCTATTTATATATATAATATATAATATAATTTTACAGTACATTTAACGACTGATTTATTACACACATAGATGAGTCCATATATACCACATAAGATCAATGTTTAAATATTGACTTAATAACTATCCTTTTAAGAATGAAGACCCTAGATAATTTTACTTTTATGACGATTGGCAGGTAACCTTCCTTTCCATCGCCCTCAAGCTAAATTCCTATAAAAAATTATGCAAAAATTAAAAAAAAATTCCACAAAATTCTGATGTGATGGAAACTTTTGACTATCAGTTACGTAATAAGCATACAAAAAGCAAGTAGAAACACTACTTGACCTTCAAAAAGGAAATTCTTTGTAGGGCAGTGAATTATTTTTTATTTTCAGTTGTTCTTCGAAAAGTATGCCGCTAATAATCGGTTTAATTGCATGTGAAAAGTAAAATGTATTACAAAAGATTACGGAGAAAGTAATTGAAATCGTGCGACCACCGAAGAACAAAACTACTAAGAAGTGCAATTTTTTATTTGATGATAGCTTTTTAAAGCAAACAGTAATGTGCAAAAAATTTTGCTCACCAATAATTTATGTTTAAACTTTTGTGACTTAATTTTTTTTAAAAAATTTTTTCACTGAAAACTGTTTCAAAACACACTAACTATAAGTAGTTTTTGTCTAAAAATGTTTAAATTTTGTTTAACAATCAAAAAATGGAAAAGGACAAAAAACTATGATTTTTTGATAAAAGTGATTTAAATTTTTATTAAAATTTAAAAAAAACAGTAATGATAATAATATTAAAAATATTTTATTTGAAATTTATATACAGTTGACATTTTTTTTATATTTAGTTACCCCCCCCCCTGCCCAACCCTTTCCACCGTATTACTTCTCTGCATCTCTTGGGCATACATGCAGTAATTTTTTGTAATGTCTCCCGTGATATCGTCTCCCAGGTGTCTTTAATAAGATTTTTTAACGCTTCTTTGGTGCTTGGCCTTTCCTTTGTTACTTTTGATTTAATTATAGCAAAATTTTTTGCACAGTACTGTATGATCTTGCAAAGTGTTGACTTCAAAGTATTGATTACCAGAAATGCAAATTTGATGGATTTTTTTTTGTTATTTTCAAAAATCATTTTAAACTTTTTTCATTAAATTAAAAACGAATACAGCATTTTTTAAAAGTATGATAAAATCGTAAAAAATTTAATACGCGTTTATTGACAAATCAACAATGCAAATCCTATGTTTGGTTCACGAGATATAGTGCATGGCCGAAATGATCTTGAAGATCAAGGTGACTTTTAATGATTCTTATTTTTAATTTGATTTGTTTTAATCATCAAAAAAGGTTTGGCTGTTTTTTTTACAAAAAAAGTTTAAAGTATATAAATTTTATAAACATTGATTACTGTGCTGTGAAAATCAGGTTAACAATTTATTTATTATGAAAATAATCCTAGTTTTAAGCACTATTTTCTGTTAAATTAAAAAACGGCTCCAACAATGGACAATGGTGAATTTAGAACAACCATAAACCTTTTCGACGTTGCGGCATTTTTCATCGATTGCTTGGATGTGCTGCGGACTCATTATCTGTTATGGTTTGGTAAAAATGGTTTGGATTCATGAATTGGTAATGGAATTACATGAAAAAAGGAGTAATTTTCTTTTAAGAGAATGGGAATTTGCATGTTGAATATGTTGTTTGACCCAATTTGTAAGCTTGAAGTCTGAATGTTCATATATGTATTCATTTGATAGAATTTCTATGAAATGATTCTCAAATATTGTGTATGGTTCCTACAGTTCATCTAGGCTACGAATCAATTTGGATATTAAGTGAAACCTTGCAAGCAAAACGGCTTCAGATATACCTGATAAGTGTTCATTCAGCAAGTCGATGTTATTATTTATCTGTGACAGAAATTAAATGTGTTTCAAGCTACTATCATCGTTTTTAAATTGGTTCTGGAAGATCTCCTGGAATAGATTTAAATAGTTTGTTATATTTTTTGTTGGCTATTTACGTGTTTTGCTATATTTTCAAATCGTTCAATCATTTTCTGGTTAATTTGGGATTGTTGGCTTACCTCGGGTATTATTTTATTTTTTTTATGCAAAATTTTATTAATTTCGTTGTTGATTTGGATCACATTGTGAACATCTAGATTACCTGTTATGCTTCTGATAATGGTGCCTAGTCCATCAACGATTCCGCGTTGGGTTCTTTTTCTCGGCATTAGAGATATCAACTTATTATTAGTTTTCTGCAGTTTGGTCCTACTTATGTCCAAAGAATCCGTTATATCGGTACATTTTCCAAATGTCGTCTTGTCGTTGATGTTCTTGATGCTTTGTCTGTATTTGTCAAGTTGCACTATTTGCAGTAAGTAGTTGACCTTGTATTATCTGGATTAACTTGAAATTTTCGTTTGATTTTGGATTTATGTAATTTTTGATTTTTATTGATTTTATGGTAACCATATTGTTTTACTTTACTTTATATTTTGTAAATCTGTATGCGAATTTCTTCCTTCTGCACTCTTTACTAAATATTATGGATACTTCATTTATAGGTTCGGGTTTTGCTCTTTTTCGATTTATTTTTCGTTTTTTTTTATTAATTTGATTTTAGAAATGGGTTTTGATTTCGGGGAATAGGTTTGTTGCAAGTTTCTATAATTTTTCTAAATATTCATGTACATTGTTTTGTGGTAACCTATTGTTGAATTTATATGTTTTACCATAGAAAATTTCATAGGGAGTGTAACTTGTAGTCGAGTGATTCAGTTCAGTTATAAACGTTTCGTTTAGTATGTCGTCAAGGGCCTTTTTCGCGTGGCTTTTCTTATATGATTCTGTATATTTGTGTTAGAGTAGATTGCAGTTTTTCAACGAGTCCGTTACTACTTGTCTGTTGGTAAGACGCAATTCAGTGCGAAGTCTCAAATTGATTACAAAAGTCTTTGAAGAGTGTTGAAGTAAACTCGGTTCCTTGATCAGTCAATATATTGCATTAGGTATTAGGTATGCCGTGGAGGCTGATATAGTGCCTAAACGCTTTGACGATGGATAAACTATTTCGGTTGTTTAGAGCAGTGGTTCCGAACCTATGGGTCGCAACCCAAAAGTGGGTCGCGAATCATTTCCAATTGGGTCACGGGTTGCCCTGAAAAATAATAATAATATTATAATCATAATAAATAGAATGACACTGTAGATGAAAAAATAAATAAATAAATAACTAGACTTCGTATCTGTACACAATTCTGTAAAAAATCATCCAGTTTCGTCAAGTCTCTTGTTTGTATCGAACGTTAGTTTTCAGCATGTCCAAACGACAATATAAAGACGAGTTTTTAGATGTGGGTTTTTCGTTTATTATTGATAAAGAACCAACAAAACCCCAGTGTGTCGTGTGCAACGAGATTCTTAGCAATGAGTCAATGAAATTAAATAAATTAAAGCGGCATTTTGAAACTAAGCACAGCAATTTAAGTTCAAAAGAAAGGAGTTACTTTGAACGAAAAGAGCAACAGTTGAAACGTTAACGTCTTGATTACCCAGAATATAAAGCTACTTTGCTGCAAGCTACTCTTGCGTGCGTGGCGTATCGCCAAACAAAAAAAAAGCTCATTCCATCGGAGAAGCTTTGATAAAGCTCTCAGCTATAGATATGGTACGACTGACATGTGGAAACGAATATGTAAAGAAAATTGAATTAATACCGCTTTCTAATGATACAATTCGTATGCGAATACGTGAAATGTCACTTGATATCAAAAGCCAGATAATTTCTTCTGTCAAATGCAGCGATTTGTTCAGCCTACAACTGGATGAAACAACTGATGTAAGTTCTGATGTTCAATTAATAGCCTATGTACGATATGTAGGAATGGATGAAATGAAAGAGGAATTTTTGTTTTGTCGCTCATTGACAACCACTACTACGGGCAATGATATGTTTAATTTAGTGAACGTTTTTTTCCTAGAATAAGGGTTATCGTGGAATAAGTGTCACACTGTGTGCACTGACGGGGCTCCAGCCATGCTTGGAGCAAGGAAAGGTTTTTATGCGAAAGTAAAGAAAGCCAACCCTGAAGTAAAAGTGATACACTGCTTACTTCATCGAGAAAATCTTGTTCCAAAAGGTTGTCAGAAGAATTGAATGTTATTATCAAAGATATTGTGAAAGTTATAAATTTTATAAAATCAAATCCACTCAATAACAGAATATTTCATGAACTTTGTGTAGAAATCGGATTACAGTATTCACATTTACTTTTCCATTGCGAGGTTAGGTGGTGACCTCGTGGAAACGTGCTGTCAAAAGCTGTTAGCCTTCACACTGAAATTGAAATGTTTCTGATCAAACGAGACCATCCGTTGGCGTCCAGGTTCTTCGATAAGAAATGGCTGTTAAAATTAGCCTACCTTTCAGATATATTTAATGAACTGAACAAATTGAATACGTGATTGCAAGGACAAAATCATAATATTATTGACATGGCCGAACAATTTAGAGCATTTAAAGACAAGTTGTAATTGTGGAAAACCAAAATCCTTAATAATAAAACTGCTCCATCTCCTACTCTGAATCTCCTTTTAAAAGACGAAAGTACAGATTTATCACTGGTTTAAGATGTAATTGTTGATCATTTGTGTAAACTTCACATCGAATTTAACAATTATATACCAGAAGATGTTGCCAAATTTAGTTGGATACGGAAATCATTTGAAGTTGACGTTGGCAATCTTCAAGAAGATTTTTCAAACGTGATTGGCCTGGAGGAGTAGCTTATTGAACTTCAGCACGACGAAATTTTGCGAGGTAATTTTGAGGACAGCATGATAACTCTCCCATCGTTTTGGATAAAATTGAAAAATGAAAAATCTATACTAGCCAATGAAGCTATGAAAGTATTAGTTCCATTTTCAACAATGTATTTGTGCAAAGCAGGTTTTTCGGCTCTTGCTGTCATAAAGACAAAATACCGTAACAGGCTCCAACCGGAAGATGATTTACGATGCTGTCTTTCCCAGACGACACCAAGATTTGAGCAACTTTCTTCTGTCAAACAAAGCCAAGGCTCTCACTAATTTATGCAAACTGTAAACTTTAATATTCATTTAAAATGTAAAAATATTAATATATAATATAATTAACTTAATGACTATATTAATTAATAATATTATTAAAATTATTCAAATTGCTGAAGGTTTGGATGCAAGGGTCGCCAGGAGTAACGTCAACTTGAAATTTGGGTCGAGCAAAGAAAATGTTAAAAACCACTGGTTTAGAGTATAGTTTGCGGCAATTTTTGAAAATTTATGTATGTATTTTTAACTTCCCAGTATATGGGAAGTTCTTGCAATCGACTCGAAAATCGAAATTGAAATTTTCAACATATCCTTACGTTTTGAGGTCTTTAGAGTATATTTTAAGTGTTTTTGGAAAGAAGTATGTGTGTGTATGTATGAAGGTCATTGCAGTCATGCGTTATATCTCACGAACCAAACATGGAATTTTCATCAATGAGGTGCCAATCGCCGCGTATTAACTTTGTTGTGATTTTATCAAATTTTTAAAAAAATTGCTGGAGCCGATTTTGAATTTATTAAAAATAAAGTGCCAAAAATTAAGGTTTTTTCATAAACGATAAATTTCTAGCCTGATTTGCAAAGCGCAAATCTATATACCCCAAATAGTTCTTGAAAAACCAGCAAAATTGTTTTGAATCATTATGGAAAAAAATAAATTAAAAATAAAAATCCTTAAGTCATCATGACCTACAACGTCATTCATGTCATTCTTTATATCTCGCGAACCAAATATAGTATTTCCATCACTGAGATGTCAATCGACGCATCTTAGCATTTCCATGGTGTTTTCTTCTTTTTTTTTTAAAAAAAAACATTGGTTCCGTTTTTTTATTTAAAAAAATAATGGCAAAACTTAGGGTTTTTCCATAAAAAATAAATTTTTAACCTGATTTGCACAAGACAGTAATAAATGTTTATAAAATTTATACATTCTTATCAGTTTTTGAAGAGAAACCAACAAACTCTTTTCCCATGATTATCAAAAAAAAAATTAAAAAAAATCAAAGTCACCATGTAAAACGTGTTCATACGAATGACATTACCTGATTACTCTTCTTTTAAAAACATTGTTGTTGAATCAACAAAAGTTTATTAATATTTGCATAATTTGAGCAGATTTTTAATAGTTTTTAAACAAACTGCTTACATTTTGAAAACAAAAAGAGAACAATTTGCATTTGTTGTAATGAACATTTGAATGGTAAAATGTTTTGTAGTCAATACTTTGCAAGATCATATGCTTCAAAAAGCTTCCGTCAAATAAGAAAAATGCAGTTTTTAGAAGTTTTGTCCTTTAGTGTTTGTAAGCTTTCAATTACTTCCACCATCATCATTCGTAATGCTTTTTAGTTTTTACATGCAATTAAACCAATCATTGACTGCATATTTAATGTTTTTCAAGACCAACTAAAAATAAAAAATAAGTATTAGCCTGATTTTTGTAAAAGTGTGATAAAATACAAACTCAATGATTATGCCGAAGTCATGTCGATTTTGAACACAACTATTCAAAATGACCACCACGTGACAAATCCTCTTCAATGGGCATAATAACAAAAACAGCATTCATTTTTGCCTGCGCTTTTTGTCCTTGAAGCATCGATATGAAAATAACAAATAACGTAGAAAAGGATTTATAACCTGTCTTCCTTCCGATTGATCCGCGTGAATATTCAATCAAACCAATCTACAAAATGCAGTGCGTATTCAATGGACGCTCCCGAAGTTGATACGATTAATATTTACTCATCCTAATTACTGTTATGAGTAGCTCTAATTATTATTATTTCAAGTAGTAGTATTTTCATAATTATTATTGTGTTTAGTATTTTTAATATTAATGTAGATTTTTCTGGGAAGTATACCATGTGGACCTCAACGTCGGCACCCAAGGTATATAAACCAGAATAGTTTTACAGGGGTTTCGGATGCTCGATATTTTGGCTTTTGAGGATTCCGATCGTATCGCCAAAGTCTGGCACGTATCGCAGTTATTCATAACTTGCGTTATTTTATTTATTAGGAAATGGAAGTCATATTGGTAGTAAGGACCATGTTTTCACATCTTTTTGTTCAAGTGTGCGTAACGACAAGCAATACGTAAGTATGGTCAGTTTTCAGACACGCCTCCCATGTAAACGGCATACCAAGTGTGGTGGACTCGTACAATGTTTTTTGTTCTTTTTATGGCGCCAATGGGTGTGACTGGTTTAGATCTTGCATGTGAATTTCTATGCCGGGTATGCTTATCTCACCCCAAGGTGCGACATTTGGTATGAAAGTGTAATACTGCAGGCATCGGATTGCGTCGTAGCGCGATCTTCTGGTGCTGTCGGAAGAGTTCAACTCGTGAATTATGTGTTACTAGTTGTTCCTGTGCGATTGGAAATCGATGCATGGGAAAACAGGGGACATTTGCACGATCGTCTCCGAGCTCGAAAACCGACCAGTGTGCATCTCGTTTAGTCATGTAAATGTTGTATACGATTTGCCTCGTGCTTTTTAAGGGTATCTTCGGATCGTCATGAGCTATCTGCAATGGTCGGACAAGAACATGGTATTGTTGATTTGGCTTTTTAGTACAGTCAAATGGTAGTTTGGCCGTGGATTTTGGGTAGGCTGAAATCTTTTTGATGCAATGCGTGAGCAATGGTATAGATAGCTTAAGTTCAAGTTTCTGGGGTCACAGCTCCTGTACTTTGGGCTCCATCTTCAAAACAAAAGAAGTTGGGGCGCCCTCATATCTCCGAAACCATGGCTCCCACAAGAAAGTTGTGTATGGCAAACTTGCGTAAAATAAAATGTTTAGCAAGTCGTCAATACATCACTTTTACGTTGGGTCAATAATAAAAAAGTTACAAGCCAAAAACCACACACAAAAAGGGGGGAACATCTTTCGGGTGCCACAACTTTTGTAATTTCACGTTTAACGCGAAACACATTGAGATACTATTCTAAGATAATTTTGTCACAAATCGTTTGCAGTATTGATTGTTGCAATCACTGCACATCAACGGAAGTTATTTCATCCCAAAGTGGAGAAAGTCGCGTGAAAAACCCGTTTTTAGGCCAAATAATCGGCTTTTGATGGCAAACCCCCGTTGCGAAACTCGCGGAGCATTTTGGTAGGCAAACAGATTTTTAGTGCAATTTGTGGTCTGCCTTCCTGGCAGCTTAAGTTCAAGTTTCTTGGGTCGCAGCCCCAATCCTCTGGGCTCCATCTTGAAAACAAACAAAAAGTGGGGCACCCCTATAAGTTAAATTTTTGTTAGCGACAAAACAAAAAGCCAAATAATACCAAATAATTTAGATCAGATTTTTTCCGTCTTTATTTGTAAAGTTCTAATTCTCGACTGACTACAATACCAAAACATTAATTTTTCTTAACCTAATTCGCTGCAGCAGCAGATTGCATTTTCTCGTTGTGATGTCGTTTTTCTTGCTGATGCGCGTGTTGGGCCGGATGTGCGTGGCATTAAGACTTTGATGGGATTTCTTGCTCATTTCGCGTGTTTGGCCGGATGCGCGTGGCTAACTCTTCCCACTTCAGATTCGATCGTCCTCGATCGTTAGAAAAATGGGACGTCGTTGAACTTAAGCGGTGGTTTTGCTGACGAGCTCTTAGATGAAGATGCTTTGAAATTTGATCAGGAATGTGCAGTTCAGCTTGTAAGTCGCCTCTTGCGTAGTTGGATTGCCGGAAAATTGATTGAGGAGTATTGTGCCGGAGTATATTTGGTCGACGGTTTAAATATGTTGACTGCTGACCCTCGAACATGAAGCGCTTACAGGTTTCAAAAAGGTTTGGAATACAAGGAGTCTTGCTAATGTCTATTAAGTTATTTTGTACACAAATGGATATGAAATTTACGGTTTTACATTCTTTTTCGATGCCAAAAATCTTTGTACCTGATTTAGCAATTGTATTGTATTGTGATGAATTTCATTGACAAAATTGTTTCTTTTAATTGGTTTTATTAATTAATTAAGGGTTTGATAAATTTCTGGCGTGGCTAATGGAATATTTATAATTTACAGAATTGAAGATAAGTTCGCCATGATTTTATTTTCGGAAAAATTTAGGGCCTATTTTATTGTTGAATATGGTAACATGCAATATGTTTAGTAATTTTAATTTAGATTGTTGGCAAAATTAGCGAATTTATGATCCCAAATTTGGCCCAGTGGCATGACCAATATTTTTAACTCTTCCCTGATTATTTTAAGTTTGAATTCTATATCTAATACTGTGGTAAGACTCATTTGGCTATTTTCCCTCAATAAACTTTGAATGTCGTTTGTGATTCTCGTGATGTTATTAATCCGCTCGTTGTAAATGACGACCTATCTGTTGTTGTTTTGCAGGACGCTTGTAATTTTCTCCTTAATGGTAAGAAAATCTCCATGGTCAGAATTCCCTGCGATCCATTTCCATGCCGATTCAATGAAATTTAGCGATTTTCGAATTTATCTCGGTTTCAAATATTGGAAAAGTTGGTGAACTGGCTGGATCTCGTTTATCGGGTATGAGGGAAGAGAATTGTGTTGAAAAGTAGGCAGGTTAGGGATTGGTTCAATTTGTTATATTCGTACTGGTCAAGTTTGGTCACATGTGTGATCTTAAAGTTACCGTCCTGTAGCCGAGTTTGTCATGTGTGGAAAGCTACTATGTGAGCGTTGGAGTAGTCCAATATCTGAACGTTAGCGTAGATAGACGTAAAGGTGGATCTAATATGTAAAATTAGTTGCGGATGTTACTCTTGTGAACTATTTTTCCAGTTTCCGTTAGTATGGTCGTGCTATGGTTTTCCTTGACGACTTCTTGTCTGTACCTAGGTGTTAGTTTGGAACCTTTTCGTTTGTTCAGTTTGACATAAATTATTTCTTCTATATCGTAAGTCTTTGTCGTTTGTCTAGTCTTGTTGTGTGTCCTAAGATCTGCCTCTTGTTTCGTCTTTAGTCTTTCGATGTTGGTCAATCGGATGTTCTCGAATTGTTCGGGATTAATTCCGGGGATTCAACCGAAGTAAAGTTCTACTGGCTTTTTACCCGTGGTCGAGTGAATGGTAAAATTGTACTCATTTACTGCTCGTTGTAAAAGCTCCTCAAAATTACGTGGGGGTCGTCCCTTTTAAGGCATCTCATGATCTCTCCGAGTGTGGAGTGCCATCGTTCAACCTGTCCGTTTACCTCGCTTTTGTACGGTGGGGTAGTATAGACAGAGATATTTAGTTCATCTTCCATAAGAGATCTTTTCGAAGCTGCCCTAAAAGAACCCTCGTTGTCGATGACAATTCTCTCGGGGACGCAGAAAAAGAATAATAAGTCGAGTAACGGCTGTCTTATATCTTCAACGGACTTAGACGCGATTATTTTAGCCTGGCCAAATTTCGTAAATTTGTCCACAGCTGTCAATACACGGTATTTTTCCGTTGAGAATAGATCAAGGTGAACCGTATTACCTGGGTAAGAAGGTATTGGTTTTGGACACAAGGAAGGCTTGTTAGGATGCCTATCGTACTTGTTCTCTTTACAAGTTTGGCACCGTTTCACAATGGCTTTAATTTTGGATGATATTCTCGGAAAATAGAAATTTTCTAAGAGCTGCATCCTATTTTTCTCGGCATTGCGGTGTGCTCTCCGGTGTACTTGTAGGATTCTTTCGTTTTGCAGGGCTTCGTTGGGAATATCCTCGACGAGCTTTCGGGAAAATCTGGTTCGATAGTTCCTAAAGTGATGAGGATAAATCTCCTGGATTTTCCCCATTACTTCTTCAGAGGTGTAAATTCCATTTAGTGTGGTCGGACTCAAATATCTTTTTAGAATACCTGTGAGCTGTTCCTCTGTGTAAGTAGGTTTTATTATAATGTGGCGGTAGTAATTATCGAAGGGGTTAATGATCTGGTAACTATCTTCTACACCTACTTCCAATAGGAGTTGGTTGTGAAAAGCGTTGATTGGTGTTTCAACAGTAGGTACCAGTTCTTGTGGTGAACTGTCGTGACTGTGTTCGGTGGGTGTTAGCGAATTTACAAGAGTCTTTTGCGGTGGTCTTGACAATGAATCTGCAACTAAATTTGTCCTGCCTGGTTTGTACTTGAGCTCATAATTAAACTCTTCTAAGAAGGATTTCCACCTTTTGAGTTTACTATTCGTGTTTTTATTGCTAAGAGCAAAAGTCAAGGGCTGGTGATCTGTGAACATGGTAACCCGTTGAGGGCCATTAAGATAGTTCCTAAGAGAAGTTAGAGCCCACACAATAGCAAGCATTTCCTTCTCGTTCGTTGCGTAACTTTCTTCTGTTTTCGTCAACGTGCGAGAAAGAAAGGTTATTGGCCACTTGCCTTGTGAGAGGACCGCGCCGATTGCGCACTCGGAAGCGTCGGTCGTGAGCTCGAATTTTTCCTGAAAACAAGGATATGCCAGAACGACATCTTTTGAGATAAGACAGTTTTTTAGTTTATTGAAAGCCATTAAAGCATGTGAATCCAAATGAATGAGCTTATTTTTAGAGTGTTTGGTAGATATACGTCCGTCTTCGCCTCGTAGGAGTGTGGTCAGTGGCTTTGCTATCTTCGCATAATCTTGGATGAAGCGGCGATAGTAGCCGAACATTCCCAGGAATGATCTTAGCTCCTTGAGGGTTTTAGGTGGCGGCATGTGGGCAATCGCCAGTACCTTATTGGGGTTGGTCTTAATTCCCTCTTCGCTGATGACGTACCCTAGAAACTCTACTTCCTTCCGAAGAAATTCGCACTTGTCCAATTGTATTTTGAAGTTTGCAGCCTCTAAAGTACTGAAAATTTTGTCTAAGTTCTCAAGATGTTGTTTTTCATCCTTACCAAAGACGATAATATCGTCAATATAGACGTAACAACGTGTGCCGATATGCTCTCGGAGCACGTCGTCAAGAGTCCTCTGAAATATTGAGGGCACGTTTTTCAGGCCAAAGGGGAGTCGAGTGAACTCAAACTTCCCGTTGTTGACAGAAAACGCAGTTTTTTCAACATCGGATTCCTTTAGCGGGATCTGATGAAAACCGCTCTTGAGATCAAGTACTGAGAAAAGGCTATTTTCACCGAGGTTGGCAAGGACTTCATTTATTTCCGGTATTGGGTAGGTATCTGCAATTGTAGCTGTGTTGAGTTTTCGGTAGTCTATAACTAGCCGATATTTTCTTTCACCCGAAGCGTCAGGTTTTTTGCCGACAATCCAGACTGGAGAATTGTAGGGCAATTTGAAAGCCCTGATGATGCCATCTTCGAGCATCTTGTTAATTTGCTTTTCCACTTCGAGTTTTAAAGCTCTCGGATACGGGTAGGATTTACTGTATATTGGGTCGCCCGTTGTTGTCCTAATTTCGCCTTTAACCCGTGTAGAATAGGTTAACTTCTCGTCTGGTTCTGATAAAAGGTTACTGTGAATTATGTGCTTAATTTTACGAATCTGGTCTTCGTTGAGATGGTCCGTTCTAAGGTTTATAAAGTTAACTGTTTCGGATAGGTGTTCTTTCAGGGGAATTTTCAGATTGGAACCTAAGACCATGTGGCCTTTGCTAGTGTGAATAACGGCATTCAAACACTTAAGAGTGTCGTTACCTATTATCCCATCAAAGGATTTAAGAGACGGGAGAATTAAAAATTTCAGTTAAGGTATGTCGGGTCCGAATATTTGTACGTAAGTGTGATGGGTGATGTTAACGTTACCACCGATGGAATTTGCAAGAAATGGTTTTTCATTGGGAATCGGGCGTCTTATATGACGCGGTTGAATATAGTTCCTGTTGGAACCAGTATCCACCAAAAACTTTAAGGTTTCTCCGCTCCTCGCAACATATTCAAAGTATGGAAGCGAAGAGCGCTTCAGTCTAAAAAATAAATGTCTTCCAATTGTTTCGGCTGTTCTTGTTCGAAATAGTCTGTTAGAGGTTGGTTGTCTTCGTCCTTATACGAGTTTGTCTGTTCGTATTCGTCTTTGTATGTCTGTTCATATTCGTCTTGGGTTGGTTGGCCGTCGTTGTTTGAGTCGGTGTGAAAGATACGTTGGAATTTATGTTCTGTATGGAATTGCTGGGGTTGCGTGCGTTTCTGGAATCTGTCGTTAGGTCGTGGTCTGTTGGCGTAATTGACCATGCGAGTTCTTATGGACTCGTCGACATCCATTGGTTCCGGTCGTCCTTGGGGTTTAGGAGGAGGTATTGGTGCGACTCCTTGTTGGTGATAATTATTTTGCCAGGGCTGCCGACTGAATCGGGGTATTTGCGGAGCACGAGGATTGTAGACTAGTTCCGGGAAGAACGGACCTCTTGGAGCTGGAATAGGATTGGGGTGCGTTCTTGGCAATGGCGTAGGATTCGCTCTAGGAGGCAAGTTCACTTTTCTGGGAGGAATAGGAGGTAGTTGGTAATGTTGATTTCTCACCGGGATGTGAGAGGAATTGGCGTGCTGCGTGCGATAGTTGACGTTTTGTAATTTTAACCAATAATGAAGGGCCTGTGGCAAATCGCCGGGATCACGCATGCTCAAAAGTTTTGGCAGGTCGCCTTCAAGTCCTCTAACAAATGTATCTAGGGCTTTTGCCCTGTAGGACTGAGTCATGACGATTAGAGCATCTTGGCTCAGGTCCATAGAACCTAATTTATTGAGTATCAAAGACAACTGATGGTAAACCGCCTGATAAAATTCGGGTATAGTGTCCCGACATTGAATGAGGGTAGTCATCTGGTACTCTAGAGTACCGATGTCCCTTTTGTTGGCATAATGCAATGACAGACATTTTGAGATACACTCCCAGTTGAGGGGAGTATTGTATGACTCAAGAGCCACGTCTGCTTGGCCGATGATTTTATTTCGTATTACGGAAAGTATTCCGTAATACTTGGGCGTTCCTTTGAGGTGTTGGTAGATCCTCAAGATACGCTCTACACTTTTCTTCCATGAATTAAATTCGCCGGCATGTCTTGAGAACTCCCTGAGACTCTTTACAACATCCGGGATTTTGTCCATGTCGGATAGCACTCTATCGACTCCAATGTTGATTGGCACGTCGTAGTCTTCGCTGCTTTCCGAAGCAGGGTTCATTAGTGAATTAAACAGCTCTTGTCCTTGGACCCTTAACGCGTCTCGCACGATGTTGGTAATCATCGAGACGAGTTCGTTATTTGAATGCGTGGTTGGGCCTTCATTGCTTGCATTAGACGCAGAGGCACTGGCGGCAGCATCGCTCAATCTGGCAGGTCTGACGAGATTCGAAGGGTTCGACATCGTTTAACACTAGATAGATTCAATTTAGATGTTCAAAATATGCGCAAAATTTGAAGATAAAAGAAAATTTGGTTTGAGTTTGAATGTTTGATAATGATCGGAATTGATATGGAAATGAATCGATGACCAAACAACTGAATTTTTCGTGGATTTCAACAGAACGAGTATTTTTACCACTACCTTTTCATTTGAGTCGAAACACGGAATAACAAAATCACGAGCACTAAACGCTTTAATTTTAATATCCGAAAAAAATTTGAGGAAAAATTAAGAAATGGCTTACTTACATTCAGGCATCGGATTGCGTCGTAGCGCGATCTTCTGGTGCTGTCGGAAGAGTTCAACTCGTGAATTATGTGTTACTAGTTGTTCCTGTGCGATTGGAAATCGATGCATGGGAAAACAGGGGACATTTGCACGATCGTCTCCGAGCTCGAAAACCGACCAGTGTGCATCTCGTTTAGTCATATAAATGTTGTATACGATTTGCCTCGTGCTTTTTAAGGGTATCTTCGGATCGTCATGAGCTATCTACAATGGTCGGACAAGAACATGGTATTGTTGATTTGGCTTTTTAGTACAGTCAAATGGTAGTTTGGCCGTGGATTTTGGGTAGGCTGAAATCTTTTTGATGCAATGCGTGAGCAATGGTATAGATAGCTTAAGTTCAAGTTTCTGGGGTCACAGCTCCTGTACTTTGGGCTCCATCTTCAAAACAAAAGAAGTTGGGGCGCCCTCATATCTCCGAAACCATGGCTCCCACAAGAAAGTTGTGTATGGCAAACTTGCGTAAAATAAAATGTTTAGCAAGTCGTCAATACATCACTTTTACGTTGGGTCAATAATAAAAAAGTTACAAGCCAAAAACCACACACAAAAAGGGGGGAACATCTTTCGGGTGCCACAACTTTTGTAATTTCACGTTTAACGCGAAACACATTGAGATACTATTCTAAGATAATTTTGTCACAAATCGTTTGCAGTATTGATTGTTGCAATCACTGCACATCATCGGAAGTTATTTCATCCCAAAGTGGAGAAAGTCGCGTGAAAAACCCGTTTTTAGGCCAAATAATCGGCTTTTGATGGCAAACCCCCGTTGCGAAACTCGCGGAGCATTTTGGTAGGCAAACAGATTTTTAGTGCAATTTGTGGTCTGCCTTCCTGGCAGCTTAAGTTCAAGTTTCTTGGGTCGCAGCCCCAATCCTCTGGGCTCCATCTTGAAAACAAACAAAAAGTGGGGCACCCCTATAAGTTAAATTTTTGTTAGCGACAAAACAAAAAGCCAAATAATACCAAATAATTTAGATCAGATTTTTTCCGTCTTTATTTGTAAAGTTCTAATTCTCGACTGACTACAATACCAAAACATTAATTTTTCTTAACCTAATTCGCTGCAGCAGCAGATTGCATTTTCTCGTTGTGATGTCGTTTTTCTTGCTGATGCGCGTGTTGGGCCGGATGTGCGTGGCATTAAGACTTTGATGGGATTTCTTGCTCATTTCGCGTGTTTGGCCGGATGCGCGTGGCTAACTCTTCCCACTTCAGATTCGATCGTCCTCGATCGTTAGAAAAATGGGACGTCGTTGAACTTAAGCGGTGGTTTTGCTGACGAGCTCTTAGATGAAGATGCTTTGAAATTTGATCAGGAATGTGCCGTTCAGCTTGTAAGTCGCCTCTTGCGTAGTTGGATTGCCGGAAAATTGATTGAGGAGTATTGTGCCGGAGTATATTTGGTCGACGGTTTAAATATGTTGACTGCTGACCCTCGAACATGAAGCGCTTACAGGTTTCAAAAAGGTTTGGAATACAAGGAGTCTTGCTAATGTCTATTAAGTTATTTTGTACACAAATGGATATGAAATTTACGGTTTTACATTCTTTTTCGATGCCAAAAATCTTTGTACCTGATTTAGCAATTGTATTGTATTGTGATGAATTTCATTGACAAAATTGTTTCTTTTAATTGGTTTTATTAATTAATTAAGGGTTTGATAAATTTCTGGCGTGGCTAATGGAATATTTATAATTTACAGAATTGAAGATAAGTTCGCCATGATTTTATTTTCGGAAAAATTTAGGGCCTATTTTATTGTTGAATATGGTAACATGCAATATGTTTAGTAATTTTAATTTAGATTGTTGGCAAAATTAGCGAATTTATGATCCCAAATTTGGCTCAGTGGCATGACCAATATTTTTAACTCTTCCCTGATTATTTTAAGTTTGAATTCTATATCTAATACTGTGGTAAGACTCATTTGGCTATTTTCCCTCAATAAACTTTGAATGTCGTTTGTGATTCTCGTGATGTTATTAATCCGCTCGTTGTAAATGACGACCTATCTGTTGTTGTTTTGCAGGACGCTTGTAATTTTCTCCTTAATGGTAAGAAAATCTCCATGGTCAGAATTCCCTGCGATCCATTTCCATGCCGATTCAATGAAATTTAGCGATTTTCGAATTTATCTCGGTTTCAAATATTGGAAAAGTTGGTGAACTGGCTGGATCTCGTTTATCGGGTATGAGGGAAGAGAATTGTGTTGAAAAGTAGGCAGGTTAGGGATTGGTTCAATTTGTTATATTCGTACTGGTCAAGTTTGGTCACATGTGTGATCTTAAAGTTACCGTCCTGTAGCCGAGTTTGTCATGTGTGGAAAGCTACTATGTGAGCGTTGGAGTAGTCCAATATCTGAACGTTAGCGTAGATAGACGTAAAGGTGGATCTAATATGTAAAATTAGTTGCGGATGTTACTCTTGTGAACTATTTTTCCAGTTTCCGTTAGTATGGTCGTGCTATGGTTTTCCTTGACGACTTCTTGTCTGTACCTAGGTGTTAGTTTGGAACCTTTTCGTTTGTTCAGTTTGACATAAATTATTTCTTCTATATCGTAAGTCTTTGTCGTTTGTCTAGTCTTGTTGTGTGTCCTAAGATCTGCCTCTTGTTTCGTCTTTAGTCTTTCGATGTTGGTCAATCGGATGTTCTCGAATTGTTCGGGATTAATTCCGGGGATTCAACCGAAGTAAAGTTCTACTGGCTTTTTACCCGTGGTCGAGTGAATGGTAAAATTGTACTCATTTACTGCTCGTTGTAAAAGCTCCTCAAAATTACGTGGGGGTCGTCCCTTTTAAGGCATCTCATGATCTCTCCGAGTGTGGAGTGCCATCGTTCAACCTGTCCGTTTACCTCGCTTTTGTACGGTGGGGTAGTATAGACAGAGATATTTAGTTCATCTTCCATAAGAGATCTTTTCGAAGCTGCCCTAAAAGAACCCTCGTTGTCGATGACAATTCTCTCGGGGACGCAGAAAAAGAATAATAAGTCGAGTAACGGCTGTCTTATATCTTCAACGGACTTAGACGCGATTATTTTAGCCTGGCCAAATTTCGTAAATTTGTCCACAACTGTCAATACACGGTATTTTTCCGTTGAGAATAGATCAAGGTGAACCGTATTACCTGGGTAAGAAGGTATTGGTTTTGGACACAAGGAAGGCTTGTTAGGATGCCTATCGTACTTGTTCTCTTTACAAGTTTGGCACCGTTTCACAATGGCTTTAATTTTGGATGATATTCTCGGAAAATAGAAATTTTCTAAGAGCTGCATCCTATTTTTCTCGGCATTGCGGTGTGCTCTCCGGTGTACTTGTAGGATTCTTTCGTTTTGCAGGGCTTCGTTGGGAATATCCTCGACGAGCTTTCGGGAAAATCTGGTTCGATAGTTCCTAAAGTGATGAGGATAAATCTCCTGGATTTTCCCCATTACTTCTTCAGAGGTGTAAATTCCATTTAGTGTGGTCGGACTCAAATATCTTTTTAGAATACCTGTGAGCTGTTCCTCTGTGTAAGTAGGTTTTATTATAATGTGGCGGTAGTAATTATCGAAGGGGTTAATGATCTGGTAACTATCTTCTACACCTACTTCCAATAGGAGTTGGTTGTGAAAAGCGTTGATTGGTGTTTCAACAGTAGGTACCAGTTCTTGTGGTGAACTGTCGTGACTGTGTTCGGTGGGTGTTAGCGAATTTACAAGAGTCTTTTGCGGTGGTCTTGACAATGAATCTGCAACTAAATTTGTCCTGCCTGGTTTGTACTTGAGCTCATAATTAAACTCTTCTAAGAAGGATTTCCACCTTTTGAGTTTACTATTCGTGTTTTTATTGCTAAGAGCAAAAGTCAAGGGCTGGTGATCTGTGAACATGGTAACCCGTTGAGGGCCATTAAGATAGTTCCTAAGAGAAGTTAGAGCCCACACAATAGCAAGCATTTCCTTCTCGTTCGTTGCGTAACTTTCTTCTGTTTTCGTCAACGTGCGAGAAAGAAAGGTTATTGGCCACTTGCCTTGTGAGAGGACCGCGCCGATTGCGCACTCGGAAGCGTCGGTCGTGAGCTCGAATTTTTCCTGAAAACAAG
Organism: Oxycera nigricornis; assembly: GCA_963942545.1. Classification (NCBI taxonomy): domain Eukaryota; kingdom Metazoa; phylum Arthropoda; class Insecta; order Diptera; family Stratiomyidae; genus Oxycera; species Oxycera nigricornis. The sequence continues at coordinate 58,306,175 of OZ012662.1, forward strand.
GATATGCCAGAACGACATCTTTTGAGATAAGACAGTTTTTTAGTTTATTGAAAGCCATTAAAGCATGTGAATCCAAATGAATGAGCTTATTTTTAGAGTGTTTGGTAGATATACGTCCGTCTTCGCCTCGTAGGAGTGTGGTCAGTGGCTTTGCTATCTTCGCATAATCTTGGATGAAGCGGCGATAGTAGCCGAACATTCCCAGGAATGATCTTAGCTCCTTGAGGGTTTTAGGTGGCGGCATGTGGGCAATCGCCAGTACCTTATTGGGGTTGGTCTTAATTCCCTCTTCGCTGATGACGTACCCTAGAAACTCTACTTCCTTCCGAAGAAATTCGCACTTGTCCAATTGTATTTTGAAGTTTGCAGCCTCTAAAGTACTGAAAATTTTGTCTAAGTTCTCAAGATGTTGTTTTTCATCCTTACCAAAGACGATAATATCGTCAATATAGACGTAACAACGTGTGCCGATATGCTCTCGGAGCACGTCGTCAAGAGTCCTCTGAAATATTGAGGGCACGTTTTTCAGGCCAAAGGGGAGTCGAGTGAACTCAAACTTCCCGTTGTTGACAGAAAACGCAGTTTTTTCAACATCGGATTCCTTTAGCGGGATCTGATGAAAACCGCTCTTGAGATCAAGTACTGAGAAAAGGCTATTTTCACCGAGGTTGGCAAGGACTTCATTTATTTCCGGTATTGGGTAGGTATCTGCAATTGTAGCTGTGTTGAGTTTTCGGTAGTCTATAACTAGCCGATATTTTCTTTCACCCGAAGCGTCAGGTTTTTTGCCGACAATCCAGACTGGAGAATTGTAGGGCAATTTGAAAGCCCTGATGATGCCATCTTCGAGCATCTTGTTAATTTGCTTTTCCACTTCGAGTTTTAAAGCTCTCGGATACGGGTAGGATTTACTGTATATTGGGTCGCCCGTTGTTGTCCTAATTTCGCCTTTAACCCGTGTAGAATAGGTTAACTTCTCGTCTGGTTCTGATAAAAGGTTACTGTGAATTATGTGCTTAATTTTACGAATCTGGTCTTCGTTGAGATGGTCCGTTCTAAGGTTTATAAAGTTAACTGTTTCGGATAGGTGTTCTTTCAGGGGAATTTTCAGATTGGAACCTAAGATCATGTGGCCTTTGCTAGTGTGAATAACGGCATTCAAACACTTAAGAGTGTCGTTACCTATTATCCCATCAAAGGATTTAAGAGACGGGAGAATTAAAAATTTCAGTTAAGGTATGTCGGGTCCGAATATTTGTACGTAAGTGTGATGGGTGATGTTAACGTTACCACCGATGGAATTTGCAAGAAATGGTTTTTCATTGGGAATCGGGCGTCTTATATGACGCGGTTGAATATAGTTCCTGTTGGAACCAGTATCCACCAAAAACTTTAAGGTTTCTCCGCTCCTCGCAACATATTCAAAGTATGGAAGCGAAGAGCGCTTCAGTCTAAAAAATAAATGTCTTCCAATTGTTTCGGCTGTTCTTGTTCGAAATAGTCTGTTAGAGGTTGGTTGTCTTCGTCCTTATACGAGTTTGTCTGTTCGTATTCGTCTTTGTATGTCTGTTCATATTCGTCTTGGGTTGGTTGGCCGTCGTTGTTTGAGTCGGTGTGAAAGATACGTTGGAATTTATGTTCTGTATGGAATTGCTGGGGTTGCGTGCGTTTCTGGAATCTGTCGTTAGGTCGTGGTCTGTTGGCGTAATTGACCATGCGAGTTCTTATGGACTCGTCGACATCCATTGGTTCCGGTCGTCCTTGGGGTTTAGGAGGAGGTATTGGTGCGACTCCTTGTTGGTGATAATTATTTTGCCAGGGCTGCCGACTGAATCGGGGTATTTGCGGAGCACGAGGATTGTAGACTAGTTCCGGGAAGAACGGACCTCTTGGAGCTGGAATAGGATTGGGGTGCGTTCTTGGCAATGGCGTGGGATTCGCTCTAGGAGGCAAGTTCACTTTTCTGGGAGGAATAGGAGGTAGTTGGTAATGTTGATTTCTCACCGGGATGTGAGAGGAATTGGCGTGCTGCGTGCGATAGTTGACGTTTTGTAATTTTAACCAATAATGAAGGGCCTGTGGCAAATCGCCGGGATCACGCATGCTCAAAAGTTTTGGCAGGTCGCCTTCAAGTCCTCTAACAAATGTATCTAGGGCTTTTGCCCTGTAGGACTGAGTCATGACGATTAGAGCATCTTGGCTCAGGTCCATAGAACCTAATTTATTGAGTATCAAAGACAACTGATGGTAAACCGCCTGATAAAATTCGGGTATAGTGTCCCGACATTGAATGAGGGTAGTCATCTGGTACTCTAGAGTACCGATGTCCCTTTTGTTGGCATAATGCAATGACAGACATTTTGAGATACACTCCCAGTTGAGGGGAGTATTGTATGACTCAAGAGCCACGTCTGCTTGGCCGATGATTTTATTTCGTATTACGGAAAGTATTCCGTAATACTTGGGCGTTCCTTTGAGGTGTTGGTAGATCCTCAAGATACGCTCTACACTTTTCTTCCATGAATTAAATTCGCCGGCATGTCTTGAGAACTCCCTGAGACTCTTTACAACATCCGGGATTTTGTCCATGTCGGATAGCACTCTATCGACTCCAATGTTGATTGGCACGTCGTAGTCTTCGCTGCTATCCGAAGCAGGGTTCATTAGTGAATTAAACAGCTCTTGTCCTTGGACCCTTAACGCGTCTCGCACGATGTTGGTAATCATCGAGACGAGTTCGTTATTTGAATGCGTGGTTGGGCCTTCATTGCTTGCGTTAGACGCAGAGGCACTGGCGGCAGCATCGCTCAATCTGGCAGGTCTGACGAGATTCGAAGGGTTCGACATCGTTTAACACTAGATAGATTCAATTTAGATGTTCAAAATATGCGCAAAATTTGAAGATAAAAGAAAATTTGGTTTGAGTTTGAATGTTTGATAATGATCGGAATTGATATGGAAATGAATCGATGACCAAACAACTGAATTTTTCGTGGATTTCAACAGAACGAGTATTTTTACCACTACCTTTTCATTTGAGTCGAAACACGGAATAACAAAATCACGAGCACTAAACGCTTTAATTTTAATATCCGAAAAAAATTTGAGGAAAAATTAAGAAATGGCTTACTTACATTAGGGTAAAAATGTATGGCGTTGCTAGCATGTTCGGGTTCTGGACCATTCGTATCAAAGGGGCGGCTAGAGGTTGGTTGTTCCTCGGTTTCCTTTTTGTTACTCCTGAACTACTCGGGGGCCACTTCCTTCTAGCGTTATCGGGCTGGTGAATTGTTTAATCACTTGTGCTAATTGTGACGACACGTTTTGGTTCGTCACGTAACTCACGACAATTAACACTCCCGTTTTACAAACGTTGCGAACAGTCCCTGCTCGGGCGCCAGTTAAATTTTTGTTAGCGATAAAAAGCCAAATAATACCAAATAATCTAGATCAAATTTTTTCCGTCTTTATTTGTAAAGTTCTAATTCTCGACTGACTACAATACCAAAACATTAATTTTTCTTAACCTAATTCGCTGCATCAGCAGATTGCATTTTCTCGTTGTGATGTCGTTTTTCTTGCTGATGCGTGTTTTGGGCCGGATGTGCGTGGCATTAAGACTTTGATGAGATTTCTTGCTGATTTCGCGTGTTTGGCCGGATGCGCGTGGCTAACTTATATCTCCGGAACCATGACCCCCACAAGAAAAATGTGCATGGCAAACTTGCGAAGAACTAAATTTTTAGCAAGTCATCCATACATCACTTTCACGTGGCATCAATAATTAAAAAGTTATAGGCCTAAAACACAAGTTTACACAAGTTTGTCATATTCAACTTTTACTTCACGTATATCACGTTTGTTGGTTTGGTAAGCATTTGAGTGTGGCACTAGGTTTTCTATGGCTTTATTATTTTTCAAACAGTGTACTTAAATAAATGAGTGCATAATTTTGAAGATTTGCTTGATACCTGTGCGACTAACCAGAATGAATGAAAGAGAAATACAATTGATCACTGGTAACTTTTCGACATCATGTTAGGTGGATAATTTATTAATTTTGTATCATAAGTGAAACTGTCGGGAGGGCAGCTATGATACATATTTATTTCCACCTTTACACGTAATTTTTCCATAAATTTTCTTTTAATGAATCCACCCTGAGATTGACCTATTCCGTCGAATACCAGGAAGTGATTCTCCACCTGGTTCTAATTCATCTACTTGTTTCAGTGTTCTAAATCACTCCGAAAATATTGGAGGGAAGGAAGCAGAATCGTCCGCAAAGTCCGTAAGTAGACTTCCATATTTAGTCTTTATTTTTAATTTTTAGTTCAATATTTTGTTATAACGGTGCCCATGAAGTGAGTACTCCATTATCAGCAGTCGCGACTTTATCTAATTCTGCATTCTAATTAAAAATAATTTTCACATTGTTTCAATTTGTATTGGCACTTACCATCTTTTATTACAGCTCGCTTCTTTTCTGAAAATACTTGTAGTTTTCTGAATCAAATCAGGGTAGTCTTCTCTTTATATACAATTTTCATCGGTAAACTCTATACATGGAGAGCCTAGTGTAGTAAATTTGCAATACAATGTTGCTATGTTATTGCATCAATTAAATAATTTTAGATAACAGTCAGGAAGTCACGAAGTTGTCGATTTGACTGTAATAATTCATGCAAAATTACAAGTTGTTATTATGCTACAGTTGGCATTCCGGAAAATCGAATGTTAATGTGAGAGCATTTGATCAGAATGGTTAAGATATCGTGATTGTCAATTTACATATTTAATGAACAAGGTAGAGGAAAAAGTTGATTCAGTGTGATATAAGAGAGTAGCCAGTTTCAGTTAAATTCAGACACAGATCCTCGGTTGAAGGTATGTAGATAAAGCTAGAAGTGATAATAACTTTTTATTATTATTATATTTATCATTATTTTATTTTCGGAAATTGAAATGTCTTGGAAGGAACAGCAGCTCTTTATTATTATTATATTTAACATTATTTTATTCTCGGAGATTGAAATGTCTCGGAAGGAACAGCAGATCGTAATCCAAGTGAGAACTCATTTAGGTGCTGCGAAGATCCTATTCGAGAGCGATAGGTACGAGAAAAGAGACGCGGGAAAGACGGCACTAAGGTGAAGAACAGTAATGTTCATTAGACATGATCCAACAGTAGACCAGGTGTCAAGAGGGGTATCTGTGCCCTTAAAGAAAAAAGGCTGGTATTGCAAAAGAAGAAAGTGCAAATGTATACTCCTTCAAAATAAAATAGAACAAAGGTGGAAGGAAAGTAGGTGAAAGGGAGCTAGTGAAAACAGGGGTGTAGAGCAAAGGAGGAAAAGAAGTCAAGGAGGTAAGTAGTAAGTGACGTACCACAGAACCGGTTATTGTATGGGTGGGAACGGCATTTTGAATCTTTTCCAACCAGAACAGCAAGTGGCCTGGGGTACCACGTTTGTATGGCTGGGATAGGGTGAATTAGAGTGCCTTGGTCGTGGGTCACCAAAGAACCGTTGCTGAGATTGTGGTTTGGTATCAGGTGTGTGGCGGTGATTGTTTGGGAAGTGGTGAATCAGAGTGGTTTGGTCTTGGGTGTGGTGTGAAATGGGGGTTGTGATTGTGTGTTGGTATCAGATGTGTGGCGGTGCTCGGCGGCGTTGGTAGAAGGCTATGGAGGGTCTGGGTTAGGGATGTGACTTGCAGTGTTGGTAGAAGGGTGTTGTGGTTGGTTGGTTACGTGAGGTAGTGGTAGGGTGTGGAGGCTCAGGTGTGGTTGTGATTGGTAGAAGACTATAGAGGATCGGGTTGTTGCGGTTGTTTGGTTGTGTCAGGCCGTGGTAGGGTGTATAGGATCAGGTGGTTGGCGCTGATTTTGAACGCTGAT